>MU825879.1:1714868-2314868 GCA_029204205.1 Desmophyllum pertusum
CAATGAATACGCAGTGCGCCAGTCATTATTTTCTAACAAGCATATGTTTAGTCTCCGTAGGCATCTGGCAAGGCAATAAAAAATCAAGAACCTCTCAGCTGGTCTTTTTTTTCGGAAGATTCAAAAGAGAGCTTAGTTATCTGTAAGTACCTATTTTGAAATTGTGTCAGCAACTAAGAGAAGTGATATGAAAAGCCAATATCAGCTAGGGTTTTCATGTAATAACCGGCAACTGCTTAACCACACTGTTATTTTGATGAATAATGTGAAAGTATTGGGCCATCGCGGGAGATATTCGAACTACAATATTCAACTTCGCCTTCGGCGAATAATTGTTTTTATATATATACAAATTACAGGGAAAGATGTCGAATATTCTCCAAGGGAAACTGGGGGGTAAAAAATACGAAAATGTTGCCCTTCCCAATTTTTCCCCCGAGACACAAAAATTGTGGAACTTTTTTCCCCGGGGGGCGGGGGGGCATTTTTTCCCCTCCCTTCAAAAAAAAAAAAGTTTTAAAATAAGGTAGCAGGAGGGTAATATTGCCTCTGAGGCACCATGAAGTAGGGAAGCCGAGATCAAATTGCTTGAAAATGCATTATTCCCATGGTTAGTATATTATAAATATATATATATATATATATATATATATAGTGTAGTATTGATTTCCGTAAAACAGTGCTCAATACATGGAAGTAGAGCGAAGTATATGGTTTAAGAAAAAGACAAATAAACTACAAGTTCATCCTTACAAGCCTGTTTCGTGGTTGCCCACTCATCATCCTCTGATGAGTGGGCAACCACGAAACAGGCTTGTAAGGATGAACTTGTAGTTTATTTGTCTTTTTCTTAAACCATATATATATATATATATATATATATATTAATCGGGTGAATTTCTAAACACGATATGTATACAATAACATCAACAAAGATTCATCTTGAATTCTGCCAATCTAAACAATTTTAATCGCCAGACAGTTCTCAATAGTCGTTAAATTTTTTTATTGTCTTGAATAAAGTAAAAATTGTTTCCTTTTCTTGCAGGGACTTGAAATCCAATAATATTCAATGTCTACCCACAGGAATATTCTCCAAGCTAACGATTCTTCAGACATTGTACGTTTGTGATCAGTTTTGTTTTCGTAGGTCATAACATTGTATAATCAGTCATATGTATTTTTCCCTGCCAGTGGTAGTGTTGTCAGATTACTTGGCAAGAGTCCGAAATCTATCGGCAGGAATATTTTTCAAGTAATTGAATTAATTAAAGTCCTTATTACATGTTAGCATTTCACTGAGTTTATGTTTGTCCTAATGAGGCCTATACTGTCTTATTTCTACATTTTACGCAAATAAAATATAAAGACAAAGAAAATTTATTATTCTCTTTACAGTCTGTAAAGTCAGATATGATGAGATATTGTACGTTTCTTTCTTAGCATTTTTCTGTATTGTAGTTGTAAAACTAGTCTTTTAAGGGATGTCATGGTTGTTTCGGTTTAATAATAATAATAATAATACTAACTTTAAACTATTGTTAAATGCCAATTCACTCTTACTTCGGTTTCAAGTTCTTCGTAGGTAATCTTTCTCAATCTTCTCCATCCTCAACAATTCTTGTTCCTGTTTGCTTTATTATTACCTCTTTGGTGTTTTTCTACCTTAGTAAACTATTATTTTTCGATTTCCTTTGATTAAGGGTAAGTTGTGAATCTCAGACAAGACCTTATTGCCAACGAGAGAGCCGAACGAAAACGCGAGGCTCTCGAGGTGGCAGAAGTATAAACGTATAACACAGAAAAAATCTCAGATCCAATGTGAAACTGGCTGCCGTAAGTGAGATTTTTTTAACCATAATTGCCGTAATTTATATTTCATTGTGACATCACACGCCTTCAACTCGGACCGATACTGAAAATCTCCCGTGGAAAATATATCCGCGCCATGAAGGTAAAGCAATAATTTCAGTGTAATTTGGCTTAGAAAGCTCCCGTGAAAACCCTCTCCGCGGCGAACCGCGTTTAAGAGAGCCTCCATAAGATCCTGAACAAAAGCGCGGGACCGGAGGGTGATGGCAATTGAAATCACGGAGTTGTGCATTTGTGGTGAAAAGCTGTGAAAAGGAAGATCTCAGCAAACTGGAGACAGGATTATCGTGCGGAATCCGGTTGGCATTTTGCCTTCCCTTTTTACCTTGACGATGCGTGGTTAAATCACGTAAAAACATTGTGGATTATATGGATTTGAATTATTGATTGAAACTTGACTACGCACTACGCGTAAAACCTCACATAAATGTGTAAACATATTGGATCATATGTTGTCCAAAGTCGGAACGAATCACGGACAAGTTTTATGTTGGTAACTTTTAAACCATGGAGCTTGAAACCATAGCGAATCTTCGCGTAAAACGTAACCCACGAAGAGCCATCTTGGATTTATAAGGACTGGACTGGACTACGGTTAAGGATTTTTGGAACATTACTTATAGAACTACATCGAAGTTTGCTTAATTTATTCGGATTTCAATACCATTGGAATCAGGATTAAAGTCATGGAAACCGAGTGGACTTATTAAGAAATCATTAAAAACTGTTAAACTGAAAAAACTGCATTAATTTAAATGGAATAAGTAATATTATTGCAACATTCTCAATTCATTTCATCATTTTACATACAAAGTATTTTCGCAAAACAACCAATCCCCTTATCAACAAAAATGACTATTTCGCTCGTTGGCACTTAACGATAGGTACAACTAGTATATTAATTGGTCATATATCGGAGGACCTTTATTTTCTTATCTTCAATTTACACACCCATAGAATTACATATAAAATCTGTATTTTCGGCTGATAAATCATTATAATTTTACAGGGATCTTGGATATAATAAGATAGAAAAACTTGACGATAGAATGATGCAAGACTTATCATACCTGCGATATTTGTAAGTATACTCTGGCAAGTATTTTATGAATAGAACATTTCTACCAAGCTTAAAATATATATATATCTCGATACTTCAGTAATCACATATTATAATTAGTCCAAGGAAAACGACGAATGACCAAAATTCATAAACATTTTTAACGGGAATTAAATGTCGACATTAAATACCAGAATAAATTACCAGAATAAAGTGTTGGCCCGAAGGATTTCTTCTGGTAATTTATGTCGACATTCTCGGTGTAATCCTATGAAACGTTTTGTGAATTGTGGTCATTCGTCGTTTTTTAGACTAATTATAGTACGTATGTGATTACTGAAGTATCGAGAAGTACATGTGACGAGGGCCTCCACAGACTAAAGAGATAGTTGTCGGACAACTGTGAAGCCAGTTTTCGATAACTAAGGCCCTTAGTTATCGATAACTAGCTTCACACACTGGCTTTTTTGTTTGTCGACAACTTTTTTTTATGATTGACAACTAAATAGTTGTCGACAAACTATCTCTCCAGTCTGTGGAGGCCCTGAGTAAGCTTTTTTAAAACGGGTAAAGTTGATAAGCCGACACATGCGCCGAACCGTGAAACACTCCATTAACTAAATCTCGGTTTGTTTTCCCTACAGTTTGCATACATTTTATTTTTCCCTGTTACTGTATTGTTAAACGATAACCCGCTGGTACAAGAACAACTAACTCCACAATGAATACGCATGCGCAGTCATTATTTCTAACAGCATATGTTTATCCCGTAGGAATTCTGGCAGGCAATAAAATCAAGAACCTCTCAGCTGGTCTTTTTTCGAATCAAAAGGAGCCTTACATATCTGTAAGTACCTATTGGAAATTGTTCAGCAACTAAGGAAGGTAAATAAGCAATCAGCTAGGGTTTCTGTAATAACCATACTGTTATTTTATCCTCATTTCGTCCTTCAGGCCAGGCTTTTTTGGTAACAAAAGGGGGAGGATGGGGGGGGGGGTGGGGAGCGAGG
Source organism: Desmophyllum pertusum (assembly GCA_029204205.1). Classification (NCBI taxonomy): domain Eukaryota; kingdom Metazoa; phylum Cnidaria; class Anthozoa; order Scleractinia; family Caryophylliidae; genus Desmophyllum; species Desmophyllum pertusum. The sequence continues at coordinate 1,718,811 of MU825879.1, forward strand.
GAGGTGGGGTTGGGGATTCCCCCTCTTGTTACTACAAGAGTATTCAATTAAAGCTGCGATAGCGAAATAATACGTCCAAAAATGTTTTCTTTCATCGGGTATGCAACATCAGATTATGAATTCGTATGGCGGGAAAATACGCCATTATTTCAAAATGGATCGGCATTCTTGGATTTAATGATTTTTCGAATGCCATCTATAGAAATCAACCAAAAGTGATTCAAAAGTAATCAACACAAATAAAAGAAAGATAAAATAATCTAAAAAGGTAAAAGTTATGGTAAGAACGTTTTTTTTTTTTTCATTAAAAAACAAGAAAATTCCAAATTTGGAAAATATGTCTGGCATGGTAACAGCAAGTTCCGAGACAAAGACATGTCCATACCAAATTGTTTACAGATAAAATGTTTTGGCGACTTTTACTTCAATATTACTGGAGAAAGTTTATAAACGCTTCCGCGCGGGCAGATTTTCTTCCCCCTGTTCGGGGGTTAATAATTGTTAATATTTCACGTGGACTACAAATATATAAAATTGGACTTTTGCACTTTAGAAGTTATCTTTTACCACGAAACGGTATAAATAATATTTCTGTAGAATTAATTTTGTGTTCAAACGAAAACAAGCTTCGTAATTTTGTTGTAAGTTAATTAAATTATGTTTTTATCATGTGCTTTGAAGTAAGCTGCCTTTATACAGCCTCATAGGCTGCAAATACTAAGTCAGTAGGCTGTCCTAAACACACCTTTACTGATTGTAATTTTTCCTTTATAGATTTTTGCAAAATAACTTTATAACCTCTATACCAAGTAAGCTCTTTGGCAACCCACCAAGCTTAAATATTTGTAAGTACTTCAATAGCCTGTCGAGATTTTGATTTTATTTAATTAAATATAGACACTGAAACGTTTATGTTAAAAACATATTTGTGTTGTTCTTTTCTGTAGATTGCTTTCAGATAATTCTATTAAGTCAATTGCTGCTGGGGCTTTCACTATTTCAAATGAAATGCTCATAATGTAAGTATAAATTAGATGCTATTGTTCGTTCGTATTGTTCGTGAGTTAAACTGCGTGAACTAATTTTTGTAGTTTTTTTGACTCGGTGATTTGCTGGAACGGCGCAAGGTATATATGTTTTTATTTTGTGTCGCGGTTTCCGTTATGGTACACTACAAGATACTTGTGCAAAAGACGCATGCGTGTAGCGCCCAAATTCGGAATATAATCACCAGAAAGCTCTAATTATTGACCTGATTTTCTACAAGTCACTGACGCGATTTGCCCCAAATCAGGACATGTTAGGAAAGGACAATGCAAAAACCACACGACTACCAAAAAACAAAGCAGAGACTACATTAGCCGTGCCTTTCAAGCTTCAAAGTCTGCTCGATACAGAGGCCATTTCCCTAGGCTGTACAAGCTGAAATATTTCCTGAAGGTTATCAGCGTATTGAGTCTATTACAGGAATTGCATCGAACATTAAATATTTTGAAAGCAAAGTCGAATGTCAGCAAGCAACATCATATCACTGTTGCAAAATAGTCTGTTTAAATATGGCCGTGACCTTTAGCGCGTTATTCGATCACTTTAAACCTAAAAAAAAATAAAAAAAATAAAAAAATAAAAAATAAAATAAAATAAAATAGATTATTGTTACACAACGTGGCCTAAGCGGCCTTCGTTTGTTCACTATATTCGTACTCACTTTAGGGTACCTAAGGTGTCTATTAAAGTATACATTATATACATATAATTTTCTCGATTATTTGTATTTTGTATTTTATCTTTTATTTTTATTTTTTTATTTTTTATGGTAATACCATGTATAAATGTGGGGATACCTAATAAAGTTGTTGTTGTTGTTGTTGTTTTCAGCCGTAAATTAGTATGACAATAACTAGTTCTTTTTTGAAAATTGAGCTCTTAGGGGTAAACTTTATTCGAGTCCACACCCACACAACTAAATTAGGGTTCCTTTCAACATTTCCGACGATTACCCTCGTCTACTTTTATATAGGAATACCCCGGGTATACATGCAGGGGGCTTTCCTGTTGTCTGGTTCAGGGTTTTTCATGTATTTGACTTTAACTTGTATTTGACTTTTCCATTGTATTTTTTTTTTCTCTATTTCTATTTTAATTTCAGTTTCGTTTTCTATCTATATTTATTTTACGCTTTTGCAATACTGTAATGATTTATGGTCATGCAAATAAAGCTTATTGTTGTTGTTTTGTTGTTAACAGATATATGATAACGGACGGAATTAACAGAAGTGAGTATTCGATCCTTCTCTGGGGACGTTACTAATCTGACAGTGAGTGTGTAAGTATATGGCACAAATGTTTGTTTAGCCATTTTTAATTTGAAATAGGTTAGGTTAGGTTACGTTTTCCCTGGATGGGATGCTAGTCCATCGCAGGTAACCCCACAGCATATACCGTAAAAGCTCTAGTTAGCCCCCCTCCCCTCTCTATTAAGCCCCCCCTCTCGATTAGCCCCCCTCTCTAATAAGCCCCCCTTTGGAAGTCCGATTTTTTTAATAAGCCCCCCTCTCTATTAGGCCCCCCCCCCCTTTTCCGCCAGGTTGATGTAAATGACTTTTCAGCAATATTTTCTCGTGTTTCAGTCACTTTATATTGAAACGAGGTATTTAATGTCCAGAACTATCATTGAGTTAGGGTATAAATGACATTGCATTTGTAAGACGATGATACATAACCCATTTGTTTTTCTGTTTAGTTTATTTGAAATAAGCCCCCTTCTCTATTAAGCCCCCCTCTTTAATAAGCCCCTCTTTAATACCCCCCCCCCCCCCCCCCCTCTTCTCGAGGCCTGAAATTAATAAGCCCCCCGGGAGCTTAATAGAGCTTTTGTCTTGGCCAAAAACACAGCACATGACGTAGGAAAAGCAATAAAACTGCAGACACATCACATACAGTACATGTCCTGAGAAAAAAATGTTTTATCTCCGTAGAAGCATGGAAGATGGGAAAATCGGCACTGTGTAATTCATGGACTCCAATCTGACAGAACGTTGCATTGTTCACCTGTATGTAACTTTTCATAACTATGTATAAGTATAATAATCAAAATACCTGGATATTTGACGTGCCATTTTTTGTTTTATTTAAGAAACCTTCCTCTGGCAACTGAGGAAAACAAACAACGTACGCATTTACATACACAGCTCGCGTGAGATGTTAATTTTATAACTGAAAACTGCACAGCTAAAATAGCGCGAGATACAAAGTAAATACGATAATAAACACTCGCGCTCTACATAAGAACAAAGAGAATCTGCGAAGAATACTTAACCTATATACACCATGAGAGCCACTTTATTTCCTCTTCACCAAAGTAATCATCAATATTTAAAGGCCTGATGGACTGACATTAACCCTATTCTTCAACTTAATTTTCAGTTTTCATGAGATTTCTGCTTTCTACGAATAGTTTCCTCTAAAATCTTTGCAATTGTTGCATCCTTATATTGTTTTCGATGTTTCAATTCAAATTTGGCGGATTTTCTGACATTTCTGAATAATTTAAAAATCCAAGATGGCGGATCCAAGATGGCGGACATTTTTAAAGTATGACGTTATTTTTGGCGTGATATGATATCACAATTGATTCGTGATTGTCACTAAAATAAACATGTTTGAATGCTTTATACACCACATAAGTTTCATTTTTATAGCACAAATAACTTTCGAGATACAGATTGTTGTTTTTTAGCTTAATTTTCAGTTTTCATAAAAGTTTTGCTTTTAACGATGAAATCTTTCCAAATCTTTGCCGTTTTAGCATTTTTATATTTTTCTTGATTTTTTCAAAACAAATTTGGAGATTTTCTGACATTTCTGAACAATTTAGAAATCCAAGATTTAGGATACAAGATGGCGGATTTTTTAAACGTATGACGTCATTATGGCGTGTATGACGTCATAATTGGCACGTGACTGTCACTAAAATAAAGATAATAATCACCACCACACTGGGGGGGCAGAAGTCTCGTGAAATTTTCGTGTTTGAATCATCCAACAAAATTTGACGTCACATCCGGTGAGAAAATCTGAAAAAATTGCCCAGCCGCCATCTTGAAAGCGTGGCGAAATGAAGTTTCGACCAAAGCCTGATTTATCCGATTTTTTGAACAGACAGTCTCTGGCATGTTATACTGTGAGGCGAAAGAAGTTGCACAGATATTGCTTCGACTATTTCGGTAAAGATCTCGACAAAAGAGATACGTTTAGAGATCATTTTGAAGGAGAATAAGAGAGAGCGAACTGCCGTGTCATGGCGGCTATCTCACGCTCTCAAAACAAGAGTCGTTACAACTTTTGGCTGTAGTAATTACTGATGCAGTGATAACATCGATTTCTATAGCCTATAATCTCCACAACATCGCGGATAAAACATTGGTGGTCATAGTCTGCAGTGTGTACTTCGGGAAGGTAATTAACACTAGCCGGGTAGTGTTGGAAGCCGATGTCATTGCACTTGACCCGTTTGTTTTAGTTGAAGACACAAGATATAAGGTTGGTATTTTCTTTTTCTACAACTCCTTGTTGAAGATTGCTGTTTACAGTTAAACACAATACTGTATATTCCGGCTTCGGGTCATCAGTCGGTTTTGCTCCGTGAATTATGAATTTTAATTATCATAGAAAGCACACCTTGATCCGAATTTCGAATCTTGTCATGTTTCTAGCATATCGATCATCAAGACATCAGTCCATGAACATTTCTTCCGATCCTAAATAAATTAAAAGTTTGAATCATCAATCCCTTAGGGTAAATATTATGTAATTATGGCAAAATGGTCAGTATAAAAAACAGACTGCAGATTGCAAAAAAAAAGGTACAATAAAATCCCCTGGGTGCATTTTTTAGGATTTATGAAATCTGTCATGGGTTTCAAATGTGTGTGGTGTATTGGCATGCAATCATACTATTTGGCCTATACTGGCGTGTAATCAAGGCAGTGGTTGGAGTAAGCTCACAACAGACTAAATTAGTGATTAGTGAAAAAAGTGTTTCTGTATATCAGTGAATGAACAAAAAAGCAATTAAATAATATTATTATAATATTCTTATAAAATAACAGTGGGAGGAGGAAAATAAGGGGGGGGGGGGGGGTGGGATTTTAGAGAGAAGGGTGAGCAATTTGAGGAATTTGTAAGCATAGTGTAACTTTAGGTAAAAGTTGTATTGTATTCTTTTCATTTCAGAAAATGTATGTTTTCCTGTTATCCCAACTGATTAGGTGATTGCAAGAATAATATTCATACTTGCAAGATTGCAGCCCAAGAAATGGGATACTGTTTTTAAAATATGGACGACTATACGCCATGTTGACATGAAAGTACGAGACCTCGTGGTTTATTGTGAGTCCTTAGTTTTACTGGTCAGCGGTATACAATACATAACAGATACATTGTTGATAGTTATTAAAAGGTATTTTCCATCTTGACTGAGGACAGCTTATGAGGAAATAAAGTCTGTTGATATTAAGCGGACACTATCTAGAACATTCCACGAGGGTGTCCGCTTAATACAGGTTTGACTGTAGTATTGGTAAGGCCATTCCAATAAAATGTTGTTCCATCGCCTGACTGACCCAATTTTTTCAAAAAGTAAAAAAGTTTCTGATTCATTTCTTGGTGAAGTGGGGGAGGGGGGTGGGGGGTTTGTGCAATTGACAAATGGTTTACTTGATTTAAATTTTATATTATATTCGGGAATATTAGTTATTCCAGTATTTCAGAATTATACTTCCTTGACACAATTCTCAATGAAAAGAATATATCAAGCCAATCAGTGTCCAAGACCCATACATTTAATATGATCAGCAGAACCTCTGTTTGAGATTAAACCTGTCGAACGCACTCTCTTAATCTGTGATTACTACCAGTTTACATTAAATATTGATGTTGCCTGGTTCATTTTTAGAGACCTGCCGTTTTCCCTACACAATATGCCAATTTTTATGGCCTGTATGTGTGAGAGCATCTAAATGTTTATATTGCTGTGCATACACTGTAGCTAGGTTTAGGTTCATTTTACCAGTATAGACAGTATTAAGAAAATGTCATTTAATGTTTCTTGCACTTACATGCATGACTGTATGGTTTATGTTTTTGTTGCTTGATATGTCACTATAATAAAAATTATAGTATTCTTGACAGTGTTGCATTAATTTTTGTACTGTACCTGCATGGTACTTATTAGATGAAGGTCAATTCAATATTATTATTGTGTCTACAATACAGACAACAATTTTATATTTCTGTATTGCATGTATTACATGTATAACTCAATGAAACTTTAAAATATTTACAATAACACCCCGTCCCGTGCAGATTAGTGCTGTGTAAAGCACTGAGTTAAGGTCGCGGGGGGACAGGTTCCACTCATCAGTGTGCATTTATGAAAATAGTATGCACAAAGTGCGACGACTGATACCGAAAATACGCGAAAATATTCATGACCGGTTCCTTAAAATATTCTGTTTCTGCCTCAATACTCACACGTGCAAAGCACTGTCTGGACAAATACACGATTAATTTCAACCCACTGTTCTTTTCTACCTACATTGTTTTACAATAGCCCGTGGGTTTAAATTACCATAATTATATTTTTTGCATTAATCAGCGCGGATATAGAATTTCATCAGCTGACACGGCAGGGAGGTAAACTAGGTGTATTCATTTGTAGATTGTCATATCTGACGCAAAATTTTGAAATAGGGATTGAAGGCTTCAAAGTCTAACATGGACAATTTTACTCCGTCACAATTCCTTTGTTTTGAAGCCACGTGTTCCTTAATCTACGTCACAGTTTCCTTTGTCTGATGTCACGTGTTCCTTAAAGCAAATGGTGATCCAAAATGGCGGCAAATTTCAAAGTTTTATAAAATTCATAAACAGTTCGCGTTTTCTGCAAATCGCAACATTTTTCGCAGAATTTCCTTGGTTGACGTTTAGATTCAGATGAGAAAATAAAATAAAAAGGTATGGGCACTTGAAACAAATCAGAATGAGCTGACTTAATAAGCTTTGCACCAGTCTTGTTAAATATTCAAACTACTTGAATTGACATTCTAATAGTTTGTAGCATACTTCTTGGACATAAAAAATCAACATAATCAACACTCATGGAGGAGGACCTGTAAAAATATTGATAAAATGTCATTATTAATTAGTACAAACTCACCAGACCATTAATATTTATTTTGGTTACCGAATATTTTTATTAATACAGAACACTGTTTTGTTGCTTTACTCAGTAATTTTAAATTCAGAACAAATATTAAATAGCATTTTAATGATGACATTTTTTTGAAGACCAATAACCCCTTCCCCCCCCCCCCCCCCATATTTAAGACAAAGAGACAGGCCTTGGTCAGTATGGCATTATATGTCTTATACCCTGCAGTTTGTGTTTTACCAGCGGGTTCATTCCATGTACATGCCACCCCAAAGTACCCTGCAGCACCCTTTAGAGTCCCCTGCTTGGGTAACAAAACTTTCAAAATTTCTACGCCAAGAAGCCAGCTTATTTTCTCCAACCACTACCTTGATTACACGCCAGTATAGGCAAATAGTATGATTGCATGCCAATACACCACACACATTTGAAACCCCATGACAGATTTCATAAATCCTAATAAAATGCACCCAGGGGATTTTATTGTACCTTTTTTTTTGCAATCTGCAGTCTGTTTTTTATACTGACCGTTTTGCCATAATTACATAATATTTACCCTAAGGGATTTGATGATTCAAAACTTTTTAATTTATTTAGGATCAGAAGAAATGTTCATGGACTGATGATCGATATGCGAAATTCGGATTCAAGGTGTGCTTTCTTTGATAATTAAAATTCATAATTCACGGAGCAAAAACCGACTGATGACCCCGAAGCCGGAATATACATGTATTGTGTTTAACTGTAAACAGCAATCTTCAACAAGGAGTTGTAGAAAAAGAAATACCAACCTTTTATCTTGTGTCTTCAACTAAAACAAACGGGTCAAGTGCAATGACATCGGCTTCCAACACTACCCGGCTAGTGTTAATTACCTTCCCGAAGTACACACTACAGACTATGACCACCAATGTTTTATCCATGATGTTGTAGAGATTATAGGCTACAGAAATCGATGTTATCACTGCATCAGTAATTACTACAGCCAAAAGTTGTAACGACTCTTGTTTTGAGAGCGTGAGATAGCCGCCATGACACGGCAGTTCGCACTCTCTTATTCTCCTTCAAAATGATTCTAAACGTATCTCTTTTGTCGAGATCTTTACCGAAATAGTCGAAGCAATATCTCTGCAACTTCTTTCGCCTCCACAGTAAAACATGCCAGAGACTGTCTGTTCAAAAATCGGATAAATCAGGCTTGGTCGAAACTTCATTTCGCCACGCTTTCAAGATGGCGGCTGGGCAATTTTTTCAGATTTTCTCACCGGATGTGACGTCAAATTTTGTTGGATGATTCAGATACAAAAAATAGGCCCGCGAGGCGTGCTCATGGCTACTGCATTTTTTACTCAGAGACATGCGCATACATGTAGCCCATGAGCCGATTAAACGAAATGGGTTAGGGACTCTCACGATTTCAATCAGTAAGTTATATTTTTTCTCTACCCAGCAGTCATGAATCCACATCATCCCTTTATAACATGTATACTAGACATACTAGATATAAACATTTCCACGCCAATGGCTTTCGTTAACTCTCACCAGACCTCTCAATTGATAATATAGGTCAAGACTTCGTTCTCCGAGTTGTCGCCGTTGAGGATAGTGCAGCAACTTTGTTGGTTTTGTTATTTTTTTCTTTGGTGTATTGCATTTGATAACCCTAGCCCTAAGGCAACATCTCTTGCTTTGGCTAACCACACTAAAATAATCAGGCCCGTAGGGCGAGGGATGCGACAGGTGCGTCCGTGGACCGATGGCTGAAAATAAAGTGAATGAAAAGCTCTAATTCGCTAACTGGTGTAGTCTGGAAATGAAGCCTGAATCAACGAAGATAACATCGAAGGTCCGCCATTTGTAGATTTGCTGGGTGACATATTAAATTTTGGACCAGATCTTGAGATTCTATAAGCTGAATTTAACGTTAACGATAAATTCGACCTAAAACCCTCATACGGAATTTTAATCCCCAGGCTCTATCAAAATGAGAGAAGACTGGGTACCCCAATAATGAACTGCAAAAGGGCTCAGCATGTGTGTCAATATTGGATAAAATGGACCGAACAGAGCCAGAGGTCACAGAAGAGCGAAATAGAAAGGCCGCAGCAAAATCCTGTCAATCGATAGATACATTTGTCCGTAAATTGTAAATTACATGTCACATAAAGTTTCTTGCAATTGTTTGTCATTAATCCATTTTGAATTTAAAAAAGTGCAAGAAATTTTTATGTTTATACGTTTTGCTTTTTGCTGCCTGGTTTCATATCAAAACGCACGAAATGCCGAAATACAGTCGAACCTCTCCACAACGGCCACCTTGGGGACAGAGGTAAGTGGCCGTTGTAGAGAGGTGGCCGTTATGGGGAGGTAGGGGTGTAATATGACACCATTTGTTTTTTGGGGGGGACAACATTTTTATTTAAAAATGCTTATTATAGCATATGAAATACGTAACACAATCAAAATGTATCAATAAAACAGAAACCAAAATGATGTTCAGAACAGGAATGTTAACAAAACAAAGCTAAGTAAGGTACAGTGAGTACATCAGTTTGTACATCGTTTACTTTCTCTTTCGTGAAATTAAGTTGTCAAGGGTTGTTTGCTTGAGTGAGTGGCTGCGAGGTTCTATTTTAATGTGACTTGGCTGTGCCACAAGGCATTTTTTTTTCAATTTCGCAATGCAATTTAAACACAGAGCCTTATCAGCTGTACTCGATTTACGACTGAAATAAAAATACAGTACTGTAAAAGCGTAAAAAAAATGGAAAATAGAAAAAAAATGGGGCCTTGTACTTTCTAGTATTGTGTGATTCTTCCATCAGTGGCTAAACACGTGCCGCAATATAAGATACTGTATTGCCCGACGATGCGTGGTACAGATGAAGTTGCGTGACCTTTTATTACTGTACGCCAAAAAAGATAGGGTTTTAATGGCCGTTGCCGTTGTGGAGAGGTGGCCGTTGTAGAGAGGTTAAAACAAGAGTGAATGTATGGACTGTCCGCCGGGACAAAAGAAAGTGGCCGTTGTGGAGAGGTGGCCGTTGTGGAGAGGTGGCCGTTAGTAGAGGTTCGACTGTATCAAAAATTTCCCGGCGGTACCCCCCTACAAACTCGGGAGGCACTCGAAAGTTAGTACGCGCAAGGAAAAGGAGACATCTGCACGCAGGCTATCCCCTCCCCTTTCGCATTTATTACGGACAGTTTTGTTTGTCCCGACGAAAAGCTCATATATTTTATCTTACATTACAACGGTCACTTTTCCGCTCTCATACAAAGTTAACCTCGCTTATCTGTGCACTGTATATTGTCATGACATGTTTGACACACTGTCTTGCTCACTGTGCTGCGTGGCAGGCGTAACACAAAAGTTTCACTTCCTTGGTCTTTTACTGCAGTCATTAGACGTTGCTTAATACGGACAATTGTTCGTGTCCGTCTTATCCGGGTTCCACTGTACATACGAGGCGTTTCAATCACAGTCAAAACAAAGGGATTTGACTTCACGAAACTGAAAAAAAAAACCTGCCAAAAAAACCCCTGCAAACTGTCAAAGCTATTTGCCTTTATCTCTGTAATTGTGTAATAACCCCGACCAATTACACGCCGCGAAATTATTGACATATTATAAATAGACGACGAATTATTACACAAGAATCCATCAAAGAACAGTTCTCATCTTGACTCTGCTCATATCCTAGCTAACTGAACTGGGTAATTACAGTACACTGCACGATTCACGTTTAACGTAACAAATTTATTTGGTCACTTTTAGCAACACTCTGCTCTCGTAAACTAGCTCGCCGACTTCTCAGTTGCGGACAACAAACTCTGTTTCAGTTTATTTACCTTCATGTCATTTTGATCAGTACATCTAACAAGACTTAAAACCCAAGCTAATTTGAATACAATCACCCCCTGTTTTCTTAAAACAACGGAAACTGTGCTCAAATGAGATGATCTTATCTTTCGTCTACAAACCAAGCAGATATAAAGTTCGTCTTTAATTTTTAGAAGATATTTTCATATTAAAATCATTCCTCGTTTCGAAAAAAATTTAACACACTTAACAATAGTAGATCTAAAATCCATTTTCTAATATCATTTTGTCACGATGTCCAACGTCAGACTCCCGAAAGCGCGGTGAATTAATTTTCTGCAATCCAGCACGCGGCTTTGATCTTTGTCACAACAGCATTCGCAGCATTCATGCTGACATAACAAAATTCTCAAATCACTCATCACTCATACTCTTCTGATTGTCGTCATACTGTAATATCTTTGTTTACACAGCAGCATTCGCGCTGACATAACAGAATCTAAAAATAATTATATAATTCACTGTGTAAAACTCGCGCCGTGATTGGTTTAGAACTGTTATCTATTAGAGTACAGACGCACGAATGACATCACGAAGCGGGAAAACGCGCGGGCGCCCTGCCTGCTCCAACAAATCCTTCGCCTCAAAACAGAGAAATATTTTCGTCAAACTGGAAATATTCCGTAGGAAATTCAATGTTGTTCAATTGATACGAATTTTAAATCGGCTGTTCAAGCTTGGCTAGAACTTGGAGGAAAATATGATGGTCCTTTAGCTCATAATTTGTGAACAGAATCCGATAAATTGAGCGGATCGTTCGCCGTTTATAAGCGACTTGCAACGGGATTTGGACTGGAATAATTCAGATTGTTTTTCCTCATATCAGGACGGAATAGAGGTTAGTCTCTAAATATTTGCTTTTCGAAACATTTGCTGAGTTGAGCTGTAGTTTATTTTAAGCCGTTTAGTTTTCACAAAGTTTTATTTGAGTGCATGAAAACACTGTGGCCTAAACTCGATGTTTGTTGACATAATTTTTATCGGCTTATTTAAGCGTACATTCCAAGTGAAAATCCGAAGCGAATATCTCCAAAATTATATAAAACAAATAGATTCCATGTTGCCGTGGGTCTGTTCAGTAATAGATCACAGAAGACGTCAAAATGTGGTAAGAACATCAGTGACCAACTCGCCGCAGCGGCTCGTTGGCCACTTTTTTGTTCTTACCACATTTTGACGTCATCTGTGATCTATTACTGAACAGATGCACGGCAACACACTTAACTTTCTTGTTGTTTATTTTATTGATCGACCTAACGATGGAATATTACTGAACTTTTAATCAAAAGTAAAAAGTGTGACTGCACCACCGTGATTTATCTAGCTTTTTTAAATTTCATTAACGACGCCTGAAGTTACCGTTTACCATCTTCAGTCCAGCATTTGTTGTGTTGTCGAATAATTATGCTTCAGTCAGGTAATAATAATGCAGGTTGTTTGGCAGATGGGCGTTTCAAATGCGTTTCTCCACGTTTCAAACGCTGAAAAAAGTAAACGTTTCTAAACACTGTTTGAAATGTGTTTCAAATTATTTCAAACGGGTTTCAAATGCGTTTCAAATATAAACGCCTTGAAACGCTGATGCGATAAGCCCCCTTTTCCTATGGAGGGTCACAGTCGAATACACGTCACACGTCACACGACAACCTTTTACCTGTAGAAATTTCATTTATCTCTTCAGTTGACAAAATTTGTTTGGCGCTACCAAAATATACTACAAATTTTGTCTCCGCCAAATTTTCATTTTTGATAAACGCGTACGCACTTGAAAACCAAAAAATCATGACAAATTTTTCGCGAACACCACAACATATCAATCACGTAGAAACCGAAAAACCTCTGTTGTTGCTGTGAAATTTTGCATTCAACTCCTCGACAATCTTTTAAAACCAGTACTTTCTAAAGTTTTTACTCTCCTGCCTTCGTGGTATGATACACAAACTGATTAACTAGATATTTCTTCTTCTCGGACTGAAATTTTAAAACGACTTGCATGTTTCTTGCCGCTTTTCCCGACTGTCACTGTCACTTTTTAGCGCAAACTTGTACCCGATCGGACGTGCACTGTTCACTGCTTGTAAAGCAAATTGTGCTACTCAAACATCAGTATAGGTGCTGCTAGCAGGTAAAATTTTGGACCCGGTACAAGTTGTACGGACCGAGGCAAGCGAATAATCATCGCTGTAACCTTGAGATTAATGTGTGTGAATTGACGAATCTGTCAGTTTTGACGCTTGACAAAATTTTGTCCTGCTCTGGGGCAGGATGACGGCGCCTTTGAAGTTTGGTAAGGCTTGACAAAATTTTGGTAGGAAAAAAATCGCCGTTCGCACTTGTGAAACGGAACTGATGACAGATATTTTTGCAAACAAACAAAAATTCGCCTAGTGCGGCCGGGCCCTAATCAAACAAATGAATTGTACGAAGGATTCTAAAAGACCGGCGGTTACTCAACAAAAGCTTCAACAATGTGACTCAATCAAACGCGACCCTGTTCGTGCAGTTGTCAAAGAAATAACCTCGCTTAACCTCGCTTATCTGTGCACTGTATATTTTCATTTGTCATGACATGTTTGACAACTGTCTTCCGGTGTTTGACCCTTGTACTGACCTAAACGTTCTCTGCTCACTGTGCTAAAACAAAAGTAGACTAAGTGACAGGCGTAGAACAAAAGTTTCACTTCCTCGGCCTTTTATTGCGGTCATTAAACGTTGCTTAATACGGAGGAGTTTCAATCACAGTCAAAACAAAGCGATTTGACTTCAAGAAAGTAAGAAACTTGAGAAACAGAAAAAAAAACATGCAAAACTGTCAAAGTTATTTGCCTTTATCTCTGTAATTGTGTAATAACCCAACCAATTACACGACGCAAAAATTATTGACATAGACAACGAATTATTACACAAGAATCAATCAAAGAACAGTTCTCATCTTGCTTCCTACTATAATGTGACGAAAAAAGATGCATTGTGGTAAAAGAAAATATAGATTTTCCCCCACTATACACTTATACAGATTAGAACTTGCTCGTCGTTTCACCCTCACATGGCAGAAAATAAGTCACAGAAGCTCACAGAACAGCCATTTGGACTGGTACAACTTATCAATAAAGACGCAACTTAATGACTTACATCCTTTACAAAGAAACCGCAATTCTGTTATCTTATGTCAACACATAGTCTAACGTCACTGTTGTTTTCAACCAAAGATCAACATTCCGTTCTTATCTTTCCTCCAACACATGCACAAATGCACACAGCAAAAACGCTCGACACTACGTACAAGTGACTCCACCATGTAGTGATTCTGTTTGAATCACTCATAAGAACAGTTGCATCAACAGTCTTTCAACTGAACTGAAGCTATGAACGATCAACCTCAATTCAAAGCGGGCTGGAAAAGGTAATTACATTCACAGAAATGCTAACTAAAACTACTACGTAGATCGAACTTTATGTGTAGACTTCGTACACCACTACAATAGGGTGTCTAAGGATATTTTTCCTTGACGAAAATAAAGTACAGCAAACAAAAGCGATTTTGTTTTACTCCGGTTTTTGCGTCGTGACTCACCGCTCAGTTTGAACAGAGGGGAAAAAAAGGAAACCAACTTCGTTACAAAAGTTCAATAATTTGCCTCAAACGTGACCATGCTCATATAATCATAAAAAGATACAAGTAATCAACCTAAAAATAGAACAATACAATAGTTTGGACACAACAATCAATGAAGCGAAAATCCCTTTCTTTAACAATTGAGAAGTCATCAACCTAAAAATAGAACAATACAATACATTTCAGAAATTCAAAAGAATTTTTACAAAAAGTCTTACGAACAAAAAAGTCTTACGAAGGAATGTTACAAAGAATGCTTCGACGACGACAATAATGGCCACTTGCGCAAGCGCAGTAGCCATAAAAATGTCCCAGGCGTCGTAGAGTCTTCTCCCCCGCCCCTGCCACCACAGCACCACAGTTTCATTAGAAACTAATCACTTTGACTAAAATAAAGTGTTTCGGATGCTTTACACACAATGTAAGTTTCACTATCTGCCCCCCCCCCCCCCACCACCCTAGGCTCAGGAACGAAAAAAAAGCCCAGGCAGAATAGGGTTAAGTCTTAAGTCCATGCCTCGGACGAAGCCTTATCTATGATAACAACCCGTACATGATAACATCCCTAAACCCCTTATGCTGGATTAAATGAAAGTGTTGACAAATAACGTCTTCGCTAGATCTTTCTTCTGTCGAAAGATTCTTGAGAGCGTTTAAGCTTACTTTTATGGTTATTAAACCTAGCTAGTTCGAAAAGTGTTAATAGTCGACCCTACATATTGCATTCCACATCGTGTACATGATAAAATATATACAACATATTCTGAATTGCAATTGACGTCGTAATTGACAGTGTATTCTCGACCTGTAAGCGTGTAACCGGGGATAAAATCACAAACGTTACATGTGATAGATACATTATAAGCGGCAGATATGTATGATGATCTGACGCGAATATCCGGACAAAATCTGTATCTGATTTACAAGATATTCATTTCTTTTGAATTTTCTTTATGAATTATTAATGAGTGTTATAAACTTCTGCTATCACATTTGTAGCAACCCTTATGAACCATCATCTCTAATTTGCGCACGAAACTAATATATCCCTCAGGCTTTTGGGCTTAAGGTAAGCTACCATAATGTAGTATCTTTAGGGGCCACTAAGGCCAACAACGCGAGCAGCACTTAATTGCCGTCAACACACAGTTATGCACACTAGTCCCTCACTCGCTTGGTCACGTGACCCATGGTTTCTCGCGCTAAGGGAATCCCGGATGTCCATACGAACACTACACATACTAGGTACTTCAGTGATGGAGTATCATTCAGAGGACCGCACGGCAGGGTGTAGTCTATGGAGAATCTCCAAATCTTTGGAAGTCTTGGATAATAAGTGATGCCAAATGGGACTCGTCTGTTTGGTTCGTGGGGTCTTGTTTCCGTGTGTCCTATCTTGGTATGCAGCGAGCCCGACCACTTTCGTTCTCCACAAACTTCCTATTATGTATGTTGTATTGTAAATGTTTACTTTGCTTGTTTACCTCAGTTGCCCTGAGGAAGGTTTTGAAATAAAACCTAAAAATTTGGCATGTCAAATAATTTAGTTTCTCCGGAAAGATACATTTTTCCATGAGTTTTCGAGTGATTTGTGTTTACAAGTATGATATGGTTACGTTCTTGAATGTTTCTATTGTGATTTATTTATGACCTTTCATTCCCTTACTAAAGCTTTCAGTTCAAATTTTTAATTTAAGCGGTCTGGGTACCTCGCAAGACATTACCATTGTCGGGGGAAAGCTACCAACACAACTTGCAAGAGGCTTTTGGTCGAGCAGGATTTGCAAATAACGGTGAAAATGAATACGTATTAAGCCCATGTCCCACGGGAACGTTTGTCAATGTCTCTGTTCATTGATCCTAAAGAGCTGCAGTGCTTGGAATGTCCAGCAGGTAAGTCACGTGATTTGTAGTCTTCTCTGCAGTCGTCATGGAGGGGTGGCGAATGGTAAATTCGAGACTTTGCGAGACGGCGAGACTAGCGATTTTCTATGCGAGACCGAGACTTTTTGAGTTGTTAGATTGCGAGACCAAGATCGAGACTCAAAAACGGCTTTGCAAAAAAATCGAGACTGGCGAGACATACAGAACCGCTCAAAAAACGAGACTGCGAGACCCATGAAATTTGACTAAAATTTTGCGAGACCCGTATTTATTCAAAGACCATTCACCGTCACCCCTTCATGGGTCGTCACGCAACGCTTCTACTGTTGATTTCTTGATTTGGTACGATAGCCACAATTAACAATTATGGGATGAGGTTTCAATAATAATGGCTCTAATTACATGAGAAAAAGAGAAACGGAAGGATTCTGTTACGTAGTTGTAGTCATCATGCAAATCGCCTCATGCATAAATCTTAATGTGTGTAGATATGACGGCATAATTCGATGCAAATTTATGTTCCCAGCCAATAAGAAAGTAGGTACAGTGATACAAAGATTATACGAGCATTAATTTTGCCGGGACAAAAAGTTTGTGTCGCCTTATAGTTGATTAAAAGGGGGACTACACCTGACTACAGATACTACAGTTACTACCGAGTACTACAGATACGTAGGCGCAAGACTATGGCAACGTATTTGCATAAGTCATAAATTTTGCATAAGTCATTAGGCGCATAGATTATGGTAAAAAATATATACCCTTCCTTTTATTGGCGCCCTGCCGTGTTCTCCCACTTGTGCACAAGAGCGACTAGTTTAACCGGTTTATTCCTGAGTTTAATCCAGGTTTTAAGTTAATCGAGGATTAAATCTGCTTTCAGGAACGCCTTTTTATCCCTCGATTAAGAATAAGAAATGTAATCGTTGATTAACTGCTAATCGGGGGATAGTTTAATTGGCTTTCGAACAATCGGGCCAGACCTTGACAGTGTTTGACAATTTGGACTTACGACTTCGACTTGGAAGGTATTTTTTGTGTGTGCGCCATTACTGTTTATGTTTATGGGCATCAATTACCTATGAATCTCACTTATCACATCAGGAAACATGGATAATTTAATTAAAACCATAATTATGTTGTTGTATCCATTGTTGTCATTTGTACAGGTGGTTTTTACTCGGACACTGAAGCGTATGTCAACGACAGCTGCCTGAAGTGTCCCAAAAGGCACTTTTGTCCCCTACGATAACGCAACCTGGGAAAAAGGCTCGAGATTGCATTGCTTGCCCACAAGGTAAATATGTGTTCTATTAACACCTTCAAACCCGAGATTGTCAATGAAGCTCAGAGGTAAAAAAAAAAAGTCCAAAATTTCATTTTGCAAATAGTTTAATTTATACAAATATTACACACGAAAGCACTGTTCGTTAACTTTCATTTGAGTGGTCATATGCTAGAGTTTCATCCACATGCGTAACAGTTTAAAGATGTATAATAATAGACCTATTTAGTTTCCTAGGATAATTGTTCCTTTGTCTATGTAAAATTTACTCGTTCTTTACATGTGAATATGATTCCATTTGAAATAAACAATTCTCTAGGGTAACATCACATGGTCTGAAAATGAAAACCAAGCAAAAGAGGTCTATTGCCTGGATGCCTGATTCTTGGAGTGAATGGGTTACACATTCACGGGTAGAGCTTAGAAGCTTTCAATACCTTAGGCAAATCAAAAATATTAACATTAATACTAGTGTGAGCGGTGAGCAGATTACCGTCTCTCGTCATAAGACGTGAGAATTACGTCATGATTTCCGAACAACCACCATCTTGGATCCCTTGAAAACCACCAAAACTGACTCAAAAGAAATCGGGATTACGTTTTTCTCGCATTTAAATCAGGCCATGTAAAACACGTGCGCAATTTGCTTATTTAAAATATATTGTGCATTTATTTATCGCTTTCCATCTTTGTTATAGGAACAGATACAGACGATTTTGCTGGATTTCGAGCTTGTAAATGCTTGAAGGGATTCTACCGTAAAACATCTTTTCAAAGAATGCGCACAATGTGTTCAAGCTGGATTAAAATGCGTGAAGGACTATGCTACTCTAAAGCCTGGTTATTGGTGGAGATGGAGAAACGAAACGCACAAACTATTGTATAAAAACTATACCAACAACCTCGTTAATACCACTCCTATTGTACGGGGCATGACTTCTTCATTCTTCATGACTTCTTCATTGCGCGACGATACCCTTATTGAGTTCCCTTACGATATCCCTAAAGCCGTATCAATGCCCAAGGGAGGAGTCTTGTAAGGGGGATCTAGATTCTGAATGTGACGCTGGCTACCAAGGACCTCTGTGTGAAGTGTGCAGACCCGAGTACTATAAACAATTGAAAAACATGCAAAAAATGTTCAACAAAGAAGTGGATGGCTGGCCAGCTGTCGATTATAGTGGCAATCATTGCAATAGTTGTTGTTGTCATAGTGTGGATGAGTCATAAGAAAAGCAAAAAAAGTAAAGGTCGCTCCTTGGTGGACATCATTCTTGGTAGGCTAAAAATCGTTATTGGCTTCTATCAAGTAACGTTTGGACTTCTGGACGCATTTGCTTACATTAAGTGGCCAGAATTACTTGCGCTTATTGGAAAATATACTGAAATGTTGCAGCTGAATGTATTCCAGATTGCAACCCATTCACTGTCTAATCCAAGTTTAAAATTCAATGCTTTTGATAGCTTGTTTGCTATTCTCATAATGAATGCCGCTGCCATAATTATATCCTTCGTAGTGTACGGACTAAGAAAGCTTCTTCTGACGCGGGGCAATTTAGACGAAACACAGAGAAGGGCAAAAACTGCAGAAACCAAAGTATTGATCTACAGAAACTTGTTTTTTCTTTCTTTACGTGACATATCTTAGTACCTGCTCCAAGACTGCAAACGTCCTTCCTCTTGCTTGTCGTGAGCTTTGTGATGACAAAAACGGAAAAACTATTGTCATAAGTACCTAAAAGCAGACTACAACATAAAATGTGAAGGTCCAGAGTACAATCGTTTGGTTGTCGTGGCATATTGTGCTGTTATTTATATAATCTTTCTGCCAACTGCATCACTGATACTTCTTTGAAACAAGGAAAGATGGCGTTTTGCACAAATGAAGAACCAGAAAATACCAAATGCGCAAATGGAGGAACGAGAAAAGATGCCGTTTTGCACAAATGGAGAACGAGAAACTACTCCCGACTATTCCTCAGAAACTGCCGAGAACGAAACATCTGACAGCCAAGATGAAAGCACGGAAGTTCCAATTGTCACGGGATTGCATTTCCTCTTTGAGCATTATAATCCTCGTTCGTGGTATTGGGAACTAGTCGAGACGTTGCGCAAGGTAGTTTTAACCTCCGGTTTGATCCTTGTGGGAGGAGAGAGCAGGGCCTACGTTGGATTAGCTTGTGTCATGTCAGGTCTCTATGGCATGTTCTTCGCCTATGTCAGCCCAATAGTGGATCCGTTCGAGAACAGGTTAATGCTGACATCTCTCGCCGTCACGTTTGTGAACTTAGGAATAGGAGTTGTTAGTAAGATTCCCGCAGAAAACATGCCAGACTCAATCGACCCATACGTGGGACAGCATCATGTTCAAGATATTAGTGATTGGAGCTAATTCTTTAGTGATTGGACTTGTGGTCGGTAAGTTTTAAGTGTTGAGATATTAAGTAACAAATTAAACATAAGATAAGATAACCGAAATATAACATAATTGCGGTCGACGAAGGAGAGCGCCTCCTAATCCCTAAATTTCGTTCCCAGGGTCTACTCCGCTTTCAAGATGGCGGCTATAGCCAGGATAATTTGAGATTGACTGTGAATGATTTATTTATTTATTTATTTACACAATTCGCCAATGGCGGGTAAATAGACAATAGGACATCACGTCCCTTGCTAGGCCTATCTAACCCAGCCCAGCCCCAGTAAGAATCCAACCCAAAGCCAACCCACCACTAAGTTATATATATGATATAAAAAATAAATAATTATAATGCTAACAAGAGCACGCCTGCATGAATGATTGAAGACTGCACGAGGCCTCGTTTTCGCGTTCCTCGTTTTCGTCTGCATATGCCACGTCATATTGTCGTTCCCAGATCCTCTGTTTCTTTTCTTGCTTCGTTTGACGTTTTGGGCTGCTTCGTTCGAACTTGTTCTGGTTTTTCGTCGTTTTGGGGCGTTTTGGTGTGGATTTCTCTGGCTCTGATCGGTAAGTTACGTACATTGAATATCCATTTTTAATACTATAGTATACAATGTTAATTCAAAAATCTTCCAGGTTGCATTGATCGACGTCTGAGGGAAGTGTGTACGACTCCTGATAAAAGCATGAAGCCACAGGTCTTGCACTTGGTGTTGTCAACTCACTTTCCCTCGATGAAGAATCGCCATGCTATTGTAGGTCGGTGGCCATATGCATTTTGCCAAACAAAACTTACCGAGTTGTGTAGCTCGGCGGCCATTGTGCCAAACAGTCATATGATCGTGATTTGTGTTCATAAATCGAGTGTTTTGCTTGGCTATGTTTAATGAGCATAGATCGTTTCTGTACCGTTTCTGTACGAGCTCGGGTTTACAGTTCGTATAGTCAAGATTAAGACCGAGTCAGACCGATTCAACTGGCAAATTCAATACTATGGGACGTGCACATGTAAAATCCATAAGTACTCAGTGGAAACCTAAAACATGTCACTTCTTTTTTTCAGGCCCTAAACAAGCAGCAGATAGTGCCCCCCCTATGTATCTCGAAAAAGTATTGACGCTATGAAAATGAAACTTACATGGTGCGTAAAGCATCCGAAAATCTTTATTTTAGTGGCAGTCACGTGTCAATTATGACGTCATACACGCCATAATGACGTCATACGTTAAAAAAAATCCGCCATCTTGGATCCTAAATCTTGGATTTCTAAATTGTTCAGAAATGTCAGAAAATCTCCAAATTTGTTTTGAAAAAATCAAGAAAAATATAAAGATGCTAAAATGGCAAAGATTTTGCAAAGATTTCATCGTAAAAAGCAAATATTTTATGAAAACTGAAAATTAAGCTAAAAAAACAACAAATTTGGGTAAATCGATCTGTATCTCAAAAGTTATTTTGTGCTATAAAAATGAAACTTATGTGGTGTATAAAGCATTCAAACATGTTTATTTTAGTGACAATTACGAATCAATTGTGATATAATATCACGCCAAAATAACGTCATACTTTAAAAATTCCGCCATCTTGGATCCGCCATCTTGTATTTTTCAATTGTTCAGAAATGTCAGAAAATCACCAAATTTGAGTTGAAAACATCGAAAACAATATAAGGATGCAATAATTGCAAAGATTTTTGGAGGAAACTATTCGTAGAAAGCGGAAATCTTCATGAAAAACTGAAAATTCAAAGCTGAAAATACCAAAATTTGGCTAAAACGGCCTGTTAAAACTGATTGCCATGGAAACATCAAGTCACGTGATCAAAAATATTGACACACGAAAATGTTCCCAGATAATTTTTAGGAAAAGTCATAAAGTTTGGCTATGGATTGCTTGAATGCTCTTTAAGTACGAAAAATTTAAAGTCAGCGCGGGCACTTTCTGCCCCCCCCCCCCCCGGCAAGAATAGGGTTAATTATGTGTTATTCAAGATGCTAAAGGTTTTTTTTCTGGTTTTTTTCCAATTTGTTAGAAAGTTATGTTCGAGCAAATTATTAAATTATTAAATATCATGAATGCACCATTGTTTTTAATATTGTTTTGAATTATTTTCAAGAAATTTCAATAAATGTCACTGTTGCAATTTGTGCCTCCATGATATTAACTATTCATTAGTGTTATTTATTGGAAATGACTATCTCCCAGGCCTTCACTATCAATTAGCTTTCAACGACGCAAGCAAAGTAAAAATGATAAGCTGAGGATTTTGGCTGATTCATTTAGATGTTCATATTGAAATTTCGAATCTTTGTGCGACAATCTAGTACGTTTTAACTTGTGTTAGACACTAAGAAGCCTCGATTCAAGACGCGGGAATGAAACCAGTTATATCACCAACTAGTTAACCCCTATTCAGACCGGGGGAGGGGGGGATCTGTTTTCAATATTAAAGTAAAAGCCGCCAAACTTGCGTGGGAGGAGGCACTTTGGGGGGGGGGGGGGGAGCGGGGGGGGGGGGACGGGAGGGGGGAAGGGGGGGCGGACCCGCCCCTTCCCGGTCTGAAAATACCAAATAAAAGCACGGTCTGAATTACCACCGCGGTCAAACGCTCGAGCACGAAAATATATCACGAGGGAAATCGAAATACAGAGCGAGTTTAGGGTATTTTTTTTAGTATAATCGAGTCAAAACACGAGGAGTAATAAATCAGTTCACAACATGTTTTACGATTGCGGTGAAATTGACCTTTCTGAACTAAATATGCCAGTAGGTCATTTTTGACCGTAAAATCCATTATGACCCGATCTAAAAAGTAAGTAAAACTACAAACCATTTTACAAACATCGGCATCACTATAAGATCACAGTAAAAACAAGATAGCACACATATGTTGTTGTGTTCTGTTTTATAATAACGAGTGATGCTGCGGGCCGATGACGTCATTCAAAAGCGCCCGATGTTTGAAGTTTATTTGCAACTTTTACCTAAAAGTTATAAATTTCTAAACGGTAACTCTCAAAACTCTGTACAGGATGATAAGGAACCTAAATAAAGAGCACGCTAATTAAAATAAACAAAATATAAATACTATATTTATTTATCATCATTTTTATGCCTCCTTCTACCTCGTTTACCAAAAAAATTATACATATCACTTTTACTTAGTCAGAAAATATCCCCCGCCTCCCTTAAAGGGTGTTCGTCGCATGTAATCCGTTTCAATCGCCCCTCAATTTTAGCCACTCCCTTGTTCCTGCTTGCGTTCATTAATACCTCTTTGTGTGTTTTTCTACATTAGTTAACTATATTCAGTATTTTTTTGTCTAATTCGTTGTTAGGTGATTTTGGACATCGGAAAAAAACGACTAAAACTATATCGTGACGTAGCTCCTTTAACTATGTATCCTCGACCAATTACGTAGCTTTAACCCTTTCACTCCCCAAGAGTGCCAAGACTCAAAATTTAGGAAAAAGTCTTTAATTTCATTTTTGCAAAAATTATAAAAACAAAACAAAACCATATGAAAGGTGGCTCAATAGCTTTCATTTGAAATGGTCACACAAAAGGGTTTCATCCACAGAATTAAAAGTACAAACACATTTATTGACTCAAGGGTTGACTCTGGGAGTGAAGGGTTCAACAGCCCGCTGATAATAGCATCAAACTAAAAACCTTTCGGTTTTGGGGCATACTTTAGCTACTGAGATTACATGGACCAATTGGCAGCCGACATTAATTTTATTTTACTTAATTTCCATTATTTTATTTTATTTCAATGCATACTGTAATACCTACATCATAATAAACGTTGTTTTGTTGTTGCTGTAAGCGACTTCCCCTAATTCGTCGTAATGACGTGGAGTGGCTCTTCAAAGAAATCCACTGACAGTAGACAGGACAGTATCACTAATGTAACATATGCGTGTACTTTTTATAATACTGTATTTCTTCTTTTCTTTGCAGTTCAGTATCTTGCAAACATTTATGATTTCATAAAAAAGTATGGCGCAAAAATCCACAATGTTCCGCTTATTGTTGTTGCTATTTACTCCCCCCGAATGAACTTGAAGGGAGAATTAAGTTTCATTAGCGGGGAAGAACGTCCTTAAAACAACAACTGCAAACTTGGTTAAAATGAACAAGCCGACGATTTCAAGCACTTTTAAAGATACCAAAGCTGCCGAATTTGAACTTGAGGAAACCGACGACGAATCAAACCTGATAGAAGCAAGGAATTTTCAAAAAAAAACCGGGGGATGACGCAAAGCAAAGATCAAAGTCAGAGGTACTACGGGTAAACCATGGTGACGTAAGAAGCATTCATGAGCTAGCCAAGGGTGAAATAGGAAACCTCAGTCTGAGCAGCGTCGACGTGGTATTAACTTGACTGTAATAAGTGCCATCAAATGGATATTTGTTTAAATAAATGGTGTCGGATAGAGCTTAGAACGAGGACCGAAAAGTCACATGGGTTATGTAAAAGCCCCAAAAAAAACTGCTTCACGCTGAATACTAATGAGGTGTATCAACATTGGAAAAAACATTGTTTCTAACGTTTTTTATTTTTAATTAGAACCTACCAGTTATCCAAACTTATATATTTAGCAGAATTCCAAAAAGTTGCATGAAAAACCATACAACGATGCAAAATCGGGGCAAAGCGAATACATCACGTGTAAAAAAGGATAGGTCCACGATTTGACATATGTGGTTTTACATATAAACTAGAAGCTTAGCAAGCATACACCAGGGTTTTTAATTTTCTTGCTCTAAAAACACGGCTGTCAGTTAGAACTGAACTGTCACGTGAGTCTGTCTGTGGGTTTGCGTAATTCAGAATTTAAAGTAGCTTAGGGGTTTAGGGATTGGACATTTTCCATGTGCATTTGAGGTTTCAATGCTTTGCTGAAGTGTGGAAATTTTACCCATAAACCGTACCCAAATTCCCCGGAATCAACCAATCAGAAGCTCTATCTAAATGACCTGATTTCGTACGATTATGAAGTCACTGACGTAATTTACCCCAAATCAGGACAGTTTTGAAATAAATTCTGCACATTAGATCTGAATTTTCCTCAGCAAAATTTACGAAAAATTACAGTCAAACTTTAAAACAGGAAAATATCGACGAAGCGAGTAATTCGAGGGAAATTTACGAAGAAAAACTAAGCTAAAATTCGCGCCAAAAACAGGGCTGCTGCACAAAGTGCGTTCTGTCTCCTACTCGCGGTTGTCTTAAAAAAAATTGTCTCAAAACAATTAAAAAACGATAACATTCGATGACATTGTCGTCCAAATTTGCTACAGGAGAAAGGAAAGAGGACATTTGAGGTAAGACGATGGAAAGTTTGACTGTAAACAGTTCATTTTCAGTTTCAAATCATAAACAATCAGCACATCGACATCGACGATCGCAAACGGCGTGATGACACATTTTTACTCGATAAAAGTCGTCTTCGCGTAAAAGAAAAAAAAAAAAAACGAATTTAGGTACGGTTAATACCTAATAGTACAATTTTTGTACGCTTAGGCGAAATATCAGTTTCGTTTTAGTTTTCCTTGGGTATTTTAATATAAAATACGAACCATGGCTCGACCAAACTTCACCTGATATGTCGCCGAAAGCCTACCAAAATTGCAGCGATTAGGTATTTAAATTGCTTTCCATGGGTGATGTGAAATCCTTGCTTTCCAAACACCTTAGATGGGCTAAGTTTGATTGGCGAATAATGTAAGTGAGTGGAATTTTATTTATTTGCTTATTTAAAGTAAATTAATTAAAGTCTAGACAATTTTAAGGATTTGTGAAGTAGTGCATATACCATGTATATATTCAACATTGCCTTGGAAAATAGAAGCAAAGCTAAAAATTCCCGATTAAAGATGATTTACAGTCCGTACTGCGCAGGCTCAGGGTTTTGTTTTAATTTTTGTTTTGAATTTGTTTTAAGTACGGGCGAGGATGAGAATTGATGAGAATTGAAACTCCCGCTCTCGTTTGGCCTGGAACTCTCCTGCGCTCTCATCGAATTTGAACCTGCTCAAATTTTCAGTCATGAGAATCGTCGAGTGTTTTCTCTCGTTTGGCCTACGATTCACAATAGTCGATGAGAGTTTCTCAGTCATGAGAACCAAATCGCATCAACTCTATTCTCGTTTGGCCGGGCTTACACTTCGGTAATAACATACATGAAGTAAATGTAAGTTTTTGGGTCCCCCATTACGACCGTTACATTTAGGAATACAGTCAAGCTCTCTGAGCGGACACTCGACTCGTAAGCGGAACAGCTCTACTTACGGGCCGCCTTGACAAAAACCCCTTTTGAACTCTCATACAAACTCTGTATTTACACATTCCCATAAGTGGCCACGGATACTTTCGAGGGGTGCAATTTGGATCTTTCTGTTTGTTTCTAAGCTCCCATAAGCGGAATAATAGTCCTATATTAAGACTATTAGCCGCAATCAGAGGTCCATAACTATAGACTTCTACCTCAATCCTATTTTAATCAATGAACTTCACACCGCTGTTTGTCCGCTTTTTGAATTTATTTTATTTGGTATTTTTTTCGCATTAATACTGTTTGGGGTGTGAGCGGTAAAAGTTCCCGTAAGCGGCCACCTATCCCTTATACTGCTAGTGGCCGCATACTACGCGGCGGATAAGAGGGGCGGATCCAGGATTTTTTGATAGGAGGGAGGGTTCCAGAATTTCCCGAAAATTTGAAATACGCAGAAGGATAATTTTGGAAGTAGATGGCAATAGTTATTAAATAAAAGCTTTCACAAGGGTTGATGGGAGCCCTCAGAAGAACATTGAGATTTCAGGCTCTGAAAAGTGCATTGTGGTGGATCCTGGAGATGGTCTTATATATTATTATGGATAATGGTGAACGCAAAAAGACCATCAGGTCTCATACGGGGTCCGGAACCCCCCTCCCCCCTGGAGAATCATTGCCGTAAGCGGCCAGCTCCAGTTGCGGACACTTTCTACTTCCCGAGGGTGTCCGCTTACGGTAGCTTCGACTGTACTCGATGAGCTTAAACGTCGGTTTAAACGTTGAGGTTCTTCTACTTCTAATTTTTATTATGTTATTATTTAGGCAATACCAAGGGAGCGTTCTTTATTTAGGATGTAGGGGGAGGGGTCGCCTGATTTGTAGATAGATAGATAGATAACTTTATTTATACACGGTATTTTCCACTCAGGATACAACATTTCAATCTACAATATAAACTAAAGGGGCTATTAAAATGTAATTATAAAATATGAAAACTATTATGTATGTTAACTACCTATACAAAATATGCAAAACTATGATCTACGCTAACTACCTAATTAATAGTACATGTATACAAATAGAAATAAACAAAGTATATCGTTGATTTGTCGAATTTTCTTACCCACCCCTCATAAATGAATTATTTTATGGCCCACCCCATGTCTTTTGTAATAATGTCTTTGGCCCACCCCTCTCGTAATTCACATTTCAAATAGGACTTTAAGCCCAAGCCAAAACGAGGATGAAGTCGCTGAGAGTTGACTGTCATGAGAGTTTTCTTCAGCTCTCGTCTACTAGCTATCATTATCTCGGGCCAACGAGAGAAAACTCTCGACGACCGACATTAAGCAGGATCAAAGTGTGCCGGCGCTGATTTCAAATTTGTCGTACTTA
Source organism: Desmophyllum pertusum (assembly GCA_029204205.1). Classification (NCBI taxonomy): domain Eukaryota; kingdom Metazoa; phylum Cnidaria; class Anthozoa; order Scleractinia; family Caryophylliidae; genus Desmophyllum; species Desmophyllum pertusum. Next base: position 1,746,786 of record MU825879.1, read on the forward strand.
AGCCAAACTTTTTGACTTTTCTAAAAATATGGGAACATTTTTTTTCTATTTTCCCTGTATTATTTTTTACGAGATCTAAACTCAAACGTGAATGAAATAGTAATTCCAAGATGGAATATCACTTACTACACAACAAACACAGATGATTTCTAATTTACCACTTGTTTCATACAAATGGACTAGCGAAAAACGTCGGGCCGTCGTTTTTTAAAGTTAATCTTTTTGCAAGTCGTTTTTTAAATCTTTCTCCAATTTTAACCATCCGCACTTCATCGGGGCTTTCCCAGTGATACGCACGAGTTAAATTTTACACGGGCTTTTACACGCACCCCAATTACATGTAAATTGTGAGTATTCTGACGAAAGCTGAAACCTTTTGTCATTCATACACGCGAAGTGCGATTATTTCTTCACGGAGAAAAGTACATACATGTATTTCCCTACTGATTTGGGAAAACCAGTCTATAAAACGAAAAAGGGCGTGTTTTGGTTGTACGCAATAGTGCGGGATGTCTATTTGCAACAAGAGCAGTTTCGTTGTTGCAGGAAGAAACCAAGAGCTTTGTTATAAAGCAAAGACGCAACATCAAGAGTCGCCTGTTCTGATAAAACGGCCCAGAACGTAAGTCCCCCCCCCCCCCCCCCCAAAAAAAAGGTAAGTCCCCAAAAGGTACCTTTCTTATACGCATATAAAATTAAGTAAGTACAGTGGAACCCAGTCAATACGGACACTAAAGGGACATTAAGCGGCCTGATATAAGAGAAAACAGAAACTGTCCGTAATAAGCGGGTGTCCGTATTAACGAGTGTCCGTAAAGCGAGGTTCCACTGCAATAGTTCATGCATCCACCTTTGTTCATCCATCATGCATTTGTTACAAACTTTAGGTAGACTGCAGTTAAAGTTGGGAGCGATACATTTTTGTAACCCTAAAAAATTGTCCCTGTCAAAGTCTTTCTACCTCAAAAATCTGCCAGAAAATTTCTAACCCCCCCCCCCCCAAAAAAAGTCCCCAAATCGCTAATTTCAAACCCCTACAAGGCCTTCGCACCTCCCCGTCACTAATATACCTAGTTACCCCTTATCCTCCCCTCCCCATGCTATTTTTCGGTCTAGTATTTGTTCTAGCTCTATCCGACACCTTTTATTTACAACAAATAGCTGTATATAAAGTAATAATAAAGTCCTTGGTTTATTTACAATTTTCACTTGGTGTCTTTAATATCCATTTGATGGCACTTATCATAATCAAATTGATACCACTTCAACGCTGCTCAGATTGAGCTTTCATTTGTACCACCTGGCAGCTCATGAATGCTGATTACATCACCATGGTTACCCGTGATACCTCTGAACTTTGATCTTTGCTTTGCCTCACTCCCTGAATCGGTTTTTTTGTGACAATTCCTTGCTTCTGTCAGGTTTACCTCGTCGGTTTCTTCAAGGTTAAATTCCACAGCTCCGGTATCCTTAAAAGTGTTTGAAATCGTCGGCTTGCTCGTTTTACCACTTTGCAGTTGCTGTTTAAGAACGTTCTTCCCAGCTAATGAACTTAATTCTCCCTTCAAGTCATTCAGTGGGAGTAGAATTGCCAAAAAACAAGAAGCGGACCATTTTGGATTTTTGCGCCATACTTTTATGAAATCATAAAGGTATGCGAGGTACTGAACTGAAAAGAAAACAAGAAGTACAGTATTATTACAAGTACCGTCGAAGCTCTCCTTGCAACCACTCTCGTAAGCGACCAAGCTCTACTTACGACCATTAATTATTGTAAAACTCCGTTTGAATTAACACTCAAGCTCTGTAATTATATAAATACACTCATAAGTGACCACTCTCGGCATCCGTAAGCGACCGCGACCACTTTTGGGAATTACCAACTGGTCGTTTCATTTGTTTTTAAGCTCTGGTAAGCGACCACTTGTTGTGCTACACATTCATGAGACATTGTAGTATTCTATTTGTAATAATGTGAATAATTAAATCTCTGTGGATGCGTGACCAGTACATTCGCTTTCGTAAGTGGCCAGCCTCTATTATTTCAGCGCTTTGTCACGACTGCCCATTCTCGTAAGCGACCAGCTCTAGATTTGACCACTTTTTCGAATCCCCGAGGTGGTCGCTTACGAGAGATTCGACTGGCACGATATGTTGCATTAGTGACACTGTCTGTCTAAGACAGTGATTTCTTCGAACAGTTACCCCACATCCTGAAGGACGAATTAGGGGAAGTCGCTTACAAACACTCATAAAACAACCTTTATAGTCATGATATAGTAGCCAGAGAAAAGGAATGCCGGCAGCCTGTTTGCATGTAAATCTTCAGTAACTAAAGTAGTGCCACTTTGACCAAAAAGGTTTTAGTTTTTGATGTTGTCCTAATAGTTAGCGCGCCAGTGGACTCTGGATCGAACGGTCATCGCGTGTTTAAATAAAAGTTATGTTATATTTATATTATGTTATTTTTCTTAGAGGTTTAATTTGCTGCAAAATACCTCAAAAAAACGACACTTACCAACCACAAGTCCAATTACTAAAGAATTAGCTCCAATCACTAACATGTTGAACATGATGCTATCCACGTATCGGTCGACTGATTCTGGTATGTTTTCTGCGGGAATCTTGCTAACAGCTCCTATTCCCAAGTTCACAAACGTAACGGCGAGAGATGTCAGCATTAACTTGTTCTCGAACGGATCCACTATTGGGCTGACATAGGCGAAGAACATGCCAAAGAGACCTGACATGACACAAGCTAATCCAACGTAGGCCCTGCTCTCTCCTCCCACAAGGATCAAACCGGTGGTTAAAACTACCTTGCGCAACGTCTCGACTAGTTCCCAATACCACGAACGGGGATTATAATTCTCAAAGAGGAAATGCAATCCCCTGACAATTGGAACTTCCGTGCTTTCATCTTGTCTGTCAGATGTTTCGTTCTCGGCAGTTTCTAAGGAATAGTCAGGAGTAGTTTCTCGTTCTCCATTTGTGCAAAACGGCATATTTTCTCGTTCCTCCATTTGCGCATTTGTATTTTCTGGTTCTTCATTTGTGCAAAACTTGGTCTTTCCTTGTTTCCAAAGAAGTATCAGTGATGCAATTGGCAGAAATATTATATAAATACCAGCACAATATGCCACGATAACCAAACCATTGTACTCTGGACCTTCACATTTTATGTTGTAGTCTGCTTTTAGGTACTTATGACAATAGTTTTCCGTTTTGTCATCACAAAGTTCACGACAAGCAAGGGGAAGGACGTTTGCAGTCTTGGAACAGGTGCTAAGGTATGTCACGTACAGAAAGAAAAACAAGTTTCTGTAGATCACTACTTTGGTTTCTGCAGTTTTCACCCTTCTCTCAGTTTCGTCTAAATTGTCCCGCATCATAAGAAGCTTTCTTAGTCCGTATACTATGAAGGATATAATTATGGCAGTGGCATTCATTATGAGAATGGCAAACAAGCTTCTAAATGCATCGACTTTAAACTTGGAATTAGACAGTGAATGGGTGCAATCTGGAATACATTCAGCTGTAACACTTCGGAATATTTTCCAATATGTGCAAGTGATTCTGGCCACTTAATGTAAGAAAATGCTTCCAGAAGTCCAAACGTTACTTGATAGAAGCCGATAACGATCTTTAGCCTACCAAGAATGATGTCCACCAAGGAGCGACCTTTACTCTTTTTACTTTTCTTATGACTCGTCCACACTATAACAACGACAATTATTGCAATGACTGCCACTACAATTGACAGCTGGCCAGCCATCCACTTCTTTGTTGGGCATTCTTGGCATGTTTTCAATTGTTTATAGTACTCGGGTCTGCACACTTCACACAGAGGTCCTTTGTAGCCAGCGTCACATTCAGAATCTAGATGTCCCTTGCAAGACTCCTCTCGTGGGCACTGATACGGCTTAGGGATATCGTAAGGGAACTCAATGAGGGTATCGTCGCGCAATGTGGACGTCTTTCGTACAATAGGAGTTTTATTAACGAGGTTGTTTGTATAGGTTTTATACAATAGTTTGTGCGTTTCGTTTCTCCATCTCCACCAATAACCAGGCTTTAGAGTAACATAGTCCTTCATGCATTTTAATCCAGGTTGAACACATTGTTTGCATTCTTTGAAAAAATGTGCACGGTGGAATCCCTCCAAGCATTTACAAGCTCGAAATCCAGCAAAAGCGTTTGTGTCTGTTCCTATAATAAAGATAGAAGCGATAAATAAATGTAAAATATTTTAAACAAGAAATTGGTGCACGTGTTACATGGCCTGAAATAAACAGGAGAGAAAATTTGGAAGAATTCGAAAGTTTATGCAAACCAGATTTCTTTTCTTTTGAGTCAGTTTTGGTGGTTTTCAAGAAATCCATGATGACAGATCCACGACGTAATTCCCACGTCAAAAACGGAATCCGCTCTCCCCGGCCGCCCCATAATAAAACGCAAAAAGCCTAGCCTGGTCTGAATAGGTCTCAATTCGTATGTTCTCAAGAAAGTCAGGATAACTGCTTAAAGGGACACTGTCCTGATTTTAGCATGATTTTGGGAAGCTCGGAAACATATCTAGATCATAGGAAGTTGATCAATAATGGTTTGATTATGTAGAATAACACTCGACAAATGACAGGAACCCATTAGGAAGTGAGGATGACGAACGACAGCGAGGATGGAAATGGATTGCAATATGGATTTTTGAAAAAACGTCAGGATGTCAGTTTTTCAAAGTTTCAAATTTGGCTCGGAAATCTTTGAAATTTTGCAAACATTTTGTTGCAGTATGGAATTTGTTGAAGAAATTACTTTTTATCATTTAGTTAGAGTTTATTAAGTTCTTATTTCATAGATTTGGGACCATTTCATGCATTTATAACAGTTTTGAGCAAATACGCCGGGACAGTGTCCCTTTAAGTTACTAGTCATGATCACATAAATATGTTTCGACGCAACTATGAAGGCTTCTAGGCTCTACTCAAAATCAAGCATCTAGTCAATTATTGTATTTCTAACTTTTACGCATGTGGATGAAACCCCAGTGTGTGACCACTCAAATGAAAGTTAATGAACGGTGCTTTCTTGTGGCAATGTTTGTATAAATGAAACTATTTGCAAAATGAAATATGGGATTGTTTTCATTTTTCTGCTTCAGTGTTTGAAGGGGTTAATTGAACACGATTCAATCTTTAATTCTTAAATACTTCAGTGTATCATTTTCAAGATCACCATTCCTTTCTCAAATAAAGTTTATTATATTTCGTTTTACCTCTTGGTCCATACTTGATTCACATGTTTACCTTGTGGGCAAGCAATGCAATCTCGTGCCCTTTGCCCAGGTGCGTTATCGTAGGGGACAAAAGTGCCTTTGGGACATTTCAGGCAGCTCCCGTTGACAAACGCTTTAGTGTCCGAGTAAAAACCACCTGTACAAATGACAACAATGGATACAGGAACATAGTTGTGGTTTTAATTAGACAATGCATGTTTCCTGGTGTGATAAATGAGATTCATAGGCAATGCACCCATGAACATGCTCCCAGCCAATAGAAATAGAGATGGTAAGAAAAACGTATAATAATCACCGTCAATCCAACAATAGCTGTTATTACAGTTGAGCCCGCAGTCAAATATTCTTTTGTTTTTAAAAAGTATGCAAACGAGTTAGGCTCGATTTTCGCCGCTCTCTCGAGGCTGAGAACTGCGGCTGGTAATCTGAGCCTACAAATGAGGCTAATAGGCCAATACAATGTCAGATTGACCCTTTCGCCTCCCTTGCATGTCAATACCAGATTGACCCTTTCGCCTCGTTTGCACGTCAAACCGCTGACCGTCTGTAATAACTGCTATTGAGATTTATTTGGTTTTATTATACACTTTTCTCACTGTCTATATTCTAATTGATTGAGAACGTACACCGGCATCGAATTATGACGTCGTATCTACAGACATTATTGCTATATCATGCTCAACTTCATCCTGTAGTTTTAAATTGTGACTATCGTACCATGGCCAGATAAAAACAATCATCACATAGTCTCCTTCATTCTCGTCCCAGAGGCCACGATCCTTTTGGTCAGCACCAAGAATCGAGACCTCTGGCCGGTCCCAGAACGAGTACTCTGAGCATTCTCGACAAATTGGGACCGGCCAGAGGTCTCGATTATTGGTGCTGACCAAAAGGATCGTGGCCTCTGGGGACGAGAATGAGTCTCCTTCGCGGTCGTTATTTTGGGTCGCCACGCAACGCTTTTACCAAGAAGCGTTGCGCGATGACCCAAAATAACGACCGCGAAGGATACACAAATCACATGACTTACCTGCTGGACATTCCAAGCATTGCAGCTCACTGGGATCAATGACAGAGGCATTGACAAACGTTCCCGTGGGACATGGACTTACGTATTGACTTCCACCTTTATTTGCAAATCCTGCTCGGCCAAAAGCCTCTCGCAAATTTTTCTCTATTGCCCCGGCAATGGTAATGTTTTCCGAGGTACCCAGACCGCTTAAATTGGAGATTTAAAAAAGCTTTAGCAAGGGAAAGAAAAGTCATAATTTTAATTAAAACAAGTACATTTGTTGCTTGAAAAGTAGCAACAAATGGGGATGCCGTTATAGTGACGGCGTTTACTTGAAGGAAGAGGTTAGTTTCACTGTCAAAGTAACCTTTCTTTCTCCATGGGCCCAATGACGATTGGCTGGACATGCTTTTTAACAAAACAAAGTAATGACATAGCATTTGATATTTTGAGGTTATTATTCTGGCATTGGTCTTCCCTCTTCGAGGGCAGTGCAAATAAAAAAATCTGTGTTGGGTTGCTGGCAAAAAAGTACAAATGAATGGAGATTATCATTGATTGATTTATGTCAGATCTCTGATGACTATAAATTCAGCAACCTTCTCCAAATCGAAGGTTATTTGTATAAATTGTATAAATTCATTGCTGTGAGTACTGGTAGACACTAATTGAATGATTGGACCCTTTGTTTGGTTGGTATGGGAGCGTGTGTCTGAGAGGAGAAGAGGGACTTTTTACATGGGTGTATACAAAACCTGGGCTAGGCCATGTCCCAGGCCATGGCCCGGGCCATGGCCCACTCTATGGCGTCACAAAGGAAGCGAAGGTTTGTAAACAACACGAGCTATCTTCTTTCTTTTAAAACCCTGTTTGTGATAATGTCCCACAACGTCCCAACTCCCAAGGGGCCGATATCCGCCATCCAAATTGGTCAACAGCCAATTTTGTTACTCCCATGGGTAATAGATAAGCACGTGAAAATGGGAAAATGAAAATGGGATGCCCTTGGCATCCCCTAAAAAATAATAATAGCAACATTCAAGAACGTAACTATACCATACATATAGTTACGAAATTTACATACAGATGAACAATGCAACGTTCTGCCATATTGTCATCCAAGAATTGCACAGTGCCAATTTTTCCATCTTCCATGGTTCTACGGAGATAAAACATTTTCAAACCTTGACATGTACTATATGTCTGCAGTTTTTATTACTTTTCCTATGCCATGTGTTGTGTTCTCAGCCACAACACTTTACTCTCACAGTGTCTCTCTCGACACAGGAGTAAATGGGTAACGGCAAAATGTCAGGGAACCTGACAAAAATGCATGCTGCGGGGTTACCTCAGGGGCACCCCACGACAACATTTTCCTGTAGGTGTCGGAACGTCGTTTTTACGTTATAAATGTGCTTTTTGTGCAGTTTAAATTAAAAAATTAAGCTTAAAACACAGCAAATTTGGGTAAAACGATCTGTATCTCGAAAAGTATTTGTGCTATAAAAATAAAACGTATATGGTGTATAAAGCATTCAAACATGTTTATTTTAGTGACAATCACGAATCAATAATGACATCATATCACGCCAAAATAACGTCATACATTAAAAATGGCCGCCATCTTGGATCCGCCATCTTGGATTTTTAAATTGTTCAGAAATGTCAGAAAATCACCAAATTTGATTTGAAAACAATATAAGGATGCAAAAATTGCAAAGATTTTGGAGGAAATTATTCGTAGAAAGCGGAAATCTCATGAAAATTGAAAATTAAGCTGAAAATACTAACATTTGAGCAAAACGGCCGGTCAAAACTTGGTTGCCATGGAAACATCAAGTCACGTGATCAAAAAATTGACACACCAAAATGTTCCCAGATAATGTTTAGAAAAAGTTTGGCTATGATTGCTTGAATACTCTTTAAGTACGATAAATTTAAAATGAGCGCGGGCACTTTCTGCCCTCACCCCCACAGGCAGGATAGGGTTAAGAAAGTTCGAGATGACATTTCCTTAACCGAATATCTGAGGCGATTATAGGCCTTCCGAACAGATATTCAACCGAAACGATTCGTTGGATGTGTTACCTGCGATGGACTAGCATCCCATCCAGGGAAATAGCGATTGTCCTAGTCACTTCATGCTATGGAAACCAAAGTTAAGTGCTGGCCTGATAAGCCGCCTGGGCTTGTATACAGACTTTAACCTAACCTAACCTAACCTAACCTAACCTAAACCTAACCTAACCTAACCTAACCTAACCTAACCTAACCTAACCTAACCTAACCTAACCCTAACCTAACCTAACCTAACCTAACCTAACCTAACCTAACCTAACCTAACCTAACCTAACCTAACCTAACCTAACCTAACCTAACCTAACCTAACCTAACCTAACCTAAACCTAACCTAACCTAACCTAACCTAACCTAACCTAACCTAACCTAACCTAACCTAACCTAACCTAACCTAACCTAACCTAACCTAACCTAACCTAACCTAACCTAACCTAACCTAACCTAACCTAACCTAACCTAACCTAACCTAACCTAACCTAACCTAACCTAACCTAACCTAACCTAACCTAACCTAACCTAACCGAACTAACCTAACCTAACCTAACCTAACCTTGTGTCATGTACTTACACAGTTGCTGTCAGATTAGTAATGTCCCCAGAGAAAGATCGAAGACTTACTGTTGTTAATTCCGTCCGTATAATATATCTATTAAAGTCAAACAAGACAAATAAGACAAATAAAGGTACCAAAATTTAGCTGTGTGGGTGTGCCAATTTTCAAACAGAACTAGGCTTGTCATACTGATTGGTATTGGGATATGTAGTTCTAACGATGGTCATTACCAAACCATGCATTTTAACCCGTTAAAGGTGCGACGATCACTCCCGTCACTTTTAAATTGGAGTCCCCCCCCCTCCCCCCCCCTCCGGGGCTGTCTACACCATAACAGCAGCTAAATATTTCGGTTTGTACCATTGAGGTACGTTGACATTTTGAATAAATAAATACAATTTGTTTTATTAATATTACAAAAGCACAGTTAGGCACATGGTATACGTTGTAATCTGTCTTCAATCAACATAGATAGTACAATGTATATCTAGCGATACTTCTGCGGAATCAATTTCAGACACTTCAGCACACTTCAGAGATTCAAACTTTACAACACATGTCCCTATGGTATGTTAAATATACCAATTCAATTTCTTCAACAAGAAATACTGCAACAATTAGCGGAGGCATTTGAACTTTGTTAATAACAATATCCGAATTATTACTTACATTACGAGCTTTTCATTTGAAATAGTGAAAGCCCCAGGATCAATTTTCTTAATAGAATTATCTGAAAGCATTCTACAGAAGAAAAAAAACGAAAGAAAGTATGTTTTAGACATGATGAACCAGATACATCAAATCAAAATATCGAACACACGTACAGGCTATTGAAGTACTTACAAATAATTAAGCACGTTGAGGTTGTCAAAGACTTTACTTGGTATATAGGTTATCGAGTTATTTTGCAAAAATCTGTAAAGGAAAAATGACAATCAATGCACCAAATTAAGCAATTTAGTAATAGACTTAATTCTAGCGGAAAGAAGATAAAAAACAGTGAGGTAATTAATAATTAAAGATAATAATTAAAGGTACAAAATATAATAATTGCTCAACAATTCAAATAGGTACTTACAGATATTTAAGCTGCTTTTGATTCGAAAAAAGTCCAGCTGCGAGCTCCTTGATTTTATTATCTGCCATATTACTACGTACGGGATAAACATATGGTGTTATAACTGAATAATGACTGCGCATGCGTATTCAATAGGCGTCCCACAGGGGTGGGACTGAAAGTTTACTTAAGGTTTTGTTGTAGCGTTGTAAAGCGGTAACGCAACATTGTACAAAGCAGTGGAGTTGTAAGTAAAACCTGAAATTGTGGAATTGTTGTTCGGGGGCGGATGTTCGAGCTAGCCTACGTGTAGTCGTACCTACCAGATGTATACTTACAAATATCGCAGTTTTGATAAGTTTTGCAACATCCTTTCAGGGATTTGTTCTATTTTATTATGATTAAGACCCCTATAAAATTGGAAGAAGAATTAATCAGTCGAAATCACAGAGGTTATATATATATATATATATATATATATATATATATATATATATATATATATATATATATATATATCTATACAAAAGATAATTAAAAAGTTCTCGCATGCGAGTGTTCAGTGCCTTAAAAATGTGATAAGTCCAAACGTGTCGGGCTTAGCCCTTCATCAGTGGAAAGTCAGTTGATGTTCCAAAAATATATACCCTTAAATCGAAGGAAATCGCAACATAGTACTTTTCTCAGGTAGAAAAACACCCAAGAGGTAATCACAAAGCAAAAAGGAATGGTTAAGATTAAGGAAGATTGGGACGGAATACGAATGACGAACTTGAAGCCGAAGTAACAATGACTTGTGGTACCTCCTATATACCTATCGCATTTAACAATAGTTTAAACTAAAGAATCATAATGTTTTCAGGGCCTTCTTCGTGGCTAACATGACATGCCTTAAAAGGACTACAACTAAAAGACAGAAAAATGCTGATGAACGCACAATATCTGCAATTTTGATAGTTTACAGAATATCCCTGGGGTTAGATTGGCAATTTTATTCCACTCCAGGCTCCTGAAAGAAAAGGAAAAATTTTAAGTCATTATTTTACAAAATTTAAGGTGGCCCTAAAAACCTTTATTAAATTCTGGCTTGTATTTTAACATGCTGATCATTATTCAATAAGAAACAATATAGGGGGCTTTGAAAAGCAAAAGTGTTGCTATGTGAACCTATTATGTCACGAGGATGATCATAACTTGTTCACCAATGATTCCATAGCATACTTGCATGATGTCGTCATTTGACTACAACTACCAGAATTCATTTCGTTTTTCCTTTATTATTTAAATTTTTAAATCCCATTGGGGTTTAAATAACAATGGCTCTAATTAGCACGAGAAAAAGAAAAACTGGAGGATTCTGGTAGTTGTAGTCAAATGACGCCATCATGCAAATCTCCTATTGATATAGCTATGGGTTGATAGTATCGATCCATCAGACCACAAGTGCTGTAAACCGTTACCAGCCACCTTTCCCAAAACATAATTTGAACAGAAAAGAATTATCAAGACCAGCTATGCAACGTACTGTGTTATAATAAGATAGACTAAAACGATACTTTAATGAAATGAAACAGTTTCCCAAAATTTGTGTATTAAATAGTAGCTAGCTTTAAACTAACAATTGTTCCAGTAGTGATAACTTATGGAAGATTCCTTCAGGCAGCAGTTCTATTTCATTGTGTTTAAGATCCCTGCAAAAGTGATAAAAGGAAATTCTGGTTAAATCCCGGAAGGAGAACTCTCCATATGAAACTGGTGATGCTCGTAGTACCTTAGGGGTTGAAATTAGTATTTTGGTTCACTTAGGGTGTTCTATTCAAGAAATAATCCAACTCGCCTTGCTAGGCATCCTTATTTGACAAAGCTACAAGTCACAGGACTGTATCAGACAGGTTTAATTCAAGATGGTAAGTATACATACAGTAATTGACTGTTTATAATATACTCAACAAAATTTCTAGACTCTGATTGGTCAATAACGAATACATATTGAAGTTAAAGAGTGCAAAATTCAATTAAAGAAGCAAAACTTTAATAATATTTAGTATTTCTATGTGCGCAAATTAACATGTGAATATGATGAAATGCGCAAACTTTAAAAGTGTGATATGAATAACGGCGTTCGCCATTTTTGAAATAGCAAACAAAATTGGCTGCTAGGAGGACTGGTTTGTTTTTTCGAGCCAAAATGTTGTTGGAAAGCGTGAGTGAAAAGCAAAAAACGAAAATACCAGGAATGCTGCCACAACATGAGTGAATGTCTGGCAAAAAAGGACAAATGAATTAGAAAAGTGAGCCAAAAATTTGAAGAATACGAACACGAAACATTCGCGTTCGCATCCCGGGATTCATGATGTTTTGAAAGTTCTTAAATTACACTACCCTAAAGGCTAGTGCACTAAAACTTTCAAAACATCACTCGCTCCCATAAATCGTGCACTCATATTCATGCAATTTTCTATACAAATTGAATAATACGTTTGTTTTAATTTCATTGTATTTGTTATAATGCAACGTCAATGATAGGTGGGCAGATAGTGCCCCCCCCCCCCCGAATGTATCTCGAAAAGTATTGACGCTATGGAAATAAAACTTACATGGTGTGTAAAGCATCCGAAAATCTTTATTTTAGTGGCAGTCACGTGTCAATTATGACGGCATACACGCCATAATGACGTCATACATTTAAAAAAAAATCCGCCATCTTGGATCCTAAATCTTGGATTTTTAAATTGTTCAGAAATGTCAAAAAAATCTCCAAATTTGTTTTGAAAAAGTCAAGAAAAATATAAAGATGCTAACAAAGCAAAGATTTTGGAAGGATTTCATCGCAAAAAGCAAACATTTTATTTAAACTGAAAATTAAGCTAAAGAAACAACACATTTGGGTAAAACGATCTGTATCTCGAAAAGTATTTGTGCTATAAAAATGAAAATTATGTGGTGTATAAAGCATTCAAACATGCTTATTTTAGCGACAAACACGAATCAATTATGATATCATATCAAGCGAAAGTAAAGTCATACTTTAAAAATGTCCGCCATCTTGGATCCGCCATCTTGGATTTTTAAATTGTTCAGAAATGTCAGAAAATCACTAAATTTGATTTGAAAACATCGAAAACAATATAAGGATGAAAAAATTGCAAAGATTTTGGAAGAAACTCTTCGTAAAAAGCGAAGAGTTGAAAATACCAAATTTGGCTAAAACGGCCTCAACAACCTCTCAACATTTCAAGAACAAAATAAATGTTGTGACGATGTTGAGACAAAGTGGATTCAAACTCGTCTCATCATGTCACAACACCTCTTAACAATGTTGAGAGGGGTGGTAACACGGTCTCAACATCGGCTCTCAACAAATGTTGAGAGAATGTCGAGACAAATATTGTGACCGTTTGATCTTTTAATACAATAAGTTATAAGCAAAAGGATAAAATGTCAACAAACGTACAATGTATCCAAATTCAGTAGGTTTGAGAATATCCCTGCTGGTAGATTTCCAATTTTATTCGATGCCAACTTCCTACAAGTCAAGAGAACACTTCAATTAGTTTATTCAAAATGTGCAAATTACGCCTTGATAACACTGTTGTTGTTCGCAATAATAACACGCGCATAACAAGTAAACTAAAAATGTTACACACAAACGTACAACAACATCAAATTTGATAGCTTGGAGAATACTCGTAGGGGAAGATGTCGGATTTCGTTCGATGCCATGTTCCTGCAAAAAGCAAAAAAACAAAACATTCATCTAGTGTATCCAGGACAATTAAAATTGCGACATACTATCCGTTACTTATATAAAGATCATAAGCCCGGAGCATAGTTAATAGAGGGAAATGGTTATGAAGCCCAGCAAACATCAAAGGAGCAAACAAAGAGGCCAAGATTTATGTTGGAAGGTCCATGACCGTGCACATCTTTTGTTTTGAGCTCATACACTATGCATGAATTGCGTAATCGCATGCATGAATTACGTAAACTTTTCTATTGGTTAGTTGCTTGAACACACGTAGCCACCTATTGTATTTTGTCAGGTTTTGTGCACGGTCAACCCCCAAAATAGCGAACAAAAACATATAACAAAGAACTTTGCCTGGCTTCATAACCATTTCCCTCTATTAACTATGTCCGGAGTAAAAGGTAAAATGTTAACATACAATATTCCCAAATTCAATTGCTTGGAGAATATTCCTAGCGATAGATTTCTGATTGAATTTGATGCCAAGATCCTGCAAGGGAAAGAAACACAGATTTTTCAGGGAGTACAAAAGTAACCTGACAACACAAGTTTCTGTAGAAAAGAAACGCCAATGATTATAATATGATAAGCTATGAAAACAAAACTGATGACAAACGTACAATTGCCTCAGATTCGTTAGCTTGGAGAATATTCCTGTGGGTAGATATTGAATTTTATTGGATGCCAAGTTCCTGCAAGAAAAGGAAATAATTTTTTTAGTTTATTCAGGACAATAAAAAAAGTTCACGTCTATTTTAAAATGTCTGGCGATTAAACAATTATTGTTTAGTTTGGCAGAATTCAAGATGAATCACGCTTAACGGGCAATCTTTGCAGATGTCATTGTATACATATTGTGTTTAGAAATTCACCCGATTTAAAAAAAAAACTAGAAATAGCATACATAATTTAGTTATTTGAAAGGAAACGGGTCGAGACCTGTTTTAAACAAGGTATTCAAAATTAAAGTTGCAACTCTTGTAAATTTAAAGCTTACATTTTGTTACTAAAAATATCTCAAAATGGCGGAAAATTCAAAATTCAAAACGTTGTACCATTTGAAGGAATTGAGATACATGTATTTGAGTTATAAAAAGCGAAAATCTCATGATAAATCGATCATGTCAAGAATCTACTTTACGTTCTTCTTCCAGCTCTCTTTATTGCCGCAGCAAAAGCCCAAAATCCAAAGGCACACTTACAGATGTTGCAAGGCCGTCAGAGAAGAGAAGGTATTTGCTGATAAATTCTGAATACGATTATGTTGTAAGTTTCTAGGAGAAAACAGAAACATTTTTGAGATTTCACCTTTGGTAAAAAGAAATGATTTCAAAAGGGGATCAATTATTAATTTTCCTACCACTAATCCATCTGACAAACCAATGGCCTTCATATAAAGCTAGTTTTTTTTTTAAGTCAAAACCCAGTACAGTGTTTTGGATCGAGTCTCATTTTGAAATTGAACTTGTCATTTGAAGAGTGCATGGAAGTTTGAAAGGAAGAATAAAATCAAATTTCCATTAATGAGTTCGTTACTTCAATTGGCAGGAACGTTTGACCGGTTTCAATCGTTGGGCAGTCTGGCTTTTTATATTGATTGCAATTCTTTAGATTAGCTCAGAAAAGAGAAGGGGGAAGATAAATTGTGTTTTTGATTTTGTTTCTGTATTTATGGTTCGCTATCCAAATAAATAGAAATTACGATCAATAAGGAAAAACTTGCGTATTAACCTCGTATATCACAATCTCGTTCCCAGCGTCCTTATCCAGCGGCAGGAATGGGCAACAAGGACCTCGTGGGACAAAGCGTTCCGTCATGACACAATTATTGGACTTCCGGTTCTACTACACATGTGTTCGTTTCCATGTTTCAAAGGGACGCATACGAAATTATTGGACTTCCGGTTTTGCTGCGCATGTCAGGCGGAACGCTTTCTTGTTGCCCGTTCCTACCGCTGGATAAAGGTAACGAGGACTCTGTGCGTATATCAGTAAAAGTTGTTTCTGAAGTGGCGACATTAGATACCTGTTTTTACGTAAGACACAATTTTATTTAATTTAACATACAGCTCGTGTAGTTCTTTCAAGTCTTCAAAGGCATCTGAAGAGAAGGTACTGATTTCATTCTGTTGTAAGTTCCTGTTAAAAAGGAGAATTTAAACATAATAAATCTGCAAAATATATGCAAAAATGCACTGCGGAAATTTCAAACTTTTGCACGACATTCCACATGAGGTAAAGATGCTCTATTGTTTCATATCGTAAAACATACGTTGATGCAATCCTTAAGTACCCCGAGCTAACGTGTGTAGGGCCGGACAGGTTGACATGAGCCGGTCCACAAAAAGCCGAAAATATTTAGCTCTCGGTCATTTTGCAACACCGAGTCAGGCAATAAGCTCATATTCTTTTAAAATTTTTAAATTACAATACTATGTATTTATACTTTTCAAACTCATTAAGCATACGCCGTTTTGTTCTCCATTTCTTCGATTGAGAACATATATCTAAAATACTTGAGAGTGTGTTTCATCCGATTTCCACACACCTGGAATTTCGTCAAAATACTCCGCTACGCGTCGTATTTTCGACTCTCTTCTCATTGTTTGGAAATCGTATGAAACAAGTGGAAGCCTAAAGTGCCACGAGGTACGAAGACTGGATTGAATGAGTGAGTCATAACGGCTTTATAAAGAAGAACGAAATCTTACAATGTTGTAGCTGTTGTTGGAAGGCATTTAAATATGTCAATCGATGATCCTGTCTTTATGCAACCATAGTCGTTCTCAATTTGGCCGTCCACAACTTTGCCATCGTTGTTGGAGCACGTATTCTCGCAATCTGGAATATCAAAATATAACAACATCATGTTTATTTACATCATCATGTTTATTTTACCTTCGGATTTACAGAGTAGCTGAATCAGCTAATATCTCCGAGCAACAGACGGACAACACACTCATAGTTTTGACCATGACACCGGGAACTTCGTGCCCTACTCTTTTCGAACAGTGTCGTGGGTTCTTCTACGTCCCTTCGAATTGACATGAAGGATGAAGGAGACTAGGCCAACGGCTTAACGTCACTGCCCAATGACGCGATCATTTGAACTGAGACAAGGTGTTGAACACAGCCAACATGATCTTACCAGTTATTCCCATTTTAGAGATTGTGTATGATAAAAACAATGAAGTTTAAAAATACGTAAATTGTAAATTGTAAGAATCACGGATGGAGGAAATATTGATACATCGTATTTTCTCGAATAAACGCTCGGGGCGTTTATTACAAGCTAAGTTTCTTTGGGGAGGCGTCGATTCAAACGTCGATAACTAAAAAGCAATGTTAAAATACCTCAATGGTATGACTAAGCATTCACTCTCCATAAACTCCGAGGCAATTTTTAATTTTTGGCCGAGCGCGTTTAAGACTGTTAAACCCCTCGTTAAACAAACAAAGTCGATTTAATTAAACGAGAGGAGGCGTTTATTCGAGTAAATACGGTATAAGAAAAAGCAATAAGAAATAACGCACCAACAAATGTAACTCGTATCTCTCTTGAGTCAGACCCAACCTCATTTCTGGCCAGACAGGTATAGATGCCCTCCTTGTATATTTTGCTCGTTATAACCTTGCCAATGTCATTATCTAAGGTGGCGGAGTCCTTTGACAACGATATGTTGATAGGTGGAGACCCCTCGGCAGAACACCACAACACGTGACCCGGTACTGTTCGTACAACTTGGCTTGGAATCTTTATTTTTGGTTTGTCTGCAAGTAGATCGCATATAGGCGAAAGAAGCGAAGTGGATAGACCCATAGTTAATAGAGGGAAATGGTTATGAAGCCTGGCAAAGTTCTTTGTTATATGTTTTTGTTTGCTATTTTGAGGGTTGACCGTGCACAAAACCTGACAAAATACAATAGGTGGTTACGTGTGTTCAAGCAACTAACCAATAGAAACGTTGCGATTATGTAATTCATGCATAGTGTATGAACGCAAAACAAAAGATGTGCACGGTCATGGACCTTTCAACATAAATCTTGGCCTCTTTGTTTGCTCCTTTGAAGTTTGTCGGGCTTCATAACCATTTCCCTCTATTAACTATGATAGACCAAATAAGAAACTTTATAAGCTATAAACTAGACCCGTTTTTTTTATCGCAAGTCTCAATGGGAAACGTGATCACTGGAGCGAGTCTAAAGATTAATTCATACTACAAGCGGCTGCTCCATCCTACCCCCCCCCCCCCCCCCCGCGCAACAGTGAATTTACTAGGACATACGACATCTTAATTGTGAGTATTTCTTAAGGTACAGCAACAGCAACAACAACAGTAAATAGTTTTCTAAGCGACAAGTGCTCATGGTGCCCACATTCTTGGTGATAGCATTATTTATTTAAGAAAACTCTTCCAATAAGCACATTAAATGTTTCGTTACTATTGTAGGCTTCCTGCAGTCCGAAGGACCATTGGATCAGCGCTCTAGATTAGCTGACGCTGGAACAGCATCTGCTGTGCTGTACAGTCCCACACGTGAATGGCAGTCTCTTTGGCACTGCTAACAGACAAAGGCTGTAGTTGGTTTGTCTGCCTGAAGTCTGGTCTTCCTGCGGAGCCTCTTTTCCTGGTGGGCCCGTCAGTTTCTTGTTTGACAACACCCTTTTTCCAGACTGGCGAGAGTAGCGGACTGAGGCCTTACCAATGCGCTTGCCTAACTCCAGAGAGAGGTTGTCTGCGATGGTGGAGCCTAGGTAAGTGAATTCATGGACAGCTTAGAGTTCACAGTTGTCAATACTGATGCGGGATGGGCTGCCCACATCCTGGCCCATCACGTTGGTATTTTTGAAACTGATTATCAGTCATTACATGCCTCGGAGGAGCGGTCCATAAGCTGCTTGAGGCTGTTTGCTATTACATTTTGTGTCAGTTATTACGTTTTGTGGCATAAAAATCTATAAAATAGCTCACCTTTTGTTGTACTATAAGTGTAAACGCCTTCAAAGGTACAGCGAGCATACACTTCATCCCTATTCAACATGACCATGATAGAGCGACTACTTGACTGCACCGTGAATGGTCGCATTGCCCCGGTAAATTTCCCCAGCAAGCCATCATTTGTAGTGTTTCCATCATAGACATTCAGCCAGTCATTCACTTGCCATACATCCGACGTGAAATCAGACAGCTGGAAAGTGTAAAATTTTAATAGGATATGATGTCCAGGCGGTGCTGTGATAACACAACTGCAACCTTCAGTGTTTTTGCAGGACGATGCGTTCAACGACGAATCGTAGCTGATGACACCACGGCCACTGGAGAATATCATGTCAAAGACGCATGGCGCAGAATACACAACTACAAATAAAAGGCAAATGCATTCTTAATGGATCAAGGGCCAAGCGAGAATCGGCGAGAACAAGAGTTGACAAGAAGAGTCAGTCAAACCTAAGCTATCCGGTTTGGCATGGAATTTTCGCGACTCTCGTCGACTCTAATGCTTTTTCGTCGAATTTGAACCTGTTATTTTTTTTTGACAATTGTCGAGAGTTTTCTCTCGCAGTTTGGCCTACGTACGCTCGTGGAGAGTTGAAGACAACTCTCGTGCAGCTCTCATTCTTCATTTCTCGGTGACTTTCGTTTTCGTTTAGCCCGATGGGCCGTTCAGCTCTAATAAAAAAACAATCTCGTAGGAGAGAAGACAAATTGTAGTCATGAGCAACTTGAAGTCGTTCAGTCAAGTAGTTTCCATACACGAAAAACTTATAGACACAACAATAATGAAAAAATTGTAATGATGGAGAAAATGGACAATATCCAAGTTACGTCTTCAGGTTAAGTTGACAGCGAAATTTGATATAACGAACATATGTATTGATACGAAGAATGTGTGTCATATTGGGAATGCAATGTGTTACCCTCTTGAAATTATTATTTAGAACTAGTAATAGTTCTCACTATATCTGCCCCCGCCATTTGATGATATTACGTTTTGTTTATAGAAATATTTCGGACATTTTTAAAGTAGATTTTGTGATGTAGCTTATAATGATCAATGGTGTACATAGAGGTTATTCAGCGGAAAGTTGTGTAATACGGCTGGGTATTTTTACGAGTCAGTTTTTTTTTTCGAGCCTTTACCCAATACCACCTTGCGGCCCTGGTGAAAAATTACCCGATACCACCCGCGCGCCCAGTTTTGTCAAATCGAGATTCATTGGCATACTGTAACATATATATCAATATATTTCAATATATATATTTATTTTTATATTTTCTTCATATATATTAATATATATATATATATATATATATATATATATATATATAATATATATATATATATATATATATCTAACTGGATTTGAAAGAACGTGGCCGCAGAAAATTGCACCATTTGACCATTTTGGCGCTTCTTTCCTTTTTTGTCGTTCAGAAAAACTATCTCCAAAGTAGACTCGTCACAAAATTGCTTTGACATGCAACCCATGCACAAAAGGATAGATCTTCGCAATCACGCATCCGTTTTGGAAATCGAACGAATTCCGCTAAAGTTAGGCCAGCAAAACCTGTTGAACTTTTGGTGCAAAATCAGTGCCAAATTGGGCTCACACACCATTCTTCCACATTCATTTCTTGGTTTCCTAAGAGGTTGGTTCAAAACTTTTTCAGTTGATAGAAAGCGCATGTCGAAGCCGAAGATAGCAAGAACAGAAAGGGAGACAGAGAAGAAAAGAAAATGGAGGATGAAAGAAATGACAAGGGAAAGTTTTTTTTTTTTTTTTTTTTTTTTTTTTAAGTCCAAAGTAACGGAACAAGCTAGCACCAAGGATAATTTGAAACCATTTCACTCAGGAAACGATAATAAACATCTTGCCGGCGTTCACAAATACGGGTTCTTAGCTAAGGAAACGCCAAATTTGGCCAAAGAGACAACCCAAAAACCACTTTTTTGAGCCCAAAACGCGTTTTTCGGTCATTTTTGCTGCAATTTTCTGCGGCCACGTTCTTTCAAATCCACTTAGATATATATAGAACGGTAAGAAGTTTCTTGAGCCAACGGAAGATGTCATACCAATAGGGATCCAACGAGATACACAGTCCAAGCTTTGGTGGGTTAATAATAGTCCAGTTCGAAGATAAACCAAAGACGGACAACCTTTAATTTGATATGTAAAAAATTTAAAAATCTTTACTAAAACGTTTCGGTCGTTTGACCTCTGTACAACTGATGAAGGTCAAACGACCGAAACGTTTTAGTAAAGATTTTTAAATTTTTTACATATCAAAGGTTGTCCGTCTTTGGTTTTATCTTCGAACTGGGACTATATATATATATATATTATATATATATATATATATATATATATATAATATATATATATATATATATATATATATATATATATATATATATATATATATACACCCGTTTTCCAAAAGGTTTTCTTTAGAAAGATATATAGATAGATATATACTTTTGTTTACCTGCACGTGCGCGCGTGTGCATGTCACACCAGTCATTGTTTAACTTGTTAAAAACATCAGGTAGGTGAGACACATTTTGTGCTCGTTTGTTTGATTCATAGTATTACAAATAACATATTTTGCTTTTTCGAGAAAGATGCCTGCTCCTTTTTCAATTAGTGATGAGTTGCGTTGGCAATTTTATTTGGCAAGTTTTGGGCCTTCGGAAAAAAAGGTTTCTCCATATATCACGCAATCATTGTTGTACTTTTTTATTACAAATAATACATGCACTCAGTATTTTCTTTTGAACCTGATTTTTTCAGTTATTATGTGTTCTGTACAGCTATATTTTTGCGACTTTTTGCAACTTCAAATCGCGCATATAAATCAGCTGCGATTTGGTCGTGATTTCAGCGTGTTATCGCCGTAGGTAAGATGTGTGTATATGCACTGATACAAAACCTCTGCTCAAAATTTTCAGGATTCATAGAAATTCCAGCCATATCGCGCTCCAATATTGCATTGAGATTGCAGCTGGCTGCAGCGCGAGCGCGACAAAAATCGCAGTGAAAATCGCGACAAAAATTACATCAAAAATCGCCTGTGTAAACGGGTCTTAATTCGTGTTTATTTATTCTAGTTTATTTTATCACTGCCCAAAGCAAGTACTATTGTTTTCCTTATTGTTTACTGTCAGAGTATGCAAATTCAAAAGAACAGTAGAGAGGATTCGTGAAAAAAATGGGATTTTTCTCACTTATGTAAAAGTATTTACCATTTTTGTTACAGTACATGCATTTAAACACGAAGAGGTACTATAAAAGGCTAAGCGCCTCCTACTTTCTTCATACTTTCCATCTATAATTTGCATTTTAGTATTGCACGTGGAGGCTAGAGCTTTGTAATGTTCTTGTATTCCTTTACAATTTTTGTATCCACTATGAACATAAAACCTTATAATGTCTCAAATTTCCTCGTTTGTTCTCGGTAAGATGTGAATTAAAACTTATAGAACATATAATTCAAAATTATGTACTTCAAATGTGAAACTTTCATGACCGAAATTGAATTTCGCGGGTTGTGTCAGCGTAAACACGCACGTTAGTTATGATAATATTCTATGTTCTTTTGCTGTTTCTTGCACACCGAAATATTTCAAGAAACTAGTCATTATTCCGTGGGATTTAGAATGATTTATAGAAAGAAAAACGAAACATTATTTATTCTCCACTGACGACTAATTTTCAGCTATTGCCTCGTTCGCTGTTGATTGACAAATGAACTCGAGGTACCTAGTACCTCTCTTTTATAGTGCGTATTCGTGTTTAAACAAAAAGAATGAATGTCTCACGTACCTGATGCTTTTTTCAAGTTAAACAATGACTGGTGTGATATGCACACGCGCGCACGTGCAGGTAAACAAAAGTATATATCTATCTATATATCTTTCTAAAGAAAACCTTTTTGAAAACGGGTGTATATATATATATATATATATATATATATATATTATATATATATATATATATATATATATATATATACACCCGTTTTCAAAAAGGTTTTCTTTAGAAAGATATATAGATAGATATATACTTTTGTTTACCTGCACATGCGCGCGTGTGCATGTCACACCAGTCATTGTTTAACTTGAAAAAAACATCAGGTACATGAGGCATTCATTCTTTTTTGTTTAAATGCATGTACTGTAACAAAAATGGTAAATACTTTCACACAAGTGAGAAAAATCCCATTTTTCACGAATCCTCTCTACTGTTCTTTTGAATTTGCATACTCTCACAGTAAACAATAAGGCAAACAATAGTACTTGTTTTGGGCAGTGATAAAATAAACTAGAATAAATAAACAAGAATTAAGACCCGTTTACACACAGGCGATTTTTGATGTAATTTTTGTCGCGATTTTCACTGCGATTTTTGTCGCGCTCGCGCTGCAGACAGCTGCAATCTCAATGAAATTGGAGCGCAGCTCGGTTTTGTATCAGTGCATATGCGCACATCTTATAAACAGAGATGGTGTCGTTTTAATTTTGTAATAAGTTCTTGCGGCGATAACACGCTGAAATCACGACCAAATCGCAGCTGATTTATATGCGCGATTTGCGATTTGCAAAAAGTCGCCAAAATATAGTTGTACAGAACACATATAACTGAAAAATCAGGTTCAAAAGAAAATACTGAGTGTATTATTTGTAATAAAAAAAGTACAACAATGATTCCGTGATATCTGGAGAAACCTTTTTTTTCGAAGGCCCAAAACTTGCCAAATAAAATTGCCAACGCAACTCATCACTAATTAAAAAAGGAGCAGGTATGTTTCTCGAAAAGCAGAATATGTTATTTCAGTAACACTATGAAATAAACATACGAGCAAAAAATGTCTCTCACCTACCTGATGTTTTTATCAAGTTAAACAATGACTGGTGTGACATGCACACGCGCGCACGTGCAGGTAAACAAAAGTATATATCTATCTATATATCTTTCTAAAGAAAACCTTTTCGAAAACGGTGTATATATATATATATATATATATATATATATATATATATATAATATATATATATATATATATATATATTTGTGTGAAGATTGGCTTTCCAACAATGATGCCACTTGGAGAAGGATCCAATGGATACTACACGCTTGCACTCAAATATTTTTAGTATGTGTGGAGTGGAGCAAACAGCGAACTTCTTAACCATGTCCAAACTTTAATGTAAACGTTTCGCCCGTTCGGGCTTCTTCAGTACATATAAACAGGATTAAAAGATTCCAAGTATTTTTAATCCTGTTATATGTACTGAAGAAGCCCGAACGGGCGAAACGTTTGCATTAAAGTTTTGACATGGTAAGAAGTTCGCTGTTTGCTCCACTCCACACATACTATATATATATATATATATATGGTTTAAGAAAAAGACAAATAAACTACAAGTCCATCTTTTTCTTAAACCATATACTTCGCTCTACTTCCATGTATTGAGCACTGTTTTTACGAAAATCAATACTACACTATATATATATATATATCAGTATATACACACACACACGCGGGGACTACTATTCTGCCTCGTCGGGGTTTTGGCCTCTGCGCCAAAACCCCTCCGGGGGCAATAAGACGGAACATACATGATATTGTGAAACGTACGGGTGGTCAAAACTTTAATAAACGCTGTTACGGGGAAAGAGCAATTTTTTCCGGCAATCTTATAAATAATAAAACTGGCGAGAGTCGGGAAACTGGAGAAAATATATCAGTGTATTGCAAAAGATATCGGGAAACATAGCACACAATTTTGAAAAAATAAAAAAATCCGGGAGAATTCGATATTCTTAGAATCTTTAGGACAGCCTTCTTAATTTATGGTTACTGTTCAAACAGCATTCGTTAGAGTTGTCACTTCCGGTTAAACTAATCCAAATCCCCGCCCAACAAGAAGACAATTTGCTAATTGAAAATAAAGCCTGAAAACAATTCAGGCTTCCACACATGAATTAATAAAATTGCAGAATTGTGATTTTTGAGCTCTACAATTTGGCGCTCTACAATTTGGCGCACTACAATTTGGCGCTCTACAATTTGGCGCTCTACAATTTGGCGCTCTACAATTTGGCGCTCTACAATTTGGCGCTCTACAATTTGGCGCTCTACAATTTGGCGCTCTACAAATTTGGCGCTCTACAATTTGGCGCTCTACAATTTGGCGCTCTGCACTTTCGTTCTTTAAGTTACCCCAGCATTTTATTAATTGCATTTATTTCAAGAAGAAACTTTGCTCTTTAGTTGGTTATATTTTGATAACACCATGCATGCCATGTATCATTTTGGGATTTTTCCTTTCAATTTTAGTCATTTTTGTCTTCCCGAAATTGATAGCATAAGCAAGAAAATAAAAAATCCCTAAAATGTTGTCTAATTTTCAGTTAAATTCTGCGAGTAACCATTAAAATTGTAAGCAATACGTCTTATTTTCAATAACATATTAATTGTTGGAAGCTACCCGTTGTGAACTTCATATATGGATGAGTTCTAAGCATGTGTTGTGAAAACTGATGCGAGAGCTGTCAAACCGCCCAATAGACATTACAATATTTTTTCCTGCAATAGTTCCACTATAGACCTACATTCTGGCCAAGTTTGAGAATTTCGATATATTTTTTAAACAGCAAACCTTAGTCGATATTTACCGATGACCGCTCTTAATATTCAGCTAAAGAAGCCGAACTAATCAAACTGTTTTACTTTACACAAATATCAGTCCGGTTTTTAAGGCCCTAACCGATCTGGGGAACTGATCAGGGGCACCCAACGACACATTTTCCTGTAGGTGTCGGAACGTCGTTTTTACGTTATAATTGTGCTTTTTGTGTAGTTTAATGGCTTATTTTAAACGATAAGAAACATGTATCTGTTCGTATACGTTAGCTGAACTTTCAAAGTACAGAAAATTTTAGGGATTGAAATGTATAAGGTACTTTTGCCTCTCCGAAAATCCGAAACGATCCGTTGGGTGCTCCTGAACTGATGGGAGTACGACAGTCTTTTGCTTAAATTTCGCTGAAATAGTCACAATTTACACCTTACCTTTCGGACTCCACACTGATAAGGCGATTATAAGCAGAGCAGAGCAAGGCCACACGCCCATCGTTAACAAATTTCTTTCTAGCTTTGATGAAAACAAAGTACATGTATTATTATATATGGAAATTCAAATTTTACTAAATATATAACCCAAAACCACAAAGCAATTAAATATATTATATAGGGGAGAATCATTAATAATAAATGTTAAGTTTTCTGGAAAAGTTGAAAATTTACAAAACATGTAAAAATATATTTACAACTGTAAATCTGGATTTACATACTTTGTAAATTTCAATTTACAGGTTAGTGTTTTGTAAATAAAATTTACATTATATTTACAGCTTTAACAGATCATGTAAATGGACTGTAAATAGTGATTTACGTGTTTAGTTTTTACAGTGAGAATTCGAGGAAGTGTAAAAAACCTGTACATTATTTTAAACACATTTACAGTATCTAGATCTTGTAAATATCATGTAAATCGAAAAAAGGGGGCCTTTCAGGAACCCTTGTAAATAACATGTAAATCGAAAAAGGAGGCCTTGTAAATAACATGTAAATTGAAAAAGGGAGCCTTGTAAATCCTTGTAAATAATATGTAAATCGAAAAAGGGGGCCTGTCTTGAACCATGTAAATACAGTTGAACCCCGTTAATTCGAACTCTCAGGGGAAACGGGAAATAGCTCGATTTAGCTAGGGGCAACATACAGCTCTGGCGGGATCAAGTTGTTGGACCCCAACGACGTTTTCTTCCAACTATTTTAGGCTGTCTGGTGCATGTGCTTTTAAATTCTAAGCTGTGCTATAAAATGTATATATCTTCGGTCATTCTAGGGGAACTTTAGACTTCCCGAATTTATTGGGGCTTTTTTAGTCATTTCCCGAAAACCTCAGCTCTTCCTTGCTGATTTTTCCTTTCGAAAATCCCAGCTGACCTTTTTTCCTTTCCGAAAATCCTAGCTGACCTTTTTTTGTACCCAAAACGAAATTGTTATCTCTCCAAAAATAATAGGCATTAATTTTCCCATATTTCCCTAAAGAAAACTCCAAACTTTAATCCGAATATCTGAGGCGATTATAGGCCTTCCGAATATATATTTCACCGAAACGACCCGTTGGGTGCCCCTGTTTAGCGGGGGTTCGAAATAACCGGGTCAGTGTTTAATAATTAACATGATGGAATGACTTGTGCCTTATATACAATTGTTATTTCAAGAAATTGGCAATATATAGTACATTCGTACAACCGAACTGTGCCCAACAAAACGAGATATATACATTACAAAATAAGTTCAATAAAAAGGTTATAAATAAGTTCAGTGCGCTTCCAGCTGTGTTCTGATGCCGTCTGATGTTTGTCCATCAACTTTTTAAATTAGAGTTCGAAATAACGGGGTTGATTTTAGGCCAAGGGAACTGCACGATTAGTTCCAAATAGCGGGGAGTTCGAAATAACCGAGTTCGAAATAGCCGATAGCAAATGACTGAAAAAAACAAGGGCAAAAAATAACGGGGAAGTTCGACATTAGTTGACATTAGCGGTGTCTTAGGGAGACTAAGTTCAACTCTTGCATTGGTCGAGAGAGTCTGGATCTGAACAAATCATGCGCAATGTAACCACTTCCCGGAATGCCTCGGTGTTTTGGCGCTCGTTTCAACGGTCGTCGAAGCTTTTATGGCTGGTGTTGGAGGGAACTTTTACTGCCTAAAAAAGGTTTTCTTCTCGGAAAGCCGACTTTATTACCAAGTAGCTGTATGACATCTTCTTACAGCGGACCTCAGATGCATGGGTACGCCTTTTAAGCCAGTCTCTTAGTGCCGTTGTGTGATGTCAATTCAAATTTGAACGTCGAAATCGTGCAGTCGAGTCAGTTGATTTGTTGAGCTAAACAGCTGCAAGGTAAGCTTGGCTTATTAAGTTTACTGTTTCTATACTCCGTACGTAATTATATATATATATTTTCGCTATAATAACGAGTAGCGAACTTTAAAATATGCGGACAAAGATAAGCTTTTATAAATTGAAACCATTTGAGCTCACTGGCTTTGATTTGGTCACAATTGACCCCCCAATAAAACTGTGAGTGCTTGATTGCATGCATTCGGTTTCTGAACGCAATTGAACATGAAATCATTCAAAATATACCAGATATTTAACCAATTCCTAACAATGTACATTGTTATGTAGCATGTGAGAACAAGCTAGTACATGTAAGCTCGACATAATATTGATATAATTATTATATCATGAAACAAGTGCCTAATTTGCACTTGCACTTCCACATGCCACATCCATTTTCATTGGAATGAATGTTTAAATGGGTTTTGACAAAACACTGACCCTCGGTCAACTGACCCCTTACTGACCCCCCTAACTGACCTCCTCTAAAATTCACTGGGAAAATGAGAAAATAAAAACAAAATCCAGAACAATACAATGAGAGATTGAATCAAGCTCATAAAAAATTTCAGCTTACCTGAAATTTCTAAGATGGCATACATGGAAGTATGGCTCAGGTCTACTGACTCTACTTTTTCATTACAAGTACAGGTTTTTTCTCTGATAAACAAGCGTGTGAAATAAGTTGTCACATCATAAAGTATGTTAGCTATCTCCAGGAGGAAACTACAGTAGACTCCCGCTCAATCTCAAACTCTCAAGGGGAACGAAAAACAGTTCGAGATAGCAAGGAGTTTGAGATAGCCGATAGTAAATGACTGAAAAACAAGGGCAAGGGGAATTGGTTTGAGTTCGAGATAGCAGGGTTTTCGAGATAACCGAGGTCGAGATACACTGTAGCGGGAGTCTACTGTAGCTATAAAAGCAACAAAATAAACACCACAGAAATGGCTTCCGGTTACTGCATCGTGCGTGTGTGTTTATGTTGTTGCTTTTATACATGTAGCTACAGTTTGTACACTGTAGTTTCCTCATGGAGATACGTGTACATGTACATGTAGCTAACATGCTTTATGATATGTTACAACTGATTTTGTGCTTGTTTATCCGAGAACAAAACCTTGTAAAATGTACTTGTAAGGAAAGAGTAGAGAGTCAGTAGACATACATGTAATGGCCACACTTCTGCCATCTTGGTAATTTCAGGTGAGCTTAAGTTTATTTATGAACTTGAACTCAGTCTCTCATTGAATTTTTCTTAGCTTTTGTTTTGTTTTTCTCATTTTCCCAGTGAATTTTAGAAGGGGTCAGTTGACCGGGGTCAGTGTTTTGTCAACACCCTGTTAAAACATTTTTTTTAAAATCATCATGAAGTGTGTATGGTTGAGTGTTGATTGAATGTGATTGATTAATTAATTAACTTTCAATTCCATCCATTCTGATTAGTAATGAATAATGAATACAAAACTACTACTGTAGAATGGTAAAATGGCCGTTGAGGCAACCAAATTCTTATCTTGTGATAGCCGTTTTGTTGACCATGTTAGGGCCTGTTCGCACTACTTCACTTCGCACTACTTTGGTTTTGGTGTTTGCAAGAAAATTGAAAATTTTGTAATGACAATTTTTTGTTTTCGTAATCGCGTTCGCACTTGAGACATGTGAGGTATTTGTATAACTAGAAACATCGATCAAATTAATTAAAATAGATACCAAGATCTGAGAAATTGTTTTGTGCTTTTCCGTTTTCCGCTCTTACGCTTTCATTTCCAGCAGTCTCTTGTTAGGGAGTTAGGAAGAAACGTTCGAAGACGTTCGAATGATTCAAAGCGCCTTGTTTGAAAGTACCGCTGCTGGGCAGAGAGTTGAGAACAGTACCTAGCGAGCAGCATAAACTGGTAGTACAGTGACTGTACATCATCTGCCTGAGAATAGCATCGGGAGCCATAATAGTTTTGATTTGCTTGGGATCAATTGTGATATATAAAATATGATAACTTGATGAGGTTAGCTGTCAATACAACAATAGATATTCATGCCTGACAAAACATCTTTGATGTTTGGTGACACTCGACAACATTTTGGTAGGCAAAAAACTTGTTCGCACTTAAAATAGCTTCACGTTGGCATATTTTTTTGTAAAACAAACAAAATTTTTGTGTAGTGCGAACAGCCCTTATTGGTAAAGTTCAACTTGCGATGATCAAGTTTCAACTCGCATTTGCCCTCATGCCTGAAACTTGCTGACAGGGTGAACATAATGATTTGTTTCCAAGAAAAACACTATGTTAATACATTCAAGGCAATATTTATATCTTGATGGATGCGCATTGAGTTGGCATTTGATCATTTCAAGTTCAAATGATCATGTACAGTACTTATAAACAATAGATCTCTGCCATCTCATGATCTTTGTCCAGCCATCTCTTGGACATTTCAGGCCAATTTAATACATGTAGCACACTGTTAGTTTTCCAGTCCCATATACTGTATACAATGTAGTTGTTAACTTTTCTGCTAATGTTCCTCTGTTGTTTGTTGCTTCTTTGTGTTGTGGATGTGAACTGTAATATAATGGTTCATTCTCAAAGCTTCTCTTTTGATTCAAATGTCCCCGATAACATGTTCCTTTTCACTTTGTTCTTAGGAGATATATTGTACATGTATCTGAATATAGTCAAAGAGAATGAGCATCAAGGAATGCAAACTTGCTTTACTGGCAACTGGATTTGTAAGAACAGGAGGAACCGTGGATGTTTTCACCTTTATTTAATTATCTACATTACATCCAAGTTAATTTTTTTGTGTACTGGTTTAAAATGATTTTAGGGTTAAAATGATTTCAAACTAGTTTTTATTTTCCTTTGTCTTAGGATTATGGTAGTAATTCTGGAACAAAGGAAAATAAAAATTGAACTATTTTGAGATCATTTTGACCTAAAATTCATTTTAAACTACAATATATTTATACATGTACTTGTGATCTTTGTGTCATTTGTTTGAGCAGATACATGCAAGTTGGTTTGTTAATTTTTTTTACTAGATATCCATCAAACATTAATTTTAAACACCCCAACAAAACAAATTTTGTTTTGTTGGGTGTTTAAAATTCAGTTCCATGTATGTAAACTCTACATGTACATGTACATGTATACAATACAAAGCCTTAAATTGCCTGAATTTCGGCCGTCTCCTCTGTCGCTTAATCCTGAGAGAGACGTCTGAATCAATTGTCCCCTATAATGCTGTCTGGTGATGTCATGTCGCTGCCGATTAATTCATGCAGAATGTTTTAACAATAATTATTTTCATGCGGTATACAAAGAAATATAGCCAGGATAAACACTGAAGGGTATAGAATCATTTTAATTGTAGGTAAAGTCTTCGCCAGCCTAGTGGCCCACAACTGCCGAAGCTTATCCAGTTTCTGTAGCATGAAGCAACTAATACACTAAAAAAAAACACTATTCAACTTGTAACGCAACAATATTGCACGACAAGTTGAAAGAAAATGTTGCCGTATTACTCGGCCTTTAAGATATAATTTTTTGAAATTGTGAACTCCATGCAAGGATCTGCAAGCGTGTGATCCAGCCGGAATTTGAAAAAACAGCCCCGCTAAAATTACTCATAATTAGACATAATTATGCAACTCTTTTTAAATTCAACCAATCGTAATCACTACCTGGTTTTTCAAGTACTGATGTCACCAGACGGCGTTAGCGGCCAATTGATTCAGACGTCTCTCTCCGGAGTAAGCGACAAGAGACAGCCGAAATTCAGGCTAAAGCCTAAATGTCAAGTGGGACTCCCATATCAGGGTGAAGGGTGATCATTGGAAATTTTAAAAGGAACCTCAACAAGGAGCTATTTCAAAAGGAATAGTGTTTCGTTTCCAGAGCAATTAGAATGTCGGGAAAGTTTGGATAGACCTGGGTTTGAGAAATTGCCGATAAAATCCTGGGGCGAGGGTGAGTATCACGGGCTCAGCCTCAGGCCATAACTTGCGTTAGTTCATAGCATAATCCAATAGCTAGTACGCGTTGGCTGGTTATTTTGGGGGGTCACAGATATAGTACTAAATCTGTTACCCCCAAAATAAATATGTCATGCATATGTAATGTTACAAATATGTCACACATATGCTACACCTTAGTCACTCCTTGCAAAAAACATGTAGTAAATAATGTTTGTTTCCTTTCCGTAAATCCGTAAACGTGTACATTCTGTGTATATATATACAAGCATGTTTATTACTTGTAAAACTACTCCCTGATGAAGTTAGCGATAGTCTAACGAAACGCGTAGGAAAATAAAAGTTTTGCAATTGAAGTTCGTTCAGTGCTGCTCACTAGTTTAGCCTTAAAAAAAAAATTTGTAATACATTCGAATTTCTTATTGTCTCCGTGACGATCATTTTATCGATACTTGAACAACATGTGTTCGCCAGTTTGTTTGTCTTGGCAAGAACATGTTTACATTGCAAGCTACGAGGGTTATTCTGATTGGATAGTAGCCCCACTGTGTAAATAGTTCACATCGAATCCAAAACAATACCATTTCGTTTCTGAGGGAACGAAACAAAAAGGTACCAGAATCTCACTTTGTGGGCATGGCTCAAATTCATACATGTATATTATAAGAGGTACCAATTTTATAACAAATCTAGATCCTATTTTTTTCTGACTCACACTGTAATACTCTAAGGATACCAGAATAAGCCTAAATGTAGTCATTTTACCTTTTTTACATTACACCGCACTGTAAGTGGTTCCAAAGCACAAATTTTAACTCCTTAAGGTACCCTGTACAATGATCGACTTCTTCATTTTTATATGGGAGTCCTCATGCAGATGCTGATATTTGTCCATGGACAGCATGCATGAAAATATAAACAATACTGGCGGTGGTAAAACCAACGCTGTTAATTACAGTAAGTTCTGGTTAATCTTTAGTTACATGACATCAGACTTAGTGGTTGGACAAGTGGTCGCGGTCACACCAACGTTGTTAACTACAATTATTTCTAAAAAGAAATGTCAAAGACCGCATTCTGATTGGCTCTTCGCTTCCTAATTAATGTTAAACCCTAGCATCCTGCTTGGGTATAATTTCAGTTGCTTTCTATTGTTTTGGATCCCTGAAGCTGAAGCGTAAATTTCCAGACTATAGTTAGAGTAAACAGAGAAGAGGTTGCATACCGAAATAGCTACATGTAACTAAAGTTAGCTCTGTCTTTACTAAGTTAACACCTTTGATGTGACCGCAGCCAATATTGCTTTCAATAGGAATATACATTTCTACATTATTTTTATGTTTGTATAAATATAACAACATTGTACCATACATTATGTATTTCCTGAGTTAAGTAATTTTGCATTCTCTATCTTTAGAAATTCATTCTGACTGCTTTTTAGGGAGAATGGCACGTTTATACATGTACATGTATATTCTGTAACTTTCATGATTCATATATGATTATACAAAATGTATTTGAGGGGCTTATACAAGGAAGAAGGATAGATGCCATACAATGCACGTGTAATCATGAAAATATGTTATTTAGAAAATAATGATTTTATTGGAAATATTTTATATGAGATGATATTGATTTATAAACATTACAATGTATAGTAGCCTTCGGCACTTGCAAGCTGACTAAATAACCAAAACTTCCAAAAAATTAACTTATAACTTATATTTTGTTCAAAAGGAAAAAGCTAAATATAAGCCCATCTGGTGCATATATTATTCACAGCATTTGTTATGTAACATATTTGTAACTATTATCTTAGTTTTGGAATGCTGCAACATCAATATTACAGTTTTAGCTTATGACATTTCAAATTACCTCTAAGGCAAAGATGTATATGTATATATCGATTTGTAAATGGGCTTTTTTGATGTTGATGCCCGTGTTTGTTTAACCATAACATGTTTTGAAAATAAAATTTGCAAAGAACAGATAGAAAAATATTGCTCCTTTTTCGATTTACATGTTACATGTATTTACTGGGTTCGTGACAAGCTGCGTTTTCAAATTTACATGTTACAGTATTTACAGGTTACAGTATTTACAGGGCCACCTTTTCGATTTACATGTTATTTACAAGGCCCCCTTTTCAATTTACATGCTATTTACAAGGCCTCCTTTTTCAATTTACATGTTATTTACAAGGCCTCCTTTTTCAATTTACAAGGCCCCCTTTTTCAATTTACATGTTATTTACAAGGCCTCCTTTTTCAATTTAACAAGGATTTACAAGGCTCCCTTTTTCAATTTACATGTTATTTACAAGGATTTACAAGGCCTCCTTTTTCAATTTACATGTTATTTACAAGGATTTACAAGGCCTCCTTTTTCAATTTACATGTTATTTACAAGGCCCCCTTTTCAATTTACATGCTATTTACAAGGCCTCCTTTTTCAATTTACATGTTATTTACAAGGCCTCCTTTTTCAATTTACAAGGCCCCCTTTTTCAATTTACATGTTATTTACAAGGCCTCCTTTTTCAATTTACAAGGATTTACAAGGCTCCCTTTTTCAATTTACATGTTATTTACAAGGATTTACAAGGCCCCCTTTTTCAATTTACATGTTATTTACAAGGATTTACAAGGCCTCCTTTTTCAATTTACATGTTATTTACAAGGCCTCCCTTTTCAATTTACATGTTATTTACAAAATATTTACATGTTTGGTTGGCAGTTTGTCCAAAAATTTACATGATTATTCTCAATATTTACAGGATCCACTCCAAATATTTACATGTTTTTTTACAGGATCGACAAGATCATGTAAAAGGGGAATGATCCTGTCAATTATCGTTTACAGTATCTTTACATGTTATTTACAGGTTATTTACAAGATTTACAGTTATTTACAAACTTTGTAAATTTTCAACTTTTCCAGTGAAATTTAAACGTTTATTACTGAGGGTGGAGAAAGAGAAGGGCGATTATAATTTTAGGTTAATAACTAATAATGGCCACCAAAATAGACTACCACCTAGGCTCGATTTCCGCCGCTATCTCGAGTCCGGTCTTGTTCCTCCCCGAGAAGAACGGCTGGACGCATGAGCGAACAGCCGTGTCTGTGACGTTATCAAAACAAGTAATTTATGTAACGCTACGCCGGCTCGTGACATTCATTTATTTTCTATTATCTCTTATATTTTCGAAAGAAAAGGATCTGATCAGAAATATTCCGCGAAGGATGTTGATTTCTCGCTTTATTGTGAAGTTATATGACTGAAAACCCGGGATGAAAAATATTACAAGATGTAACATGACCAGTGCGTGACAAGAGACAATGTTTTGATGCAATTTCGCTAGAGACGTCGCGTTCTGGCACCACACGATTTTACATCAAATCCCAGATAAAATTCATCACACAAGTTTACCGACTGTTTTATGAATTGTATAGTACATGTCGAATGTCCAAATGGATCTCATTAGTTGCCTTGTGCGGTTGTAGTGGCTTCGCTCCCCGGCTTAGCGCGAACTTTCCGTGATGTATTTCCGCTTGGTGCGGATGAAAAATCCATCCTGTCGGTTGAATTACAAAGACATCATGCCCATTAACTTATATTAACGATTCCTATTGCATATATCTTCGAGAGTTTCAAGGCTAAATGTCTCTTGAAGACGATCGAACGCCGGCCCAAACAACTGCTTTGCATCCGTGAAAGATAATTTATGCCTGCTCGATTCGTGCAGGCACGTTTCTCATTGGTGAAATTAACAACGCCAAGCTCACGACACCAGCCGTGCCTTCGGGGGATGAGCGTGGGCTCATTTTCCCGAACAGCGGCTGGTAATCGAGCCTAACTACCACCCAACTCGAAGTGCTTTCGTGTTGGTGGTATGTCTTGAATGAACGAATAACTTTATTTAAGTGTCAATGGTATTTAGCTAAAAAAAACTAATTGGGGACACTATATAGAGCATTCAAGATGTCTTCCTTATTTAGACATCACTTGGGTTTGATCCCATTTCATAAGGAATTCAACTGAAATCTCCCTTAACCTATATTACTATGCACGTTTTGCTAAATTAACTTATGCGTTTGTTATTATGGTAGTGAATTCAGTTGATATCTAACGGCTTTATGCTCAATTTGGAATATCATAGTTAGGTTGTACACTGAGGCCCCCTTCCTTGCTATAATCGTGTGGTGCATTTTCTTACTAAGTCGTCTTGTGGTTTCGTTGCTGACCGTGTTCAAGACAAGTGCGTGTAATTTACGGTTTGGATCTCAAAGAGGACATTTCAACTAGAGCGTTGAAAATGTTACACTGAAGACATTTTACATGTGTTATCTGTCCGATTTATGAGAATTTGAATTGTCAAAAATTGTCCAAATGACGGTATATTTAGTGGACAGGTTTTTGGGTGAAATGGCCAATTCTTATCGATCGTGGAATACACACACGTCGAAGATATGACTAAGTGAAATAACGCTAATGTTTTACCCGTAAGAAAATACTCGGCTTGGTTTGAAAGGTAAAGTGAAAATAATTAAATATGTTAAAGTAAGTGAAACCAGTTATGCACGAGAGAATGCGTGTACAGCTGGCAAACAACTTGCGATTTTACTCACCGGACCGTTAAAATGCGGTTTTCATTTTTGCTAATTAAGGATGCTCTGTTGAAACATTTGTAATTCTGGATGAATTCTGAGCCATGTGTTGTGAAAACAAATGTGCTGAGAGCTGTCAAACCGCTAATTGACATTACGTGAATATTTTTTCTTTCACTGAGTTTAAGTTTAAACTTAGGCCTACATTCTGGTCAAGTTTAAGGATTTTCGATATTTTTCAAACATTTCATTTTTGCTAAATTAGAATGTTCTGCTGAAAAATATGCGAATTTATCTTTTGTTAATGGTGTATTTTGGTTTCATTAGATTTTGAAGCACGTTTAGTACACCGCAACATGACAAATTATGAGTACAAATTTTCATTCAGTCGCACAGTGACGAAAGTGTGGAATGCATCAGTTGCTTTTATATCTGAAATTATTGTTTCAATGCTAATGACAGTCTACCTAGAGTTACCTGCAAGTGGCCTGCAAGTCACCACTTTTATATTAACTGCTGATGCTGGTGCTCGGAGGCTAAGGTGCATGGCCATTGACAGGTTGAACCGGCATCGCACAAAATCAGTAAAATTTTTATTTATAAAAAGTATCATACACCTGCAATCGTCTCCTAAGTCATGCAGTCGTCCCCCTGCGGATAGAAAATTGAATAATTTTAAGAAACTGTCTAATTTCTTACCCCCAAGCCTTGAAAGCCGTCAATCAGCAGCGTACTTGGCATTTCGTCCCCTGCTTTTAATTAATATATACTTCAATTGGTCTTTCTATATGTTTGCATTTCGACAGGTCTTCCTCTATTGTTTTCACTGGCGTATTGACAAACTGTGATACCAGCAACATCCCGGTGACATGTCTTGTGTGAATTGTTTGTCTACTGGTACAAACAAAAATGTAGCTGTTCTTAATAACGCGGCCACTGAGTGGAACAATTCAATACACTGAATGCCTGGGACCACGATATAAGGAACACACACTGTGCCGAAACAGCATTTGGTTACTAAATGTGTTAAAAAAAAAAAAAAAAAAAAAATAATAATAATAATAATAATAATAAAATTTCTACAGAGGAAGACCTTTGCAGAGACACATTTTAAATTAGTTTCACTAAATAGTCGCTAATGCGCTCACATTTTTGCTTTGTTAGACGTTTCAATTGACCAGAAAAAATATCACTAAATTATAGGTAGTAGAAGATCATAGTTTTTAGCAGTCCTTTTATTGATTTTTTACAATTTTGTGTGAATTTTTTGCGATCAACCTCGTCTTACAAGGGCCTGGCGAACAGCAGGTCACGTGTCTCCAAAAATATTGGAGATGTTAATTATTCAAAATGGCGAAAAGTTGAAAGCGGCGATGACACTGGGGACGGACCATTCTCGTTCCCAGATCCTCCGTTTCTTTTGGTCACGTGGTTGGCGAAACGAACTACTCGTTTCCGGCGCAAAGAAAAAAACGAGGGGCCCTGGGGACGAGGATGGGGACGGACAGGGCTGAATAACGTTTGCGCATGTGCGGGATTTCATGACAGCATCGACAGCAACAGCAAATTTTTGGCGCGAACGTGTTGTTGTGTGGTTTTGAACACGACGACAAGGAGAGATAAATGTCTTTTATTTCCGCACCAAAACGGAATATTTCCTTTTCCTACTTTCGGCGTTTCGCAAATAATAATTTGAACACTTCAAAGTTACATCGAAGATTTTCGCCATGAAATGCCGTGGAATACGGGAAAACTTGAGTATGTCATTACTGCTTCGTTTCTGCATTTTCGCGGACTCTGACATCATGGGGCGCTTCGTGGCTTAGGAGTGTTCACTGTTTATCAACATTTGTTTTGTTATTCAAATTTGCCAACCATTAAACAAAAGAACTCTTTGTTTCAACAGCCAATAGTTCTCTGGTTCACAGGTTGGCACATTAATAACAATAGGTGACGTAACGAGAAACATCGCTATTTTTCAGCGAGTGTTCAGAAAAAAAAACCCTGGTGTTCAAAAGATATGTTTTCACTCAGTAACAGGCGGATCCACTGC
The DNA here is from genome assembly GCA_029204205.1 of Desmophyllum pertusum. Classification (NCBI taxonomy): domain Eukaryota; kingdom Metazoa; phylum Cnidaria; class Anthozoa; order Scleractinia; family Caryophylliidae; genus Desmophyllum; species Desmophyllum pertusum. Next base: position 1,785,146 of record MU825879.1, read on the forward strand.
AAGATTTTAAAGCTTAGTTTACAGGCAAACTCTTATTCTTTGGCGAAAACCTTTGCAACATGCAGTGTTTCGTATTTTTGAAATCACGCCATTTTACCTATGTTGTTGCTATGGTTTCCTGGCAAGCGCTTGGGGCATGCGCAGACGTTATTCAGCCCTCTCCTGGGGACGAGGTTGCCATATCAGAAGAAGAAGATCTGGGTACGAGTCCATGGGGAAAGACCAGAATGCATCGCGACTCAAGAAAGTCAAGATGGCGTTCGAAAAGAACCAAAGTCAACAACTTCGAGCTACATGTATGCGTTGCATTTCTACACTGATTTGTAGCTTTATATAGTTAGTTGTACAAAGCTAGTTCAGGTGAGCAGCCAATATTCCTTGTAAAATAGCATTGCGAAGTATGTTGTAATAATATCCTTAATATTTGTAGAAACTTCTTTTTTGCAATATTTGCAGTTTGAAAACAATCCATGGGTAACAAACAGAGTGCCAGAAGACGAGAAAGTCAGATTGTTCGTCCACAGTTTGCATCATCCATTAATCCTTTGCTTACACCAGAAGCTGTTGTGACACTCACTAACTGCTTGAACAGATTACCTCTTGTCTTGGACAAGAGGGTTCGTGATGAAGTCATACGTCGTGTAGACCTGAAAGAGACAGATGAAGCGCCAGAAGTTCTACTCAGTAAAGGTCATGAGCCATCTGGGATTCATGTGCTGGTGTCAGGGAGTGTGAATGTTTTCAGTGAAAACCGGAAGTTTGTTTTGAGGGAGATTCAAGCTGGTGATTGCTTTGGGGAAGTTTCAGTGCTGTTTAATATGAAGTGCACTGCTGATGTGTGGTCAGCTAACCGGTAGGTACCAGGTTGTAAGGCACTTGGATGATTTATCATTGTAATTTTTATCATAGTAATTTTTTATCATAATTTTAAATTGTAATTTGTACTGTAATTTATTGTCACTGAAAAGCCCCGTGAGGGGAGTGTCAAATTAAAGTATTCCCGGGGTATTCAATCGATGAAATCGATGATCGATGACAATCGATATCAATCGATACCAATCGATATCAATTAATCGATTGATATTGATAATCGATGACCAATCGATGAGGAAGATTTGTGTGGTTATCGATTGGTATCGATTTCCAATAACAATCGATGATATCGATTGGTATCGATTGGTTGCAAATTTTTGTTACGTTTCACAGTCTACAAGGTGACGGAATAGGCGCATAATATCACATATAATGATCTTTGCACGCGTTAACGTTAACAGGAGAACAAGACTTATTTCCTTCTCTCTCTACTTTCTCTTACGATTTAACAATTAGACGGCAAGCTTGAGGTTTCTATCGGCTGATAGTTGGTCAGAGAGGATCCACAAGCTCGGTGGGTGGCCGAGATGTCCACGATGGTTAACAACTTTAAACGCGTTTCCGCGTTTCTCCCTCTTCCGTACTAGCAGTAAGAGCTCGCCGACGTTTACCTCAAAACGATACACGTTATTATAGATAGTTGAACTTCTTCCCGGACTTCTTGCATCGACATAATGACACGGGAATGACAGTGACGGCAAAGTGGTAATTTGAGTGCACGTGCAGCAGGGTATATTCTTTGCGTTGAGAAGACTGGCCCCAACTTGTTTTGCCAACCTCGTCCCCAGGGCCTTCTCAAAATGGCGGCTGATCGGACAAACCTCGTTCGAGGTTGCTGATCGAAGTGTTTTGCCAATCGATAGCAATCGATGAACGGTTTTTGTGTGGTTATCGATGATCATCGATTGACCGATACCAATCGATACCAATTAACTAATTTTATCGATTGATATCGATTGATCGATTGGTTTTCCGATCATCGATTTCCATCGATTGGATACCCCGGGAGTATTGTATTGTATTGTGATCTTCAAAATAACTGCTTAGCTATGTATCAGTTTTGATCGAAAACACTCATTTGACCTTTCAATTTAAAACAGGAATGCATATAGGTGATAATTAAATACATGTAACTGTAATCTTCAGCATTATTGAATTTGGAATATATATGACATGTTCTGATTGGTTTTGCATGAGCTATGTAAACACGAGAGCAAGTTTGGGAAAATTTGAAAGTACTTGCATGTATGTAGCTGGAAACCCTCGCCTGCAGCTCGGGTTTACGAAACTTTCAAACTCCCATAAACTTTCTCTTGCATTTGCATCTGAGTCTACACATACATGTAAAACATGTAAGATGTGCCATTAATTAGTTTGTCCAGTGTAAGTGAGGGTCCTGAAAAGAGCATGTGCCCTCACCCAGATGATTGCTCTAGATGAACTACTGATACTCCTGGGTTCAAACCATTTATCAAGGTGTGTGATGTTGCTTCTGAAGACTTCTGATGCTCGTCAGCTGTTCACATTTCCCAGTGAGATCACTCTACTACAATGGTTTCAACAGAGGTTGGTGAAAACAGTTTCTCATCTCTGAAGCAATTTATGAAAAAATAAAACTAGTTTACATGGTATTATTTAGTCTGGTACTTGTACTTGTGCTTTGATTGATCAATACTACCACCCTAGTTGATACATGTATTTAAAATGCCCGATCAAGTCATGATAATCTTCTTGACCTAACAGGTTACCATAGCAACAATGTACAAATGTCAAAGACACCCTTAATTTTAGCATTAAGTGCTACATGTTCAACTCAAAAATAGTTTGGCGACCAATATATTGTTAAAGTGTAAAAAAATCTTAGGAAGGGGTTCAAAAGGCACCCTTCAATTTTTTATTTTTCTTGAATGATCATTTTATAAATTCTTAATCTTAATTTTCTTTATTTGTGACTTGTTTGATCATGCATCGTATGACTGGATGGGATGCTAGGCCATTGCTGTTCTGGCCATGCTGAAACAAACATGTGAATTATGATGATGTCTATCATGTAATGGAAATTACATAACATTTGATGATGACAATACTTTGTTGTACTCTAGCAGATAATTTAATGATTTTTTCATATCAATTATTCTTATACCATATACACTGTACATGTATATTGTAGGAGATACCTTGACACCAGTAAACTGTTTGAAAACCAACAGCTGTCGAAGGAGATTGCAATAGATGTGTTACAAAAGGTAAGCATACATGTACATGTATAAACAACTTTGAATAACTCCTTGGTCTCTATTTCCAGCCATTTTTGGGGAATCTGGTTTCCATCCTCGTCCAACATGGTATGGGGCAAGGAACACAGGCTCACAAAATGACAAGGCTCACAAAATGACAAGGCTCACAAAATGACAAGATGGTGAGGCTGGAATTGAGCCTAATAACTCTGCTGCAACTAAATAAAAATGTGCGAAAAAAGTCCATTTGGACGAGCCATTAAAGGCCCGTCGGTGTCAGCACTGAACTCCATTATGAATTGCCTCAGAGGAGTATTGCTACTTCCCTTAGTTCCCTATTGTTTCCTACAATGTATTCATGACTGTATTGTTATTTGTAGTGTTCACATGTTCTTGTTCAACACTGTCATTGGTGATTGACTCACTGCTTTCTTCTTCTTAATGTTATAGTCCCCAGTTGTAAACAGCTGGAGAAAGGAATCTTTGGTAACTGTGGTCAACACCATCAAACCAGGTATTAATATTAAATATTATACTAAATTAAATTTATAGTATATGTCACTTTAGGCATTTATCTTAATTTCTCTGGTAGTCATAGATGAAGACATCAAATTTGCATGAATTTAACTAATTTTTTCAGCTCCTTTTTACTTGCAGTCATATATTCATTGCAGTAAGAATGTTGTAATACACGTACAACGATCTAAATATATGTTCACTGTATTATCCTAAATGGGTTCCTACATGTACATGTATGTTTTTGAAGGTCCTAAATGTGAAGACTTGTTACATAAGGTACTGGTAGTAAATTTTCTTGCAAGTTACAATGTATATGGTTGAACCACCACAAACGGCCACCTCTCTGATCCCAACTGTGCACCAATCCATACACTTTAGCCTTAACTCTTATTGAAACCTCTCTATAATGGCCAATTAATTCTGTCACAGGGTACAGTGTACATGTACATGTAGCTGTTGTTGGGTGATCAGGTTCACTGTATGTACCTGGTATTCACATGACATGTACATGTATACATGTACAATTGATTATTGTATGTAACAGAAATAGTACAGTTTATGTCTATAATTATTGAGAAGTACTTACAGGATTTTCTTGGCTTTGTTCACATGTTTTTTTTTGTTACTCTTTCAGCAATCATTGTACTGTATCCTACTGACAGTATTATTTTCAAAGAAGGCTGGAAAGGACAAGAAATGTTTGTTCTTGTTCATGGACAGTAAGTTGCATTTACTGCATTGACTTGTAGGAGGCTGACTAGCTAGTCAAGCTATTTACAAGGCGTGGCCAAGGAGTTGAACTTGGCACTGATCGTAATAATAACCCTCTTGGACTTAATCGTCTCATCTTATGCCCCAGAAAGATTAGGAAAGGAAAAAGACTGCTCACAGTCCTAACCTATTTGCTTTGGTTCCACATCCCAGCTAGACCATAATTAAATAAACTTTGAAACCAACTATAGAGTGAGTGCTTTTTTTTGCGTGCAGAGACTAGATAATTTGTTATAGACCTTCAAAGTACATGTATGCAAAGATGCTAGATAATTACCAGAGGCCTGTAGTGTGTGCGATGACACTAGATAATAATGATGAAGTTAATAATTAACAGAACAATAAATAATTATTATTGCTCTGTACACAGGGTGAAGTTTTCTACAGGTAATCAGCAGCTTGTTACATTTGACGCTGGAGATAGAGGATTCTCTTTTGGGGAGGAAGGTACAGATGGCAGTTAGATGGATAAATTATTTTATTTAACATACATGTACTCTTATTTTGTGTCCAAAATTATTTTCTTAGTTGCTGAAATGCTAATTGCAACAAAATCATTTTCAAAAAAAGTATGCAATTTTATATTTTTCTCGGTGTGTGCAATCCTTTTCCTTAGACTGCAGTGTTGATTGTATCTGTTTTGTTAAATTTATAATTATAATAATTTATTATGATATTTATTATGATATTAGGATATTTAGATAACAAAAGTACACTTTTGTAAGTATATGCAGTGATAAGTCCAGAGGTGCTAAGGTGGGGGGGGGGGGGGGGGGGGGGGGGGGGAGGGAGTGAAGGTGGGCCTCTTCTTGGTCCAAACAATGAGAGGGGGCCAGGCCCCTCTGCTACATTTGCCACTGATACATGTATGTACACACAGATAACTCTTTAGTTTGTTTTCTTGTCAATAATTTATAATATTGTAATATTTAAATATGCAGATTTGTTATTTGTTATTTGTTATTTTTATTTTTATTTTTTTTTATTTCTATGCAGGTTTCTTTACTGGAACAGAGAGGAGATCTACTGTAAGGTAGGATGTGGATCAGTGACATACTTTTAACACTTTCAGTCTTGCTCTGTCTTACTATCAGTGCTAATTTAGAGGGATTCATAAAACCAAAACCAAAGCAATGGCCAATCACAATGCAAGAACCAATGAGAACGGTGGCAAGCACGGGAAAATGTATGTGACCAAGTCGCGATAGGTTTTGGTTTTACATCTTATTGGTCGAGTAAGTGGTACAGGTTTTTTAAACCAATCAGATCTACCGTAAATGAATCACAAACCAAACCATTTCCACTGAAAACCGCTCTACGATTACCGTATTCTCTGTAGAACATTTTTTATTTACTAACCTATTTATTTTGAGAGATATACACCGGGCCCACACAGGGAGCTGTACTGTTAGGAAAGTTATATTCCTGTTATATGCTATACTCCACAGGGCAGCTGGTCCATGCCAAGTTATCATGCTGCGAGAAGAAAACTTCCATGATGCTGTTAGTCAGGTTTGTAATATTATGCGATAATTTGTGTTAGATATTGAGTGATGTTGAGATTAGGAGGAGAAACTTAATTAGTTAAGCTTATTTTAGAGTTAACCAAAACTATTAATAACAAATTTCTTGATTCTGATTGGTTATCAGCAGGCCCTATTTGAGTACAGTGGAACCCCGCTTTACGGACACTCGTTAATATGGACACCCGCTTATTACGGACAGTTTTGTTTGTCCCAACGACACATATTTTATCTTATATCACGGACACCTGGATAATACAGACACTTTTTCATGTCCCTTTGGTGTCCGTATTAACCGGGTTCCACTGTAATAATTAGATAGTTTACGCGTCACGCCTGAGTATGTGTCATTTATGTGCACTGTGCACCAGTCTTGTGGTAGCTAGACCATATAACTAGGTTCAAATGTGGCAAACATCCCACATACTGCTAGGATTAGTTCTGTTGATGAGTGAGAATGTGTGGAAAGAAATGATGGTATAACTATTTTATTCCCAACTAAGGAAATTTTAATCAATGGCCATTTTCCCTCAAATGTTTCAAGTTACTATTTCTTCATGCAGTTCACAACAGAGGCAACGTTACTCCGAGAACTAAGTGTGAAGTGGAAACAGCAAGTGAACCAGAGAGACGGCGAACTTTACTCAAAGTATGGAGGAGCATTGGATCTGGAGGTTTGACCCTGCTGTTTATCTTGGTTTTCACGAACAGGTGACAAGCACAAGCGTCCATACAACTTGTACTGACCTATTCTTACTTTGCTAGTGGAAACAAAGCCATAAGTTACCGGGATGACGGAAATGGTCTGTACTTACTCACAGTAAAAAAAAAAAAAAAAAAAAGAAACAAGATGAAATGCCTTTTGATTAACTTTTAATCCCAACTTAGCGTTAATCAGATTTCGAACAACCAGAAGCAGAGGTATAAAAATTTGGTTTGTAGTGTGCTTGTGGAAACTACAATTATAGCTGCATGTTAAAACAAGTTTAGAAAGCTAATAAGAACACTTTGAGTAAAATATAATTTTCAAATGTTTTTTTTTCAGATTTTGAGGATGACCTTGAAGCAGGTGAGTCATAACATGAGCAATATTCTGTGAAGTAGCGTAGGTGATAGCTGAAACTTGACATGCAGTTTTCGTGACGTTTTTTGCTGGCTAGCGGCAACGCGAGGTATTGAGAGGGTTAGGGAATTCAAGCCCTAGCTCTATAGTAATGATGGTAACTGAGAAATTTACTCGATAACCGATACTCCATGTGTAATTTTCTTGACAGACAGAAGTGTTCAAAACTTGTCCACCAGGATTCCTGTACATCCTCGCTCTGTCCATGGTTATCAAGGAAATACAAGCTGACGAGAACGTGTTGTCAACGAGGCAGTACCAAGAAGGCAAGTGCATGTGCTTTCAAGATCGGAAATCGTCGCAAATCCTCGGAATTTTACAGAAATGTTTTTTTTTCGACTTCCGTAATCTTTTCTGCCGCCGTCGCAGCAGAACCGTTTCTGTAAAAAAATATCGTACCAAATTAATTGATAAATTATTGTAACGGTCTATTCATAGATTCCCTTCTAATTGAGTTTTTCCTGGAAACTACATGCATGAACTGACCGTGAGATTACTAGCTGTGACACCAAGTATTAGGTATTGTAGTGTAATTCCTTTTTTCCCAAACCTCAGTTTTCTCAAAAATAGTTTGCTACCCTCAAAACAAGTAAACATATCTAGTCATTGTCATAGCTGATCAGTTTTTTTTCTGATACTTTTGTCTTGTTCGTTTTCTTAAGGTGGCACTCTGTTTGTCGTGCTACAAGGAAGCGCAGAAGTGATTGAAGATGACATGCCTACATCACATACAGTGGAACTCAAACAAGTATTTTGTAAGTCACGTACGTTTGCCATAACAGTAGTCTCCTTCGCAGCCGTTATTTGGTTCGTCACGCAATGCTCTCCTCCCCCACTAAGCGTTGCGTGACAACCCAAATAACGGCTGCGAAAGAGACTACCATAACAGTTGTCCCAGTAATGCACAAATTATTCCAATGATTAGGGCTTGACAGTAGTTAATTATAAATACATTACCATCAATTATCAACTTGAAGTTGATGAAGTAAATTAACCGCCGTGCTGACGAATTTGTGAACCTGACGTTTCGAGTGTTAGCTCGGAGCTCGAAACGTCAGCTTCTCAAATTCTCCACGGTGGTTAATTTACTTGGAATTTTATAGAAATGTTTTTCTCGAGTAGCTTGTGTCACTGACAGAATTATATCTTTCTCAATGTTTTTCTTGTTTTCGACTCGTAAAATGACTTATCCATAATCCTTTCTACTCTCCTGTAGGGAAGAATAACAGCATGCCTGACCGGGGGTGGGTGAAGGCAACAGGATTGTGTGTGGCCGCGTTTTTCCCTGAGGAGGCAGTGAGAGAAGCAGAGAACACATTCCCGGATGTTGTACTGCCCAGAACTTGAGTGAATACGTCTTTGTATCAACCGACAGGGACTGCGTGCTACTGCATCGTTAGTCCTCTCGATTCCTGGTTGAACATAGCACCAGCATCATCGCCTCCCATGGCGCTCTATCTCCATCAGTTGCGGCGGTGGTAGCCACGGTTTCGGTTTCTTTGATAGTCTGATATTATTGAGGGGGGTATCAACACTCTGCCCAACCCCCAACCTGGAGGACTAGTGGGTTTAACGTCAGAGTTTCGACCAGAAGAGCTTGCCCTCCCAAGACCGAATACCGTCTGTTCGGTCCGAGCCAGTCTCGTCCATCAACTCCTATGCTGGGAAGACCACGGTTCTGAGCTGCCATGGTTCTACGTTACCCACCTGTCTGCATTATTACCCCCCCCCCCCTCCTCTCAGCATATGGCAACACCAAGGAAGAGAATACTACGGAATTCCGCGTAGTTCCAGAGACACACCAGTTTTGCCTGGAAGCTAAGCTTATTAGACGAGTGGGGTACTAGAGATGCCTCTTATTCAGCTGATTTTGAAGTACAACCCGGTATCTGTTGAGTGAAAATGAAACAGTCTGTTGCGAAGTTCTGATTATGGAGTACAGTTTGCACTTTGAGCTCTTCTACTCTTCTCTAAAGCTTAAACTGAAACTTTTCGTACATTTTAAAATTTCCTTAACTGTTATTTTGGCTTAAAATAAAATACATGTATATCTGTTGTTGTTTCTTCGAAGTCTCTGTAATCGAAAAAAAGTAAAATAAAGGAAGAAGAAAAAAAAGAAAGAAAAAAGTAGGGAAAGAGAAAGGGAGGAAGAGAGGGAAAGTGAAACAAAAGATACAAATGTCGATGATCACATACAGCTGTTCCTACAGAAGTTCACGGTGTTTCAGCACGATGGTAGGAGAAACCATGGAGGCAAGGACGGAGGGAGGAAGGACCTTCACTTCCTTCATCTGGCAATAGCCATGTCAATTTTGTTCCTCGCGAAAAGTAAAATAATGTTTTCTGGGTTATATCGTTCCTTGTCTTATCTCGTACTCGTGCGGCTAAAGAATAGGGGCCACGTGATCTGCATTAAAAATATATATTATTGGGCGATGTCTAAAAGATTACCAGAAATGGAAAGAGGATGATGAAACTAGGAAGTATGCCTTAAGAGCTGTTTAAGAGTAAAATTAATCATGATGCATGGTTTGAAGTTTGGAAACTTTAGATGATTTTTATGGAAAAAGTAATAGGAGAGCAACTCCAATGACGTTTCCCAAATTTAATTTTTTTAAACATTCGAACCACCAAAACGCTCTTAAACGCCAGGGGCCTCAAACTTGGCCATCTTGCTAATTTCATCATGTTCGCTTCATTCCTGGGAAAATCAGGTCACGTGACCCCAGCTGCAAAGGCAGACGCGTTGGCGGACACCGGTTCATCGCTAGTTTAATTGATCGTTCTTACGGCAGTTCGTCAAGCGTTCGTGACAGTCAATCATTCAAAGATCACTTCACAGAGTGAAATTCTCTTTCTTTCCATCAGTTCGTTAATTCTGTAGTCGCGCAAGTTTTGCCCGCCGTATAAACAAATGAAACCTTCGGCTGCGTATAGCTGTCCGTTCAACTTGTAAAATGAATATAATGTTCAGCTCCACAATTATTTCGAATCTTCCCATGTTAAGCTAAACCATCTGCACAATTTTTCCAGAATATACGAAACTTTGGAGAGATTGAGCGAAGATTAATCCGCGGAGAAACCTTTGTCTTCCTTTCTTTTCATTCAACTTGCCAACTGGACACCGCGCCAAGTTTTGCCGCCGAATTCATACAAATCATGCTTCATTTAGATTGAACTGAAAAATCACTCAGTCGATTTATAGTTTTACAAAAAGTATACCGAAGTTTGACCTAAATTTAGTGAAGTAGGGGTGGCGAATGGTAAATCCGAAGACTTGCCGAGACGCCGAGACCCTAGTTTAAAAATCCGAGCCCGAGACTTAGAGCTCCAAAAATCCGAGCCCGAGACGCAGTGATCCAAAACTCTGAGAAAATAGAGTATACAAGAAGCTGCATTTGCGAGATTCAAAATTCGAGACTCCGAGATCGTCCTATTTCTGGCGAGCCCGAGATTCCGAGACGCTTTTTTTAAGCGCCGAGATTCCGAGACTCGGCTTTAAATTTGCCGAGATTCGTTATTTTTTATAGACCATTCGCCACCCCTTGAAGTATTTAAACAATTATTACATTCTGCTGTGACACTTTTCGCTTTTCCTTGGCCGCAAAGTTTATGCCTTTGCGTGTAGCGCTCGCATATTAAAAATGGTTCAACGTGATTGGCTGCTGGTTTCGCGCGAAAAATGTCTAAAAATAGCCTAACTGCGAATCTGATGGGCCAAGACCCAATACCAGAGATGGAAACCTCTAGTTATAGACCTCTGATATGATCAAAATTTTATAAAAGCCCGTAAGCGATTAGTTTCTAATATGAAACTGTGGTACTGCGTCCGCGGTTAATTTACTTTATTTGTTTTCGGTCCAAAGCTATCGATCGATCGATCGATCGATCGAATTGCATACGAAATTACAAAAGTTTAAATTAAAAAGTTAAATATTATTTTTATTGGAATCAAATGATTAGTTGAACAATAATTTTTGTCATAAAGCAAATGACACATAGACATAACAATTACCGACCGTCCTGTGGTGTCAGTTTTCCTTTCCTAGATCCTTAAGCCTTGAAATCCATTTGAAGTGAAGGGCTCCAAACGCCAGAGTTCAGTTGAACGCTTCAATTTCCCGGATCTTTTTCGGCGGTCGAGCCTAAAATATGCCCTGGTGGAACCGTTCTGTTATTCCCGGTTTTTTTGAAGTTGTATAAACCCGACGTAACTAATCGAACCAAATCGAACGTTCGATTAATCGAACTGAATCGAACTTAATCGAACCTAATCACGTGAGTAGGTTCGATTAAGTTCGGTAATCGAACAGAATCGAACTCTCACAAAAAATTTGGAGTAATCGAACGCAATCGAACTTTTGATTAGGTTCGATTAGGTTCGATGGCACGAAATGGTCGACGTTGGATGGCATTCGATTGAAAATGGAGTTGGCATGGGTACATAAGCGTCACAAGCTCGAGTGTCGCAAGCTTGTCCCCCGGAGCATACGCAAAAAAATGAATATGAGAAACAGTTTCAGTTCACTACATTTTGTTCGGCCGTTAATTAAGAGTAAGCTGATAAAAAATAAATCATGAAATGGAACTACAGTGAAGTGAGATTAATTTCCTATTGTCTGTTGAACGTAATTCTAAGTTGTTCTCACATGCTGAGAGAGACTGTTCAAATATCTGGTATATTTTGAGTCATTTTCAGCCGTTTTTCGATTGTGTTCGATTGAGTTCGATTCGGTTCGATTCGGTTCGATTTGGTTCGGAAATCGAACCTAATCGAACTCTCACACAAATTTTTTGGTTCGATTTGGTTCGATTACCGAACTAATCGAACTAAATCGTTCGATTAAGTTCGATTAGGTTTCGATTAAGTTCGATTACCGAACGGTTCGATTAGTTACGTCGGGTATAAACCACTTGATTATTATTCATCGGTCGGGCATGGGTCCAAATGTGCTTCGATATGAACCACAGATTTCCGTTCGTGAAAGAAATAATTTCAATCCTCCAGTAGCGGAGAGGGCGTGAAATTTCTCCCACTCTTCGCGCTTCGCGCGTCTTTTCGCGTTGCTCCCCCACTATCCGAACGCCTGGAACAGGCTATGTTTCTTCTGGCGTTCGTACCAAAACATTCTATCATTCTTGCTGTAACATATACATGTCATCAAGTTCTTTTGTACTGTGTTATCGAGTTTCAGTTTAGCGACATTACGGTGAAAACGTTATTTCAGTAAGTCACTGAATCAACAAACAGCCATCTATTTATCGGTTACCCTGTTGGGGGGGGGGGGGGAGGTTGGGGAGGTTGGGGAGGAGGTTGGGGAGGGGGGGAGGAGGGTACTCCCTTGTCTGGCCTTAACGGGACGTGCGGCCCGATACGGGGCATCGATTTCATTAAACCGTTAACGGATAGCTTTTCATGGCCTAATGCCGGATAAGCATATAGGTTAATTTATAGAAACCTCACGCCGTTGACTTCCATTGAATTCGGAAGCTACAACAAATTTTGGGTTATGTCTTAGACGAGGTAGGAAAATCAGGGTTTTTGTTTAAACAGGGACAGGTTTTGAGCGGCCTGGCCGCACACGTACCCCGGGTCGGTTACTAAGCGGGTTACCTTACTTTCACTTTGAGTCAACAAGCAGAATTGGACTGATTCATGAAGCAAACGAGAATAAACTAGCGCAATTTCGAGTTCAACAAGATGAAAAGGAAAGTTATATGTCTCATTTTCAGTTAAACGGGTTGTAAGTTTTCGCTTACCAAAGCACTACGAAAGCGTAACATAAGGAAGGGAAAATTCCCTGCTAAGGGCGTGTCTGGCTTATGACCTTGTACGTGCATGTTGTAACGTATCATTTGCACATACAGGAACACTTAGTGGCTTGTGTTCAGTGTGTAGTTGTTGGACTGCAAAAACTGAACAAATTCCGACTTCTAACTTCGATTTAATCAGTGAATCAGTTTGCCTGTTTGTCGGCTATCAAGATTATTCACATTATAACTTGAATTTCAAGGTAAGTTTTACAGTTTGTTGAACTCTGATCGAAACGTTTCTTAGTCTATCGATGGGGAGCGAAAGTCTTCTCATTTGAAGATCATAATTTATTCACTCGATGCGGATCATGGTGTTTTTCTCGGTGTAGTGAGTCGCATGGTGTGTTTTTGGTTGTTGTAGACGGTATATAGTCATTCTTGTATTTGTTGCTGCTTGATCAAGCGTGAGCGAAAAGTGGCGATCAATTGAACTAGTTTGTCCGGGTTCATTTGACAGATTTGAGCAACATGAATTAGTTTCTGAATGTTTCGATTATTCAGGCTCTGTTCATGCCATACCGTAATTATATCGCGAATGAACTGTTGCAAAACAAGCGCTAACATGGCTAACTCAGAAATAGAGAAAGACAACATAGAAAGAGAATTATTAAATCGTGGTGAATCTCTCGTGCATTTTCGGAACTGCATGCTTACTGAAGCACTTTGTTCGATAAGTAGTCTGAAGTGTCAGCCGCCCAGTCCTCGCTCCAACCAACAACAGACTATTCGATAAGTAAATTTGCTTTGAAGTAATCTCGGTTTCACTGCTCGCGCGATTTTATAATAAACCCACTGAAACAGGACAGCCTACTCGCATGCAATCTTCAGCGCTCGCTGTACAACAGAGCAAAACTGGCCTTTCGATAACGGAACAATTCATTTACCGTGTACAAGTATAAATTGCCATCTTTAAGATTCAGTAGTATTGTGAAATGCTTTTACTTCATGGACGGCGCCGGCAGTGTGAAATCGCCACAACTCACCATTTCCACAGAACTCACCATGTCCAGATATACATGTACATTATATACATGTCGATCAATCTCTGAGAAGATCAGCCTGTAACTTTAGTGAAAACTCCGACTTGGAGAGCATTTCTACTTACGAGATAAAACCAACTACTTCACTATTTGCCGCCAAGGTGAAGCGATTTCACCGCCAAAAATTATAATTTATTCTGCCTCCAGAAATGAAAAAGGATCCGCATAACACCAGTGATGACAACATGACTATAAGAGTTTTGACAGATTATAACACTCAGTCGGTAGCCGCATCTTAATCTACTTACTGGATCCTGGGGAGAATTTTTTCCTGGCCTAAGTTCCTCATGTGTAAGCCTGTAAGCTTGTAAGTTGTAAGGTTGTAAGCCCGTACGCCTGCAAGCCCGTAAGGTTGTAAGCCCGTAAGCCCGTAAGCCCGTAAGCCGTAAGCCCGTAAGCCCGTAAGCCCGTAAGCCCGTAAGCCCGTAAGCCCGTAAGGTTGTAAGCCCGTAAGCTCGTAAGCCCGTAAGCCCGTAAGCTCGTAAGCCCGTAAGCCCGTAAGCCCGTAAGCTCGTAAGCCCGTAAGCCCGTAAGCCCGTAAGCCCGTAAGCCCGTAAGCCCGTAAGCCCGTAAGCCCGTAAGCCGTAAGCCGTAAGCCCGTAAGCCCGTAAGCCCGTAAGCCCGTAAGCCCGTAAGCCCGTAAGCCCGTAAGGTTGTAAGCCCGTAAGCTCGTAAGCCCGTAAGCCCGTAAGCTCGTAAGCCCGTAAGCCCGTAAGCCCGTAAGCTCGTAAGCCCGTAAGCCCGTAAGCCCGTAAGCCCGTAAGCCCGTAAGCCCGTAAGCCCGTAAGCCCGTAAGCTCGTAAGCCCGTAAGCCGTAAGCCCGTAAGCTCGTAAGCCCGTAAGCTCGTAAGCCCGTAAGCCCGTAAGCCCGTAAGCCCGTAAGCCTGTAAGCCCGTAAGCCCGTAAGCCCGTAAGCCCGTAAGCCCGTAAGCCCGTAAGCCCGTAAGCCCGTAAGCCCGTAAGCCCGTAAGCCTGTAAGGTTGTAAGGTTGTAAGCCCGTACGCCTGTAAGCCCGTAAGCCTGTAAGTCTGTAAGCCTGTAAGGTTGTAAGCCCGTAAGCCTGTAAGGTTGTAAGCCCTGTAAGCCTGTAATAAGCCCGTAAGCATGTGGAGGTGGGTGAATGAAAAGGTACGGGGTAGCCTCAAAAATCCCCCATCAGGGGTGTTGCAGGTGGTGGGGGGTGGTGGAGATTGTGGAGGGGGGTTGTGGGTGATGGGGGTTGTGGGTGATGGGGGTTGTGGGTGATGGGGGTTGTGGAGGGGGGGGGGGGTGCAGGTGAACCCCCCATGGTGGGGGTTGTGGTGTTGCGTCAGAATATGTTACCATGGCAACATATGAAAAGGGTCTGCATGTGTATGAAAACCTTTTTTGTATGGAATATTTAATTCGTGTAAGCCTGTAAACAGGCTTACAGCAGGGCTTACACCAAAACTCTAGTCGTAAATCGGGCCACATTTGATGAAAAACATGTATGAAAAACATGTAAAACAATCGAGCGTTTGATTTATTGAATTTACGAACCCAATCGAATACAATCGCGTGATTAATCATGATGACTTGATTGTGTTTGGCAATCAAACAATCAAATTCACTTAAAATCCATTGTTTGATTTTGAAGAAAATACCGTCTAGATAAGCTCTTCGAAAGCCAGCCTTTCTTGTGTTACTTTATTATTTAACGAAAGAAACAAAATTCCAAAATTCTAATTCCAAAATTCCATTCAGGTGGAAATTTGTAATCACAAAAAAATTGCGACTCAAAACTTACTCATTACTTACTACAATAAGATACGTAACATAATTTTCATTGTGTTTAAAAACTAAACTATTCTGTGTTTAAACGTTCTTCTTTGTAAAGCCTGGTTTTCACTAGCGTATGTTGCTCGCGCTTGTGCTTGCGTCGCTAGTGAAAACCAGGTATCGCTACGATCGCAGTCGCAACGATCCCGATCGTTGCGATCGTTACGATCATGTGGAAACCACTCTTGCGATCGTTTAATACGACAGTTCATTTAGAGTGATGAAACGTTCTAATTTTGATTTATGATTTATTCTAGACAGATTTTAAATGACTGCAATAAATCGTTTTTGTTATATCTAGTATGTATTCTTTTAATACATGATTTTAACTGATTGTTTGATTGTGTTGGATTACCGGACACAATCGAATCCAATCGTTCGATTGAGTTCCATTGCCAAATCACGATTCGATCGATTAGCAACGTCTAATAATCTACATGTTGCGTCATTATTTTTCAGCAAACCTTTAGAGGCACAAACTGCTGCCTGGGCTGCTCACTGATTAATTCAGGATCTGATGACTGAGTTTGGCACATACATGTAAATTATTGGCGGTTCTATTCTACACAAGCAAGGTAATTTAACGGTACCGGTGACACTGTTTTCTGTGTAAATAATTGAGACAAATAGTGAAGAGGTGACTTTTCTAGCTTAAAAAAGGGGGTTGACTCAGATCGTGTATATTGGACATGGTGGGACAAACATGAAACTAGAAAGGCCATCCCCATAAAATGCTTTGTTTCCCATCGCCCTCTCTCTCGTGAAAGTGAGTCGGTCGGTCGCGGGTAAAACTAAACAAAGCATATTAAACTTGAAAACACCCGAGAAAAGGGCGCAGGCAATGAATCAGAAACTTTTTTAACTTTTTGAAAAAATTGGGTCGGTCGGGCGATGGGAAACAAAACATTTTATGGGGAAGAAAAATAGCACTTTGCAACCATGTAGAACCAGCATCAAACAAGTAAAAAGAGCGCGCTCAACTGAAAATTGTAACAACATTAAACTAATTAAACAAGAACGAAATGTCACTAGTCAAAACAAGTGCGTAACAAGTGGATTGTAGAGTGTGGAGCTCGAGTGAGCAAAACTGATATAGAATTGAACTGGTATACCGTGGCGGCTCGTGAACCTAAATCAGTACACCTATTGGTCGATGAGAGTCAATTACACAAGGCCAATCAAATTAACGCCGGATCTCCAATAAACACTGGAACCTCGTTAACATATTTATAACTCGATCTGATAGACCCAACGTTTATTTGAACTTGGCTTTTATTCGAGGCACGGTGTTTAATCGAGAAAATAGGGTATGCTAACGTCTTTATCGATAAACCCCCAATTTTTAATTACAAAAATATTAGGTGACTAATTGGGAGTGGTGGGGTCTATATTCCTTCTAAACAAAACAAAACTAAAAGCATAGGTCTGAGACCATAACACTCGGAAAAAGATATATAAATATAATTTAATTAATTAGAACGTTTGGAAATAAAATTATGGTTTATACTAAATTGACTCAAATTGTATTTCATTCCTATTCCTATCATAGTAAGTCACAAGAAGAAGCGATTGAATCAGCTCCAGATGGGCACCACAGTGTCCACCCCAGTATTCAAGGTCACCTTTAAAAAGAGAGGACTTACTAGAAAAGAGTTTGAGGATTGTCTTACCTCCAAAGTTGAAGAACTATTCAAAATTATTAATATTCCTGGAATTGCTACATTAAAGAAAAAAACTATCACGAAAGTTAGGAAGCATGTATGTATACAAGAAAATAGTTCAAACAACCGTTTAGATCAGAGAAACCCAGTTAGCATTAACGAGCACATCTCACACGGCACGTTATCCAACCAACTAACAACCCCAATGCGGGACAGGGAAGATACTGGCGGACAACCAGGCACGCAAAGGAGTGATCGACGAATAACAGCAGGGTATCACGATATTCAACATCTTTTATTTTCCGATTCAGTTTTGAGTCAAAAATTACGAAATCTTTTTCCCGATATCATACTTAAAGTAGATAACAAGGGTTACTTTTTTCACAGACATAACGAGAAGATGCTAACAACGGTAGAGTGTTGTGATGTTATCGATAAAATTACAACTGAATATATTAGAGCCTTTCACGAATTGAGGTACCCCAATCATAATTATGACCAGGCTTGGCGGGACGATCTAAATGTAGTTTACTACTATTGCAGGGAAATAGTGATAGGCCGGGTGGCAGTGGATTGGGCAAATGATAATAATCTCATGGTGGACAAGGCTATAAGCAGTGGAAGAGTCACGTATTAGTAGAGATGTCATATGCAGCACTTTTAGTTGTTTTAGATATGATATTTTCAAGGCTTCAATTACTACCACCACCATCACCACCGCCACCACCCCCGCCGCCAACGGCGATCATCACCTTTATGAAACTTAAATTTGCATTTATTGCAATTTCTATAATAGGACGAGGAATTGTACGTCGATATTTTTCCTAATGCTAATGCCAACAGTCATTTAATAACTGTTTCTTTGTCATTTATCTGGAATTGGTCACAGGCTGAAAAGGAGAGAGATTTAGCATCACCTTTGTTCTTTATAGCGAGGACGGCAAACTAATCCCTTTTAGCTTGTTTGCTGTTTGTCGTATTTCCGTGAAAGGGACTGGTTTCGAATTTGTTGCGAACGTGTGACTTTTTTTAAATTTTCTTATGGATTTATTTTATACTTTGAGGAAAGTTGCACAAATTCATGGGCAGTATAATATAATGTTTGCTGTTTGTGGGACAACATGGTGCTGAATCTCTCTGATGCAATTTGTCATGAGATCATTTTAATGATCACAATTTATACGAAAGTTGCTATGAAAACGACAGAGAGGCGCCAATTTTGAAATAGCAATGGTTATGAATTCTGTAAATGGACCATTAAACGTTTGCAAAGATATGTTCGATTTTAAGTCGGTCAATATCAAGCGTATTAGTGTTGCGGTCCAAGGCTTTCAAAGTGATCGTTGACAGTTACTCTAGTGCGTTTTTATGGTTGTTAAATGGTAGATGACCGATGAAAACAGAAACATTTATAATTGATTCAGTAGATACAATGATAATCATGCAAGAACATAACAACAGCAACAAACAAGAGCCTTGTGATAAACAACCACTCTCTACCTGTTTATTTTTATTTTTAATGAATGAAAAGGTAAATCGAAAAGGTAATCACGCAAAACTAATTGAAAACCATTTTCTCCTATATTTGAGACTACATAGCTTATAGCTACGCATGGGACAGTCAACAATTTTTACATTAAAAAAATTATTGCAAATCGTTGACGATTAATCTGTCGGGGAACAACTATCAGTTGAGGCCGTAATAGTCCGTTTTCATTTTAATTGTATTTGTCAGTGATGGATTTTAGTGTACTGAATCACATTTACTGTATTGCAGTTATTGTATGGTACTGTATTGGAGGATTTTTATTCTGTATATTTTAATAGTTATTATTGATTTATTCTAAGATCATCCACCTCCTTAAGCAATTTTAAAGACAAAATACGGAGGATAAACCTGGAGGTGTTATCGGACGAGGGATGCCGGAGTTGCCACCTATGTAATAATTAATTAGTAATTAGTTTTTAGTAATATAATCTTTTATCTTAAATTATGTAACATGATTTTAAAGCATTTTATAAATTGTATAACAGATCAATTTTATTTGCAATTCTTAGTTAAGTAGTTTCGTTAAGTATTTTATGAACTTTGTAAATAGACTAATTTTTTAAATTGTATATAATTTTAGGTAGGTGTCCCCTATTAGTAGAGGGCTTTCCCTCAGCTAAAACGTACACTTTGACACATAAATAAAGGTTTTGATTGATTGATTGATTGATTCTACTTGTTTTATATTTTATTTCTTCTGTAATTAAGATATAGAGATAATAAAATAAATGCGTTTAAAAAACAACACCACAAAACTTAATGTGAATGCCAATAAGAATTACCCTTTCCGGCATTAGATACGAATCACTGGATGGGGTGTGCCGCTGGGCTATAAAAGCCCTAACCCTGTACCAGACCACAAAACGCTAATTTTGCGACCCTGTTCCAGACTACTGAAATGTTAAAAAAGATACCCTGTTAAGCAGCACTGCGAACTTGTAGTTGTAAAGCTTCTTTAATGCTCCTAACGCGTTTCGTTTCGTCTGACTAACGTAGACTTCGTCTATCCTATTCCAGAGTATCAATTACCGATCTTCGTGCCAACTTCTGGGAAACTGATACCCTATTCCAGACCAAGGAATGCCTTTTTTATACTCTCTTCAAGACCAAAATGCTTAATTGGGCTCCTGTAGTTGTCTATTAATCAGAAATCAGTGGCATCCTCCCGTAACCAATAGCCACCTTGATTTGACAAAATGGGTCGTCGCTTAAGGAAGGTTCGACCCAACCTCGTTCCCAGGGTCTCTCATCTTCCCCCCCCCCTGGAGCGCTCCAGGGGGCGGGAAGATGAGAGACCCTGGGAACGAGGTTGGGTTCGACCCCGGAGGAGTACTCCCTTACATACGCTATATCGACAGCTATGCTTCCTGAACACTGACGGATAAAAACAAATTACTATAAATATATTTATTTAGTGTTCAAACCGTGAAGTTTCGAGCAGCTTTCAGTACAGACGCGGAGTTGATTGATGTAAAACACAATTTTTCGTCTAGACTTTTCGCTCTCAGAGTCACGTATCAAGTTTCAAGTTCAAGTATGATTGGTGATCGCTGTAAACAAAAAAAATGCACAAAATTTAGCAAGTAGAAATGCGTCTTATGAGCCTAGTGGTAACTCTTTCAGTTTAAAACATTTGAAAATACAAATACATACACTAGAATTAGTTTCTCCTGTTCCCAGTTACACTCGGTCCTCTTGCAGATCCTCTTTGAACGTGCTCCTCCACGTTTTTCGTGGTCGACACTCTCTCTTGCTCCGGCCCGGGCGAAATTCTTTTTTACGCCCACTTCAAGATGGCGGCCATTTATATTTTGCGGTATTTTTTTAATTAAGCCGTACTAAATATTGTTTCAGGTCTATCAACAGTTTAGAATTTGTAGTTAGCCAACGTTTTACTGTTTGGGGTTAAAAAAATGGTTTAAATTTTGATGTTAAGTAGCGATTTTATGATTCGTTCGTAGTAAACCGGTTAGCATTGGTCAGTTTTGACGTATGTTATGGGAGCACGTTATTGCCTTAAAAATTAGTGTTTTGGGCAGCTAGCGGCTCGATTCTGTTGTGCTAGGGAATAAAATTATTGTGGCTTTGAATCAACTCAATTCATGAACTGTGTTCCCTTTTTTGTGGAAAAAGTCCTAGCGTCGCCATCTTGCCGCCATCTTGAAGTGGGCGTAAAACAAAAAATTGCCCGGCCCGGCCCATTTGATATCCACTCCAGAGCCACTCTGGCAGGGCGTTGATACTTAATGGGTGGAATTTCTGTCAGAAAGGTTTGCCCAAATTACCTATGGATACAATATACATATCCACTCTCCACACTCGTGAAAGTTTGGGAGAACTCGAAATTGCTGTGGAAACACTCGCCTATGGCTCGTGTTTCCACAGCATTTCTCGTGCTCCCAAACTTCACTCGTATTACCATAAATCCAATACAACGCTACTGCATGGCATTTATTGGCAATAACTTGAATTTTTCACAGTAAAAATACCGCAACCCAATTAAAAAAAAAACCATGTATACCGTATACCCAAGCAGTCTGGTCGACCCTGGGCCTATGCACTCAGGTCTCAGAAGTTTACTTTCTTCTCTTCTCTCATCTCAACTGAAGACTTCTGGGCCAGGGTACTTGTCATTCTTGCGTTATTATATATTTATGTATAGTACTAGTCTTGAACTGCGCCGGTCGAAAAGCACACGTTGAAATCTTAGTTGCTCCATTCATGACATCTTGCACAATAAATATAATATTCAGATCCACAATTATTTCAGATCTTCCACCTGTAAGCTAAATTATTTCAATTCATAAAAAGTTTCCAGAAAATAGAATAAAATACGCAACTTTGTGCGAGGATTATCTTCGAAGAAAATTCTCACTCGGTTTTATACACTCTCCGTATATAATTTGCACTTGGTGTTGCTGCTTTGTAATTTTAAAAAGTCACCGATGAAGTACCCATGAGTACTGAAGTAAGTTGGTGAAGTATCTAAGATATACGCGCTTCGTTATTTATTACTGACCTCATATCCAACGGGCGCTCATGGAATAATAATGATACTATGTTTGGTGAGAGGGATTTGTTTTTAAAATATGCATGATAGCCTGCATGCTGTGACCTGTTCGATTACCAGTTCCAACGTGCTTTAACTCTTGCTGAGACTCATTAATTTCTTTTTGAAAAGATATGCATTAGATTTTATATTATGGATCGCGCCTATTATATTATTATAGAACGAAAACAACCCTGCTGATGCAAATATACACAGCATATGTTAATAAATTGATTCCTTAAAAAATGTATAACAGGAGGTTGGCGAGGTTTTCAAAACGTTGACAAAAACTTGATGATTTCCCAAGTTTTCCTTTTGCATCGACTGGTGGCTTTATTACGCCTTTCAATATTAAACACGCGAACTCTGGTGGTTGCATGCGTTTTTCACTGCTGTCAATCATAATTACGAAGACAATCAACGGACCCCGAAAAATAGAAATAAATCGAAATTCACCAAGGCACAAGCATTTTGAACCCGTTGAAGTGAACTTCTGTTTCCTGAGTCGTCCGCTAACTCACGACTGACGGCAGCGAAATTGAGCAGAGTTATTAATTGAAAAGGCGCATGCGCAGTAACTCCGAAACTTCAACTGAAAAGGAGGAAATCAAAACTACATATAGGTTATTCGTCTTCATGTCATGAGAGTCAGACACGCCGAAAACCTTGGTGCAGTCACTGCAGTGTGCTGTTTAACAAAGGCTAAGA
Source organism: Desmophyllum pertusum (assembly GCA_029204205.1). Lineage (NCBI taxonomy): Eukaryota > Metazoa > Cnidaria > Anthozoa > Scleractinia > Caryophylliidae > Desmophyllum > Desmophyllum pertusum. The sequence goes on from MU825879.1 coordinate 1,807,813, forward strand.
TGGCCGGGCTTTTCAGCATTCACAATAAATCACTGAATTAAGCAATTTCAAAAGGGCTACGACTAGTAGTAGACTTTTGTAGACTATTACTTCTTTCAGTCATCGCCATCCATTTTACCTGATGTTAATTACGAAAATGGTGCATTAAATCAACCTCGTTCCCAGGGTCTCTCATCTTCCCGCTCCCTGGAGCGGGAAGATGAGAGACCCTGGAAACTAGGTTGGCATTAAATCAGTATCTCCAAGCTTCTCCAAGATGATGGTTTTCTTTATTCTCATCACCTGTCTGCAACGTATTGATATTGTTAGGAGAGAGTAGATGTTGAGCACTGTTGAGAATTAATTAAACGGTTTAAAAACAGAAACTTAACAAAAGACTCATTCATCCTCTTGTATTGTAATTAGAAATTTGCAATGTAAAAATATATATACTTTTTTATTTTTCAAATGTTTATTTATAATTTCTTTCTCTGAATGCGCTCACTAAACTCACACTAGTAACTATTTCGCTTTTCAATCGATTATTCATTCTAAAATCCTCATCGGCTCTAAATAAGATTCACGCGGCGAGTTAAATTAAGTATCTTAGTCAGCGTTTGTTGTAAATTATTTATTATGTTTAAACAGTTATGTTATACCATTCGTGCATGAGATAATGTCATTCATTGATACAGAATTATCGTCATTTATATGAATTCGCTGTTTTGGATAATTTTCTTCAAGAAAGCCTGTTTCGCTAATTGTAAACCTCACATAATGTAATCGGTTAGGTCGCGCACGTACCAAAATTAATTATTAGTATTTTATTTCGGAATTTTCGAGAAAACTTATTATTGCGAGTTGCGGACGCCATATGCATTACACTAATTATCTTTCGTGTTTACATCAAGAAGCTTTAACACCGTGTTTATTGATAACAAACCAGATCCTTAGGCTTTTTTTAATTTTATTCCCCTAAGAAAGCGAGAAACCAAACTGAGCTTGTAACAGCAAGACACTTAGAAAAAGAAACCATTTGCAAGCCATGTTTGAGAAAACAGATTGGCCCTCCGTTAGCTGATTGACACGTGGTAGCTGACCAATAGCGAGCCGCGACTGACAGGCTTTGCGCATTTCTCCGCTGTTTTGGTGGGTACCCTGGAAACTCAAGATACTCCGCATATGCATATTAAAGCACGACTAGTGTATTTTTTTCTACAAAATCTGTCAGATTCGAAGTTGGCCTGAAGTTCGGTTTTAATTTCTTACAAATCCCAACTTACAGCGAAGAAAGGCTTCATTTTAGAAGGACCAGAGTAACACGTTCGACTTCGTACAGCTGTTTCGAAGAAAGGTATGGAATATTTTCGTGCTAAGAATATTTACGCGCTTAATGCGAAGATTCGATTGAAGTTCTGCTTAGTTCGTATGGGAGTTTTTTCGTGTACAAATTAAGCAATTTAAGCAACAAATAGCGGTCATAAACTAACACTGGCAGATTTTATATCGATTTGCTGTAGATCGAGCATACCAGTTTCGATCACGTTTGCGGTATTATATTCAGAATTAGTTATTTCGAGTCTATAACACACAGTTGATACAAAGCAGTCTGGAAAGTGACGCCAACAAACACTGCATGTAAGAGTTATTGAATCAGAGACTTCAAAAGTACGGTTTGTTTAGATTGAAAGATGCAAAAATTTTCTTCTTGCATTTGTAAGGAACCTAAACGCTTAATTTATGAAATATATTTATTCTTTGTTATTATTATAAGACACGAATGAAATGATAGTATATTAACGATTTATCTGGTTGAAAAAAATTAGTATGTCCTTAGAATGTTGCAAAATCGGGCAGAAAACATAGGAAAAATAGTTCCCCGCCTATTATAGAAAGGGAAATGTATACGTCTTGTTGTCGTGCAAAATGTTGAAAGTATTTTTCTTTTTTTTTCTGCGTAATTATCGCCTACGGCAAAACGAATTCATAAGTGAGATGTACAATTATAAACAAGGAATCGAAGAGAGCGTAGATTTTTTTGATCGAAAATGTTCGAAATGAAATAAATGGCGGTAATCAAGCTTACATGAGTTGGTTTGGTCTTTGATGTTAGCTAAACTGTTTAAAAAATTCTTTAGTCACGGTGTTCCGAGAGCCAAACGTCATAAATATTGTTGAAAACTGGGATCATAGGTCATGCAGGATATATAAAAACGAGTTTACAGTCGGCATGCAACGAATTGTTTTTATATAGCTCAGTTATTGTATACTGAACAAACTGACGGAAACAAGTTTGTTTGATACAATAAAATTTAGCCTTCAATTGCAAAGCCGGAATTTAAAAATGAAGTCCACACAGCGGGCAATTCGATTTATCCGGAGGAAATCATTTCAATTTATTATTTCAGTCAAGCCGTTGACAAATAAATATGAAAAGTCGAAGCTGTTACATTTGCTGCTAAATAGATTTTCTCAGTGTTTTATGGAAAGCCGCCATTTAGCTATAGCAGTTTCATTTTGTGGTTTTCAATCGACCACATTTGTACGTTGTTCTATCATCAATCCAAATTATGTCAACTGGTTTTTTTGGGTCAAACCTTTGAGGAACTTTTTTGTACCTTTATTTATCTTTACAACCAACGTTAATTGAGTTTATTTTGTCGGTATTATTTAAAGATCTCTAAGGGGCCGTGCAATTGTTTATTTTTATGATGAAAATAATTTTTCCGGCGGGGTCGATTTAATTGTTTATATTTCGGAAGCAATTGCGGGAAAATTAAGTCACATTTAAATAGACGCAGAAACTTAATTGACTTTATAGTAAAAGAAAAGGTTGATCAAAATGCGGTCAAACAAAGCAGTTCAGTAATATCATTAAAGAAAACCAAGATTATGGAAATGAGGGCTGCTAAATAGTACCAAGACAGTAGTAGTACAGTTCAATGTTTGTAATGGTTTTTCACACATTAATATTTATAATTAAATTGTCACGCCTTAATTGCCGAAATTTCAGTAAAATAACTAAATTTAGCCCAATGAAAACTGAATGAATATTAACTTTGTCGAATTGAGCGAACTGTCAACTCTGACTCTCGATCGTTTGGCTTGAATCAGAGGATATCTCGTGCGCTCTCGGTGACTCTCCGCGACTTTCATTCGCTCTCATCAGAACCTGCTCAAATTTTTCTTGAGAGTTTTCTCGTTTGGCCCACGATAAGTTGAGAAAACCACTCATCCTCCCTGAACTTAGCCTTCTCCGCAGGCAACCTATACATAAAGGGAGACTGGTATGGAGGCTACCCTGAACTCTGGTTCACGTTTGGCTCGCGGGTCTAATATCAATTGTACCAATTTAAAATGGCCGATGGCAAAATTACTGTTTTTGTTTTCTGTTGTGTTAAATATGTATAAATCATGCACCTTACAATACATACATTAGGAACATGTTGTATTTCAAAATACCTCGAGGATACAGGCCAACAAAATAATACAATATACTTTTAAAAAATTCCCATTTTATTTTTCTGTATTTGTTGTTATTTTAATCGAATTACTTTATTTTTCAGTATAATTCTTGGCACAAAATGTTGAATATCTGATCTATCTGACATGCATAATCTGAGCAACGCTTCTAATTCAGGAGAAATATATGCATTTTATTCAGAGTTCTTTTCTGTGCTTTTTAACGTTGTTTATTAAAACAATGATCATATCACCAATAGTAAAAGCATTATTAATCCTAACGCAACAAATTTAATATGGAATATTACATAAACATAACATCGCAGAACTATTAAACATCTGTTATTTTCCCACGCTTTTATAGATGTCGAACAGTTTAATTTCCACGGGTTTGTAAGTAATTATAAAGTATGTTCTTGATGAAAGCTATTTCAAGTTACCAACGATAAATTACCCTGTAAAAATACACGAGAAAAAAGGTTCTAATTCAATCAAATTGGGCTTGTTTCAAATGTTTAAGTGGCACGCGCGCACTGTAGAGATACATTTTCAAGTTGCATTGTTTCGTCAGCTTGTTCGTATATAAAACTAAAGCGCGCGCGAGCCGAGTTTATGCAACTTGACATCCAAGCTTCATGCACATTCAATTCCTTGGTACCTCTCTCCTTGCACAAGGTAACAAGTTAACAGTTTGTTTAATTTTAGATATATATTGTTATATTATTATATTCTAAAACCTATCCGGATGTCTGTTATTTCCATATTTTATAGGACGAATACAACCGTCGAAATGGAACTGACAAGTATATGCAATAATGGAGAAGAGTGAGAAAATGAACGCCACTTCGAAAGCGAGAATTCCCTTTCAAAAACAAACCATAGAGTGAATAATGCTGAGTCAGGCGCATCTGGCCCCTCTCACGGAAGAGAATCTGAAAAAACATCAGAGAAAAACGACGCCAAAGCGAGTTCCTCTGAGCAAAATTACAAGAAGGTCCAAAAGCGGCAAAAGTCTTCGTTCCGCGGGCGACGGAGAGAGTATTGACTTTGTGAGCGACGAAACGTTAAAAGTCGGCTCACTCGATGATCAGAAAGGTGATGAAAAGCAAACAATTCCGCCAGTGGAATTACCAAGCGACTCAACGACTGTTGTATTACAAGACATGAGTGAAAATACGAAAACAGTGTCTCCACCACCGCACTCTACAACTGAAGTAGAAAATAGTTCAAAAGTTAATAATCCAGCATCGATTGAAAAGGAGGAATTATCTGAAGACGAAAACGGCACTGAACCTGCTAACCAGGAACAGGGCGTGGGAAGCTATGAAAGCGACGATGACAACACTCGCAAATCTGAGGACGAAAACAATAAAATGGAGGATGATTCTGAGGAAGGCGACTCTGACGAACCCTCGTCAAGCTCTGTTGATAGTGACAGCGATGTTGTTCCAGCTACAGCCAACAAGAGTGATAAAGAGACTGGAGATTCCAACGGAACAGCAGCCTCGACTCGATCGTCATCTCCTGTGAGTAACGAGGATGATGATGATGATGACGATGATGATGACGACGACGATGATGATTCTGTTGACGATAACGATACTGAAGAGGAAGAGGAAGAAGAAACAGAAGAAGGCGCGCAAAGCGACGGTGAACTGACTCACTACACCAGTAGCTTGAATGATAGCGCAAGTAGCATTCCCACGCTTTATGATGACAGAGAAGAGACTCTAGAATCACCGAACAGTTCTGCCGCGGAAGAATCAGCCAGAGTGAGCTCTGGTCAAGACAAGGAAGGCGAGCAGCATGAACAAGAAACTGAGGCTGCGGGTGAAGAAATAACAGAAGGAGCGGAAGTAAAAGTCGAGGAGGAGGAGCCTGTAGAGGAAGAACGAGCATCTGCAGAAAAAGAACAAGCAGGCAGTGATTACACCCCTCCAGGTAGCAGACAGGTCAGTGGACGATCCGCCACGCCCAAGACCGTTGTAGTAAGTGAATTCGATGATGTAGAGAGCACGATATTTGATCGCAGAGAACTAAGCCGACAGGGCAGCAGCTCACGGAATAAATTAACTACTTCAGCGAACAGCGGAAAGTCTGATGTGTCAATTAAAAACTGGGCTGGATTAGCGCACGATTATGTTACTAGTAACGCGGAAAGCGTGACAGAGTTTGCTGGTGCCCGGTGAATACCAAGGACAGCAAACGTTTAAAAACCAGAAAAATTCGTAACGCTAGTAAGCCCAATCGTGTTAAGGCAAGAAATGCGAGAACGAGAGAGCTGAAACTTCGGCCTTCATCAAAAAGCGTAGCAAAGAAAACCGATAACCTGTCGTCTCTACGAGCACAGTTGATAAGACGGAGCTCGATTAGCAGTGACAACTCTGACGCAGCAAGTAAACAACAGAAAGAGATCGTACGCAGAAAGCGAAGACCTGTAAAACAGGTTTCATTTGACAATTCAAACATTGAAAACGCCACAAAATTAACCACTAGTGATTCTGCCTTCTTTGGGAGCCGTACAGAGAGTAGAGGTGAGGAACAGTCCAGCCCCAAGCCACCGGAAAGCGAGCATAGTGACAGGGCTAGCAGTCGATGTAGCGCTGTGGAAACGGAACGGGACTCGACTATCAGCACAAGACCGGTCAGTACAGCCCAGTCTGCTCGCAGCTCATTGTCAATAAGTCAGCATTCTAGGCAGACCTCCTTGGTCGATAGAGTGACAGCTGTCAATCATCCACCCGTAATTCATGGGAAGAAAACGCAGCTTCCTGCAATGCGACATCGTCGACGCGGTAAGTTAGCCGATAACGTCTTAATTTGTTTTGCAAAATATGCTTGTAGCAGTAGCAGAGGTCTATACAGACGTTTATAGGTACTTATAGACCTCTGGCTTGTATAGTTAATATTCTATAACTCCTCGTCTTTCATTCATATGTTAACATGTGTATCAGTGACAGCGTTCTCGGACAATCAAAGTTTGGTCTGGTATTCCAATTATTAAAAGATGTTTATAAATTCTTATTTCGTCAGTTTTGAGACTGACCGTTTACATTTTATAATTTGACGGTCCGTCCTAGTAAAACAACAACAACAACAACAATAAACTGACACTTCATAGATAGACTTCAACCATATCGTCGTATTGTATAAAGCTTAATTAATGGCGGCCGCGGAGTTCAGCTGTATAATAAATATGAGGATAATGTTATCACCGACATTTTATCGTCATTGTAATTGAAAATTTGATAAACACTTGATCCACTTTACAATTATATAAACAATTTGATTATTGCGATATCGCACGGAGTAGTCTACTACAACAAGACCATGTCTAGGCGACGCCTGCAAAACAGATCTGCCCGCGGATAATCGCGCGTTGCGCACGCTCCTCCGGCGAGTTCACGACTTAAGTTCACGACTCATATTATTCTCGACCCCAGACCTTCGCTGCTTTCTTGACTACGCAAGCGCGACAGGGCTGAATAACATCTGCGCATGTGCGGGATGTCATGCGGCAAGAGCAAATTTTCGCCGCGAACGTGTTGTGGTGTGTGGTTCTTTCGTCATTTTGAAACACGACGGCAAGGAGAGATAAATGTCTTTTTTTTCGCACTTAAACGGGAATATTCCCTTTTCCTACTTTCGCAAATAATAATTTGAACACTTCAAAGTTTACATCGAATATTTTTCGCCATGAAATGCCGTGGAATACGAGAACATTTGAGTATAACATTACAGCTTCGTTTCTGCATTTTCGCGGACTCTGGCTTCTATTTTTCAGCTGGTGTTCAGACAGGAAACCCTGGTGTTCAACATATATGTTTTTACTCAGTAAACAGGCGGATCCGCAGGGGGGGGGGGGGGGGGGGGGTGGGTACAAGAGAATACAGGGAATGCAACTGAATACAGGGGAATACAGGGGAATATGAAATAATTATAATTTTATCTAAATACAATATAATAAGGGATACATGAAGTACCTACGAACAACGAGCTCTGGGGGAAGCCATCCGCCATGACCTGATTCTAGGACTTCCGGCTCTACTGCGCATGTGTTCGAGCCCATGTTTCAACCAACGGACGCCAAGATTCTTGGATTTCCGGTCTTACTGTCTGCGCAAGTCAGGTGGATCACTCTATCCCAGAGGTCCTTGTTGGCCGCTCCACCGCTGGACAAGGGTAACGAGGACTCTGGGAAGGAGATTGCCTATGTTGTTATGGTTTCCTGGTGAGCGCTTGGGGCATGCTCAGACGTTATTCAGCCCTGTCCGCAAGCGCGCAAAAGAGAAGAGCTCTGGGGTCGAGATTGGGCCACGACTATTTCAAGCAGGCGCTCCTACCATACTGACCATAAGGCTAAACTTGTTTTTCTTTGCCTTCATTCCTTAGTTCCGAAATATTTTTCTACATATTTTTCTAGATTTAGCAATGTACATAGTCAATTTTACCAGAAACAGCAATACGCTATAATGTAACATTTATCCCAACGGTACAGTCAGCCTTTCTTTCTTTGTAGTATTCTTATATCTCTCCAAAATTTTGGGACGTCGAGTTTAACACTTACTGAAAATTATTATAACATTTGCAAAATAATCCGTATAAAAATTAACCTTCATTTAGCTCTAAAATATTGTGGCTTTAATTCCATTCTCGACCCCAGACCTTCTAGACTACGCAAAGTCATTTCCGCTGTGAACTGGGGCGAGTTTCCGGTTTCCGTGGTTTCCGCGGTGTTTTGGCAACGTGACGTCACGCACAACATAACATTCGACCGCCGCCATGTTTGAGTAGTTCTAACAACACACAGTGATTTCTCCTCAAGATTTCGGTCCTGCGATCAAATATTCGCCATAAAATTACTTTCCCTAGTAGAATTGGAGTCCTGTTATGACTCTAGAATTCGAAAATCCTCCGTTATTGTCTAACATCGGTTTGAATTCGTCCTACAATGAGACAGATTTTACGGCGTTGGACCGAGTGACATCCAAGAAAACTTCAGTAATTTCTGTGACCAGGAAGGAAAGCATCCTTGCCAAGGAAAAGCGACAAGAAAATCGTGAAATGTCCGGCAGATATTCTGACGACTACGATAGCTACGAGGATGATTTTGACAGCCCGAGCCCTACGAAGGAACCTAATCGAAAATTATCTTCGAGGCGCGGATCTCGAAATTCAGAGAGGAGGACCTCTGAGAGAGTTCGATCGACATCGAGATCACCGTCTGCTTCGCCGCCAAAGCAACGATCTCGTTTGTCTAAAAAAGCTTCTTCTTCAAGGAGAGATTCGTTTGCTTCGTACAGAAGTGCATATGGAACCAACAGAGGTAAATTATCGTTTGACTTTTTCGTCGCATAATTTAGTTTGATGTGGTTTTCATAGACAATATTAAGCTTATTTTGAATTGAGTAAAAAAATGCATGATATGAGTTGATTAAAAGGCTTAAGACGAAATCCATTAGAAAATCGAGTAATATTTATGGCCAGTAGACAAAAATCTTGTACTACGACGCCATACACTTTCACGCTTAAACTAGACATTCATGAGTCATACCTTAACGGTATTTACCAAATAATATAACTCCACAATCCTTAAATTGCTTTCCGCCTTGAGTTTCCTCCGTGAATGGGTTGAGTCATAAGAGGTGGCAGCCATGTTTCTGGGAAACATGGCTTCCACCTCTTATGACCTTACCCATTCACGGGAGGAAACTCAAGGCGGAAAGCAATTTAAGGATTGTGGAGTTATATTATTTTGTAAATACCGTTAAGATATGGCTCATGAATGTCTAGTTTAAGCGTGAAAGTGTATGGCGTCGTAGTACAAGATTTTTGTCCACTGGCCATAAATATTACTCGATTTTCTAATGGATTTCGTCTTAAGGTGGCTGGTAACGGTTTACAGCCCCTGTAATTTGATTGATCGATACTACCATCCTATATCAGTTGATGTTAAAATAAAGGTGTCAAACGATTGCCTAATCATCGGTGAACAAGTTATGATAATATTTGTGACATAATAGGTTATCATAGCAACAGTATTACCTGTCAAAAACACCCTTATATTTAGCTTTACGTGCTTATAACTCAAAAACGAGCCCGGTGACCCCCATTTTTTATAATTGAATAATGATCAGCATGTTAAGATACAACTTTTTGCAAAGTTTAAAAAAATTCTGCGGAGGGAATTCAGAGCCACCTTAAATTTTCGAAAATTTAAGGTGGCTCTGAATTCCCTCCGCAGAATTTTTTTAAACTTTGCAAAAAGTTGTATCTTAACATGCTGATCATTATTCAATTATAAAAAATGGGGGTCACCGTGCTCGTTTTTGAGTTATAAGCACGTAAAGCTAAATATAAGGGTGTTTTTGACAGGTAATACTGTTGCTATGGTAACCTATTATGTCACAAATATTATCATAACTTGTTCACCGATGATTAGGCAATCGTTTGACACCTTTATTTTAACATCAACTGATATAAGATGGTAGTATCGATCAATCAAAGCGCAAGGACTGTAAACCGTTACCAGCCACCTTAAGCTTATATTAGTTTCTGCACTCGCAACATACCAAGCTTTCGATTTTTGTCGAAATGTTATGTATGTAAGAGGGATATTTTCCTTTTAAGCTGTTAAAGGCGGCATAATTATTCAGATCTACAGTGTAGACTGAGTGAAAATCAAGTGAGATAGGATCAGGAATACTGCTTGTACTTTATTTGCGATCGAATTTCGATATTATGCTTGTGGTTTGTAACCATATCTTAACGAATTATAAGATTATATTTGGATGAAGCTTTCAGCCATTTTCAGCTGAACGTAAAAATCGAAAATCGAGTTTGTTGTTTATTTGCGTGAATTACGTAGTTACAACAGCTCGTGCGAGTCGTGTGCTCTCTAAATATTTGAGAATATAAATAATTTATTTTACTTTTACTCTCTCTGCAACAGTTAAAATCGATCGCGAGTTGACAGTGCTCAGAGTTTAGCGTTTGTTGTTCATTACTGATTGTTTAATCCGGCCTTACAGTACAGATTACACAGACTTAACGGACCTTTACTTACTGTAGTTATTTCTTCAAGGTGTTTACAGTATAAGTTAATTTTTCGGTTGAATACGTTTGGAGATAATTAATTTTCTTGAATAAATATCGTATGATTTTGATCTTTTCAAGCAAATGCCATTACTTTAACCGTTTGCCGTGGTTTCGTTACTTTTGTGGAATTATCCTGTCAAGGCATTTTTAAATGTACTTAAAAGTACTAAGATTTGAGAGTGTTGTTGTCACATTCAAAATGTGGCATCCTCTCATATATCGACATATATTTCACCATTCATATAATGAGTTACATCATGTGGAGCAAAATTATCCTGCTGTATTATCTGATAATGACTTGTAAGTTTATATGAAGTAGATGTTGTAGTGTGAGGCAGCTGTTGATTCGTAATATCTCTGCTTAGCTTGAGTTCTTTCCTTATTGTTTTTCAAGGCAGCATTTTATTTATATTTTTGTGCGCAACTAAAATGGATGGCTGGACTTTTCTTCATAAAGGGTAGTCAACAGTGTTCCGTAGTGTCAATGTTATCAAACATTACACTCAGCCGGGTCATTTCCTGTCAGATGATGTTTTAAGGTGGGGAAAAAGAGAGTGCCCATGTCTGATTCAGCCTTCCCTTACGGTGGAGGGGGTCGGGGTGGGGGAGTGGGAGAAAAAAAAAACAGTGTAAGAAGAACGTTCTGGGAGCTTCCAAGGAATAACCTATTCCAGGCATTTGGTTAATGAAGAGCGACGAGTAGAAGGCTATTCTTTGCGCGACTCCCCCACTAACCAACTGACAGTAACAGGAAGAGGGTGGTAGGGAGGGGGACCAGGAGTAATCAGTGAGGAGGATTCAAATTTTGACCTAATTATTCATACATGTAGAGTAGAACCCACTAATTTGAACTCCCAAGGGAAACAAAAAGCAGTTCGAGATAGCGGGGGTTCGAGTTAGCTGACAAGGGGAATGGGTTTATATTCGAGATAGCAGGGAGTTCGAGTTAACCGAGTTCGAGTTAGCGGGGTTGTACTGTATGTACAAACTGTTATAAAATAAAATGCTTTCTCAGCATGGTAAGCATAAATTTGAAACCCTTTGTTCAGCTGTTATACGTGTACAGTTGAATCCCGATAACTCAAACCCTCGATAACTCGAACCTCCCGCTAACTCTAACCTTTTTTGATTCCCCTTGAAGGTTTGAGTTATCGGGATTCAACTGTACAATATTGCGAAACTGGAGTTCGCTGTGTCTCATGTGAAAATATGGTACATGTAGAAATTACACATTCGATACAAAATGGCAGAAGTGTTTACATGTACAGCTGTAGGCTATTTTTCAGCATCCATGAAAAGTGCTGTCTTGCAATAATTTTACAGCCTTGTTGCCTGAGATCAACATACAAATTCCCCTTACTGATCTCTATAGATTTCTTATTAATAGTACATGTAGGTCTGCCAAAGGGAGTACTAACTAGATAGAATGTGAATAAAAAAAAACTGGAGGAGTTTGGAACTAATCAAAATTAAGTACATTCGAAGCTCCCGTAAGCAGACACCTTCAGGAAGCAGAAACAAGTGTCTGCAGCTGAAGCTGGCCACTTATGGGAATGTTTATACAGAGTTTTTACAGGGTTTTGTCAAGGCGGCCGTAAGTAGAGCTGTCCGCTTACCAGAGTGTCCGCTCAGAGAGCTTTGACAGTAATTTTGGATCTCGTGTTTATTTGATTTTATTTGCATCGTAGCTCCTGCCAAACAAAAAACCAAGAAAAGTCATTCAGCCAGCTCAAAGATGACGACAAAAACGTCAGGTACTGGCGAGAGCTCCATGATGAGGCGAGTTTTATCGGCCAACAGAAACAAAGTTTCACGGATGCACAACATTATGGAAGAACTAACGCAAGAAGTTGAAGAACTAAAAGACGAGAACAAATCTTTGAAAAGAGTGGGTCATCGCCAAGAAAAGCAAATTAAGAAAATTGACGAGGAAGAGGCCAGCTTGCCCATGTTGCTGCAGAGACACAGCGCTGAAATGCGCACGTTAAAGGAGAGGTTACGAAGGAATCAGGACATCTTGCATAAAAAAGAAAAGGAGTCACGTGATCGGGATGGCGAGATACAGAAACTGCGAGATAAAGTATCGAGCTACCGTGAGCTATCTGAGGATAGGAAGCTGGAGCAACGAGCAGCATTAGCGAAAAAACTGGAGAATATCCAAGACGAAATGTCTGCAAAGGACAAAAAGATTATGGTAAGTTTAAAAATGCATTGCATGTAAAATACATGTAGCTAGTAGTTTCGTATTCCCCCTTCTTTTTTCTCCTGATTTTCGCCCCCCCCCCCCCCCCCATAAAAGGTTCTCATGAAAAAACTATTGTAAAAGCTTGCTGATGGTGCCTCACAACATCCCCAGAAAACGTTAACGAATATGATTTTTGCACTCATCGCAGTCAATACAATTTGTACTTTCCATAATACGGGGCGCTGGGTTTGCAGTGTAACCATGGCTCGCTACCGCACATGGAAAATGTAGTGTCCTCACGATAATGCGCACATCAGACATAACATGGATTATACAATCCTCTAGACTGTTCTCAGCCTCTCTATTTTCTCAGATCGTTGTAGCCGCGAGCAAACTAGTATTGCGAAAAACAGGAGACAAAAACATTATGAAAGCAATGGTTCCCTCATTAAATCGTATTGCGTATATTTTCCAGGTGCCGGCTATTTTTAGGTAAACCCGCGTAGTAGCTTTTCAAAATTATCAAAATAACACTGATCTCTTTTCACTTTTTCGTTGTCGTGGCGACGCTTTAGACAGCTTTCCAGCCCCCTGGGGATGTATTTTATCAAATAATTCGTTTTCAATAAAGAGGTCGGTGCATCGGTTAATAACCCATGTACATACAGAAGTGTTTTAACCAGATGTTTCTTTCTCACACTTTTTTAAGGATCTAGAAAAATCCATCACCCTCAAGGAAAAGGCGAGACAGAGAGATATGAAGGAACAGAAGGAACGCTACAAACAAGCGAAAGAGGAGCTGAAAAGAGTGCAGGAAGATTTCACATCGCTTCGCGAAAGACTCAAGGTAAAGATTCCTTAAAATGTAATTATATAGTTATTTTTGTGAGGGTAGGTTTGCAAGATGTTTCTTGATGTACACACACTTCGTTTTCAATTTTTTTTGTGAACGAGAAGGATTTTCAACATGGTAGGTTCGCGTGCACACAGATAATTTAACTAGTTAATTTTCTCAACGTCAAGCGCGTTTCGTGTGAAATTTGTCTGCATGTGTAGGAGAAGAAGTATTGCGTAGAAAATTATGGAATTATTACAGTATTTTGTTTTGTTTCTTTGTTTAAGTTTTGCATGGAAATATGAAAGCGAACTGAAATGCATGTATGTGGAATTCAAGTTAATCCTTTTCTTTTACTTTCAATAGGAAAAGGAAAGAGAATTGGACGAGAAGAATATTTACCATCAGCATATCACGCAACAGAAGAAGAAAGGGGCAACTTTACCAGCCCTCCCAGCGGGCAGTGCGGCCACTCATGCTCCCGCCATCACTGCTCCAGCAGTTCACATTGAAAAAGCCCCGGATGCGAAAGAGAAAAGAACGAACGTGTTCCTTACAAATGCGCCGAGTGATTCTGGCTCGGCGATAACGGATGGAGGGAAGGACGTGGGCGTGAAATCTGACAATTCTGGTGTTCGACCTGAACAGCCCGCCGCTTCCGAGTCGGTAAGAACTGCCGCGGGTTATCAACCTGATCAGAGGGATGATGAAGATGAGCTGAGGCGGAGGGAGGCTGAAGAGCGGAGGAGACGCGAGGAAGACGCGAGGCGAATGCGTCTCGAGGAAGAAGAAGAACGGAAACGGAGAGAGGAAGAGGAGAGAAGGAGACAAGAAGAGCACGATAGAAAAATGCGAGAAGAAGAAGAATTGTTAAGAAAACAACGCGAAGAACAGGAACGCTTCAGAAATCAACGAGAAACAGAAGAGAAAAAAACGACTTGAAGAAGATGCAGAAATTCGGCGTAAAAAAGATTTGTTGTTGGCTCGCATGCGTGCTATTGATGGAGGCAGCGACAAGCCGAATGGTGTTATAATAACAGGAGGCGCCGTACCACCCTTACTGAAGACAAACCTAAAAAGGTTCCGATTTTCCTTCAGAGCGATAAACCTGTTAACACCGAGTCGCCGCAACCTAAGCCTACGAATGCGACAACTTCTGATGACGATATTTTCTCCGATGCGAGCGGCGGGAGAAAAAAATTTAGTGCGAGCTCCAAACAGAGCCGCAACTCGTATGATTTCAAACAGACTGTGGAAAATCTTCATCATGGGCTCCCTGCGCACGCGTCACAGGAATCCGTACAAAACGAGGTGGCTCCAAAACCAGAAGTCAAAGACTCTGTAGCTGATGATGTGAGTTTCGGTTCTTACAAACCTACGCTTGGCAGAAGAGCTGCCGCTAAAAGAGACAATAGCAAGGAAAAGGACGATGTGAGCTTCGGAAGTTATAATCCTTCGTTTGGTGCCAAAAAAGACACAACGCGAAAAAGCAGCGGTCTTGATTTCGGCGCCGGGAAGAAAAACTCGTCCGAAAAAGAACAAAACTTCGGGGACTATAATCCTTCATTTGGAGCTGCGTCGAACAAGGCTTCTTCAAGTCAACCAAACGGGGATATTGTCGGCGGAAGGACAAGCCCCGCGCGAGGTCGCAGAGGAAAAGTTTCGCAGGTAAAGGAAACTCGTTGTTTGGGGATGATCTCTTCACAAACGAGGAGGCCGTTAAACCAACGGGAAACCCTCTGTTCGGAGACAGTAGTTCTATAAATAAAGACAAATCTTCTTACCCGTGGGAAAACAAGGTGAATGTCGGAAGACGGTCCAGCCAACCACGGGCTCAAGAAGATTCCTTACTTCCTCGTAGGAAACGCTTGCAAAGCATCGGGAAGAGCACAGAGACAAACGTTCGTGCTGTAGACAATGCGTTGGACGACGTTGATGACGATATTGAAGAAGTTATTCTATAAATAAATGCAATTTTTTAAAGTCCTTATAAAGTATATTATATATCAAGAGACGCAAAATTATCCATTTCGTGCACAAGATCGTTAGTTTGAAAAAGACGTCAGCTTTATTTGTTTTCGCATCCATTCGTAAAAAAAAAACTTAATTCTTATTGTGTCTGGAAATGTCAACGAAAAACCCTTTTGATCCTTAGAGCCTGAAGTCAGGTTTCTACATGATGAATTAACTCGAATGATGTTGTGTGATGATCGATAAAGCAACTCTCTCTAATAAAATATTTTTCATATCATACGCGACTCTGTTTGTTCGAGGAATAATAAGAACGGGGATGACTTCTCTAACAAAATGTTATTTCGCCCTCCCGGGAATACATATTTTGTCGGGAATTTTTGTCAGACTTCGACATCAATTCATACTGGGCGAAGAATGGCACTGCAAGAGTAAAGTGCAAGAACATTACACAGTAACCCAGCCAGCGCTCGAACTCTACAAGAACATAACACAGTGTCCCCAGCCAGCGCTCGAACCCTACAAGAACATAACACAGAAACCCCAGCCATAGACTGCAAAACAGTCGTATTTTTTGCGTTGGCTGTCAAACAAATGCGCGCGGTCTTTGAACGAAAGGTCTGGAGCGAGTGTGAAAACGGAGAGTGGAACTGGGGAGAGACTGTGGATCCTCGCACGCGAGGATCCACACTTTCGGCGCTTCGCGCCTTGCGACCAGCGATTTAGAGAAAAAAACGACTGTTTTGCAGTCTACCCCAGCCAGCGCTCAAACTCTACAAGAACATAACACAGTGACCCCAGCCAGCGCTCGAACCCTACAAGAACATAACACAGTGACCCCAGCCAGCGCTCGTACCCAGACCACTCGACCACTAACCATTAGGCCGCTGCGCCTCCCGCTCATTTTGAAACAAAATCAAAGGGTTCACACCCTCGCTTCCATGATAGCCTGTTCCAGGGTCTTGGGTGACAGTGGGTACCAGTCTCTTGCCTGTGAACTTGCAATTCATTTGCAATGCCCTCCAGCTTGACAGGAACATGTTCCCGTGTGCGCGCCCTTCTCTCCTCACCAGGGCTTCTTTGGTAGATCCCTGTCTCTGAGCGAGAAGTGAATTAGCAAGAAAAGCAATGTTCGCGCGAAAACTGGAGTATTGCCCCAGGTTTCTCGCGACCATTTTCCCTCTGAGCTCGCACTTTATTTCGCTTCTCGCTCAAAGGACTAAGAGAAAGAAGGGCAGGTCTACTCCCTTTTGAGCTTCTCCACAACACAACTCTACAGGAGCCATAGAAGCCCACTGTTTCTGTTGCCCTTTGAAGTGCTCTCTTCCGTAAATCCAACCTCGTTCCCAGGGTCTCTCTTCTTCCCGCCCCCTTGGGCGAGAGGGGGCGGGAAGAAGAGAGAGACCCTGGGAACGAGGTTGCCGTAAATCCTCTTTTGAGGAGAACCCACCCGTCCACCATTTTTGTTTCACAATCAATAATAATTAATTATTTAAAACCTATATTTTTGGTGTAATGCGGGAACCCTAATTACAGCAGATTTCAGTGCTGTGTGTAGACCCCGGTTTTTTCGAACATGATTTCGCCCGCTATGATTCGCCCGTCATGATTCGACCGAGAGGTTACCAAGCAGTAAGCCGAATGATGAAAGTTTTGCACGAAGACCCACGCTGGCGGGTGATTTATCATCAATATTTGTACGGAAGTTCTATAAAGGAAACAGCTAGATGTCTTTTTACAAGTACGAGCTTTGTATCAAATATTCGCAGGTTGTATGGGGAGCGTAGCGAGATAAACCGGCAAAGAAGAAGAGGAAGGCAAAGATCTTGTCTCGTAAGCGGAAGTTTGAACATGTTGAATGTTTATTGTATTTTATATCGAGTGACTGTACAAGTTGTTTGAAAGTCAAACATTTCTTTATCTGATACTTGAATAGATAGGGAACACAAAACTCTGGAGGAAATGATAAGGAATAAAGCCGGAACTGTTTAGGACGAGTATCAAGACTGGTTTCACACAGTTACACGGGTTAGCAACTAGTTGCAACTATTGTATGGTGCAGGTCGATACTACGCCTTGGATTTACGTATGAAAAGGTAGGTCTTATCTCAATGAATTTTCCGTGTTTTGCATGTAGGAAAGTTTGCAGCCAGTACATAGAACTCCTATGGTCTGGAGGAAAGCATTCTTGACTTCTGTGCGTAACAGCGGCAGCAGCGGTTTCGGTAGTTCGCTATTGTTATTGTTTTAAATTTAGGTCAATTTACAATCGCCGATCAGATTTTTTTTGCCAAGCCGCAAGGACCAAGATATCCTTCTGAACGGCCTCGCAAAAATATGTAATGTGTCAGAATTTTTTAAATATTCTTTGTGACTGGATATCAAACGTTAATTTCTGAAGGAACTTACAATAACAATAGCGAACTACCGAAACCGCTGGGCTGCCGCTGTTACGCACAGCCGCAAGAAGTCAAGAATGCTTTTCTCCAGACCATAGGAGTTTTATGTACTGGTGCAAACTTTCCTACATGCAAAACACGGAAAATTCATTGAGATAAGACCTACCTTTTCATACGTAAATCCAAGGCGTAGTATCGACCTGCACAATACAATAGTTGCAATCAGTTGCTAACCCGTGTAACTGTGTGAAACCAGTCTTGATACTCGTCTATAACAGTTCCGGCTTATTCCTTATCATGCATTGCCTCCAGAGTTTTGTTTTCTCTATCTATTCAAGTATCATATAAAGAAAAGTTTGACTTTCAACAACTTGTACATGTCACTCGATATAAAAATACAATAAACATTCAACATGTTCAAAACTTCCGCTTACTAGACAAGATTCTTTGCCTTCCCGTCTTCTTCTTTGCCGGTTTATCTCGCTACGCTCCCCATACAAGGGTGTATGTAAAACAGGAACACACCCGGAACACCCGGAACACCCCGCGACACCCCGGAACAACCGGAACACTCCCGGAACACCCCGGAAAACCCCGGAACACCCCGGAACACCCCCGGAACACCCCCGGAACACCAACAGAATACCCCAGGAACAAAAAAAAAATAAAAATAGAGTAATACAATAATAATAAATAAAATAAAAATAAAAACAAATATATTTATAAGTGGTTGAAGTAGTGAAATCGAAACCGGTAAGCGGTCAAGAGCCGTTAAAGATGTACTGAAGATTTCCGAAGATGTCCCAACACTTCCGAAGATTTCCGAACATTCCGAAGATGTCCCGAAGATTTCCGAAGGTATATCGAAGACTTCTGAAGATGTTCCCGAAGATTTCCGCACGTTTTCAGAAGACCGAATTTTCCGAAGCTTCTTATCTAAGAGTGAATAAGTGGCAAAGGACCGCTCAAATTCAAAGTTTGCCAATTGGCCAACGCCACAGAGCGTGGCATTGAATTTGAGGTAATCGGAGGTCATTGCCATGTGCAATTTCGTAGACAATTGGCATTGGTCAATCATGTCGTTGTTTGTTCAGTCGAACCTCCCTAACCTGAGTATCAGGCGAATTTTTTTGCGCTTCTTTTACTCTTCGTCTTTACGTAAGTGGACACCTCGAGACCAGAGAAAAATTCGGGTCTTCTGAAAACGTGCGGAAATCTTCGGAACATCTTGGAAGTCTTCGAGCCATCTTCGGAAATCTTCGGGACATCTTCGAAGTTGTTCGGGACATCTTCGGAAATCTTCGGAAAATCTTCGGGCATCTTCGGAAATATTCGGAAGTGTTCGGGACATCTTCGTAAGTCTTCGGAAATATTCGGGGCATCTCCGAAGTGTTCGGTATCAGTCGATTCGTTAACGGCTCTTGACCGCTGACATGTTCGATTTCACTACTTCAGCCACTATATAAATATATTGTTTTTATTTATTATTTATTATTATTATTTTATTATTATTTTTATATTTTTTGTGTTCCTGGGTGTTCCGTTGGTTGTTCGGGGGTTGTCTCCGGGGTGTTCCGGGGGTGTTCCGGGGTGTTCCGGGGTGTTCCGGGTGGTCCGGGTGTGTTCCGGGTTTTACATACACCCCCCCATAACAACCTGTGAATATTTAATACAAAGCTGGTACTTGTAAAAAGACATCTAGCTGTTTCCTTATAGAACTTCCGTACAAATATTGATGATAAATCACCCGCCAGCGTGGGTCTTCGTGCAAAACTTTCATCATTCGTCTTACTGCTTGGTAACCTCTCGGTCGAATCATGACGGGCGAATCATAGCGGGCGAATCATGTTCGAAAAAACCGGGGGGTCTACACACAGCACTGAAATCTGCTGTAAGTCTTCACCCAAAAGGAGGAACGATACTCTTCCCACACATTCGGCACTGCTTTTTTTTATAAATTTCTCATTTTATTTGTGTTCATAGGTGATCTCATCATTATTTCCAAAGAGTTGACATAATTTTATAGTCTTTTTTTCTTCCCGAGCGATAGCATCAAATACTGATAAACAATCTTGATCCTTTGAGTCATTTGACCACAGGGTTCATACTGGATTCAAACTGGATAAAATCAAGCAGCAGCCAGAAGACCACAAGTGTTGAGAAATTCTTCAGAGTCTTGGTTGCACATCAGTTTTCAAAGTGTCAGCCGTCTCAGCCATCTCCTCACCCCAGCCCCCCAGGCCTGGCTCCACTGGGGGTGGGCGAGGAGACGGTCTGGACACTCAAGACTAGGTTTCTGTTCTCTTCCAAGCAACCAAAACAGGCTGACACTATGCTAATCACAGCTTATTGTTCACTAGGCTCGATTACTGGTGGCATCTCTCCTTTCATAGCAGTGCTTAGAACATTTCTTAACCCTGTCAACAAATGCCTTTTTTCTGTCCCAATAGTGAATATCCCGCATTAGTGGACAGAAGCTTTCAGGGATGTAGATTCATTTTTGACAGGCGGGATTATATAGCTAATAGGCGGGGAAAATACTTGACCGGATGCCGATGGAGCACCAGCCTACTAGAAAATTTTGAAATCTAGACTCTCGCAAATGCGTTTTCCTCGATTTTCAGGGTTAATTTATTGCCATTTTGGACTGTTCTCAATAAGCAAGAATCAATGTTTTTCTGTGTAATAAAGCTGTGAAAAGCTTTGTGATGTGTCTTTTATGTTCCTTACAATACATAACAAGGATAAATACCACGTTCAGTTAATAAGCAAAGCGTTACGCGAATTGGCGTACATTATTTTCGCATACATGAAGTAGAGACACCGCTGTCAATGAGCCTTGAGCAAACACACGATCGTCGTTCAAAATGGCGTGCTAATGCCGTGTTTACAGTCGGTTATTTACGGTAAGCAATAACAGAGGTACAAATTAATTGGTCAGAAAAGTACAAAATATTTGGCTAAAAAACATTCAGAAAAAGAGGTATCCATTTTAAAGACTGTGCATGGTTTTTCAGCCGGGAAAAATCAGCCGTGACAGCCGGTATTTTTACCGGCTCCGGCATTATCTACATCCCTGCCTTTTATAATTCACTTTCTGGCACGCATCAAAACAGTACTGTAGAGATTATTTTATTTGATGTGATAATCCAGCATGGCAGTCCAATTGCCCCTGTAGCAAAGGAGAAAAAAAATTTACAACAACATTTTCAGCCATAACCATTATAACTTATTCTACCAAAGGCCATCCCCATAAAATGTTTGGTTTTCCCATCGCCAGACAAACCCAATTTGTTCAAAAGTGAAAAAAAAAAAAAAAAAAATCTGCTGCACCCTTTGTCTTGGGGTTACCAAGTTTAAAATGCTTTGTTTACATCTTAATGTCACTTCTTGAAATCTAATCAGCCCAGTAATGACGTCTTTCAGAGTAATGGACGTTTTCAGAGTAATGAACATACTTTCAGAGTGATATCGGCTCATTGCAAAATGGCGGTCAGGGGGAAGATATAAATCAAGGCACAAATTGAATTATTAGTAAGTCAATACTCGATTCTCGGCTTTTCCTTTTTTTACCGACCGACCCACTTTCACGAGAGATTAGGGCGATGGGAAATTTAAACATTTTATGGGGATGGCCAAAGTGTCCAATAACTGACTATTAGCATTGCAATAATATTAATTACTGCAAATTAAAACAACAGAATAAGCTCGATTACAAACCTCGTTCCAGGGTCTTCATCTTCCCGCCCCTGGAGCGAGAGAAGAGAGACCCTGGTCTGGTCTGGTCACGTGTCTAATTGACATTTTTAAACCCTAGGGAGGGCTCCTATAACACAGGGTCCAGAGGAGTTCAATTTGATCGTACAAAAACTCGCTTTTAAACGTCTTTACCTTGTAAACTAAATCCTTGTTTGTGCAATAAAATCCTGAATCCAATTTCAACCGTTTTATGTTTCCTATTTGCCATATCCTTTCGATCGCCTGATCGATATTCGTCCGCAATGTTTGTTTAATTCGTAAGCGTTAACACTGGCTCGCGGGCGCAAATTATCTTCGGAAAGCGAAGCTTTCCAAATAAGGCACGAAGTGCCGACAACGAGGCACGAAGTTGCCGAGAGAAAAGAAAGGAAAAGGGAAGAAACTTGTACCACGTGACGCGTTAGATGTGTACCGCATCATCTGGTGACGGAAGTGGACAATGACCGGAAATTCAAAACGTGTATTTGATTTATTTTGGTGCATGGAAGAGATCATCAATCCTCACGACAATGAAAGCCATTCTAGTTGACTACCATAAAACTAGTCTACTGTCTGGAGAAATAAAATTTCGATTTGCAAGTATCCGAAATTAGTTTCCTTCGCAGCCGTTATTTGTGTCGTTTCGCAAACGCTTCCCACTAAATAACAGCTTTTGTTTTGACCGCAGCAACTTTGACACCTATTGACAAAAACGTGACTGTTACGGTTTGCCGAAAACCTGCTAGATCGCTTCAATCTTGAGCTAGGATGTCTGTTGTAAATATAATTAAGTTTTTCGATATTATTTTTTCATATCATACGTTTTTTTCTTCAGTAAAATCGCGTTTTAGTTTGATGTCTGGCGTGTATCAAATTCAAAAGGCGGTATACTCACGTGCGTTGACGTTTCCAACGCGACGGTCACGATAAGCACGTCATTTCCGTCACCCAGACGTTGCGATGCACATTGTACGAAAGCGATGCGTTGAAGCCGTAAATTTCGGTCGCTGAAAATGTAGGTTAGCCGAATTTTTCGTCGGACTTCTTGCGATATTTGATTAGAATATAGAAATTCTAGATCAGATATTTAAAATGAAGCCTTTTTATCTAATTTCGTCTGAGTTACAGGATTCGAAAAAATAAGCCTAAAATCGGTTTCTTCCCTTTCCGTATTCTATCAGTGTAAGACGACCTTCGCAATCTTCCGGGCCCACAGTAATTTGGCCTGCGGTATATATTTAACGTAACGCAATACGGTGACGTTACTTCAAAGAGAACAGTGGCCCGATCAAATTTTACACGATCAATTGAACTCCTCTGTACCCTGTGCTATAATTACGAATCTTTGTCGCGCTTTCTTTTATCGACAACAAAGCGAGGCCAGAAGCTAACGGCCACTGTTCACAGGCAAGCGATGTTTTTATACAGCAGTCTTCAGTTCGCTGTTTGCAGCAGTTACTCCAATGTTTAGAGGCAATTTACTACACAGGCTTCCCAAGCTCGTGATAATTTTTTTTTTTATGAATAAATTACTCTTGTTTATGTAAGCGCTCAGAGTGGAACGTGACTCTCTGAATTAAGCGGTGTTGTGTTACAATGTCGGCCGTTGGGAATTTGAGCGCTCTATAAGACGTTGTATGGCGATCGAAACAGCGTTTAATTTAAGCGTTCGATATGGTAAATTTTTGTCGTATTTTTTATAAAAAGAAGTAAATGAACTCACCTTGTCTGGTTTCTGTGTAGCTTTTGGGCTATTTAGGCGTTTTTAGGCGTTTTTGGGCGATTTTGTCATTTCTGTCCTAGCCTTCATAAGAAGGCTAGGACACAAATGACAAAATCGCCCAAAAACGCCTAAAAACGCCTAAATAGCCCAAAAGCTACACAGAAACCAGACAAGGTGAGTTCATTTACTTCTTTTTATAAAAATACGACAAAAATTTACCATATCGAACGCTTAAATTAAACGCTGTTTCGATCGCCATACAACGTCTTATAGAGCGCTCAAATTCCCAACGGCCGACATTGTAACACAACACCGCTTAATTCAGAGAGTCACGTTCCACTCTGAGCGCTTACATAAACAAGAGTAATTTATTCATAAAAAAAAAATTATCACGAGCTTGGGAAGCCTGTGGTCCACATGCGGTTATTTCGAATTACAACACTTTCCGCTCACCCCTAGGCAAAGTGGAGACAAATTTCACACTCATCTGCCCCTCCCACTAATCTTTATTTGCTACATCCCAGATTCTGGGACACACGTGACCAGACCAGACCAGGGTCTCTCTTCTCTCGCTCCAGGGGGGCGGGAAGATGAGAGACCCTGGGAACGAGGTTGCTCGATTACCAGCCGCTGTTCAGGGACATGAGCCCATGCTCGTCTGGACTCAGAGAGCGGCGGAAATCGAGCCTACAAAAGACGTGTTTGGAACAACTGTAACATTTTAATTTTTACGCCCACAGAATCACCCTTAAAACTTACCAGCTACTCCAGTAGGGAATGCTAGAATTGTGTTTAACGGATGGAACCACTCCATGGGTAACACTATTACAGGATCTTTTCTGTATGTCAACAGAAATGATATGTGGCAGAGAGCCTGGGAAAGAGATGAATAAAATAATATAATCAAAAAAAAGGCAACTTCTACCACCAAGGCAACTACCAGACGAGGATAAATCCTTTAGTCCTTTCACTCCCAAGAGTTCCAAACTTAATAGACAAAAACGTAAAATGCCAAGTCAGTTCCAATCCTAGTCAGTACTTTGGCCTATTTTATTTAAGCCCTTAGAATATACAGTCGAACCTCCGCTAACGGACAACTCCCATAGGCGTATACCTCTCGTAAGGGGACACTTCAATATTATTATAGTATGTTCCCAGAGCTACATACAAACACTTCATTTTTAACCTCCAATAAGAGGATACCTCTAAGCAGACACTTTTTCTGGTCTCAAGGGTGTCCGCTTATTGGAAGCTTGATTGTACCATAGTTAATAGAAGGAAATGGTTATGAAGCCCGACAAACTTCAAAGGAGCAAACAAAGAAGCCAAGATTTATGTTGGAAGGTCCATGACCGTGCACATCTTTTGTTTTGTGCTCATACACTATGCATGGAATTATGTAACCGAAACGTTTTCTATTGGTTGGTTACTTGAACACACGTAACCACCTATTGTATTTTGTCAGGTTTTGTGCACGGTCAACCTCCAAAATAGCGAACAAAAAGATATAACAAAGAACTTTGCCGGGCTTCATAACCATTTCCCTCAGTTAACTATGATTGTACATTGAAAAATACAGTCCCATTACTATTACATTGGCTGTGTCATGTGAATAAATTCTCACAAATGCAAACTAAGTGCAAAAAATTACCAGGAGTCCCATACAAATTGCTGTTAATATTTTCCGCCTTCTTGTTGCCTTCTCACTTCTTTGTTTCACTGAAAGAATAACAATGTGTGAACAAATTGTCCCTAGTTGTTTAATATATGATTATCTTGGATCCACACCTGGACAGATCTATAGAAACTGTCAGTTTGTTTAAAGTTGCAAAGATTCAGAAACTAGAAGCATTCTTATTTGGAAATTAAGTTTTGGTATGTAATACATTATTCAAAATACAGTAGAAACTAGTTTCTGAATCTTTGCAACTTTAAAACAAACTGACAGTTTCTTCGGGGAAATGGCAAGTGGCTGCTTAATTTTCTTACAGAATAATTTTCACTTTTTAGTGTTGCAATTTTCAAGATCAATTCATTGATGTTATGTTATATGTCCCCTTATTCTTACTAATTTTAGCGATTTAAAAAAAAAGGTGCCGTGAAAATTTAATACCCCATCAGTAAACAAAGAAAATTGAGTCCATTTTTCGTGTGAAATCGCGAAAATTAATACTCGCGAAATGTGGCTCTGTCATTTTTGTGAAATTAAGTATGCGTGAAAATTAGTGAGAATAAGGTAGTTAATTAATTTCAATATCATATTATTATAGTGCATTACAACTTTGCTGGATATCATTGCAGGGCTGCAAATAACAGTCGGTCATCTGACAATGGCCGCCCAAAATTTGCGAATGTCCGATGAAATCCCAACTGTGGTCGGACATAATGTCCCGATATTTATTTTTGCCTTCCAATGCAAATTAATGCGTTATATATAATGCGTTTGTTCTAAATGCAAACTAGATTAGCAGGTTCGCTTATCAAGCGGTACTGTAATATGATGTCCGACCACATTTTTGTTTTGTCCAACCAAAATGGTGACTTAGTCGGACATATGTCCTTTCAAGAAAAAAAATTATTTGCAGCCCTGTCATTAGTTCATGTGCATATTAAACTATTGAATGGACTACAAAATGCTGTTACCTAGGTTACTGTATGTTAACACAAATTACCTGCAGTGGGTGCAGACATCTCCTAGGAAATAGGAGACATCTATGTGCAGGCTTAACACAAATGGAAACATCTAATATTATATTTTTTTCCAGAAGTAGACCTGATATGATTCACTCTAAGATTCACAGACATTACCTAACTGGGACAGCTCCTCAGTTAACTTGTTTATTTGTCTTTGAAGTCGTATATATCGAGCATACTCATCCTGAAAAGATTTTTAAATCAAAGTAAAAAAAGCCAGTCAGTATAAAATGCAGACGGCAAAATTGGGTATAAAATGTAGACTGAAGATTGGGTATAAATAAATAAAATGCAGACTAGGTATAAAATGATTTTAAACCCCTAAAAAGTATGACAACTACGCCCGTCACTTTTATAAGGAAGTCCAAACCCCCCCCCCCCCCCCCCGACAAATAGTTGAGACACTTACCACTGACATAAAGAGTACCATACATATACAAATTCAAAGTAATAATAATTACAATTTAGTAATTAAAATTTATATAGCGCAAATTTCATGTTGAAATGATCAAATGCACTTTACATGGATAAAAAGATAAATATTGAAAATGATAATAATACAAAATTAAAAAGTAAAACCTTTTTTCAATTGTTAAAAGTAGTCTACCTGTGCACTTATCATCACTTGCTCACTTTTCATCTGAATGATTCTGTCTTTCATATGTTTCTCATTCTGTTCTTCTGCACCATCAAAACACCTGGCAACTTTTAAGAAGTAAACACAAGTTACACATGATCAAACAATGCTAAAGTGAAATACACTGCACCGGTATCGCAGAGGTAGGTTCGAATCCAAATCAAGCCTGAATTTTTTTCAGGCTTTCTTTTCGTAACTATGATGGTCTTTCACAGGCGCAGATCCAGACCGGCTTACACCATTATACGCAAATCGGTCAAATTTTCCAAATGACTCAAAATCGAGGGAAATATAATTTTAGAGAGTGAAAATCTAAAATTGGTTGCCTCTGGACTTCCATAGATTCGACGCTCAGACTCTAGTAACCAGTCGTTTTTTCCTGGATCCGCACCTGTTTCATGTACAGTAGAACCCCGCTTTACGGACACTCGTTAATGTGGACACCCGCTTATTACGGACAGTTTTGTTTGTCCCGACGACACACAATTTCTCTTATATCAGCCCGCTTAATACGGACACCCGGATAATATGGACACTTTTTCATGTCCCTTTGGTGTCCGTATTAACCGGGTTCCACTGTATTAAATATTTCACCTCTAGTTCAAATATATGATATTATAAATAAATAATTATTATTATTATCATAAAACAGTGCAACTCTGGTTTATCAACTACTTTTCTCAAGTCTGAAAAGTTAGACATATAAAGACATAAAGAGTTTATTGTTCACCTCATTTCTTATTAAATTTCAGTGATTGGTAGAGATCCCAACACGTTTTCTCCAACTTTTCCTCGGGATATACCCTATTTCCTATTTAATACCCCCTTTTACATTTACATGTACATTTCCTATTTAATATACATGTCTAAAAAGCTGCTAATGATCATGGAAGTTGAAGAAGAGCACTGTTTGAATTGGGGGACTGTTTGCAGCAGTAGTTTGTCAGCAGTACTGTATCCCTAACGCTTTAAAAGCAAGAAATAAAAAAAATAATAATAAATACACTAATTCCTTACCCATTCAGCAAGTAATCCTGACATCTTATAAAGAATCCTCATCAGACAAACGTACATAAACACGAACACCACCATAGCAGCCGCCATTTTGTTTCGATGACTCGTCTCCAGTTCTTTCTCAGCTTTTTCCTCGACCCGGTTTCTCGCGATGCCTCGCGGCCATCTCGTACCGGCGAGGGCAATTTTTTTTTTACGCCCACTTCAAGATGGCGGCAAGATGGCGGCGTTAAGACTTTTCCACAAAAAAAGGAACATAGTTACAACCTCGTTCCCAGAGACCCTGGAACGAGGTTGACATAGTTAGTGAATTGAGTTGATTCTAACCCACAATAACCTTATTCACTAGCACAACACAATCGAGCCACTAGCTGCCCGAAACACTAATTTTTAAGGCAATAACGTGCTCCCGTAACATACGTCAATATTGACCAATGATAACCGGTTTACTACGAACGAATAATAAAATCGCTACTTAACATCAAAATTTAACCATTTTTAACCCCAATCAGTAAAACGTTGGCTAAATTCAAATTCTAAACTGTTGATAAATCCGAAACAATATTTAGTCGCTTAAAAAAATACAAAATGTAAATGGCCGCCATCTTGAAGTGGGCGTAAAAAAAAAAATTGCCCGGCGAGGCCTGACCAAAATGCTGATGATTTTTCCCGCCATCCCTTCACCGAAGAAAATATTTAAACCCGGGATTTAAAGCGTCCAAAAAAGACCAGGACATTTTTATTTGGTGTAATTTTAACGATGTCGCTTGCCATTCTTCTGATTGCGAGAAGTTGGACTGAAATTTCGAATTTCAATGACGCGCAATTCAGGAAAAAGAGGACATCAAAGAACCAAGATGAGACACTGCGTGTATCTTTATTTGAGAACCGTTTTTTTCCGGGTTACTTTGCGTGCATAGAATATATGTTTTTGGAAGTGAGATATGACGGTTTTCCAAAGTGAAAAACGGTTTGAAATTGGAAGGTCTATCTTGCGTCCCTGAACGCATTATCAGCGAAAAATGCGTTTGCGCAAGACTTTATATTAATCCATTATTGCGTGTCAACCGTTTACCTAGCCTCCAATCATAATTCAGGAAGGATTTTATCATTTAAGTACAAGCAAACAAACGAAATGTCGGTCCGTCTGTATGATGGACGTAAGCGGAGGAGGTATAATTTATGCGATTTATAGTTTACGTCAAACAGTCAGGGTTGCCGGGTTTAATCTGTTTGTCTACGCCCGGTCCCTTTAAATCAGTCCTATCACATAATTAACTTCTGGATCTCAGCGAATTTTAAAGTTACTTTCAACTGAATGGCGCTTGCAGATTAATGTGACTGATTTCATCAGTGGAGGACGTTTCATGTTTCCATCATAATCATTTTGCAGCGACAACTGCCCAAGAGCGTGAGCCCACCGGAAAGGTAAATAAGAAGTTTTGGAAAGCTAAATAATTGTGCGCACTTCTTGCACATATTAGAGGTTAAGTTACTCTTAAGAGACGAGGAAACTTTGGAAGAGGTTTCTATGGTGTTCCTTTGTTATAGCAAAAAGGTTCAGGCTAATTTTGTTTGGTACCACCAGGGGGGGCTAGCAGCGAGGCCTGGGACCTAGTATATATGATTGCACATTTTAGAAATTTGGCCGAGCGAGACTAAGTACTGGTTTGTTTAAATAAACATGGCGGACGATGGCTGACATGACGTGCGTTTGTGTTCGTTCAGAAATATTTTGGCGATTCCACGTCCAAACATCTATGGGAACGATTCGGTCGTTGTTTAACTGAACTTTGGTCATTGTGGGACACCATGGATGAAAATTCCACAGCAAACTCCCGTAGAGGTACGTTTCTCGAATGATTGACAGATTTCTTTACTTGTGCGATCATGTATTGCGGAAAAGCGGCAAGATCAAAGGGCGCTGCCTGCCCCCCCTGGGTACCACTGATTTAGTCCTTAGTAACTACTGTAGCCATAAACTATACTTATTTCAGTAATCAAATGAACGCTCTTCGTATACGTAAATGAGACAGCTGCTGACGAGGAGGGCAGTTTTCAGGTGGCACTGAATTAGATGTGGATTTCTCAGTAGGCCAGATAGCTACAGTTAACGCATTTCAGTCAAATTAACTTCACTCAACTGAATCATTCTAATTACATCATGGATGCACCAACTAGATAAGTTTCAAATAATTGTCTTTTCGACTTTATTGACGTTTTGTTTACTTTTCTTAATAATTTTAAAGGGATACTTGTTTTGGATTGATTAACTAAAATGTTTCACATTCTTTTGTAGTGTTGATCGTTGAGTTACTACTATTTTTTTTTTTTCTCTACCTTGATCTAATTCCAATGGTAATCATTCGATAAAAGTGATCCAATTTTGAGCACATACGGGAATGTGTGAGTGGTTGTACTGACCCAGAAAACGTTTTGAAACTGATCGACACCAAAAAGAGCAACATGTTAGATCCATGTTACTAAATAGTAAATATGTTGTTCAGGAATTCTATTGTTTGTAATCAGCAGCTCTTTAACTTATGATCAGTCTATCGAGCTGTCCTAATGGTTCAGCGCCACTGTAGCGCGTAGGACTCGTTTGAGTCGGATCGAGCGCCTTCCCGGTTGGAGTGCTCCCCATGAATACCGCAACATAGTCATCAGTCCAGGCCAAGACACTTGACTCTTGCAGTGCCTCTGTATAGGAATATAAATTGGTACCAAAAAACAGTTAGTAAGTTGGGGGGGGGGGGGGGGGGGACACATGCAGTGGGTGTAGCAATACTCCTCCTAATCACTTCAAATTGCCGGTGGTGTGGGCTGCTTTGGTACTGAGCCTTCTGTGTTATAGTAATCACTGAGGACGAATAATCTTTAATTTTCTATCATATAGACAGTCATGGACGCACATATACTTCTCGGGATTGTAGCTTTTCTCTGGCCTGTCTACGTCACAAGTGCCCATAGTGATCACATTAAAATGATTTCAACACGGCATGATCTGGGTAGGTGAAGCTTTGTATCCGCTAGA
Source organism: Desmophyllum pertusum (assembly GCA_029204205.1). Lineage (NCBI taxonomy): Eukaryota > Metazoa > Cnidaria > Anthozoa > Scleractinia > Caryophylliidae > Desmophyllum > Desmophyllum pertusum. The sequence continues at coordinate 1,838,582 of MU825879.1, forward strand.
CTCTACTCATGGTTCACAGGAACAACAGTATACTGCAGTTTTCTCTGTGTCTGTGTACACTAGAGCGGTTTTTAAATAGAGTACTAAAGTCATGACGTCACAAAAATTAAATTTGCGAAATTATGAAATTTGATCAGATATTCAGAGAAAGCATGCCAAAAACGTCCACTTGCCAAAAATTAGCTCTCCATTGTAATTTGCGGCCGAGATATGGGCACTTCAGGTTTTAATTTCTCCATACAAACCCTTCTAATTTTGCGTCTGTTCCTTCAGTTTAGAACAGGCGCAAAATTAGAGAGGTTTGTATGGGATGGTACCAAACTTTGGACCTCTATATTTCGGCCGCAAATTGCAATGGAGAGCTAATTTTTGGCAAGTGGACGTTTTTTGGCATGCTTCCTCTGAATAGCTGATCAAATTTTACAATTTCGCAAATTTTACAATTTGTGACGTCACACTTTCCCACTCTATTGAGTGTCGAAAGTAGTTTGGAATTGCTTTAGTCTTGCTTCGCTCTAGAATTGGTTTAAAAAAACTCGCGCCATCTACTCACTGCGCGTGCCAACCAATTAAATGTAAAACCATAACCAATCGCGACTTGGTCACACGCGTTTTCCAGCGCTTGGCTCGGTTTCTTGTGTTGTTCACATGTTTTGTGATTGGCCAATTGTAATTGCTTTGGTTTTGGTTTTACTACCACTCTAAGAAACAAGTCCCCGATTCCTAGGCTTTCTGTAGAATTTTATGCATTGGGGCTTCTCCCAAATGAATAGAAATAGAGACTGTAGCCCTAAGTAATTTTAGTTGTTCTATAATATTCGTGCTGATGTGGCTTATAAAACCTAGCTCATATTGGGCTTCCTAAACAGAATCGAAGTGGGTCAGACAAAGAATATTTCTCATCTGCTGATTACACTCGTATTATGCAGATCTAGACACAGTATCTTATTTTGTTTTCGTGATTATTTTAGGTTTGAAAGATGTGCCCAGAGAACAACGTACTTTATCAGGTATAGATAAAACGATTTTACATAAGCTTTTATTTGTAATGATTAATGATACAGATGTCAGCGGTTTGAAATGCAAACGAGGCGAAAGGGTCAATGTGGTATTGTTTGCTGTTTGACATGCAAACGAGGCGAAAGGGTCAATCTGGCATTGTATTGGCCCATTAGCCTCATTTGTAGGCTCAGATTACCAGCCACTGTTCGGGAAAATGAGCCAGAACGACGACCGACTCGTTTGCATACTTTTTAAAAACAAAAGAATATTTGACCGCGGGCTCAACTGTAATAACTGCTATTGTTATCCTGGTTGTCCTAACAGAGGCGTGATAAGCACGACATGGCTTTGTTTTTCAAAACTACTTTATGAATAAACTTCACGCTGTTAACTGATTTATCTGGACACGTTTCGTCGATTAATATTAATCCACTTTGCGTCAAATATTCTGAATACGCAAGAAAGCAAAATTTCCATATAAAATTTTACAATTCTTACTGAATCGATTAATACGATCATATTTGTGAGTCAAAATGTCATAATCTGGCCAGTCAAAGTATACAACTGACTTCTTGGCATATAAAGCTTTTGTGAGCAAAATATAAAACATTATTTAAATGTCGCCTATAGCAACCTTTTCCTCGCACTGCATGTGACATTTACAGTTTGAAAATGGATATTTTGTGTTCTTGTTCGATATCCGAATAACTATTTACATGACATAAGATTCAGTTGAGACTTTATAAATAGACTTGAGAAAGGAGAGAAATGAAAAAGTAAAATTATTATACAAAATTATTATTATAATTATATTTTTAGTATAGTTTAATTATTTTCACTATTTATTTAATTAATTACTACCGGCGTCGCGACGTTTAATTTTTACCCTGTAGTTTAAGGGGGACTTCACCTAAATTTCAAGGAAATTTTAAAAGGTTTAAAGAAGGGATAGAAGAAAGAAAATAATTTTTGGAACACCAACAGACAGTTGATACCCACGCGGGTGCTCTTGCGTGGTTATCAACTGTCTGTTGATGTCAATCTACTAATTATTAACTTCAAATTCTAATTTTAAAAACTACATCAAATCTTCAATATTTCTTATTTCCCTAAATTTTACAACTCCTTTGAGAAAAACTATTTCCTCCCAAATATACTCCAAAATCACCCAAAAATTTACAAAACACCCCATAACATAGATTCATGGGATGAGCATAGAGTTTTTGGATTGCTTGAAACGTGAACGAGATATTTCCATTTAACCCATGTTTAGTCGCGGAAAATGGCATTCGGGTTAAGTCCCGCATTAATCCAATAATACGTTTTAATCTACAGATAATTCTTGCTCAGTGAAAACCTCCAAGGTCGGTTGCTATAGCGACAAGGGGAACGAGAGGGCTATGAAAGAACTTCTATTCCAAGATCGAGAAAAGGGGAAAAAATCATCCAGTGGCCGAAAAATAGACTGGAAGAACTGGAATACATATCTACCTGAGTAAGTAGTGGTCCTGCTGTTTGATCTGAAGTAATAAAGGTGCTGCTAGAAAAACAGTTACATTTTCCTCCCATAAAATAATTAACAAGCCAAAGCCATGTAATATACTGTCACGACGGGAATTTGAGAACAAACCCAAGAGAAATTTAGAAAACACTCGCCTGCGGCTCGTGTTTTCTAAATTTCTATATTTTCCTCGAATAACCGGGGCAGTTTGGTTTGGCTACTTTATGTGCTAAAATATAGTTTTAAAAGCAAGCAAACGATAAAACACGCGGGTTTTTATATGTTTACAATCTGATAAACATTTTTTTTTAACCAATCAGAGCGCGCGCAGCTTTCAGTCTATATTTTAATAGCTTACATATGTATAATTCGCACCCTTAGCAACCATTCGAAGGCTACTGAGCACATTCGGTTGCCCAGCTTCCCGAGAAAGACTGCTAACATATACAACTATGAGCTGTAGTCAACACTACTGACTAGTAATTAGGACACTCACTGTGTCACTGTGTCACTCACTGTTAGTAATTCGGACACTCAGCAACCATTCGAAGGCTACTGCGCACATTCGGTTGCCCAGCTTTCCCCCGAGAAAGACTGCTAACATATACAACTATGAGCTGTAGTCAACACTACTGTTAGTACTAAATTTTTTAACATTTCCTTGTTTTAATTTATTGATGTATGTCCCTTAGACTCGTTTGCCGATGTGCTGTAGCTGCATCCAAGAGAGGCTTTGTTTTCTTTGGGATTCAATTTTGGGGTGAATGCTGGAGCGGTGCAGACGCAGACCAGCGTTTCTACATGTACGATGCAAGCAACGCTTGCGCCAACACAGAGTTCAAACAATGCGATACATCGAGTGCAAAGGCGTGCGCCGGGAAGCAATACAAGAACTATGTTTATGAGATTGTTCAAGGTAAAAACATCAACCTTTAGAGTGGCTGTGGAGGGAGGTGGGAGGGGAAGGTTAGGGGAGTGGCAGGAGTTATCAAGTTTATGACGGCCACAAAATTTTAATTCACGACAAGCTAAATAAAAAACACGATTGTCTTTTCCCGGGTAACTGAGGAAGGGGGCGATTTTATCGAGGAGAGTTCAGCTTTCTCCACCCAGTCCCTAGGCGTTCGCTTCATGTAAGGGCCTGGGAACAGGTTTGGTGATCTCATAAAATGTCGCACCCAATAGAGTGAGGGGTAAAGGAAAGCCTGGGTACTATACTAGGGTGAATTTTTCTGGCAGTCAACCAATGTACTAATAATACTTATAATACTAATACATAACTGTTCTAATAACTATGATGTTTTATTCCTATACAAGCAAATCCTATGCTACTTCCTTGGTCAAACTTTTCTACACGTTTTGTATTTGTGTTATAACGGTCTAACGGTACTGGTATGTATTTTGTTTTAGATTCTCCAAACGGGAGTGGTGTGGGGCCACCAATACACCCAGAGGAGTACTGAAAGTCTCTCAAAGTGACTCGACGACCGAACAAAGCTAAACCTGTTATCAAAAGACAAATAATGTTTAACAACGCACGTCGAAATGGATTTTCCATTTTTGCTTATACGTATACATGTAATAAGTATTCCTTCTATTGTAACTGTCTAGTTATATATGGTGCTATACCCGTAATTTATATCGATGCATCATATGTAACATATATACAATATATGTATCTAGATGGAATAGTAATGTTTCTTAAAAATAAAGAACAGTGGAAACACTGCAATATGTTTCTTTCAAACTACTGAAGAGGAATGTGACATAAAATCACTCAAGCTTCTTGGCGAGCGCTCTCGTGGCGAGCAAGAATCCTGGCAATAATTAAGTCTGGAGAATAATTTACTGAACAATGTGCAGTCCCTCTAGTTCCCTTACGTCGCGCCAGAAGCAAAATCAAGCGAGAGGAAAAAAAACATATGGCAGCAAAATCTGGGGAATATATTTTCCCTCTCACTTTGTTTTGCTTCTCGGTCGTTGAAGAAGGGAAAGAAGGATTGCTCGTTAGTCTAATGGTTTTCTCGATTCTTTTTAGTTTGAAGAAATTTGCCAGAGTCAAATTTCTCTTACTCTCTTATCGTGACGTCACAAGTGTCATGGAAAGATAGCTACATCCGGGACTGCCTGTAACATAGTGAAAACAAAACATGTTAAGCTTGAGACCTGGCTTAGAATCTGTTTTATAGCAATGTTTGTTTTGAAAGACCGAAAATTAGCATCAAAATGGTTCTGGATAAATTGATGTCGATCACGAAACGAACACACGCAATGTGCACGTGATACACTTCGGTCAGACTTCTTACCACAGAGGATGTATATTACATTTTGACTACTAATGAATACAATGTTTTAGAGAAAACTGGAAACTTTTCTGAGCCGAAATTTTATCTCCTTTACAAAGGAATTTAATTCTATTGAAGTGCTTCGGAAGGTAAAACCTCCTAAGTAAATAAAGTTCTAGAGTTTGTTAAGCATTAACTACACTTTATTAAAGTCCATATGTACAAACACGGGGGAGTCAGGAATTCCTGCATAACAAAGCAGAAACCCTACAGGAGTTAAAGAACTTCTGCTTAGTTTTGGGCGGTGAGCAAATTCTTTGTCATCGTCTTTAAGACTAAATCTTTGTCAGTTCTCGCTGCTTCAGTCTCGGCTATCACTCATCATCTTCCAGTGTTGGAAACTTTGCAAGCTTTGGAAAAGGTATTTAAAAATTTATTTCAGTTTACTGAAAATGCGTGAGACAAAATGGGAAATTTATAAAATTAGGTTAGGGTAGGCTTTAAACACCGGCATAATTACAGTATGCAAAGGTCTGCTCCAAATCTCAGTATTGAAGAAAGATTGCATTTATAAGCTGCAAACATGTTTGGTTGAAAAATACCGAGATACATGCGAAATTGGTTATTTTAAAGAAATTTCTTATCGACTATAGAACCTTCGTTTGCTGTAGAAAGCATGATATTAACCTATGCCCTGAAAGCAATCAATATCTACATTCTTTGAAAACTAAGTTACTGAATTTTCATGGGCCGTACGTTTTATATATTCTCTTATTTGATTTATTTTGAATTCAGAATGAAACTAAACCCGATCACGTTTTCGTGTAAGTTATTTCCTTTCGTAAACTCCGACGCCAGAGTGATCAAGACAACGATTTTTCCGATAAGTTAATTGACAGTCAGCAAATTATTTCTAAATCTTTGTCACATAATCAGTACTGAATTGAAATACCCGATCATAAAATGATCAAAATATAAGAAACGTAATTTGGGCTCATAGACTATTATATGTTGAAGTTGTTGGCTTAATTTAATATTTCAAATGCGAAATGTTTTGTGCTTTTGTTGCCGCCAAGAAAGTTAGGCTTGCATACTTTTTTACAGAGTAAACATGCATAAATTTAAAGAAGCAATGGCAGTTTTTGTTTTAAAAGGTTCTTCGATAAGATTTCTAGTTTATTCACAATAAATGAGAAGCTGAATGAATGCTTTAGCTTGTGACAAGGATTTCTGACATGGAACACAGGCTTCACGTAGAAATTTAGATTTCAATTTTTCGTGTCAAAAGTATATTTACTTTTATCGAGGGTTTAAATTATTGACTTTTTCAACCCTATAAAGAATTTTTAAAATGTGCTTTGGGAACGGAGAGAACTTTACATTTTAAATACTCTTTTTTCATGGCAGACATTTGAAAATTTATTCATGGAGCGAAACGAAAACCATAACCTTTTCGCTTTTTGGTTTTTCGTAGACAATAAGATGCCAGATATTTTGTTCTTCTTTAAACCATGCCAATAATTATGCATTCTTTAAAAATTATTCACTTAAAATCCATTTAATGAATTTGGTTTAATTAGAAAATAAAATGAATGGTAACCAAGTAAGGCAGTTACAATTTGCACCCTGCGGGGGCGTAGTGGCTTAATGTTACCGCGTTACTACTCTGGATCGAGCAGTCCGAGGAGCATAAATTATGGGTACCAGCTAGCGAGGTACTGGGAACTAAAATGTTGAGAGGGAGGTAGCAATACTCTAGTCGCTTCATGCTACGGAAGCAGGCATCCGGCAGTTTGGGCCTCGTTGTCCCGAGTTCATCAGACTTTGCCTTGACCTGAAGAGGCTCCCAGACTGTTTAATGCTCTTGGAAGTGATCAACAAAATGCATCTGCTCAGTTCTCCTCCCAATATAAATTTCATTTAGTAAAGATCACGAGCTAATCGTTCATGTGCATGTTTCTGTTTTCAGATTCCAAGATGCGTACAGCTCTGATATGCTACTTGCTCCTCATGGCTGTCTTAGTGATGGAAGCTAAATCTATATCACTGAAAAAAGGTAAGAGCAAGAAATGAATGATCTATATGCCGCATTACTTCCAATGGCAGAGAAAGGAGACGTTGAAGAACTAGACTTAAGGTTTCTAGGCTTTTATGCAATGACCTTATGTGTTGTATTGTTGTTTTTTCAAGAACATAAATCAGAAGTTGAGGACCTCGAAACAACGCTGGAAGATCTGAGGAAGACAGGTTAGGCAATAAAAAATAATAACTTGATGAATTAATATATCGTTCTCTATCATTGGATTTACACTGCCAAAATAAAATAAATAAATGACTTTTAGTGTCAGTGCTAAGAGGCATGATTGCCTGTACTGACTTGAATTTCTGCATGGTAGTTGGGGGAGGGGATCAGAGTGTAGGAAGGGAATTGTTAACTGTTTGAACCCCCTGTCGGAGATGACGATAGGAGATGTTCTGGTAACAGACTACCGCATATAATGGCCACCATATCTGTGCGAAATAGACTTATGCCCTCCGTATCATTACCCTGAAGATACATAAAAAAAATAACCTCACAGCTATCGCGGTCTACTGTGAAAGCAATATAGTTTTCGTGCTGAATATTTTTTTTATCCGCATGAAATACCCAGGACTATACTGAATTGTTCCCCTTCTTTCTGACTAGAATTGACTCTCCACCGAGGCGCTGCAAAAGATAATTACAAGGAGACATTGAAAGCGCTTACTGAGGAAGGTATGGCGTATTATAGTACATATATAACCGAACCGTTAAACTGAGACAACAACGGCTGTAGGGTACATGACATAATAAAACATTTAAAGGTTCAGTTGTTAATATTTTAACAGCCTACCAAACCAACCTGATTCTGTTCGGTAACGCGGTCACCCTAGATATGTCTTCCATGATTAGTTAAGTTCTGTTGTTTGTGTTTGCTTGTTTTTGCGTTTGCTAGAAAAAGAAAACGTCATGCATGCAAGGGCTCTTAGCAAAAAAGCAAACACGCTATAAAAACGACTGAAAAAAACAACAAACAAAAAACAACAAAAAAAAAAAAAACAATCGGCATGATTTGATTACACAAGTTTTTCCCGCGCTTTGCATGGGTTGCATTATGATTTTATTTTCAGTTTTGATTGGTTTATTGGGTTGTCATGGCTTATGATTGGCCAGGGTGATTACTTTGGTTTTGGTTTGCGACAGTCATTGCTCCAATTCAAGGTAACGCACTCATATTCTATTGCTGGACTGTACTCCCACCCAGTAATTCTACTCTGGGATAACAAGTTTTAATTTGTCTCTTTTTCAGAATCTGACATTGCAAGCGCCACCGGTGAAGTTACACCAGATGAAATGTACGAATGACATGTAGGGATATTGTGAGATGCGGTTCGTGGAAGACAGGGATCAACACTTAAGCAACATAGTTAGCCATTTATAATACATTGTATTTTCATAACCAGTTAGGTTTTCCTCTGAATAGGTATAGTTAAATCAATGTCAGTGTAGAACACGACCCACAGCTTATTTTACCGTATGTATGTTATTTACGCCAGGTTTTGCATTGCGTTGGAGTTTCAATAAGCTATAAGCTTAGGAGAAGCCCTTTATGTTAACCGTTTTACTGTTGTCAGTTTTTAACTTTTTCCATCGCGTCACAGAGAAAAAAAACCTTATCCCTTATCGATGAATTTAACGACCGTTTTTATTGTAAAACGAAATCAGTTTACATCTGTAAATAGTGTTTATGTCGAGCACACTTGTTTATGCAAGACTTGAACCTGTCAGTTTAATTTCAGATATAGCTGACACTTATTCACGTAAGATCATTTAAAATCTGTTTTTGCTAATAATTTTGAAACTAGAAGACAACTTTGTAAAGCTAATTCTATTATTACAAACTGCAACTGGGGAAGAAGTTCAGAGATAATGTGTTTTCTCAAGATAGGAATTTGTCATTATGGAATTTGTATAGGTTGACCTAACCCTTTATTATGCTAGTAATCTTTTTTGTTTCTATTTTATGCATTCAAATAGCAGAAATGCAAACCAAGCAATGTAACTGGGCGTAAATTAAACCATAATGTGACATAACCAAGATAGTCTCCTCAATCATACATAAGAGCTTATATAACAGTAGGTGGGTAAGTAGAATATTATATTTTGATATATAATGCAGTATATCAATAAAGGATATTGCCATATGCTATACTCAATGTCTCAGACATGTTTTATATCTTTTCTAACGATAAGCGGGAAAACGCCGCGGGAAATATTGACAAACCACCAGTTAGTTCTAATTATAAATGGGCTGAGCCACTGTTAATTTATGTTAATATTTATCACCATGGCGACACCGGGCACGGTCAAATCGCCTGTACCGTCTCAAATGCTCTGTTTTGCGTTTTAGTATCGACCGTTTCTTTGAATTCGCGAAAAAAGCTCGATGATACTAAATCACCCGGAGTACGACTAGAAAACATTCCCACCCCCTAAAATGAATTATTCTTCATTACGTTTCACTCTCCGGACACGGGCTTTCACTCAATCAAATGCATTATGTAATCAAAAGGAAAAGGAAAATTCCACTCTCTTCTCTTCCATAAAACGTAAACATATTTTCTGCCACCATTTTTCAAAGCACGTAGAGAACGGTCCGGCTTACGAAGTATCCTCATCGATTTTGTATCCCTGGCAAAGCAATTCGGTTTGGTTAATTACCTTGATCACTTGCTTGCTTGTTTGGCAGAGAAATCTATATGTTCTTGCCAGCCTCGGTTCCGGGATCTTCAAGTGCTGAAATCCAAGATGGCGGATCTACTCAGTGTCCGCCATCTTGGAAACCCTGGAAACCTCACGTGATCACCCTTGTTGCGTGTGTTCAACACAGGCAGGGCCCTTGCCTCTTTGAGTGACGTTTAAGAATTTCAATGACTTGTTTACTTCATATACTATGAAAGCATCAATTTTTTTTAGTATCTCTTTCTAATTATTGTAATACCCAACTTTAGTACACTTTCTGTCTCTGAAGAAATTGCATGCGAGATATGATGGAAGTAAAAACTAACGATAACTGCAGTAAAAGATGATTCAATTGTATACAGTCGAAGCTCCCTGCATGAGCAGAAAAAAATGTCCGCAACTGGAGCTGGCCCGCTTACCGGAATGTGTAAATACAGAATTCAGTTGCTAGATTTCAAACGGGGTATTTGTTAAGGGGGCCGTAAGTAGAGCTATCCGCTTACGAGAGCGTCCGCTCAGTGAGCTTCGACAGTATTTCTTGTATGACGTTTCCAGGCATTCGGAGTCTTGTTTGTTTGTGGATGGCAAATATCATTTGACTCAGTTGTCACATTATCGTTAATTATTAATGCACCAGTTTAATTAGAGCAGGGTATTTAATTACACAATAAGGGTTGCATTCCTGCATCGGGCAGTTGTATCTTTCGAAGGAACTGAGGAGTCTAGAAGAAGAAGGCAAGTAGTTTTCTCGTCAGTATAGAACGAGATGGTCGAAATTTACTAACAAAATCACATTTACTTTTGCTCTGTTCCCACAGAGTCCTGGGATTTTTTAGTGGGCAGAGTCTTGCATCGCCGAGTTCTGTCTGTCTTGTTGCCTTGTGTTTTAATCTTCAAGTGTTAAAGGTAAGATGTGTACATCCAAAGGAGGCCGTTTGCCATCAATGGCCTGCTCACATGCATTTGGGTTGGGTTGGTTGGGTGGGTAGACTGATAGACTGATAGACTGATAGCTCGGCTGCCATAGGCACCTTTTCATACTGACGTGTGCGCATTTAAACACATACACATGGAAAAGGCGCTATATAAATTCATATCAGCGTAGCAGGGTTTAAAAAATACGTTTTAATTTCAGTACAAAGCTTATTATACGTTTGTTGTATTCGGCGTCTACACTCACTGAAAATTCCAGTTAAGCAGTGTTAGTGTTTTAAAAATTGTCAGATTTAAGGATTTCGTTTAATTGTTTGTCATTCCCTTGGCATGACTTGAAAATAGTTGAACGATTTCGTTAAGTCTTCGTCGATACGTAAGCTAGAGTACGTGTCGATGCCGAGTGTGTTATTTTGATTCACACCTTGGAATGCCAATATCGCCACCTTCATATAACTATCATGAATAGCTACCACTTTCCGTTCAGATCCTTTGTTGTCACCCTGGCGAGTCTATCATGTCACCCTCGTCATCATCGTTGTATTGAACGTATCATATGTTCCGCTCACACTGCTTCCCAAGAGTGATCAAAGTCTAGTTTCTCCCTACAATATCATTACATTGCCAAGCGACAGGTGATGAGAATAACGACTATACCATCAACTAATGAATACTGGCAAATTCTCGGAATTGACTTCAAAATAAATTAAAAACAATCGGTTAGGAGGACATCAATATTTCAGTAGAGCTTGACAAACTATCTTCAGCTTAGTGCTTTTGGTTTATAATGTGCAAATTTGACGAAAGGATCCAAATAGCCACAGAGTATATATATTGACAAAGTGTTTAAAAACCGGGCACTAGTTTACAAATTGTTCAAATTAATTTAATCCCATCATCAGAAAGATCGCATAAAAATTAGTAAGTTTACCAAGTTTGGTCATGTTTCATTGCATAGTAACCAGGCTGTGAGCTGTCAAAGGTCGTCCAAATTCCATACAAACGTCTCTAATTCAGAGATGGCGTCCCCCAAATCCATACAGTCTCTAATTTTTCTGATTTTTGAAAGCCTTCTACATGGTTGCAATCTAACGAAACAACCTCAAACTTGGTAAACTGACTGATTTTAATGTGATCTTTCTTGTGACGGGCTCCACTTTTTAATTGAATTTAAATTTAAAAACTCGTGCCCAGTCTCCATTTGAACTTCGGAACGGGCAATACCTATGAGCCATTTAAAATTTAAATTCCAAGGCTAAACTACATAAAGTTTCCGCAGTGACATCTGTTATGATATATTTATGATTAAAAGCTGTCAAAAAGTCAACATTGTTCATCCTTTTGCATACAGAAACTGTTCAGGAATTTGAATATTGTTTATTTAGCAAGCGCCACTTGCGTATACCGACCCACGCATCACAAAGCTCTCTCGATAGAGTCGGCAAATACATTTTTATCAAAGAGCATCGTTTTACGAAGTTACAAAGATTAACCCTGCTCAATAGAATCATTGGAGTGGGTCACTTTCGCGCTTATAGTGGCATTTGATACTACACAAGAGGGTTGACTATCTGGACTAGATCTCTACCTTGCTGTTCTACTCTTCAAAAACATTATAGAGCACTGATATTAGTTGTGCCAAACAATAGGACATTTTTTGCACTCGTTTGCCAAAGGAGAGAAATGCCATTGTTCGGAAACACTAATATGACCGTCGTGACGTCATAAAACGTTTAAAAAGAACAACAAAAAAGGTTCACTGTGGCAACACACTATAGCTGGAAGAGCCCTGGGCTGGGTGTATTGTGCGTCTTGGTTGGGGTTGTTACCATTACCAAAGCCATATACAGTCGAAGCCCTCTGAGCCGGGACACTCTCGTAAGCGGACAGTTGTACTTATGGCCGCCTTGACAAAACCCCGTTTGAAATCTAGGTCATACAAACTCTGAATTTACACATTCTCATAAGCGGCTAACTCCAGTTGCGGACACTTTTTTCTGCTTTCCGAGTTGTCTGCTTACGGAATCTTCGACTGCATTTAACTATCAACAACAAAATTGTCAAATAAATTATCAAATGTCAATGATGCCTCATCATGCTAAAGGGAACTCTTTGCTCGTAGTCACGTAGTTGGGTGTTCTTGTCTCTAATTGGTGGATATTTTTCTAGTTAAACTATGCAGGCGATAGTCACCTGCTTACTGCTGTTCTACATCATCGCTGGCTCGGATGGACGGCTTACTCGGATACCAGGTGAGATGAAACCATAATATGTTAGAAATATTCCAGCCGTGACCACTTTACAAGACCAAATGGTAGTCTGGGTATTCATTATAATTTGCATATCGGTGACAAATAAATCTACAAGTCAGTTTATTTCGCACGTGATGTATTTGGTCTGCCCCGAACTAGATAATTTGTTGTTCCATGTTTTTTCACTGGCTGATTCTGCTAAAATTTAGTATGGCAAAAATAAGCTTACTGATGCAGGTTTAAGACAAAAAGGAAACGTTAGAAATAATGTTTTTCATGTTACTTCTCATTAGTATTCGGTGCGCGCAGCAGTTTTCTACTTTTATCCATCTTACCTTTCGGTCTTGTCTTGCAAGACCGAAAAACTTTTCAAGACTTCCCAAAACATTTCTATACAAGTCTCTGAGCTGACTTTGGAGTACCCATTCCAGTCACTATATACTCTATTTGTTAGGAGTTTTAAACCCAAGATGCATTGCACGCTCCTTCGATTTTCGTACTAGGATACCAGCGAAAAGCGACATATTTTATCTACAGGAATTTTATCAAAATCATTTGAATGATGCTTGAAAGGCGACCCCAGTACTTATATGCGCGAATAACAATACGTTCATACTGAATATAAAACTCGGCGTACAAATTACTTTTATGTTTCTCTGTTTTCTGTAGATGCCAAAGATAAACAAAGTACAATGGAGATATCTTTGGAAGATCTAGACTTAGCAGAAGTTGGTAAGTCTAGTGAGATAACGAAATGACGTACACTTGTTAGAGTCGCTGCCATGAGAATTATATTTTTAATTATAATGACAAGCATTTTATCAGCAATTTCGTACTATAATGTCACGTATATACGACATATTTGACTGAACTGGTGCCACTGGCTTCTTATATACATGTATGTTCAAGGATGAAATCAAAAGGGTCTTCAGTTGAAACTGTTCACAGTTCCTTATTTGTAGTTTTTAACCAGATCATAGGATTTTCGCTCACTCACTTATGTCTTACGTTAAGGTTAAACTCATTCTCCTTCTACTTTACGTTTTCGGAAAAACCCTAGCCGATCCCCCTACCCCCTATTAAAATTCCTGGATCCGCCCCTGAGTCCATATCCCTTTCTGTTGCAATTGGCAATAATTAACAAAAATTCTCACCGTTTTGTTTCTTTCCTGCTTATTCAGAGAATCCAATCAATTTGCGCGCTTACTCTGGCATTTGTAAGGTCAACTACGTTAAGATCGGATGCTTCAAAGACAAGAAAAAAAGTCGGGCACTTTCACAGGAACTCTTTCAAGACAGGAAGTCAAAGGATCCCAATTACAGTGGACAGGCCGTGGACTGGGGTGACTACAGCACATATCTCAAAGGGTAAACATGCACTTTTGTTATACAGCATAATGGACAGTGTTTCATCACATTTCCAAACACCGAGAAGAAAGACGACGGAGAGCAGAGTATGTTTGACAAAATTCAAGGTGTTTGGAAATCGGATGAAACACTGTCTCGAGTGTTTGATATATCTTCTCAATCGAAACTAAAACTAAGCAGTAAACGGAGAAATAAAATCGTAAATTAAGACCGGGTATCCAAACCACCGTCACGGCTATGATTTCCTTTGCTTTAACTTGATTAATTATTAATGAGTTTGAGAACTCTCTTTCAAACTAAATCTTCGATGTCTTCGACAGTTGCACCAGCTATAATATCACGTTACTCGAACTGACCAATCAGGTATCGCTCTTAAAATAGCTCAGCTCTTGGTATAGCTTGGAGAACCTGCTCCAGTTCACCTTTGGTTACGTCGGTATTGCAGTATTTTTTATCATGATTGTCATTTGTTTCTTTTCTTCACGTCATGAATGTTTGGTACACAAAAATGGTCTAAAAATAACTTAGCCCGAGCAGACTCTGTTGTTTGGGTTTCCGGGCGAACGGCGCGCAAAGCTGACGAGGGGAATGCGTAAAAAAGTGCGTGGCAGTAGTGGGCCTGTTCGTAGGCTAAAAACAACTTAACTGGTGTATAATTAACACATTTTCACAGGCTGGCATGTCGATGTGCCCAAAGCAGTAAACAGAAGGGGTTCACCTACTTCGGTCTCCAATACTATGGGTACTGCTTCAGCGATCCACACGCCGCCTCCAGTTACAACAAGTACGGAAGCTCAAACAAGTGTTCCAACCAACACTACCAGACGTGCGATGACAATGCTTGGGGCGAGTGTGTGGGCAAAAAGGACGTAAACTACGTGTACCAGATTATGGAAGGTAATAAGATGTTTTATGAAATAAACAAGATACTAAAGCCCCTTCCACACGAGCAAGTTTTCCTTGACAAGTTTTCCTTGCTTGTGTGGATAAACAACAAATTTAATTTGACAAGTTTTTTCTTGACAAATTTTATTTGCTCGTGTGGACGATAAACCATTTTTCTTTGACAATTTTTCTTTGTAACAACAATAATATTGTACAGCGGATTATCGTCTTTAATAGGATGCAGGTCGCGAGCAACAATATAAGGCCGCTGGGCACCAGGGATTCCTTGTCAAGTTTTCCTTGTTGCACGTCCACACGAACAAGTTTCGCAACTTGGCAATTTTTCCTTGACAAGTTTCCTTGTTCAAAAACTGACACGCTTGTTTTTGAACAAGGGCACTTGTCAAGGAAAAAATTGCCGAATTTCCCTTTCCACACGAGCAAGGAAAACTTGTCAAGGAAAACTTGCTCGTGTGGACGGGGCTTAAGCGCGCTCTGATTGGCTCAAAACCATTTACCATAACTCTAGAAACATAGAAAATGCGTCGTGCTTTTATGTCATAAAAACAATAGAAAACATTTTCGCTGCGTATGGTAACACTCGTGAAAGTTTGGGAGAACCCGAAATTTCTCGTTCTCCTAAACTTTACTCGTGTTAGCATAAGTATACGGAAACACGGAAAACGTTTTCTATTTGGTATATTTAACTTATCTGACCTCTGAACGCTCGGCTGGATCTGATTTTGATAGATTACATGTTGAGTGGAATGGGTGACTTGGATAAAGTGAATAAATGAAGAAATGCTCTCAAGTCGAAATACTCAGAAAAAAAATTCTGAGCTTCCCAACGGGAATCAAACCCATGACCTTCCAGGTGCCGGTTGGACGCCCTAACAATTAATGTATGGAGGACTCATGGTGAGCAAGGCCATACAACTAGATTCATATGTGACAATATGTCCTGCCATACTGCAAGGCTCAATAATGTCAAAGCGATTAATAATGTCAAAGATAATAATGTCAAAGAGATTACATGTTGTTGTTCTTAAGTTTATAATTTCATTTCTTTTCTACCCAATAGACAGCAGTGGTGATGGGAAGATTCCTTATGGACTAAACGAACAAACGGATGGCGAAGCCCAGAATTCTTAGAATGAAATTCATTTTGCTTTATTGCTCTCAATAGTTAGATAGGTCAGTACATAGTCAGTGTATTGTTCAGTATAGTGTTGTTAACGTTTAGCTTAGCTTTGTAATGGAGGAAATGTCGCTATCTATTTTTTGTTAAACAAACCTTATAAGTATTGATAGCATTATATTGATGAAATAAATGTTCGTTGTAATCAGATTCGAGTCAAATTGTTTTCACGTAGAAGACAAGCGAGCCAGCTGCGACAACAACACCAGTGAGATCGACTACGAGTTTCAACTTACAGTATAATATTGGCAGCAGTTGAACAACAACAGCAATTTATCGGAGCCACATATTTACATTTTTAGAAAACGTGGCTCCCGTCTCCGTAAATTAACTGAGCCTGCGATTATTCACCGGATGTGGAACTGACGTAAAAACGTTCGGATTGCAAACCCTAGGTGTCTTTAGGTGTCTCTACAAGGATTACCAAAAGCTGAAAAGGGGCAATTGACGTCCTAACTAAGAGGTCATTTTGGAAATCACTACAGTGCAAGGATTTACGAGGAATGGATTTGAACTGTTTTTTTCTTTACTCTTCTCGGGTTATAAATTATAATATTGCCATTCGTGTGGTTTTTTTCTTCCTTTTAATTGGCCAAGAGACCACTGCGTCAGCTGCATGTACATGTACATTAATGTGTATGGCGCGTGCCATTGCAGCTGCGAATGACATTCTACTTATTAGTGGTGTTGCCCTCCTATATTGGCACTTTCCTCGCCTGCAGTCGGAGGAATAAGTGCCATGAGTTGATGGCGAAATCCCTTCTCCAAGACGGGACTGAGCCCGCGGCGTTCGTCCCTCTGGTTGCTAAGGAACATGCCGTATCCTTCTGCGCTATGCTGGCACGGTTGCTTTCGGAGTGCGAGCCTCGCACAAGTTTTTGATTGGATATTAATAGAATCAGAAACTCTTCGATTGCTTCAACGATGATTTGCCAAAAATGGCACTTAATTGTTCCTCCGACTGCCTATGTGAACATAAATGCAAAATAGAAAGATCGAAAGAAGGAACGAAAAACAAAAGCAAAAGCAAAAGAAGGTCGTAATATTTGCTTTAAACATATGGAATTAATCTTGAAATGTTTTTGTTGGGAAGTTTTTTCAATGTTTTCTGAAATAAATATAAATATAATATAATAATATAATAATATTAAAATAATATTGGATAGGTCATGTTCACATGTTGTTGTCTTTTTAAAAACGTTTTGATCGCAATGAATATATATATTATATTTAACATCGTTTTAAGCTTTTATTTACCTGGATTTTATTGCTTGTTAGCACATGAGTTGGGTCTCTATAAATACAGATGCCTTAAATAAAAATATGTAAATAACTTGTCTTAATCGTAAGTAAGATCATTTAGTGTCCTTCCTAAGGTTGTTTTAGTAGCAAAGACAATTTGAACTTGTCCGTTTTACTATACATGTAATTAGGAAAAACTGAATAAGATTCTTATTTTCTTAATTAAAATTGTTCTGTTATCTATTGTAGGTCACGAATTACGTCCCTCATATTTGAAACGAATTAATTATCATCTATCTTATTTCCTTTCTTCACTTTTTGTGTTTGTTTCTAAAGAAAAATCTAAATAAGATTCTTATTTCTCAATTTAAACTGATTAAAATTGTTCTGCTATCTTATAAGGTCACGAATTCTGTCCTGTAATATTTGAAGCACATTGTCATCTCTAGCATTTATTCCCTTTATGCACTTTTCCCGCTCAAGCCCTTGAAGTCTATTTACCAATTAGCATTATCCTCAGTGTGGTACCAACAGCTGCCGGCCTCTACTCGCAGGCTAAGCCAATTCGGCCTTGTCCGCCGTTTTACTAAATCAATCTGTAATTAAGAAAAACTGAATAAGATTCTTATTTATCAATTTTAAATTAACATTTTCTGTTATCACTGAGGTCACGAATTCTGTCCTCTCCTCTAATATTTGAAACGCCTTGTCATCTATCTTATTCCCTTTATGTACTTTTCCCGCTTCAGCCCTAGTATCTTTACCAACTACTATTCTCCTTGTCATTTCATCAGTGTGGCCCCCACTGTGAGCCTGCTCGCGGCTAAGACAATTTGATCTTGTCCGTTTTACTAAATAACAATCTATACTTAAGAAAAACTGAATAATATTCTTAATCATCAATTGTTCTGTTACATAGGTCACGAATATGTCCTTTAATGTTGGAAACGCAATGTTATCTATCTTATTCCCTTTATTCAATTTTCCCGCTCCCGCTTTTACCAACTAGTCTCCTTGCTGAGTCATCAGTGTGCTTGGGCGGCCAAACTATCAGCCTACTCTCAGGCTAAGCCAAAATGCATTCTGTAATTAAGAAACACCAAATAAGATCCTAATTTATCAATTTCAAATTAAAATATCTAGGTTACGAATTCAGTCCTCTAATATTTGAAAGGCATTGTCATCTTTCTTATTCCTTTTTGAAATCAATCTGAAAGTTTATCTTTAATTAGAATATACATCATTTGCTCCAAGACCAATCACAGCAACTTATTTGCTCAAGTGTTTCAATAATATGAGAAAAAACCCAAATCAAATAATGAAAAACTAACATATAGCCGGAGTGTTAAAACGGGAGAGCTAATATATTTTTTTCCGATTAAGAAATTTCATTTTTTCAACATTTTCTTGGAGTTTCCAACTTCGATTTTTGATTTCTCCTGTTACGTCTACAACCTGTCAATATCTTCTCCGTGGATTTAAAACACCTGTTTTGCGCAACTAAGGTAAGTATCTCATATTTTCTTTACCTAACATAAAATGAATACCTTCAATAAAAAAGATTAACGTGTTTCGTTTCTTGCGATCATTGATTTACTGTTTCATAATCCTGTAATATTTTTCTGTGGGGAAGTAAAACTCAATACAACTCACTATATTAATATATTGATACATTTTTGCCTTAAATATGTCTTAGTAAAAATATAATTGATAGATATGTCATTTAATATGTTACTTGGCGAAGATGGCAGGGACGATGTTATTCAGTTCTCATGATGTTCCCCAGAAAAAAAATCTTCATTAGTAACTGAGTTATGGACTGACCCATTGAAGGGGTCTACCTTCTCCAGGGACCTAGCAGTTTTTCTCATTATATTAAGACTTTTTACTTGTACGATAAATGTACCGACTACTAGGATTCTTTATTTGTTCACGGGTTTCTCTTTGAAGAATCTAATTCATAATTTGGGAGGATTGGGCTTAACTACTTTCGGATAAACGCCGATGGCTATTAGAGATCATTTACTGCCGACTGTCGTTTTAATCCTTTATATTATCAAAATTTTCGAGTTAAAGAAAAAAAGGAAGAACAAATTCAAAACTAAAAATTAAAATGAAAGTAGTTTCATGGCATTTTAGTCATCAAAAGATGACTGGGGTTAAAGTCTTCACTGGAAAAAAATATTGCCTCGCTTTGTCTCACATAGAGCGAATGAAATAAACAAAAGTCGTAAATAGTTCTATTATGATATTTTTGTCTGTTTTCTCCAGACTATGAATCTGCTGCTAACAACTCACTGCCTGATTGCTCTGACAGTGACACTTGTCCAATCGTCGTCTTTGGAAGGTAAACCACATGTTGTTTGTTTTCATTGTTGCTTTTAGCTTATTTCTGCAGCTGCTGCATGTGAAGAATTCCTTTTCTGAGCTTGAAGTGACGATTTTCATGATTTCCTTTAATAATGTTAAACTCCGCTTGTTTTTGATTTTCTTTATTCTCATCACTTGTCCGCTTGACAATGCTTTGGGCACCATTTGGATAAATTAGATGTTGACCACTCTTGATAATTTAAGATTTGCTATAAAATTTTGCTCTCAAAGGCAACCAGAAGCAGTGAAAGTATATCATCTGTCAAAAAGAAAATTGGATATATCAAATAAGCTAAACGATATAAAAGTATAAGCCACAGAGATACTGAAGAATACTGATATGATTCTGAACGCGACTGAACTCTTTAGTCCGAGTTAAAAGGAACTGATTACAGACCTCGCTCCGTTTGGTTTATTACTTAACGCATTTCGTGTGTTAACCAAAACATTTCGGATCATGTATCTTATGGGGGCCTCGGCCGATACATCGGTCGATACATCGGCCGATATATCGGTCGATATATCGGCCGATACTCGACCGACACTCGACCGATACTCGACCGATACTCGGTCGATTTCTCGACCGAGTATCGGTCGATATATCGACCGAGTATCGGTCGAGTATCGACCGAGTATCGGTCGAGTATCGATCGATTGTCGGTCGCGATATATCGACCGATGGCCCTCGTGATATCGGCGCGATATTGTCGGTGGTGTATCGGTCAACTATCGGTTACATATCGGTCGACTGTCGATCCTAACTCGATCGACATATCGGCCGATATATCGACCATTTACATTTACATTTACCATTTATTTGCCTCCATCTTTATGATGATTCTTGCAAATCGGTCAGCGGTCAAAGGAAAAATACAATAGAGAATAAAACAAATAGAAAATAATAATCTAGAAACGATTTGTAAATGCATGGTTTCTAAACGCCTTAAGGGATGAAGCCTCGACTGCCTCTGCTGGCAGAGCGTTCCAGTCACGAATTGTTCTCGGAAAAAATGAGTTTTTATTTCAATCACCAAGCTGACCTTCACTATAAATCTGAGTATAATTCCTAGAACATCTCTATTTACCAATTGACATCTGACCCGCCATGTTATCATTTCACAAATCGCGAAAACTGCTAATGGTAATTAAAACAATGAAGCAGGTAAAACATAAGTCGTAATTTTGACACTTAAGAGAGCATCTCCAGAAAAATCGAACTTTGACCGGCAAACTTCAAAATTTCAAAATCGCTCAAACTTTGGCTTTTAGTAGTTCATATTGAGTTATTCATCGCTATGTGGTTTGTTTGTGAAATATGTTTTTGTTTCGGCAAAAAATGACGAAAATCAATTTCAGGGCTCCATACAAGAAAATTTGGCTTGAAAATTAGCCATTTTTAACAAACCGCTTGCCTTAACTATTAATCCAGAAGACATCCACTTGATATCAGCGTATTCTATGACTTTTCCAGGGTCTATTTTATAATTTCCATAAAGATTGAAAAACTTATGACACTGAGAGAGGCCTGAAAAAAATCCCCCTGTTTCTCTATGGCAATTACTAGCTCGATTGAAAAAATTATTTACCCTACTACCTTTATCACAAATCAAATGAAATTTAGGAATTACACTAAAAAGGAAATGGCCTTTCAACTGATATAATTTTTTTTCTGGGGAAATTATATTGCGCTCTGTGAGAGAGCGCTCAAAATGGCCGAAAAATGATGTACGTGACTAGTGGATTGCGTGACATACCGTGACCGTAGCACATATTTCAGTGCTGCTTTAGTCAAAGAAATGGTAAAATCCAAATTCCTGCCTTGGGGATATTAAAAAACACTTTCTTTTGAGAATCTCAGTATTTTTCGTACATCATTGATGCTTCCCACGATGATGTGACGTAAGAAAATGGTTTATTTCACTGTGTGAATTGTACTTTGGCTTATAAGAAATTCTCTGATATCCACGCTATTTGAACTTAATCTTGTGTAATCTTGTTGTTTTTCTAACATTCATTCTCAGCTAAACACTTCTCCGGTTGGGTACTAATTTACATATCATACATGTATGTGTTACAAGAGGGTTACCAACTATAAATGTATAAATTCTAGGGTGGATCTAAGGGGTGGGGTCAAGGGTTTCTGGACCCCCTTTTCCATGATGGTAGATACTTTAAGGATAAACAAATTACATTGCTTTACGCGTTTTGACACCTAGCGGGAATTGTATCTATTTCTACATTTACATATAAATATAATTTCTTTTTCATCCATACTGTTGTCAGAACTTACTCATTTAACATGGAATTGTATCTATTTCTATATTTGCGCACGAAATGCTCTATGACAAGGCCATGTTAGACTATTCGACTAAACTGAACTGTGGCGCAAGCAAAGCTCCAACAGTGATACATGTAGAGGGAAGTAGATCATCACTACCAGCCACACCTACTCTCACGATGGGATGGGCACTGATATCGACACAGTCATGAAGGCTTTGAATTTACCGACAAAGAAAAGCAGTACCTAAATGTCAAGTTTCAAATTGGAGAGAGAACCAGGAAGAAGGACGATCGACCGACGTCTCTAAAGCGATAAGGATTGCGAAAGATAGCAACGGGGAGAGATTATTCGCGTACGGCTATGGCGATTTTCTCACGAGCCAGCAAATTAATAATAATAATAATAATAGATCAGCTGTGAAAAGGAATCACAGCTGGTGTAAACCTATGTGCGATGCATTAAATAAGGTTGTCAAAGGTTGCAGACTGGCAACCGAAAGCTCATATTTTTAATTTTTTAACCAGAGAACGATTTTTTAAATTTTTACAATAAAATATGTACATAAATAATTGTTCTTATAAAAATAGTCTAAAATATTTATAATTTAAAAAGGAAAGAAGAAATATTCCAAAAATATAAAGTTACATATCGAAAAAGAAAAAGAAGAAAAAGAATATGACAATTTTCATCTAACTCTAAAAAGTATCGATGATTATACGAAAAATCTGACTATATAATTATATAAATTTCCCTGAGAGACGAGCTTAGTAAGCCGGCGCTTTTCAAAGATAGTTTTCCAAAAGGGTATTTAAATTAGTTTAACCCTATTCTGCCTGGGGGGGGGGGGGGGGGGGGGCGGAAAGTGCCCGCGCTGATTTAAAACCTTTATTACTTTAAGGAAATGTAGCCAAACTTTGTGACTTTCCTAAAAAATTATCTGGGAACATGTTGGTGCGTCAATGTTTTGATCACGTGACTTGACATTTCCATAGCTATCAATTTTTGACAGGTTGTTTTATTCAAATTAGGTGTTTTTAATCTAATTCTTTCGGGTTTTATGTGATTTTGCTTTTTATTAAGAGTGTCTTCCAAAATCTTTACAGTTTCTGTATCCCTATATTTTTCTTGATTTTTTTCAAATCAAATTTGGAGATTTTCTGACATTTCCGAAAGATTTAGCAATCCAAGATGGCGGATCCAAGATGGCGGATTTTTTAAACGTATGACGTCAATTTGGCGTGATATGACGTCGTGATCGACACGTGACTGTTACCAAAATAAACATTTTTTGATGCTTTACACACTATATAAGTTTCATTTCTTTTGCATAAATACTTATGAAGATATATTGGGGGGGGGGGGGGGGGACATTCTGCCTCCCCCCCCCCTCCCCCAGGCTCATGAATGAAAAACAAAGCCCAGGCAGAATAGTGTTAATTTAGTTGGTACTCAAAGATGTTACAGATAACAAATAACAGTCTTTATTGTCACATGTTAAATGAGTAAGTTCTGACAACAGTATGGATGAAAAAGAAATTATATTTATATGTAAATGTAGAAATAGATACAATTCCCGCTAGGTGTCAAAACGCGTAAAGCAATGTAATTTGTTTATCCTTAAAGTATCTACCATCATGGAAAAGGGGGTCCAGAAACCCTTGACCCCACCCCTTAGATCCACCCTAGTATTTATACATTTATAGTTGGTAACCCTCTTGTAACACATACATGTATGATATGTAAATTAGTACCCAACCGGAGAAGTGTTTAGCTGAGAATGAATGTTAGAAAAACAACAAGATTACACAAGATTAAGTTCAAATAGCGTGGATATCAGAGAATTTCTTATAAGCCAAAGTACAATTCACACAGTGAAATAAACCATTTTCTTACGTCACATCATCGTGGGAAGCATCAATGATGTACGACAAATACTGAGATTCTCAAAAGAAAGTGTTTTTTAATATCCCCAAGGCAGGAATTTGGATTTTACCATTTCTTTGACTAAAGCAGCACTGAAATATGTGCTACGGTCACGGTATGTCACGCAATCCACTAGTCACGTATATCATTTTTCGGCCATTTTGAGCGCTCTCTCACAGAGCGCAATATAATTTCCCCAGAAAAAAAATTATATCAGTTGAAAGGCCATTTCCTTTTTAGTGTAATTCCTAAATTTCATTTGATTTGTGATAAAGGTAGTAGGGTAAATAATTTTTTCAATCGAGCTAGTAATTGCCATAGAGAAACAGGGGGATTTTTTTCAGGCCTCTCTCAGTGTCATAAGTTTTTCAATCTTTATGGAAATTATAAAATAGACCCTGGAAAAGTCATAGAATACGCTGATATCAAGTGGATGTCTTCTGGATTAATAGTTAAAGGAAGCGGTTCGCTTAAAAATGGCTAATTTTCAAGCCAAATTTTCTTGTATGGAGCCCTGAAATTGATTTTCGTCATTTTCTGCCAAAACAATAAATTATTTGACAAATGAACTACATAGCAATGAATGACTCAATATGGACTACTAACAGCCAAAGTTTGAGCGTTTTTGAGTTTTCACATTTTTGCCGCTATTTTCCGATTTTGTCTGATTCTTGTGGAGACGCTCTCTTAAATGTTTTATTTTTTCATAGACCCCGATATACTCGGGAAGTATCGGTGAAGTATCGGTAAAGTATCGGTGAAGTATCGGTAAAGTATCGGTGAAGTATCGATAAAGTATCGGTAAAGTATCGGTGAAGTGTCGGTGTACTGCCAACTATATCGGCCGACATGTATATCGGCCGATATGTCGGCCGATATAGCGGTCCATGCCAACCGAGTATCGGTCGAGTATCGACCGAGACATCGACCGAGTATCGATCGAGTATCGGTCGAGTATCGGTCGAGTATCGGTCGAGTGTCGGTCGAGTATCGGCCGATATATCGACCGATATATCGGCCGATGTATCGACCGATGTATCGGCCGACGCCCCCCATAAGATACATGATCCAACATTTCATACAATATTCCAGCTATAAATCAAGGTCAACGTAAGATCGTTCTACACTTATTGGCTTAGTTGGTTGAGCAGGATGGGACATTAGTTGACTCTGGATCAATCTGCACCTGGAGTCAGTAATATGTGTATTCCTGTGCGTCCCTCCTATTCAGTCAGTATAAAGTTACAATATATTCTATAAGTAACAATATAACTTTAAATATTAGGTTTCAGAAATGACGTGGAAATGGAACGGATGTACCGCTCATTTTTGGAAGAAGGTTAGTAGACATTATAGTTCCTTTATTTTTTTATGAGCAGCAATTCCTATTTAATGCAAATCCGGTAAACGAAGATAAGTAACAGTAAACTCAACTGAAGTCTTTGATCATTTTTGCATTCCGGAAAATAGGGTCTTTTCGATATATTAAAATTCAGCTTGATAACGAGGCTGAGAGGACACAAACAATGGAAATTGAACAAGCATGGTTT
The DNA here is from genome assembly GCA_029204205.1 of Desmophyllum pertusum. Taxonomy (NCBI): domain Eukaryota; kingdom Metazoa; phylum Cnidaria; class Anthozoa; order Scleractinia; family Caryophylliidae; genus Desmophyllum; species Desmophyllum pertusum. The sequence goes on from MU825879.1 coordinate 1,864,134, forward strand.
ACAGTTTCTTTTGTTTGTGTCCTCTTAGCCTCGTTATCAAGCTGAATTTTAATATATCGAAAGGACCCTATTGAAACGTAGGAGGCGCGTTAAGGGCTCCAGTGTTGGCCTCCAAATTGAGCGGTCCTGGTACGGTTCTAGACCGGCTGGGGTCCTTTGTTGTGATCTTGGCAAGACAATTTATTCCTACAGAACCTCTCTCTTCGTAAGAGTATAAATTCGGCGAAATGTTTGGGACATAACAGACATAACAGACATGCTGGATGGTAATGAGCTATGACTAACATCACATTTGGGAAGAGTCGTAATTTCCCTAGAAGTTGGTTCATGCTTAACTTAAACAATATATTTAGTTTTAACTAAGCAGGCGCTGATAGACAATCGTCTGGTTGGCTCCTCTGCTACGTATAATTCAAACCTAGTACTTTAATCTAAACGATTGAAACGCATTTTTGATGTCATTTTCTGTGTCTTTCCCTTAGAAAACTTATCAGATGAACCAGGAGAATGCGAAGTCAAATTCAAGAAAGTCGGATGCTATAAAGAAGATGGCGAGGCCAGAGCGCTTTCTGAAGAAATCTTCAATGATAGGAAAAATATAGACTGGAAAGCTGGTAAATGGGAACAGTTTCTAAAGAGGCAAGTATTAGCCTGAAAGAGAAAGTGATCCTCGCAGTTTTATGCTTTATCACTGAGCTATGTAGCGATGGAGCCGGAATTTTTCTATAGGCTTTCTGCTCAACTGCTTTAGTATCAACAACAACAACAACAACAACAACTACAAACACAACCACGACCACGACCACGACTACGACCACGACCACATTTATTTGTGCCAAAAAGAAATTAAAAAATATATATATAACTAGTAATACGTGACTCGCAGGCCCTCGCGAAGCTTTTGTTGCCTAGTAACGGGCACGCCTGCGATTTTATCTGCAAGGTTTCCAAGAATCGCTGCAAGGTTTCTGAGAATCGCCGGACGATCGCCGTGTTTTTGCTATGCCACCGGATTTTGGTTTCGATTGGAGTTCGCTCGTCTCTCGATATCTGTAATAAATTGTAGCGCTCTTGTACTGTTTTCCCCACTTTTCCGTCCGAATGATCTGAAACCACCTCGCTTTTGTAGGTAAAATCTTCTTCGCAATATCGGATCGGCGAATTATTTTCAGACACAAGTCTTCACGTCTACAATGAAAACTAAGCCATATGTTGATAGTACTTTGAGAAATTCCTGAGTCGTCTTTCCTTTTCCTGTTGTTGATAATGGATTTAATAAAGCCGGGTTTTTTTTTCACAAATGACCCGTATATAAATTTGTTCGATAAACAAACTTGGAGTAAAAATTGTTATTCTTCAGCAGCCGTTCCTGTTTCTACATTTACGTGTACAAAGATTACGTCGAAGTCAATGTTATTAAGCAAAGAAAAGGGGGTTAAAAAAAGAACGGCCTGGATTTGAACCGAAAAAAAAAAAGAAAAAAGAAGGACCATGTAGGATTTGAACTCACGCCCTCAATCCCGAAGATCAGATTTAAAAGTTAGCGCCTTAAGCCATTAGGCCACGAGCGCGCCGTGTGACGTCATGTCATCCGTCAACTCCACAAACAAACAATTAAATAAATAAATATGACCGTAAAGGCCACACGAGAATTGCTCTCGCGTCAGCTCTTGGGGGACAGAATTATAAACCCCGCTACGCGAGGCCTTCGGCCTCGCTTTGCGAGGAATAATATGCTGTAAAACTAAAAGATCTCCATTTTTAATTTTATTTGAATTAACGCAAAATAAACTCCATTTCAATTCAAACAGTTGAGTATTCTGACCTTACTAGAACGAATGTTTCCCTTTTCTCTTTGTCATTTGTTTCCTTGTCTAAAGCGAAGGCATTCCAACTTTCTACGTATCCTCCCAACTTTGCAAATGTCAAGTTTGATGTCTGTGTACATCTTTTCTTTACCTTTTTGGATGGTGCACTGGTCTCAATCCCTGAACCTGAGAAGGCAATGTGCTTTGTGCCAATTTTGATATTTCACTTTAGGTTGGCTTGTCGCTGTGCCAAGGAATCAGGCGAAAAAGGATACAGCCATTTTGGTCTTCAGTTTTACGGTGAATGTTGGAGTGATCCTCAGGCAGATAAAAGGTTTGACCGCTACGGCAAAGCAAACGGCTGTATCGGGTTTCAATACAAGAAATGTGACGACGAAGATCTAGACAACAACGAATGTGTTGGTGGTGGAAACAAGAACTACGTTTACCAGATAGTAGGGGAAGGAGGTAAAGAAAAACAAAGTATCGTTCTTGCTGCAGACGCACGCGACGCCGGTAACGCGAGTTAGAGCGCTATGAGAGGATACTGGTGAATTGTTAGGGAAGCCTGAGTAAAATGAGAGCCGGCTCTGATGAACTAAAAGGCTCCTCCGATTGTTAGAATTGGAATTGGAATATATTTCTTTAGATGAATTTGTATAATTTTGTAAAATATTATTATATATATATTTTTTTATTTTAAAAGGAGGAAGTGGAAGTGGAAGTGGATTTGGACCGGCTCGATGATCAGGACCTTACAACTAAATGGCATTGACAAGTAGTTCTAGAAGATGGAAGCTCAAAATAAAATAAAACATTTAAACAAATCATTAATTTGCTTGTTTAATTTTTAATCATCAATCATAAAAGAGAGAAGGAGAGTGTGAGAATTAATTTCCTTCTTAGCTCGAGTTTATGAAGTTTGATTTTAGATCTGGAGAGGATGTTGTCTCTTTTTAGATGTTGTACCGGGTTAGGATGAAGTTATCCGGCAGCTGCATGTATACATTTATTCTCCTTTCCTCCTCTAAAACTGCTACATTTTCAGTTTTAAATTTGAACAAGATGCTACTTAAGGGATTCAATTTTACTCTTTCTTCATAAACTGAAAATGACAAAAGAAAGAGTTTCAAGACACACTAACTTTAAAATTAACAAGTCTTCCTTTACTTTCTAAATCCCGATCTTGGGAAGGTCTGGACAATTAATTTTCTCTGAAAAACTAAAGAAAAATGCAATTGGTGAAATTTTGCTTATAACCATTTTCAAGTCCAAGGAAACTTGTATGTAATTTATTCGGATTTACTCTTAGTTAACTCGCAAAAAAGCATTAAGGCGACTTGTCCAATTGACTTATAGCGATGTCTCTCTACATTTTCAACAAAAAAACCTTTTGGAATTGAATCTCGCATGCGTACGTGGAGGACCATAGTAACCTACCAAGAAACGCCATTTTAGCAAATTGGAGTTTTTTTTTTCATGGCAGAAAATACAATCAAAATGTCAGAATCTATTGTATGAAAATATATAAATATTGAAAACAAAATACATCAGGGATTACTTAAAAACAATTGACAGGGAATAGATTGGTTGCACAAAATAATCAGAGCATGTAAATATATGTCTGTCTTTCGGAAACAATTCTTTTTAGGATGATCTGTCTTTCTTAGGGAACAAATCTTGCTTGTTTACATTTCTCACTAGGTTATTATTGACAAATTCATAGTTAGTTCGCAAAAACAGCTTTAAAAGATAATTATTTTATTTCCTATAGGTTCCAATTAAGCCTCAAAGCACCGAGATGACTCTTACTTTACTTTTTCACATTAAAATAAGTTAAAAATTATATCGTATTTCTTACTATGAAAACAAACTGTTGATTATTAAAAAATGTTTTTATTTTTTTATTTTTCTCAGCTTTATTGTTCTCAATGATTTACGCAAATCATAAAATATTTTTCTTGTCAAGCCAGGACATAAAAATATAATTCTAGTCAGCGTTACGATGTTGGGTAATTGGTTCTGGTTAGTGTGAGTTTCATTGTTATGTAAATCGCTGCCTTCCCAGCTATCACGATTAAAATTCAAGTGACCTTGTTTACTGGGGTAAGAAACATCATTTTCAGGCAGGATATCTAGAGGCTTCATAAAACAACGCAATGTAAGTATGATTGCAAGAAAAGCAAAACAAGACATTAGACACTAAGATAATAGTCTCTTACTGGTTCCTACTCTTGACCTAACCCGATAACATGACTTGTTATCAGTGATTTGGCTTGCTTGTGTTTATATCAATTTAAAAAAAAAATCCTCGTCCGGTACTAACATATTTGATGAAACAATAATAATACTTCTCGTATTGGACGTCGCTTCATGATGGAAAATATGTTACATTTTAGTGGTTATAACACGAATATGGAGCAATCTTTTATTTCAAATAAATGGGCACCGTCTCAGAGTCGTTGTAAAAATATCCCATATTATCCAATATTTATTTATTTAAGTTTTTGCCTATTTTGTGTCCATACTCGTGTGTTGATTAATTTCCCAAAAGGTTAGCTACAAACAGTCATTATAATATTTTATCACAATAGAGGCGGTTTCACGAAAAATATAATCTATCATCGTCAGTTAACGTTTTTACGCCAAAGTCATGTCCGTGTCATATTTGCTCAATCATTCAGCTCACCACAAAAAGCTTTTGGATTTTAAATTGTATTAGTTTTTATAGATGTAAGTTTATGATTTCGTTGTTTTACTTATTTAATGTAGTATATTATAAAAGTATAATTTCAATACCTCAATGGCGAACAGTGCAGTGCTTTTAAATAAACGATATTTATGGCATGTGCGTGTACCCTGCCTTGACGGGCACTACTTCTCCCATGTCAAATAATTAAAGGATTGAGAAATATGTTAATCCAGTTTCTCACGAGGGTGGGATACAGAAAAAAAATCAGAGTCCCCGACAAGAGTCGTGCTCATTTCATTTACCGAGCTTTCTTTCTTTATTACCAATTAAGGGATTGCACCCAATTATTGTCATTTCTTTTGCTTGTCATATTCATATTTAGAACCTATTCCGTATCGGTAATAAAATAGACTTACTGGCCGGAACATTTGGTTTATATGTTCTTTTGAATTTTTTGTCTTTTTTACAATTTATTTCATTTTTTGGCTGTTTGTCCACAGAATTACAAGAAATGATGAAATTGTTTTTCATCTTACTAGTGTTATTTGGTACATCATTCGTTCCAGGTAATAGCAGTGTTTTTGTCATTATACATAGTTGTTTCAATTAATTTGGAGCGTTCTTAAAATGACGTATCAGAGACGTAGACACCGATTTATCTCTTTATGGGGGAGGGGAGATTCCGCCGCCCTTCGTTAATTCAAGAGTATTAAAGCTACGACAATGAAACTCGAAGGGTATATAGTACGAGAAATAGAATGATTCATTGACACCTATAATAATCGCGGCTTTGTGCGTTGCATCGATCCTATGAAATGTTTCTCTATTGGTTAAAATAGGTCACGCTCAGAGCCGAATTCAGTGCAACAACTCTTTATGCAGTAATTAAATGAAATTGATATATAGTGGTTATGTGAGTGGTTTAATTTAGATCGTTATTTCATCAAGTTATAGAAAATCGTGTTGGGATACCTGGTCTTAATTGTCATAATTAGCATAATTGGCATAATTTTACGATTTTCTTTCTCCGTTTATGCCTTAGTTTTTGTTTCAATTGAGAGTATATATCATACACTCGAGACAGTGTTCAATGCGATTTCCATACGCCTCGAATGTCGTCAAGAATACTTTGCTTCGCGTCGTACATGTATTTTCAATTCTTTTCTCAGTCTTTGGAAATCGGATGAAACTTTGTCTCTCGTGTTTGATATATTACAAGATAGTTACCTCTTTTCTACTGTTGTCCTGTAAACAGTATCTGGCCAACACGTCACGTGCGAACGATCTTATTACAAGCTGGGATGCTATCAGGACAGATCGTGGTCCAGGACCATGTCTAAATTGCTTATCAATGACCGAGACAAGGCATCCCAAGGACAACAAATCGATTGGAACAACTGGGATGATTACCTACACGGGTTTGTACTTAGACTAGTAAACAATTCCCATCTTATATTACATACTTACCCATTTCCTGCGAAATAGCACTACATGCAGAGTTATGTAGCTGTACTCGCGACTAGTTCCCGCTTGGCCTCAGTCGGTAGCGACTAAGGTTGAGTTTTTCACAATCCAACGTCCAACTTCCAGCAATCTTCAGCCGTACATTTAATGTCCGGTCAAGGCCAAGTAACACGGGTAACATTTCCTTCTAACTTACTTACAGCTTACGGATCCCTTGGGCGCCATAGGGCGTGTACGAATAAGCGCCATTACGCTTTGTCTGCTGCCTTCCGTGCTGCCTCATTCCAGTTTCTGCCTCATTCCACTTACCGTGCATCAATATCGCATTGGAAATTGAAAAGCGTTGTTACACACATTACTACCCGTATTGCAAGTTGCAGCAACATGTTACATGTACATAAAGCTGAACTCATATGTCTACGTCGCACAACACGTTGCCGCAGCTTGCAACATGGGTAGTAATGCATACAACAACGCTTTTCAACTTACACAGTTCTGAACTTCTTTATGAATTTTACCAAAAATTAATCTTTCTAATTTGTGCTACTTTGCAGCCTGGCCTGCCGTTGTGCCCAGGCTGCCTCTCAGCAAGGATTCACAATGTTTGGACTTCAGCACTACGGAGAATGCTGGTCGGGTACAGAGTCATGTGACCAGTATTCCCGTCACGGAGATTCCCAGCTGTGTATTGGTAAAAACTACACGAGATGTGATATTGATGACGACAGTGAATGTGTTGGAGAGAGCAACTCAAATTTTGTGTATCTGTTGCTAGAAGGTGAGTGATTACGTATTAACTCAGGAGTGCTAGGTTCAAACCTGAGGAAAAAATATTGAATTTAAGATTTTGCAAAATTGTCAGTACCACATGAAAGTACTGCTCAATAGCTTTCATTTGAATGGTCACACACTAGGATTTCATCGGCCACAGACACAAAAGGTACAACCACGTTTATTGACTCAAGAGCTTGACTCTGGGGGAGTGAAAGGGTTAATGCATTGTCGTATCATTTGTGTTGATTCACTAATAAATTCACTAGCAGGGTAAGCCTTGCTTTTGAATAGCCGTTAAACAATACTTTGATATATAAAAAATATCCTGGACCATTTTCAGGTGGAATTTTAGGTGGTGATCGAAGCCTAAGGTGTCGTTGCAAAGTACAGGTCCTAGATACAAAAGTGAATTTCTCAGCAAATTGATAGGGTGTGAAAGCTCATCGCAGAATCACTAAATTTCTCACAACGAGTCTTCAAATCTCCTTTTCGACAGGGGGCCGGGTTTAAGCTGATTTTTTGTTTTCGTTTTGTACTCCTAACACTATTTCAATCCAAGAATAACAAGATGACTTGTGGTTACATTTCGCAGTAATGGTTCGTGCCGTGAAATACAATAGTCTTATTAATTGCTGACAGTGGAGACATCAAACGTTTGCACTGAATAGTTTGGCAAATACCAATAGCAATTAGAAGCATGTGCTTGGGTAATCACAAATCACACATCTATTTTAATTTGCTAACCAACCGCTGGAAACTGCGCAAGGGCTAGTGCGCAAATTTCCTATGGATAATACGTGCAGAAAACTTTAAAGGGGTTGATTAATTTTATTGGAAATGGAGTAATGTTTATAGAAAGTAATCGTGGATTATGTTTATTTCTCTTCATTTGTGCTTGTTGGTGTTCAGTATTAAATCGGCTACAAAGTTTATTTTCTATTTTTATTTCAGAACCAGTAGAAGAACTCGACATCTAAGGAAGATACAAAACACACTACGTAGCAACACGGAGTAACTTTTTAAATCTAGCTCATATAATAACTAGAATTACTCCATACTCTTAGTTGAATCATCTGAATAAAAATATAACAAAACTCAAATCTGTGAATGTGCTTGTTAAATTCGCGACTTTATTCCTATATATCTAGTATTAGTCTAATTTACTAAGGTAAAAGAATCCGACTAGCTGATTGGTCGAAAAATTCGGCATCTGACGCTATATTCACCGCGCTAGGCGGTGAATATAGGATTTCAAGGCGTGGTTGCTAAGCTAAGCCAAATTTGTTGTGCTGGCAAGTAAAAATGGCGACGGCAGCGACTCGTTTTGAAAGAAATTTTCGTTTATTCTAAAGACATCACTCCAAGTTCAGGACATTCAAAGCATTGGGAATTTAGGTAAATGGCTACCAAGACGTTTGGACGGAAAACCTTTTCAAGAAATGATTTTAACGCATTTAAAACTCGTCAAAAACAAAGTTGTTGCGTAGCGAACAAGGGCGGCCCACGGTGTTTGTGTCGGATGGAGAGACTGAAATTTGCTTCTCTTCAGACCTAAAGCTACTTATTTCAGGAAGATAACTACTTCTGCTCATGAAATCAGCAATGATTAAACAAAGGTACCTGATGAATGTCTTTTTCGTAGTGTTCTTTTGTGTATTTTACTGCTTAATTTGATATGTAAACTACGGTAAATATGTAACTACGGTAACATGGCGAGCACTTGCGTGTGTTGTTTTTCATGTTTTAGCTCGTAATTTGTAGTTCTTGATATTCACCTTAGTAAATTAGACTAAAACAATTATTCGCCTCAGGCTCAGTGAATATTGGTGAATATTTACCTCGACTTCGTCTCGGTAAATATTCACCAATATTCACTTCGTCTTCGGTGAATAATTGTTAAATATACCTGAAGTTGAAAGGCCGAATTATATATTTTTTTGTAAAAATTGCAAAACCATGCAGATGCAAACTGAGAGAGAGAGCAATTGATTTGTTATTTTCGCGAAAAGTATCAAATTTTCTTGATGCTTTTCAATCTACCAAATATCTTCATGCTTTTTAAAAATGTACACAATCATACACTTCCATTGGTTTTTTACGCCTCATAATGTTACATCACTCGTAGATGTAGGTCATCAGGTCATAATGTACCGTATGTTACTAAACCTTTAAATTAGTTAAGCTAGATTTAATTTATGGTGCAGCCTACCGTAAACATGCTTTGTTCCACATCTATACAGTGACTTTAAAGTGCACGACAAACCATTATAGACCATTATTGTTAATTGTCACTGCCCATTATTAATTATTATTATAGACGTTTCCACGGGAACCCACTGCTCTCGACTTGATAATTTAATTACAGTTTATTTAAACGATGCCCCAAATGGTTTGGTTTCTTATTTTGTGATTTTTCTATTGCTCCTTTCTTGTAAAAAGAGTCTTTTTCCATGACCTCATATGTATCCTGCTTCTCTTTCGGCCTGGAAAACAAAAGAAGCAAAGTCTGAACATCGGTAACATAATAAAACACGATACGTTAAAATGTTTTTTTCATTTAATCAATTGAGAATATTGTACAGCTTTTCTAAACATATAATTAACTCAGCTAGTATAACTTCATCTACAATGCTTCAGGATTTGTTAACTCTAGTTAACGACCTAATCAACATAGTAAGTCAAGCACAGAGTACAAGAATCATAGCAGAATTGGCTCTAAAGGCTGGTTTTCACTGGCGACGGAGTCGGAGTCGGAGTCGTAGTCGGAGTCGTAAGAGCGATACGATCTAGTGAAAATCAAACCGACGGAATCGGAAAAAGGATATCGATGCCGCTTACGACTCCGTCGTTTACGACCTGGTGAAAACTAGATTGTTGGAGTCGTAAGCAGAAGCCAAAGAATAAACCAATCACAATGCTCGTTTCCATGCCCGCGAAAGTACAAATTTTGGCGCTAAAGAAAACATGGCGGACGCAGACGAGCAACTTGTGCTTTGGCTACTACAAATCATTATTTTGCGCAGGCAGTGGCGCCATAGGAATAACGTAGTTCGACAAAGAAAGCGATTTTGGGTTCGAGACATTTATCGACGTCCTCCCATGCATTGTTTTTCTTATTTGTGTCTTTAAAGTCTTTGAACGATTTATCGTACAGTACCGGGAAAAGTCTTACCGCCTCTGCGACTGTTTCGTCTAAGGTGGCCGCCATGTTTTTTGGTATCAGACTGTACTCGGAGGAAGTGATTAGTGATTAGTTTGTTTGCGGCCTTTCCCTTCATCAAGGCAACACTGAAAGTCGTAAAACTTCAGAACACAATTTATCTTTCAAATCGGCACCTTGGCTCCCCATGGGATCAACGAACGCTTCTCGTTTAACTAACTAATTTATTCATGCATTCTCCGTTACCATGCTTCTTCCAATCACGGAACTCCTCATACTCTAGTATATAAACACACACAACCCACAATCCTCCACTTTGCTCCGACGAAGGGCTAACGCTCGAAACGTCAGCTTTTAGAAATTCGCTACGGCGGTTAACTTACCTTTATCAACTCTGAGTTGATAATCAACATAGTGTACTCGGAGGGCCTGAGAACTGGCATTGTGATTGGTTGGTTCTTACGCTTCTGCTTGCGACTCCGACAATCTAGTTTTCACTGGATCATAAGCGTCGGAGTCATAAGCGGAATCGGAATTGAAAAAAAAATGGAACCGTTCTGATTCTTCCGACTCCGATTCCGTCGAGCTTATGACTCCGCTTACGACTCCGATTTTCGATTTTCACTGGTCGGAAGCGCTATTATGACTCCGACTACGACTTCGACTACGACTCCGACTCCGACTTCGTCGCCAGTGAAAACCAGCCTTTAGAGGTCTTTGAGATTTTCTTAACATAGTCACTCTTCCGCGCAATATTGCAATTGGGCGTTCTGGCTCTGATTTTCGGGTATAGTTTCTTGGTGTCAAGTAGATGGAAATTTCTGATGGTACTACCCGTGTTCTAACTTTACAAATGATGGATATTACCAAGAGACTATGATCTAGATCATCCTCTCTTGATATTACGCATTTACTAAATGTGAGAAAAACTGTTAGAGTTTTATAGACGCAATTGCGATGTTGACGTTCCACTTCAGGGTTTCAAGAGCTTTTTGCTGGCCATCGTGTTAGTAAAATTAAAGTTTTTTTACTTCTTGTCATATCTTTGAGCACTTCTTAGAATCAAAGCTGCTGTGTAAAGGCAGACACAGGCATCAACACTGTATACAATAGTCGCTGTTTGTTTACACTGTGGCGTCACTAACGTCCTTAACAGCAAGTCATTTTCGCCCTGTCGTCCAAGAGGATGTAACATAGGGCTGTACTCTGGTAAGATGGTTCGTGTAACTCACGTTGTGTTTGAGGAACAGGTTCCACACGCTCGCTTGCACATCATGTTAATGGTTCCTATGCTGGAGGTTGGAGCGTACTCACTGCAATAACCACGCGATGCGTAATCGTTGCAGTCATCTGAGTAGTCCTTGCAGTCTGGCAAGAAAACGAAGATCAAGTTGATAAGTAGTTATCTCAGCCATATCTTACCTCCGATATGAAAGGGGCGAATGGATCCACTCGTAATTGTATTATACTTTTTGATATTTTGTTATAACTTTGGAATGCGATTCGTTTGATTTTTTCATCCAAATTTAATTCAGTCCGTTTGTCAGTCAGTCAGTCCGTCCGCCCGTCAGTCAGTCAGTCCGTCCTGTGTCCGTCCATCCGTCCGTCCGTCCGTCACTCAGTCAGTCAGTCAGTCAGTCAGTCAGTCAGTCAGTCAGTCCGTCCGTTAGTCAGTCAGTCCGTCCGTCAGTCAGTCAGTGAGTCAGTGAGTCAATCAGTCAGTCAGTCAGTCAGTCAGTCAGTCAGTCAGTCAGTCAGTCAGTCAGTCAGTCAGTCAGTCAGTCAGTCAGTCAGTAAACATCAAGTACTCGTTGTAGAACTCTTACCATTGTCCTCAATAGTCATCTTGCCATCGTCAAATGTATATTCACCATAATACGCCGAATCAGGATTTGTCGTTGAATGCAGCTCATCGCTGTTGATTCCATACTTGGCATCGTTGTATGGTTGAGTGTGATGACTATGATGGTTTTTGGTGGGTTTAAATAGTTTTGATTGGTCGATTTCGTAATCTCCAGTAGTCTTTGCTGTCGGCCTTTTGTCTTTTGGATGTCGGCGTTCACCGCTGACAGGTTGAGTGCGGACTCTACTATGGTTATGACGATGATGATGATGATGACGTTTGAAGCCATCTTCTTCTTCGTCGTTTTCATCTTGAAACTCGCTTGGACAGTAATCACAGAGTTCTTGATGCCCTTAAAAAACAAAAACAGTTACTTTAAGAATTATGGCTGAATGCATATCGTGGTGGTTAGTGAAATTAAAATGTTACATTGGTAAGCATTTTGAAGCGTTTTCAGTAGAAAAAACAGTCAATAAAATAGAAAGAACCGCAGTAAAAGGTCATCATCTAAAGGAGCCACTTCGGTACATAAATAGCGTGTGAACATAAAAACATGGCAGAAGTACAGAAAATTGTCATTGCATGCATGGCGGGAAGAGAACTGTCCTACCCTGATCATGACAAGACAAAATTTTACTTAATGCAAAAAAGAGAGAGCTAAATTACAGGAAACGAAATAACCAATTAAGTAAGAATTAATGCCGAAAGAGTTAAAAAAATTGTGTATATGGAGTTTAGATCATCCAAATAACTTAAATAGCTAAAGTTAATCTAGTGGTCGACCCGATCACACGACGATTGGTCAAAACACATGTTATAATTGCAGATAACCAAAGTAAAAACAAAAACAGAACAGAAAAACACCAACAACAAACAAAAAACAGCAACGAAAACAAAACGCGATAGACTGAGAGAAAACGAAAATGCAATAATGTATCAGGTTTTTAGATTATTTAAGGGAGCAATGGCACGATATTTTTTGTCATTTTTTCGATGTATAAAACTACCTTTTCATTAAAGGGAATTTCAAAATAATAGTTTACTATGTTAGAATTCGAAAAAACACCAAAAAACTTTAAGCTACATTTTTCAAGATGTACGAACCGTGACGTAGCTACTTACCATCATAGCAGGGGCGGCAATAATGAACGGAAATACCTGGGAAGAGAAATATATAAAACCATTTTTGAAAAAAAATATTAATATTGCTTGGAAAATAACAGCGATGAAATGGAAATGCGGAGCAACTTATCACTAGAGTACGAGGTAGCGTACAAGTTTATTAGGGCCACAAGTTTATTAGCTTTGCTATTATGTGCTACCCTCATTAAATACAGATTTTACTTCCTTACTTACTTACTTACTTAGCGTGTTCATGGGTCAATAGGCAACGAGACGCAACCTTTTTGTTTTAACAAAAGAGGGAGTTCTTGCGCTATTAGTCGAGAGTGTTATATTAATATAAGTATTCTGCTTTTGAAAGAAATGAAAACGGATTTCACTTTTAATTTATTTACTAGTTAATCATGCGTAGACTGCGGGCTCGAGGTTCCTGTGAGCCGATAGCTGGAGAGCAGACTGCTCAGAAGCCCCCGTGCCAGTCAATTATCAAAGTCCATAGCATCTAAGAGTGAGCTGTATCAGCATCACCCAGTTACTAATCTATAAAACGTACACCATATTAGATTAAAAATTATTTAGCGATTGCTTTCTTTGATATTTTTCAGGAAACGTTTCAAAATAGTCATAAATTCGATTTCTTCTAACCTTTCAATATCTTGGTGACAACTTGTTGTGCAGTACGTCCCATTTGTACGTAGTCACCCCTAAAGATATGCTCACTATGTGGAGAACTTGCCATTGCATGAAGCTGCAATTTGCTGTAAAGATTACCAACTCCAACGCAAAACATTTCCACGCCGTACGACCTGATGTCCATAGATGGCGTGATGACGTCATCAATTGACCTTCCCGCCGCGAGGAGAACAATTGCTCTTGGCACATGCGCTCTCCCTGAGTTGCTAAATAGGTAATGCTTTGCCACGTGCAAACCGCGTCCAATGTATGTCCCTGGTCCATCTGTTCCTGGATATTGTACCGACGTCAACGCTTGATCTATGTTCTGTATGTCGAAGTATGTATGGAAGTTAAAGATGACGAAAGCCTCAAGAGAAAACACGACGACTCCCACACGAGTCATACCGTGGCCAATGGAGAATGAATGGGCTACAGCGCTAACAAAGTTGAGAATTTGCTTGAAGTTTTGCTCGTTTCCCACGGCAGAAGATCCATCGATCAGGAATGCCAGGTCCAAAATGACTATGTAAACAAAAAAGATAATAAAATAACATTTTAAACTCAGAATATGGTTTTATTCAGCAGAATTTTAAAACATCCATACACAGCTATACACGTCATTCCTACAATTAACAAAAAGTGTTCATAAGAGGCCATGCATGCCTCTAAAGGTATTAATTAACGTTGACACAACTATCCATGATAATAATGACGTGTTAATGTTGAAAGCTTACCTTCCATTCCTTTTGCTCCTCCCACGCTTCCTACTCCGGCTCCACCCATGTTGGCTCCACCAAAACCTCCTCCCATACCGACTCCCCCAATACCACCTCCGATACCACCACCACCCATACCTCCACCCATTCCGCCACCCATAGACCCTCCACCCATCCCGACACCACCAACTCCCATGTTCCACCGCCACCCATCATACCACCGCCGCCTCCTCCCATGTTTGCACCGCCACCAATCATACCTCCACCGCCTACCATGTTCCCTCCGCCTCCTCCCATGCTCCCACCAACACCTCCCATGCCGCCACCTCCCGCCATGCCACCACCTCCAGTCATACCACCACCAGCCATACCACCACCAGCCATGCCACCACCAGCCATGCCACCTCCAGTCATGCCACCTCCAGCCATGCCACCTCCAGTCATGCCACCTCCAGCCATTCCACCTCCAGTCATGCCACCTCCAGCCATACCACCACCAGCCATGCCACCACCAGCCATGCCACCTCCAGCCATACCAACACCAGCCATACCACCTCCGGCCATACCACCTCCAGCCATTCCACCTCCAGTCATGCCACCTCCAGTCATGCCACCTCCAGTCATTCCACCTCCAGTCATTCCATTCCACCTCCAGCCATGCCACCACCAGCCATGCCACCACCAACACCAAGTCCACCTCCCATATTTCCACCGGCTCCTCCTCCCATAGTGCCTCCCATGTTTACTCCACCACCCCCTACCATACCTCCACCGGCCCCTGTGCTCATTCCACCACCTCCGATACTTCCACCTCCCATGCTTCCAGCTGCTCCCCCAGTCATCCCAGTCGATACCCCTGATGGTAATGAGAAAGAAATAGCTAGATTATACCTTATAACTATCTGGTTGAATTGCTCAGGCTGCAAGAAAATAGATCTAGATATTATGTAGATATTTTATTGTTATCTTGTTAATGTGGTAAATTGTATAATAGTTTGTTAATTCTGCCATTAATTCGCATTACATTACCTTGATTAAATCATATAGTTACATTTTCAAGAACAACAAAAACAACAAAATGACATATTAAGATAATGTTAACAAAAATCGAATTGGATCAGGTATTTTGAATTTAAACATTTCAGTAAATTAAGATTATTTAAATTCATGTAGATAAACTGTACACGAGAAATGCGAGAAAGATATTAGTTCAGTCAGTGATATAAGCTATTCCGACTACTTGCTTGTGTCAGTGACTGAATAATAATTCTCAAACATTACGTTGTTGTCAGTCACTGTTTTGTTTATTTCAGTTTGCAGATGTTAGAATTAATCGTTGTCTACACGGTAATCTGCATTACGCCACACAGACAACTCTTCCTACAGATATGTGTTCGCTTTAATCGCTGTCAGTATGTTCTACATCATCGTGCCTCCTTATCCGTGTAGAGAATAGAGTTGGAATGCTGATCAGTGTGCTACGACATTTGGCTCAGTTATATAAGTATATACCAGGAAAAAGCATAATTAAATAAGAAAATATTATTCATAGCCTTGCTATCACAGCCGATGGAGCAGAAAACTATTTATTTCTTACAAGCACCATTTCAATTTCAGCTGACATAAGTTAATATATATTTTAAGTTGCTGTTAAACAAGGATTTAGCTGCTTTATATACGTCTTTCAAATATCCTTTTAAATTCCGGTTAAAGTAACAGTAAAAGCTCTTAGGAAAAAGCAGCATAGCGAATGAGCATGCCATTACAAAGGTGTATTATTCCAATTTACACCACATTACATAGCAAGTAATAATAAGAGAAATACCCCGCGTAGATAAAATCGAACAGAGGCAATTAACGTCATGATTAGCAAGCTTCATTCAGTGTTAAGCTGCATTTAATTACCCGGAAGAAATTTACATTAGGCGTCATTGAAGGATCTTTATGCATTTTAGGCTAGGCAGAGGTTTACAGCCACATGTCAAGATCCCGCACTTGCAGTACTAGCTGTTAGAAGAATCAGCATACCATGCCACTATGAAGCTGTCAGTATTAATCCATCTTCTCCAAGATCATATAGCGATGACGAAGCAAAGCTACGTACATGTTACGCCGGTCTGTTATACGGTTCGTCTCTTGGCCACCATGCAGATTGCAATCCATACGCATGCATCACTCACCACTTTATCTTACCGTTATCTCCTTCCATTTTACTGACACCTTCTTCGGGAATACTTGTACCGACCGCCTGAATAGTTCCAGGAGGCGATTCAACAGACACCCCTACTGGTGCTGTAGATGCAAATCCTCCGGTAGGGGGTAAGCTGGGTGGAGGATTTGGTGCCATCTGGGAAGGAGAAGGGATTCCTGTTCCAACTGCTTGCTGTGTTCCTGGGGCAGACTCAATTACCATCCCTGTGGGAAAACTCGAGGCTACCTGAGTAGTCGGACAATCGCTTCCACCTGGTAAACGGGTATTATCTGGAACTCTGGATCCTGCACTATTTAAAACGCCCGGTCGAGAACCTCCACCGAAGCACTGTGGACTTGTGCCAACCATTTGAGGTGGCTGAGCAGTATCAGCTGCGCCTGCGTTATTGTTCATTTCCGCTGTGTCAACACCTTTAATGGTCCCTGGAGGAGACTCCACAGAAGTACCCATCGGGGTCGTTGATGCCATATCCAAAGACAGGGGTCTTTGTTTTCCAGGATAATCATTGGGTGCTTTTGGATTGTTGGTGGATTTGAGCTCCTGTGCAACCTTTACTTTCAATGCTTCGCTGATGTCACTTCCAAGTAACTTGGAGAGTAGGACTTTCATGAGAACATCCGTTTGAAGCCCTTTGCTCTCCGTTGTTATAGAGACGCCCGCAGTATTAACTTCCGTTCCATTGTTGTTCTCTTTCTTCTGACTGGTTGCCTGTATGTGGACGTTGCCAAATTTTTCTTTATTTTTGTCGAAATGCTTTTGCTGAATATTCGAATGATTAGCTTTCTTGCTATCATTATTCAAACTTATGACAACCGTGTTTTCTTTTGAACTGTCGTCTTCATCTCGTGTAGCATTAGCTGTTTTCGTCGTATCGTCGATATCCTGTAACACATCTTCAAGAGACACTTTGTCACCTTGCTTAGAGGTAGTTTCGGATACTTTGTTCTTATCGTCTTCCACTCGGATACCTATTCTAAGTGGATTTAACTTCGCTTCTAATAATACCTTAGGGTCAGATTGACCTTGCACCTTTCCGGGTTTTTCTGAAGAAGATTCAGTAGTATCTTTATTTGGTGAGAGCACCTGTTCATTGCTAGTACTAACAGGATGTTTATTAATCGGAAGTGGCTTGTCACTTAATAAGTCATTTAGTGGAATATCATCTATATTTGATCCGTTTATATTGATTTTAAAGGTCAAGGGCATGTTTGTTCCACGCATTATATCTTGTGATGTATTTCGCGATGCTGATTTCGACAGTTGCGTGTTTCCTTCCTTCGCATCATCAACTATGGAAAGTACTCTTGGTTGACCACCAGTACTTTGATTTTGGTCATGATTTACAACCGTTATCTTAAGGACAGTATATTTTCTTCTATCCAAAGTTTTCGTTGAGTTGTTTGCACTGGTTTCATTCGCCTTCCCCCTATCAAATATGTGTCTTCCTTTTCCATCAAAGACCGAACTGCTATTTTTGGTAGACTGAATTGATGACCTTCTTAGGTGTTCTCTATTTCCTGTAATAGATGTGTCACCTGCAGGTAATTAAGCGTCAGTTGTTATACGCCTATAAGCATCTTCACTTTGTTTGACGTGCAAAGACAAATATACACAGGGACGATTTTAAGTGGGAATGTCAGCCGTCACTTGTATTTTGTTGCTGTTGGTACTTTGTTTCAGTCAGAGTATATTTTTCTACCAAGTATGCAAAAATTACCTTGACCAACGTTTTGAACGATTCCGCAACTAGGAGGTAACGGCTGACATCCACAAATATGAGGTAAATGAAGAGGTCTTACTGAACAATCAGGACCTAAATTAGAAAAAGGAAATCTACTCTACACGAAACAAGATGATTGATATCTGGAATAGAATACCTTTGACAATCAAGCGCTCGGCCTCTATAAACATTTTCAAAAGGAATTTGAAACAGTTTCTTCTATCCTAGTGATAGTTTAGTGAACCTAATTATTTGCTCAGTTATAATTAACAGCTGTCCAATATTTGTAATAAGTATAATATCTAATTGATGTAATTTATTTGTAAAATGCCTAGCAAACGGAAACCAATTGAATGAATTCGAAGGGAGACTACTTTTTAAAAGCCAGCGAGGGTTCCTTTAATTAGCCTTCCTCCAAAGCTATTCAATTGTAACACTTACCTGTTGTACCAGTATTACATTATGGGAAATAAACATTCATTCATTCAATCAATCTAGAATGAAAATGAGGATGCAGAATTTCCAGTTTGAAATCGTTTTTAATAAGATAAATTACCCCATCCCCAGAGAAGATAAATTACCCCATCCCCAGAGAGCTTGCTACGCAGGCTAATTTGATGCTCGGGCACTGGACCGAGCACGAGTGGTGCCTGGGAAAAGCTCGGATAGGAAAACAAGTTTGAACGCGGTCTTAATCGTCATCATTACCATGTGGGAGGTCCGTATGGAAAGTACGACTGAATCGTGAGTAAACTACTTTGGGAACGTGTAAACAGGTACACAATACAACTCGTTAGGATGTCAAAAGCAAACCGAGCCATAAAACTCAATTTCAAAGCAGTAATATACAAGATAACTTACCTGCTGCCCCTCCAGCTGCTCCCATGGCTCCTCCCATGGCTCCTCCCATAGATCCTCCCGCTGCCCCTCCCATAGATCCTCCAGCTGCTCCTCCCATAGATCCTCCCGCTCCTCCTCCCATAGATCCTCCAGCTGCTCCTCCCATAGCTCCTCCAGCTGCTCCTCCCATAGATCCTCCAGCTGCTCCTCCCATAGATCCTCCAGCTGCTCCTCCCATAGATCCTCCAGCTGCTCCTCCCATAGATCCTCCAGCTGCTCCTCCCATAGATCCTCCAGCTGCTCCTCCCATAGATCCTCCCATTGCTCCTCCCATAGATCCTCCGGCTGCTCCTCCCATAGATCCTCCGGCTGCTCCTCCCATTGATCCTCCAGTGGCTCCTCCTGCACCCATCGCTCCAGCCCCGCCAGCAGCCCCACCAGCAGCTTTTTTTAAATACCACAAAAGTAACGCAATGTTTTACGATCAGCTTAGTTGAAATATCACTGTTATCTCAGGTCATATTACCCATGATAAAAGTCCCATTAAATTAATAAAAATAAAATTGGTTACATTCACACTGATAATCTTGATCAGATTTGCATACTCTTAAAACGTTACCATACTATTAAAACACTATCAAACATATGATGAATGGGTATATTATATCAGAGTATCCGCTAAAATGAACTTTGGGAGAGGTCAAATCTTATTGAAGTCATATCATTTATACTAGAAGGCTAGTCAGCACAACTGTAAGCGGAAGGTTGGTCATCCTTTGGCGCCCAGTGAAAAAAAAACCTATTTCAAATAAGCTCAACATAGATTTGAAACCCAAATGTAGGAGGTTAACCAGTTGGTTATTTACATAGTGTGGCCGAGGAATTGAACACGGGACTACCGAGAACAAATCCAGCTAGTGGCGGGATGAAGGGCTTGAATCCGGGACCACCGGATTACAAGACCAGCGCCCTTAGCCACCCGGCCATGCTGTACTAATAAACATAGATATAAATATATAAATGCAAAGCTCTGTCTAGAAATGAAGCAACGTCAACTGTAGTGTAAGGTGTAATGGGAGTGTGTCAGTGGTATAATGTCTTTTAAATGTCCAGCTGTCAGTTTAACACATGTTCCAAATGGAGTGAGTCATCGCCTAATGCGGACTGTCAGTAAAGTGTTCCCGTTCGGTTTTACTCAGGTAATAATTTAGCATTGTACTGAAATTGCAGTATTTTTCTGTAGTATCCAGGAATTTTTCAAGGACATTTCAATATTGCATGCGATAGTGACATACATGTACGTTACTTAGAAACTAGAGTTGCTTGTGTTGTCCAATTATAATTGCAATATCAGAATGCCTTATTATTTAATTATCATCATTTACATTTTCCTTGCAACAGTCTTTCGCATGAACTGTATTAACCTTGCCAGCCATTCACAGAACACTTCACCGTGCAGCAATCGGTCAACAACCAACTTGAAACACTGGCACTTTTCGCCTTCTTGGCAACCACTCCACGGATAATTACCAACTGCTACCTCTATTACCTAGACACTTCCCCACCTTCGAACTTAAATCGAAACTTCTTTACATAACCAAATATGGCCAGATGACAACTTGATCCAAAGTTTCCTTCTTTAACAGCGTATGAACGTTTTCATCAAGCGCCCTTACTGCAACAAGAAACTGAACAATTTACCAACTCCAAGTATACATTTTCTTCACCCTTTGCAAATGAGACAATCAACCTTAAAAAGAAACGTTGACAGACCACTTCTTTCAAATGTTCTTGTGGTGCTAATTACGTTGCTGCAACCATGAGGAGTTAGGATGTGCGCATTTTAAGCACACGAACTCATCAAATTAGCGAATTTATGTTAGAAGACGGGAAAATCGTCATAGACGAAATTCCGTCTGACAAAATCCCGTCTAATATAAATATAAGGACGGTAACATTACACGGATAAATGACTTAGAGACAGCGGAGACTAGGACGAGTATGGGGCCAGGTTACATTTATATCCCAGAAGACATTGCTGAATTTCCAGATCCAGTGTATAGCAAACAGGAAACCCGTCCTGATTTTCTCGTCTAATGTGAATTTAAGACGGTTTTCCACCTAAGACGAGTTTTCCGTCTGATTTTTCCGTCGTTTTAGACGGGAAAATGGACGGATAAATTTGAGACGGGAAACTTGCCCTTCACCGGATTCATATCAGACGAGTTTTCCGTCTTAAGACGAGTTTCCCGTCTAAGGCAGTTTTCCGTCTCTAATATGAATTCGGCTAATTATTTCAAATGACGTCCAATCGTTTAACCCGTACCGGCCAGTGTTAGAGGCACAATATCCAACACTTACGTCGCGAATCTTTATTCATTGGGAATTGGCTAAAGTATGAATAATGCAGACGGCCACTTTACCTAAGATGACTTATATAAAAACGAAAACGTTTCTTTTCTTTTTCAAACACTTTTTCAACAAAGTTTTATCCTTGTAAATATTTTTTTAACCCGAATTGAACATAATGGTTATAACAGCTGGTGATTTGCCATTTAGCTGGAATCGTGATTTCATGAACTGTGCATGATATGTGATGGCAGTGATGAACGGAAATGCTTTGATTGTAAAATGCAAGATAATAAACATTTTCTGAATTGCTTAATTGATCCCGAACTGTCTAACTCAGATATTAACACGCATACCCCATCTACACGGTTAGACTCACCTTCAATACTACCACTCGATGTTCCTCCCATATTCCCTCCTGTTTCGCCTGAAGTTGTCCCACTGGAACTACCTGTGCCTCCCATTATACCACCACTTATAGCCCCAGACGCACCTCCCAAATTCCCACTAGCACCACCCATAGAACCAGTTCCTATTCCACCGGATTTTCTACCTGATGATCCTGACATGCCTCCTCCTATGGAGCCACCCACGCCTCCACCAGGTATAGATCCGGAGGAACCTCCACCCATTCCACCTGTTGCTCCGGTTGCACCACCTAATGATCCACCCATGCCTATTCCTGCACTGCCATCCACACCTCCACCAGCAGTTATAGATCCCGAGGTGCCTCCAGCCATTCCACCTGTTGAACCGGTAGTACCACCTGATGATCCTGACATGCCTCCTTCAGTACTGCCACCTACACCTCCACCCGTAATAGATCCCGAGGAGCCTCCAGCAATTCCACCTGTTGTACTGGTTGCACCACCTAATGATCCTGACATGCCTCCTGCTGTACTGCCACCCACACCTCCACCAGTTATAGATCCAGAGGAACTTCCAGCCATTCCACCTGTTGACCGGTAGTACCACTTGATGATCCTGACATGCCTCCTCCAGTACTGCTACCCACACCTCCACCAGTGATAGATCCCGAGGAGCCTCCAGCAATTCCACCTGCTGCACTAGTTGCACCACCTAATGATCCTGACATGCCCCCTGCTGTACTGCCACCCACACCTCCACCAGTTATAGATCCCGAGGAACCTCCAGCTATTCCACCTGCTGCACTAGTTGCACCACCTAATGATCCTGACATGCCCCCTGCTGTACTGCCACCCACACCTCCACCAGTTATAGATCCCGAGGAACCTCCAGTCATTCCACCTGTTGAACCGGTAGTACTACCTGATGATCCTGACATACCTCCTCCAGTACTACCACCCACAACTCCACCGGTTATAGATCCCAAGGACCCTCCAGCCATTCCACCTGTTGAACCGGTAGTACCACCTGATGATCCTGACGTGCCTCCTATAGTACTGCCACCCACACCCCACCAGTTACAGATCCCGAGGAGCCTCCAACCATTCCACCTGCTGCACCGATTGCCCCACCTGACGATCCTGACATGCCTCCTGCTGTACTGCCACCCACACCTCCACCAGCTATAGATCCAGAGGAGCCTCCAACCATTCCACCTGTTGTACTGGTTGCACCACCTGATGATCCTGACATGCCTCCTGCAGTACTGCCACCCACACCTCCACCAGCTATAGATCCCGAGGAGCCTCCAGCAATTCCACCTGTTGTACTGGTTGCACCACTGATGATCCTGAAATACCTCCTCCAATACTGCCACCCACACCTCCACCAGTTACAGATCCCGAAGAAGCTCCAGCAATTCCACCTGCTGCACTAGTTGCACCACCTAATGATCCTGACATGCCTCCTACTGTACTGCCACCCACACCTCCACCAGTGATAGATCCCGAGGAACTTCCCGCTATTCCACCTGCTGTACCGGTTACTCCACCTGACGATCCTGAAATACCTCCTCCAATATTTCCACCCACACCTCCAACAGTTACAGATCCGGAGGAGCCTCCACCCATTCCACCTATTGTGCCAGTTGTACCACCTGAAGATCCTGACATGCCTCCTCCAGTACTGCCACCCACACCTCCACCAGTTATAGATCCAGAGGAACCTCCAGCAATTCCACCTGTTGTACTGGTTGCACCACCTAATGATCCTGACATGCCTCCTGTTGTAGTGCCACCAACACCTCCACCAGTTACAGATCCCGAGGGGCCTCCAATCATTCCACCTGTAGTACTGGTTGCACCACCTGATGATCCTGACATGCCTCCTGCTGTACTGCCAGCCATACCTCCACCAGCTATAGATCCCGAGGAGCCTCCAGCCATTCCACCTGCTGCACCGGTTGCACCGGTTGCACCACCTAATGATCCTGACATGCCTCCTGCTGTACTGCCACCCACACCTCCACCAGCTATAGATCCTGAGGAGCCTCCAACCATTCCACCTGCTGCACCGGTTGCACCGTTGCACCACCTGATGATCCTGACATGCCTCCTGCTGTACTGCCACCCATACCTCCACCAGCTATAGACCCTGAGGAGCCTCCAACCATTCCACCTGCTGCACCGGTTGCACCACCAGATGATCCTGACATGCCTCCTGCTGTACTGCCACCCATACCTCCACCAGCTATAGATCCAGAGGAGCTTCCAGCCATTCCACCTGCTGCACCGGTTGCACCACCAGATGATCCTGACATGCCTCCTGCTGTACTGCCACCCATACCTCCACCAGCTATAGACCCTGAGGAGCCTCCAACCATTCCACCTGCTGCACCGGTTGCACCACCTGATGATCCTGACATGCCTCCTGCTGTACTGCCACCCATACCTCCACCAGCTATAGATCCCGAGGAGCCTCCAGCTATTCCACCTGCTGTACCGGTTGTACCACCTGATGATCCTGACATTCCTCCTGCTGTACTGCCACCTACACCTCCACCAGCTATAGACCCTGAGGAGCCTCCAGCCATTCCACCTGCTGCACCGGTTGTACCACCTGATGATCCTGACATTCCTCCTGCTGTACCGCCACCTACACCTCCACCAGCTATAGATCCAGAGGAGCCTCCAGCCATTCCACCTGTTGTACTGGTTGCACCACCTGATGATCCTGACATGCCTCCTGCTGTACTGCCACCCATACCTCCACCAGCTATAGATCCCGAGGAGCCTCCAACCATTCCACCTGTTGCACCGGTTGTACCACCTGATGATCCTGACATGCCTCCTGCTGTACTGCCACCCATACCTCCACCAGCTATAGATCCCGAGGAGCCTCCAACCATTCCACCTGTTGCACCGGTTGTACCACCTGATGATCCTGACATGCCTCCTGCTGTACTGCCACCCATACCTCCACCAGCTATAGACCCTGAGGAGACTCCAACCATTCCACCTGCTGCACCGGTTGCACCGGTTGCACCACCTGATGATCCTGACATGCCTCCTGCTGTACTTCCACCAGTTATAGATCCCGAGGAACCTCCAGTCATTCCACCAGCGGTACTTCCAGTGGCACTTGTGGTGGTACTTCCAGTGGCACCTCCAGCGATACTTCCAGTGGTACCTCCGGTTGCACCTGCAGCAGCACCAACAGTACCACCTCCAGTGGCACTTCCAGCTGCGCCTCCAACGGTACCTCCAACGGCAACTCCAACAGCAGAAGATATCCCAGCTCCTCCTCCTAAGTAACAGTGTGGCTTAATGAAGACTGATCCCCTTCGGAGTTATTTACTTCCATCTACACATTTCATTCAGGGATTTTAATTATTTCTTTATCAAATGCCACCACATAAGATTTATCATTCTTTATTAGGTTATGGTGATGTATTCATCATGTACATGGTTTAGAATATTTGCATTGGAAATATACTGAAAACGCCCTCTTAGGCTTGTAATTTGCCGGAGCTATTTGCTACATATTACACTCTCTTAGTCTCCATGTCAAACCACATACGAGTTGTTTCCGATCTGTGCAAACTTAACGGGAAATTAATCCACATGCCACACTGATGCTTTCTTTGATTCAACCGTCCAATGATATACGTCCCCTCATAAACCTTCATTCTTTTTTCTTTTCACACATGTGTAACTGTTAACCTGACATTAGCCAACATCTGATGACCATTGACCACCTACCCTCTAGAGTCATGCACTAATAAATTACAACCTGAAACCTGAAACTGTTTCTGCCGTCGTTCGTACAAACGTTAACTTTATTCCAACAACATTGGCCAGTCTTTTGGATTTCTCTCAACCCACTGATTGGGATGGTCGATAACGCGGACGTTGTTGTCTTGAGACCCATTTTTGAAAATTAATAAAGATAAACTTGAACTCGGCGTTGCTTGAAGTCAGATAAGGATTTTTTGTCGAGTATGCTTTTAGTTTAGTCCAGATTATGGCCGGGGTTCAACGTTTTATGTTTCTTACCACAACCAGCCTATCAGCATTCACCGATTAATTATCATGCGCCAAACACTGAAAATGATACAATTATTTGTTCCCTTTATTGCCTACACGACGGCATAACAATTGTTCTGCACTTAATTTATTTAAGAATGAAATCTCTGTTTTTACTTACCAGCGGCGACCTGGCCAACAAGCGACGCAAACTGACTGGACAGTGATGCAAGCTGGCTATAATCGGCTGCTATTTGAACGTACGAGTCCGCGCTAGCCATTGCTGTCAGTTGGGTCTTGTCAAAGGAACTTCCCATCCCGAGGCAAAAAATCTTGACACCAGAATTCTTTAAAGATCCAGCTATTCCTGTAACGTCGTCTGTTGATTTACCGGCCATCATCACTAACAGGACCCTGGCCGCGTTTTGACGTGATTGAGCGAATAATTGTGTTTGGCAAGTGCCTAGTCCTTGTCCTGCAGCACAATCTCCTCCGACCAGTTTCATACTTCCGATAGCAGCGTCAATAGCAGATGCTGAAGTATATTTGCTGAAGTCAAAAGACACCGACGCCGAGGCGCCAAACAAGACCATTCCTATGCGATATCCAGTCGCAGAAATGGTGAAGCTGCTGTAAACTGCTTTAACGAACTTTAGACACAGTTGGAAATTTGTATCGCCGCCTATACTGCTGGAGGCGTCAAGCATAAAAGCCAGTTCAACGGCCCCTTTAAGAAAGCGTGCAAAATCTTATTATACCGTTTGCCGCATTTTTTAGTCAGTAAATATAATTAATATTCTGACTTACAAACGGGTTGAACGTATCAGTTTGAAATAATTTTATACATTGTTCCACAGCCCTTAGTACTGGAATCATTAATGATTGAAGACACTTCAGAAACTTAGTTATCAGGAACTTACAATTTTACGTATTTTAAGCAAAATTTACTTTCAAGGGCAACGCGTGTTCGATCGTAGTCTCTGGTTTTATAATCCAATGATGTTTCAGTGTTTTATTAAAGTATTAGGCAATCAAGAGCCTACATCTATTTATATGTATTAAATATTCTTGTTTTGATTGATACCAAAATGCAACATCCGGCCGAAAACAAGGATATCATAGTACCTTAATGACAATCAATCAAAATATACCAACGGTAACTCCAAATACATCCATCATCTGAATATCCATCATCATCAGCCTTTATCGACAGATAACATTATGAAAGCGATCATGATTAAATGTGTATGCCTTCTGAAACCACTAAAGATTTTACGATTTGATTTATACCACGGACAGAGAACAATGGATGCACATCATATGAACAAGGAGCCCGCATTTTATCTGCGTTCAATTTTATTTGCTGTATTTTTAATTCAATTCATTTTTAAAATATCAACACGAAACCAAGAATGTTTTTAAAAAGACAATGCTTGCAATCGAGAAAACTTTTTCCAAACCAAATTCGCTCAAGTTGTGCATGTGCTGTCAGAAAATGTCTGGTATGTTAGCAGCATTGTAAGCCACTATGTTAGTCAGTCAAGCAATCAAGAAAACTGTCCAATATCAATGTCGCTCAAGCGACAATGTCTTGTATGTTGGCAGTTTTTTTTTAAAGTTTGTTTGGTCAAGGCCTCGGATTTATCTTAGGAATAAATCACTATCCATTGGATAGTTTAATTTGTTAACACGTATCCACTGGTTAGTGATGTATTGGTTATATAGAGTTATCCACCCCACAACAGCGGCCATATGACCAGAAGACCCTACCTGCTGCTCCTCCTGCTGCTCCTCCTGCTGCTCCCTGCCGCCCCAGCAGTTCCAGCAGATCCAGCTGCTCCTGCTGCACCCGCTGCTCCAGCCGCGCCAGCAGCTCCACTAGCGGAAATTCCTCCGGCTTTTCAAAATGTTAAAAAATATCAACGTTTTTAAGTCTGGTATATCACTTCCGATGAAACAGTCAAACGTTTTTTTTTACCTTTATGAACTAACGGTTTTAATCTAAAAGGATAAAAAAAATATCTACGTTTTAACACGGACTGTTTGCGTTATAAAACACGTATTTTCAGTGTAATTGATCCGTACCTGTACTTATTAGGCTGATGAATTGCTGTGAAAATCCAGACAAAGCTGAAAATGAAGCCACCGAAACAGAATACTCGGATGACGAGGCCATGGCTGTCATTTGCTCTTTATCAACGCTTCCTCCCATACCAAGACACATCATTTTAATGCCGCTTTGTTTCATAGCACTAGCCGAGCTTGTTACAGAGTCTGTCGATTTTCCCGCCATCATTACCACAAGAAGACGCGCACTAACGCTCGCCCCAGCTGCTGCTCCTCCACTTGCGGCGCCACCGCCTGCTGCGGCACCACCTGCCGCGGCACCACCTGCTGCTGCACCACCTGCAGCGGCACCACCTCCAGCGCTTGCGAACAAAGATGATTGACACGTGGAAAGTGCTGCTCCAGCGGCACATGATCCTCCAACTAGTTTAATCTGACGTGGAAAAAGCATTTGCATTGTAGAATGTTTTTACAATAACATACAATCGATGGAGTTAAGGATCAGCTTTGAGATAAACGGCATGTAACCTTGCTAATCATGGAGCCGAGGTTAGTATGTTAGAATCCGTATCCACTAAATTACGTGGTTACAGCTTGTGTTGTTATTGGGCACTGACAGTACAAACTTAAGTTTCTAGTCACTTTATGCTTCGGAAAGTCTAAGTTACCTGATCAAATACGAGGTTGCATGGGGTACTTGAGAAGAGATCTTTTAAATGATTTTCTGTTATATATTTTCTGTTAAAATTTGCCTTAAATTCCACGGGGAGTGGGAGCGAGGGTAAGGAAAAGATCCGTCTAGCGTTGCTTGGGCTTAGCTTATTGTCAAGTAGAAATGTTAAAATAAATGCTATTACTTACCTGACCCAGAGCGGTATCGACGTCTGAGATGGAGGAATATTTGCTGAAATCAAATACAACTTGAGCTGACGTTCCAAAAAGAACCAGTGCAAAGCGTATCCCGCTTCCCATACCAAAGGCATGGAATATAACCTTGATGAATTCGATACACAACTTGAGGTTCGCATCTCCCTGGATACTATCCGAGGCGTCTAACATGAAGGCTAGATCACACGAACCTGAAGAGTAAGAAGGTTTATCCTGAGACGTGATATTTTAACAAATTATCTTAACTAATATCGTAAGAAATGTATGAACGGAAGTAAGGAGACTATTTATGTTGACTTCATACCTCCACCTCCTGCTGCCCCTGCACCTCCACTCGCGCTGATACCACCGGCTAAAATTAAAACGTACAATAAATGGAAAATATTATATAAATGATATAAATGGAAGGATAGAAAGTCATTCAAGAAAAGGTAGTAACATGTTCGGAATGTTTCAACAATTGAAGGACTTGTTGCACGCAAGGCACTAGAGTAAGGCACCAAGGCACTAGTGTCTTGGCTGGGATCGCTGTAGCTTGGGAAGGGACGAATCCGGAACGCTCGATTTGGATTCCAACGAGGTAACTATTCTGTCACCGACGCCTCCACTGGAACACCTTGTAACATCACATTATCCACCTTGACCAATTCATGCACGCCAATTCACGTCTCTATTCAGACCAGGATTTTTGTCGGATTCCGCTCCCCTCCAAGAGTATTTTGTCTACGACAACGAAACCTGGAGGGTATATAGTACGACCAAACATGTTTCGCATTCCTTAACATTACATTAAAAATAGATTGCAACAATTAAGACGGATTCCGCTCAACGTTCGAGCAATAAGTGCAAAAATTAATTACTAAGAAACTACTCATAGCACGGTAACATTTTGAATACTATTTGAAACATATCACTTTAATTCACTTCTCCATGTGACCCCGCAATTAAATTCTCAAGCATTCTCGAGAAAACTAATGTCAAACCTCGTAAAAAATTATAAAAACGCACGCCATTTTGTTTTGAACTGACATGAAGCGTCTTTTTAATTAAAATATGTAATGACTTCTCTCGCGGGGTCAGCTTGGGAGCTAATTTATCGATAATTTCTTCTTAACTGTATTCAAAATGTTACCGTGCTATGAGTATTTTTTTGGTAACTTAATTTTTTGCACTTTTTGCTCGAACGTCCAGCGGAAATCGTCTTAAATCAATTTGCACTGGATCATACCTTGTGATATGAGAGTGGTCATGCTTCCACTAATGCCAGCTAAACCACTAAACGAAGCAGCACTCAGCACATAAGACGAAGAAAATGCCATAGCAGAGAGCTGTGTCTGTACAAATGAACCACCCATTCCTACAGCAATGATCTTGCATCCGGCCGTTTTCAACGACCCAGCAGCACTCGAAACGTCATCAGAAGAACTTCCAGCCATGAGGACAATCAGGACACGCGCTTTCCCTCCTGCGTCACCGTCAAACAGCGCTGACTTACACTGAGTAAGACCAGCGCCTGCGCTACAGCTTCCACCCATCAGCGTAACACTGGCAACTGCCGAGTCAACTTCTGAGATTGAAGTATACTGACTAAACCCAAAGACAACCTATAAGATAAATTAAAATTAAAGGAGTTATGTTAAAGGAGCTACGTCACGGATGGCGCATCTTGATATTCTCCATCCTCTACCATCCTTCTTCTTGTTTGGTTTACTATCCCCTCTTTCGTGTTTTTCTACCATAGAAAACTATTACTTTCAGGCTTTCTTCAATTTGAAGGTGATTTTGCACTTCGCAAATTGACTTAAAATATATTGGGACATTATGTTTGCCATGTACAAAATTAACTTCAAAATTGAAATAAAATCACCACAATTAAGTTTATTAAGGTAGAGAAGCACCCAATAGGTAATAATAAACCTAAGAAAAATGATGGTTAAGTTGAGGAAGATCGAGACGGATGATAAATGACGGATAATAATGCGCCATTCGTGACGTACCACCTTTAAAATAACGAGTTTTACACATACATGTATGTGTGATGTATGGATGGACATTTACGCCCACGGTTAAGTTTATTCTTTCTTGAACAGCCATCAATTTATCTAAAGTGGCGAAATCTGACGTCATTTTGATAAGAAGCAAATAGGACCGCTAATCATTCATACATTGCAACAAAGGAACACATGGATGACTATGGATGACTACATTCTTCAGGAATGCAATATGAATGAACAGAAACATTAACCTTTCCCGAAAGGTTGTTTTACTGTTTCATGTTGCCCAAAACACTTTGGAAACGCAAACGTTATAAATATTTATACCTTGGCACTGCTACCGAAGACAACTAATCCGTATCGTACTGCGCCGCCCATAGTAAATGAGTGGAAAATACTGGTGACAAACTTCATGACAAGTTGGAAGTTTGCGTCTCCACCAATGCTCGATGACACATCCACCATGAAGGCCAGATCACATCCCCCTAAAATAAATATTAACTTATTTAATGACGTGAATTACAAACAACGTTTGTAAATTACAAGGCAATTACATTAAGTTAATTCGGCAAGGACTGCGCATTTGGGTAAGTGTCTCGAACCCCACCAATGGTTTGATTCCGGCAGGTTGACGTTGTTGACATGTTGAGTTGCGCCTTGCTCCGAGGGGTTTTCTCTGGTTTTTCCGGTGTTCTTCCCATATCGAAAACCAAGCATCTGTCTTATTGGATTTACATCCTTATTAAGGACGTTCGCGCCCAATTCTTCCCACGTTCAGATTTTTTTAAACTTTTGCTGCAGTTAGATAATGACCAACTCATGTCAGAAAGGCAAAAACCGTGGTTGAGTCATAAGAAGTGGCAGCCATGTTTCTGGGAAACATGGCTGCAACCTCTTATGACCTTACCCATTCACGGAGGAAACTCAAGGCGGAAAGCAATTTAAGGATTGTGGAGTTATATTATTTGGTAAATACCGTTAAGGTATGGCTCATGAATGTCTAGTTAAGCGTGAAAGCGTATGGCGTCGTAGTACAAGATTTTTGTCCACTGGCCATAAATATTACTCGATTTTCTAATGGATTTCGTCTTAAATTTTCCTCTGCAGCTCTTTTAATAAATGAAACTGTCGTAGATGTTGACTAAACGGTATTTGTTACATTTCTTATCACGGTAAAATAAAGTAGTAGTAGTAGAGACAAAGAGAGAGAGACATACTAACCACCTCCTGAGGCACCGACTGCTCCCCGGCTGAAAAGCAGAAGTTTGGGGAAAAATCATTAGGAAATATTACGTAGGATAACACTAATACGTTTCAATTGATAAGTGGTTTTTCAAACGGGCGTCCCAGTAGTGAACGACTCGACTTGTCTTTGTCGCTAGCCACTACATGTAAGTGAAGCATTGCATGCAGGTGATTCAGGATTTCATTGTCCATCACGTCGTATTACCTAGAAGTATTGTCACTACCAATGAATGTCTTCCTTAGCTTGCGTCACTCTTGATGGGTATGGCAGCAATTGTAGTCTACTGTCTTTGTCGCCAGCCACTATACATGTAAGTGAAGCATTGCATGCAGGTGATTCATTGTCCATTACGTCGTGTTACCTAGAAGTATTGTCACTACCAATGAATGTCTTCCTTAGCTTGCGTCACTCTTGATGGGTATGACAGCAATTGTAGTCTACTGTCTTTGTCGCCAGCCACTATACATGTAAGTGAAGCATTGCATGCAGGTGATTCATTGTCCATTACGTCGTGTTACCTAGAAGTATTGTCACTATCAATGAATGTCTTCCTTAGCTTGCGTCACTCTTGATGGGTATGACAGCAATTGTAGTCTACTGTCTTTGTCGCCAGCCACTATACATGTGTTTTATGCATGTGATTCAAGATTTCTTTGTCCATCAAGTCGTGTTATCTAGATGTAATGTCACTACCAATGAATGTCTTCCTTAGCTTGCGTCACTCTTGATGGGTATGCCAACGTATGTAGTCTACTTGTCTGCTGTCGGTTGTCAGTCACTTGTGTGTCACGGATGTGGGTCACGTCATGAAACATTCTTGTATTGTCACGCGTAAATCACTCACCGCCAGCTCCGGCGCCACCTGATGCACTAGCGGAACCTCCATTAACTGAACCAGAAACAGAACTCCCGCCAGCAGACACTCCTCCTGATGAACTGCTTCCGCCTGACGTGGTTGTGGTCTGTGTTACCTGATAGCCGCCGCCGCCTCGTCGGTTTGCAAGACTGCTCATGAAGTCCCTTTGCATATCCCTTACTGTATATTGAATTTAAGTGTAGCGGAATTGCTTTAACAACTTAACTTGTGACCAACCAAAGAAAACCGCTAATATGGGGCAATATCAATGAACCTATCAATGAATCTTAAGAGCGACTTTCTGTAATTACTACGGATAGGTGTGCAAGATAGAAAAATCGAAATTCCCCAAACTTGTCACAATAAAGCCCTTTGGAAACTACTTTAGAAAATACAAGAATCAGTTCGTTCGGATTTATATTTTCCATTTTAAGCGATTTTTTAATTTTCACCCCTGGAGGAGGCCTCAAAGGACCGAAAAATGTGCTTGCTATCCTTGGTCCGTGTGAGAAAAATAAAACAAATAGCACAATTTTTTCGATAACGCATGGTTTAGTGACCCTTCCATTACATTGTACCGTTATTAAAATTAAAAAAGATTCAAACTTGATTTTTTTACAAATTTTCAGAATTACCACCTAAATCAACATTACGGCAACTATCAATTTTGGCCAACTTCAACGGCAAAAATCGCTACCTGGTACATGGCTTTCGTTGTTAAGATGGCATTCCAGAGAAACAACAACTCTTCCTCTATCATTCTATGAAATAAAATGTTGGGGCAAATGAAACTACGAGTTTTGACAGATGAAAACATTTACGGTACTTGCTCGAAATTTATGACCTTTGAACTTACAGTTACATTGGTAGTAACATATAAGATAACTTGAATAACAGTTGAAATTTTGTCCTAAATCGCCTCGTTTCCACAGTTGAATTATTTGTACTAATTCTTGATTGTTTAGTAGCAATTGTTTCAAAGGAATAAACGTTTTTTTGCACCGAAAAGGAACTATAAATATCTTGACGACAACATTTCACGTTGGTGCTATTTGTTTACTTTGACAAATATATCAACGCGATAAAGTTGTAAGCGACTCAAGTTACATATGGCATCACGTAAAATGCTTACATTTCTTCTCAAGCAAAATCGTGATAGTATAAAAAAGAAATCAAACTGAGCCTACCTTTTATAATTACAATTTTCCCGGTACATCTGAATTGCATGACCGCCGCCGACATGTACGAAATTGCGTGACACTTATCACTAGGTCCCAGGTTTTGCGCGGAAGCTCGGAAACCGACACGCAAGCGTTCTGCGCGCAAGAAACAGTTTTACAAAAAGTAATATTCAAAACTGGAGAAAAAGACCGAAGAGCCAATGTCTGTTAACCTTCTAAGTTCTTATGTGCTCAATGTATCTCTAAAACGGCCGTAAACAGTACAGCAGCCGTATGAGACCCTATTGATATAGATGGATATAGATACAAAATGGCTCTCTCTCTCTGTTACATTACAAAAACGGAATTCAAGAGGGAAACTATTCTTGCCTTGTTTATAACGAACAGGCCAAAGTAAGAACCATATTTTCCCTTCGAATAAGCGCCCCGAGGCCGATTGTTTCAAAGTTTTATGCAGGTTTTTCTTTGTCAATCTACATGATTAAACCCCGCGCTTTATTTTATTTCTGTACAATTTTATTTTTGGCAAGAACCCTGGACTAATCCCGCCTTCTCTTATAACTTCATAGGTAGGTTTATATTTTAAATACACAGTGGAACCCCGCTCATTTTAAAGCAAAATTTACAAACACGTATATTGATCCTAATGAAAAGTGGCTTCATGTAGTTATTCGCAAATTGTTGGTGGTCAATGTGGTGATGGTATATCCAATCCTGCAAATGTTCAGTGTGTTTTGATTGGAAATTGTGGCAAGGATACTCGGGAACATTTGAAGGCTACTCAATTGAGGGCTCCATCTTTGGACGGGGCAATGCTACTGCTGGATACAGCAGGTTAGTGTAGATTATTTTGCATAAACTCTTTTGGTTGAAAGAAAAATAGAAGAGGTGGCACTAAGGCACCCATTCGTTTTTGACACTTTCCATTTATGTGACATGCGCTGGTCACTGCCTCGTCCCCAGGCGTCGCTCCTTGTTTGAGCGCGGTGCGCGTGGGGTTGTGGGACTGTTGCAGACAAGAAGACGCTTCGCCTCCTAACCATCAAGCGTTTCCTGTTTTCTCGCTCGCAACGGCGCCTGGGGACGAGGCAGCACAGGTCATGTAAACTGCGACAGTTTAGTTTATCCATGCCGCGTTCGATTTGGGAGTATTTTGACATTGAGGTTGGGAACAGCAAAGGATGACGGAAAGCGTCATACTTGTCTTTGCCATGTTTACTTGGAGAGCTTCTCGAGACATGCTAGTGTCGCCACGGTCCATAAACACGGTGAGCATAAAGTGACCCAAAAGCGGCAATTAGATTCAATATTTCACATCTTGATGCACGTTACCTGAATTTTACAACAATATAGAACCCAGCATCCTGAAAAGTCTTTTTTTGTTTGCATTTTCCGCCATTTTGTTACTATTTTTAGAAACAAAATGGCGGGAAATGCAAAGGTCAATACACCATAATACCATATAATACATAAAAACAATTTTGGTGCGAAATTTGAAAAACAAAAAACATACGATTTTTCAGAATGTTGAGTTCTAGTTGTTGTACAATTTCAGGTAACGTGCATCAAAACGGGAAAAGTTTAAACTAGTGCCACTTTTGGGTCACTTTATGCCCACCGTGAAATAGCTGCCATTGTTATCTCGAGAAGTTTGGTTTCAAGGCTGCAAAGTTAGGCTCTTTCTTTTTCTAGCTCTCTTTGATGTTTTCGAGAGAGCAACGTATTCATTTAATACTAATTATAATTTTGCATTAAAACTGCACAGGTACACATTTACCGCCTGTCCACGATTAAACGCCCCATAGAATCATTATATCTAAAATATAAATCTACCTATGAAGTTATAAGAGAAGGCGTAATTAGTCCAGGGTTCTTGCCAAAAATTACAATTCTACAGAAATAAAATAAAGCGCGGGGTTTACCGTAAAAGCTCTATTAAGCACCCGGGGTCTTATTTAATTTCAAGCTTCAAGAAGGGAGGGGGGGGGGGATTATTAGAGAGTGGGGCTAAATAGAGAGGGGGCTTATTTCAAATCATAAATTTTCGAGAAAACTCACTATATATTCACTTTACTATATACACCATTAACTAAAACAGAACAAGAAATGGGTTGTGTATAATCGCTGTCATTTATACCCTAACTCAACGATAGTTCTGGAAATTAAAGACCACGTTTAATTCAATACAAAGTGACTGAAACGCCAGAAAATATTGCTGGAAAGTCATTTACATCCGCCTGCCGGAAAGGGGTGGGGGCTTAATAGAGAGGGGGTCTTATTACAAAATCTGACTTCCAAAGGGGGGCTTAATAGAGAGGGGGTGGGGGATAAATAGAGCTTCTACGGTAATCATGTAGATTGACAAAGAAAAACCTGCATGAAACTTTGAAACTAGACTTTCTCAAAGTCTGTTTTTCGCGTTTTGGTGATTTTGTCACTCGCTTTCGCGACTTCGTGGCAAGTCTACTTTGAAACAAGCGGCTCCCGGGGCGCTTATTCGAAAAGGAAATACAGCTTTTACTTTGACCTATTCGTTATAAACAAGGCAAGCATAGTTTCCCTCGTGAATTCCGTTTTTGTAATGTAACAGTGTGAGAGAGAGAGCCATTTTATATCTATATCCAACTATATCAATAGGGTCTCATACGGCTGCTGTACTGTTTACGGCCGTTTTATTGATACATTGAGCACATAAGAATTTAGAAGGTTAACAGACTTTGGCTCTTCAGTCTTTTTCTCCAGTTTTGAATATTACTTTTTGCACTGACTGTTTCTTGCGCGCAGAACGCTTGCGTGTCGGTTTCCGGGCTTCCGCGCAAAACCTGGGACCTAGTGATAAGCGTCACGCAATTTTCGTACATGTCTGCGGCGGTCATGCAGTTCAGATGTACCGGGAAAATTGTAATTATAAAAGGTCACGATTTTGCTTGAGAAGAAATGTAAGCATTTTACGTGATGCCATATGTAACTTGAGTCGCTTACAACTTTATCGCGTTGATATATTTGTCAAAGTAAACAAATAGCACCAACGTGAAATGTTGTCGTCAAGATATTTATAGCTCCTTTTCGGTGCAAAAAAACGTTTATTCCTTTGAAATAATTGCTACTAAACAATCAAGAATTAGTACAAATAATTCAACTGTGGGAAACGAGGCGATTTAGGACAAAATTTCAACTGTTATTCAAGTTATCTTATATGTTACCAATGTAACTGTAAGTTCAAAGGTCATAAATTTCGAGCAAGTACCGTAAATGTTTTCATCTGTCAAAACTCGTAGTTTCATTTGCCCCAAAATTTTATTTCATAGAACGATAGAGGAAGAGTTGTTGTTTCTCTGGAATGCCATCTTAACAACGAAAGCCATGTACCAGGTAGCGATTTTTGCCGTTGAAGTTGGCCAAAATTGATAGTTGCCGTAATGTTGATTTAGGTGGTAATTCTGAAAATTTGTAAAAAAATCAAGTTTGAATCTTTTTTAATTTTAATAACGGTACAATGTAATAGAAGGGTCACTAAACCATGCGTTATCGAAAAAATTGTGCTATTTGTTTTATTTTTCTCACACGGACCAAGGATAGGAAGCACATTTTTCGGTCCTTTGAGGCCTCCTCCAGGGTGAAAATTAAAAATCGCTTAAAATGGAAAATATAAATCCGAACGAACTGATTCTTGTATTTTCTAAAGTAGTTTCCAAAGGGCTTTATTGTGACAAAGTTTGGGGAATTTCGATTTTTCTATCTTGCACACCTATCCGTGGTAATTACAGAAAGTCGCTCTTAAAAACCTTCGTGTATTATCCGAAATGTTCGTCAGACGTGCACATTTGCCGCTTTTTATAACAAAGTATGGTTTACTCAGGCAAATATAATAAAAGAGGACTTTATTTCGCACGTAATGGTTGATTTTCTTCCAAATGCGTCAGCTTACCACACCTTGAGCGCGTTCTAAATCTATATAATAAAGCATCAAAGGAGCCAAAGCCTTGTACAGTATTATACTGTGATATATTTATAACACCTCGGTTATTTATTCATTTATAATATATATTGTATCTATTCTATGTTCATATTTTTGAAAATATTAGAGAAAGATAATATACAGTGAACTGTACTCACTTGTTCCTTCGGCAACAGCCTTAACAGCAGCTGCAAAAAATATAAAATTTTCAGTTTTCAGTAGCGGGGTTTTATCCATAGACCTCAAACATGAATGAATGAGAACTTTATTAAAGTGTCAAGAACCTTGTAGCCTGGTAATAATATACCATACTAATTAGGGGACACTGAAAACATGAATTATCGAGGTATGTAAAGGTGAGTGAAGAAAATAAATTCCTTTTTAGTGCTAAGCTAGAAATGAATTATCTTGACTGATTGCCATGTCTATATTTTAATGTTAGTTCTGTGTTGTATTATAGAGAGACATTAGTCGTCAATTATCTTACTAATGGTTGCCCACATATTGTCGATGTATAGCAAAAGTGAATGAATTATCTTTATTATTTTTTTTAATCGTCAAATATACAAACTTCTTTTTCACCGCTATCTAGCAGCCTAATTGTAGGCAAATGATTAATACCATACACCGACTAGTGATACCTTACCTTTGCACAAATGTTCCTGCATTGCCGTAATTATAGTGGCCATTTGAGGAAAATCAACTGTAAACACGTGTTCCCCTTTTGGATCGCTTGCCATTGCATTTAGTTGTGCTATTTTAAAGTGTGTTCCCAGTCCAACCGAGAATATCATTACCCCCGTGTTTCTAAGTGCTTCAGAAGGTTTCACTACGTCGTCATGGGAAGCTCCGTCAGTCAAAACGACAAGTACACGTGGAACACCTTGTCTAACGTTACTAAACAGTTTGTCTGCGGCCATTTTCAGTGCAACGCCAGTCTTTGTCGTGTAGCCAGGGTATTTAATGCGACCAATCGCTGCCTCTACATCTTGCTTAGTGTTAAACTGACTGAAGTCAAATTGAAGTTCACTGCGAGACGAAAACACGATCGCTCCGACTCTCGTATCCGTTGGAGACACATCAAAAGCCCTTATAAGGGATTTGACAAATTCCAAACACTTTTGAAAATTTCCTTTGCCGTACATCTCTACGCTGCCGGAACCATCTATTAGAAATCCAAGGTCTACTTGAGTTTTGCAAGCTGAGATAAACATGCAGAATGTATTTGTTAAATAAACACATCACGTTTGGAAAGTTAGACAAACGTATGAAATAATGACATTCATATAAACTATATGTTGTGGTTCAATTTATCCTTGATGTTTAAAGCCAAATTGAAATAATCAAATTAACAATATTTGACTATACCATAACATTCCGATAATAGGCCCTGGTCTTATTTTAGTATTAGTTTGTTTAAAAAAGCCTCGGGAGACTGAATAATTTCACAATTTGCAGCCCCTTTCTCCCCCTAGCCCCCTTAGCTCCCAATCCCATACAATGTTGACTATTTCATAAAATTTGGCTCCTTGGCCGGCTAGAAACAGAGGGAAAAGGGCAGACAATAATTATTCAATTCCCTTGCTTGTCAGTCTCGCATGTGAAGTGAAAACAAGACTTTTGACCAAAAACTTACTGCAGCGGTTAATTCATGTGCCTTTCTGATTGGTTTCAACAAACGTTCTAAAAATATTCTAGCGATCACGGTTCATCGAGTTCACTCTATCAATGACAAAATTAAAAACAAACGAACACGATTAAGGAATGTGGGTCTATCATAATTGACTGGCTATATAGTATGTGTCAGCGCAGAATACTGCAGTCACTGCTTTGGTTTGTCCTGCAGTTTGTTTGTCATGTACGTTTGTGATGTTCTTATCGTTCTCAAAGGTTTATCAACAGTACATTTTATGTCTAAATATTACCCCATAATTTCTTTATAGAATCCATAGTACAGTACAGTCTCGATTTCGCGAGCCCTCGATTTCTCAAAAACCGCGATAACTCGAACCAAAAGTCGTTTCCCATGGATCCGTTTCACTATAATTTTACCCCCGGTATCCCGATTTCTCGAACCAATTTTCCTTTCTCTTGGAGGTTCGAGAAATCGGTATTCCACTGTGTTTAGTTCCAATTTGACTTGTCACGAGTTTCCAAATTTGACGATGGTCTTCTTGAGAGCAGCAATCATATACAGTTCATATATAATTAATGGTGGTAGCGGCCACCATACAATGTACATGCTTGTATTTTACCTTTTACCGAGGATCCATCAAATGGTCTTGGAAGGAAATATTGTGCACCAAATTGTCTTTTAACTCCAGAATGGTTGGACCAGTGCAAGTGATGTTTCCGCCTTGAATGAAGTTTACGTCTTTTTTCCATAAGGTCCATTTCGCTCGGCAGTTTCATTGAATAATCATTTTTCCTTAATCCAATTCTTTCGATAAAAAACCTGCTGGCAGTGTTTTGACTT
Organism: Desmophyllum pertusum; assembly: GCA_029204205.1. Taxonomy (NCBI): domain Eukaryota; kingdom Metazoa; phylum Cnidaria; class Anthozoa; order Scleractinia; family Caryophylliidae; genus Desmophyllum; species Desmophyllum pertusum. The sequence continues at coordinate 1,904,566 of MU825879.1, forward strand.
TTTCGCGCTGAAAAATAAAGAAAATACTACGTTTATGTAAAGCAACTTTTAAATTAGTTCCTGCCAAAGACCACAGCTAATTTGTACCAATTGCAAACGTATAGAGCAAGAAAACTTGCTTGAAAGCCGCTAAAGTTATGTGTTCTTTTGTTCAAGACAATTAAACAATTAAAGCCACTTATTTGATTTTCGCGTACACAAGCGTACGTTAACTTGGAAATGCAGTTCCTACAATAGGCACTTGTTTATAATTATATCCTGGAATATTCACGTAAAAGGATAACTGCCTTTTTAAACATTTATTATATAATATTACAAACTGATTATAAATGCACGTAAATGGTAACAGATGAACATTACTCGCTTTTACCGAGAGACGAGCAGCTATGTAGTTAACTCACCAACTCAAATACAATTTGATGATTCTGAAGGGAATCACCCTAGTTCAATGACTATCGTACTTGTCTTACTTACTTATTGAGATATTTGCACCCCAGGGGGTTGACAGACATTGACAGATATCTTGTTGCATCCAGATATTTCCCCCGAGATAAAACAAAAAACAAAAATAGGCAAACAACTGCATGGATGCAGCAGTTAAGATTATTCCAATTTTAAGACACAGGAACGGCTATAACACGTCCGATAAGCGGCTTCTGTTCTCATATTGGTGATATCAATTATTCCATTATAATTAGATACCACGATTATCAAGCACGATTCGACCATAAAATATATACAGGTATTTTAGTAAAAATGTTTCTAAGTCATCTAATCGAATTATACATTATGCTACTTTACGACATTTTCACTCGACTTTAGTTTAAAGAAATGAGACAACCTTTTGGGTCTGAAAGCGGTGACACAGGCTTAACATATCGTACCCGCAAGAGAGAATTGTGTGTTGTAGCTAGTGACCTCTGTTGAAACAGCTAATTTACTGCGCACGGACATACATTTATTTTACAAATCAAAATAATAATAATAATAATACAAATCTGAACAAAACAAGTAATAACAAGCTGTAATATGATCTTAGGCTGGATAAGTTAATGAACCTCAGTCTTCTTATAGAAACTATAAATCCCGCCGTCATTAAAAAATAATTACATCGCATCTCTCAGAACAAATGTTTCTTTACGATCTTGACCTTACCTCCTTTTAAGCCACGGGAAGTCGTTGAAACCTTACAGAAGACAAGAACATTCCACACCGATAGAAAAAGAAGGTTAACATTCATTCCTGTCGAGAAAAATCATAAATAATACCTGTAAAAGTCTAAACAAAGACGAGTCTTAACTGGAAATATCGTTAAAGTTCCTTTAGAAGCGAATATCACATTATGACAGTTAGTAGAGCGGCACCACTTACTTGAACTCGAGCTAAGTTCACGTCGATAAATTTCAACTCCTCTCTTGCTTTCAAACCACAACCAAGATCCAATTACAACATGTTTAAGATTTGGTTTGCTTGGTGCTTTGTCTTCATAAACTTACAGTAGAATAAAGCTTCGAACAACAATGCATATTTGATCGCGATGTTGTTTCAGGAGGCGACGCTGGCGCCTCTCTGAGGACAGGAACATTTGATTTAGTTAAAGGACTCAGCGATTGAGTGCTCTTGCAGGTACATGAAATAAAATCGATCTTGTATTTGCGAGGTGGTCTTTTATTACTTTTGAAGCGTGTTGACATTACACGGGTGGTTAACTTTTCAAATCCGCGCTAATTGCTGCCAGAGCTATCCGTCAAACATTAAGAGGAAGAAACAAGCATTTATATTGGTCCGTCGATAATTGGGAGTACGTTTTTTGTTTGTTTTATTTCTTGTGAGATGTTTTTACTTTTCGAAAACAGGAAAAAATTCCAACTTAAATTGTTGGTGATGTCACTGCTTTTGGCAGCTTCTACCTCCTAAATTCGTGTTCAGCGGTTCTACCTTTGAATCGATTTGTAAATTAGTCAGTATTGATTGATTTATTCTTGACAAAAATCATATGCTATTTTAAGTAATAATGATGTAATGGTGGCATAGAATAGATTCGTATTCATCTCGTTCGAAAGATATTGTTGTGTCGATCGATATTTCGTACTCGACTTTTATTTACAATTTGTTCTGTATCATAGTTTTTCTCTTCAAAGAGTGTTATGGGAGTCATAAGAGTAACAGGCAAAGTTAGTACAGTGGTTTGTAAATCCATGGTAAGCGACTTTTGATGCTCCACTGCCCACGAATAACGAGTCAAGTTGAGTCTATATGGTTATGTTTACAGAGCTCTCTCTTTGTGGAGTAGACTCGATTTGGAGCTTTTGTTCCTAGTTAGTGGAGCGTATGAGAGGGAACGAGATGCTCTGGGATAAAGCGTTCCGCCATGACATGCGCAGTAAAACCGCAAGTCCAACCACCCTGTGTGTGTCTCTCTGAGACATGGAGTCGAACATGGAGTTTTTATTCCACGAGCCTATTCGGTTTTCTTTAGAGGAATTAGTAAAAAAAGAAATCGAAAAAGGTGCAGTTCAAAGGGACGTACACATGCGCAGTAAAACCGCAATTTGACGGCGGAACGCTTTATCCCAGAGTATCTCGTTTCCTGTTCCGCTGGATAAGTGTAACGAGGGCTCTGGGAACGAGATTGCACGAAGCCTGAAAGGAAACAACGTGCATTTCCAACCAACAATTGCAATGTCGCGGGATGCTGGGACTGTTGGGTGTTCCAAAACTCTTCTGCTACGCTCTCTTCTTCCCAAAACTATAACATCATTTCTTTCCACAGTTCAGACAAGGGCTAACATTTATCAAATTAAACGATATCTGCCTGTCGATTTCTTTGCGCAGCAGCTATCGCGGATGCTTAATGCCAGAAGATGTACACTCATCTGACGAATTTCGAGCTTTTCGACGAAAACGAACAAAATTTCGCTATAAACGAAACTCCGGCAAATTCGGAAAAAAAATTGATTTGAAATTCCGCTTTGCTTTGAAAGTTTCGCGCAAAAATTATCTGCACTTAGCGAAATCCCGTGCAAAAATTCGCCGACAATTTGTTTCAATAAAACTTTGTTCGTTTTAGTCCCGAAAAGTAATGTGGCTCGAAGTTCAATGAGCTACCGCGCAGAGAAATGACTTTAATAACAACTCTTGCTTACAAAATGTACTTTTAAGGTACATTCGAGAACTGACTACCCGAGTGACCAAATGGATTTTAATGGATAGGCATACAATAAAATGATGTAGTTAAACTGGCCGGTATCTGCAATGATCTACAGTCACCTCTCTATAGAGGCGAATGCCATACTTACTCGCTAATCACCTGCACCACCCTATAACACCCTCCCTCTCGCCTCTGCCTGAAAACAAATGAACCTTGAAGTGATGGACTGGAATGCATAATAGTGACGATCAGACAGTATTCATCAAAAGTCAGGAACCATTCAGTGAGGTTTTGCAATATATTGAAGTCGTAGCTTGCGTAGCAGTCGTTTCCTTCCCTAGAGCGCGCGCGGGAGCCGCGTGATCGCGCGAAAGCAACGAGCACTCCTTTTAATTTCGCGCTCAATACCTTCAAACGATCACGCGCGCTCTCGGAAAGGAAATGACTGCTACGCAGGCTAATGAAGTCAGTGAATGTTATTTAGAATAATGAGAACCATCGAAGTATAATCAATATAATCACAACAAGTCAGGATGTTTTGAGCGCCATTATTCTATTATGCAGTCCGGATGCCAAGCGCGGGAAGAACGCGCCAAGTAACGATTGTTTTTATGTGTTTTTGTCTCAGATTGGTTCACGATATGATTATTCAGAAAAGACGATAAAAACAAGACCAAGTCATTGAAATAGATAAGTTGTTACATTGCTTTTAACGAAAAATATAATAACTCTGAATTCTAATTTTAAAACAATAACTTTATCATATGGACTTCACAATGCTTTCATGCGAAACGTTGTTCTGGATTAATTTATATACGTTTAATTTTCATTTCAGAATATTTTTCTACTAGTTCTCTGACTACTTTAAAGGTAACACTTTACTTTGATAAAGGAATTTAGGCAGTGAAATTCAAACCAATTATTGTCAGTTGGATCTACGGACATTTTCAATTGCACCAAAGTTACCGTAAAACCACCTGTGAAATGTCAACACGCTTCAGCAGGAACAAACCACCACCTGCAAGATCGCTCTTAGGGCCTCCACAGACTGTTATCGATAACTATATATTTAGTTGTCGATCATAAAAAGTTGTCAATAACAAAAAAGCCAGTGTGTGAAGCTAGTTATCGATAACTAAAGCCCTTAGTTATCGCTAATTATAACTAGCTTCACACACTGGCTTTTTTGTTATCGACAACTTTTTATGATCGACAACTAAATAGTTATCGATAACAATTGGCCCAGTCTGTGCAGGCCCTTAATTACCAAGAGTCCAACAAGACAAGATTTCTGTTGTTTGTTGCTCATAGCGAGACGCTAGGTATACCTCCAAAGCTAATATGGGTATTTTTTAGTTGAGTCGAGCAGGAATACAGCCTTTATGGTATAATAGATCAATGACACTGTGCAAAACATTTATTTATCTTGATATTTCTTGGGAATTATTTTTCAAACGCAAAAATTAAAATGAGGCAGAGACAAATAATAGAGGTATTGAATAACGCGAACGTAGACCAGTCCTGGTTGGTTTGAAATGGGGTATGGTTTTTAGTATCCGGTCTGGGATAGGGCATGGAAATTAGATATCATAATCTGAAATGGTATAAGGGGAACGCTTGTATCAATTCCATTCAAAGTCTTGTTTATAAAGAGGCTATAGACCCAAAAATAGTCAAAGAACCAAGCAAATAGATAGTCTATCACTTTCAAACTGAATTCCAATTTTATTTCGGAAACAGCAGATTATATTTAATCGTATTTATTATGCTTATACGTGACATTGACTTGAATTCAAGTAAGTCGCGTCTCGTCTAGTACGTTAAGGGCACTCGTAAAATTTTAGCATGAAATGGGGGTGATGGACTCCTGGAAAACATATCTAGATCATAGGAATCTTGATACAATATTGGTTGATTGTCCATGAGTACACTCGACAATGACAGGTCCATTAGGAAGTGAGGATGACGAACGACAACGAGGATGGAAATGGATTGCAATATGGATTTCTTTGAATGAAAAAACGTCATTTTCAGTTTTTCAAAGTTTCGCAATTGGCTCGGAAATCTTTGAAATTTTGCAAATGGCATATTAATTTCTTGAAGAAATTGCCTTTTATCATTTAGTAGAGGTTATTAGTTCTTATTTCATAGATTTAGGGACCATTTCATATGTAAGAAAACATTTTGAGCAAATACGCCGGGACAGTGTCCCTTGATTGACCCAGGCCATAAAATTACAAAGGTTAGTATGATTTTGTATGAATTCCCAACTTGATTGGGTTGCTGATATTTATCGATCATTAGGCAATATTTAAGTCGAGTTGTTTAGTTTTTTGATCTAATATGACTCGTCCCCAGTCCTCTCACGGCTGTCGTAGAATTTGTTCAGACATTTACGTATTATCTAGGGATGACGATAAGAGAAGGATTTCCCGTGCCCCATGATATTTTTTTAGATAAAATATATTAATAGTTCCATGCCATGCTGTGAAATATATATATTTTGATATCCTGCAGATCGAGGCAACGACAAAAAATTACTAAAACTGACCAATCAGATAGCGCTCTTAAAATAGCTCAGCTATGGACTAATATATTTTAAAATTATGATTGGAATAGACCCATGTATGGCGGGATGCTTCACTTAGATCATTCTCTCTTGGTATTATCAGTACAGCAAGGGGCCCAAAAGTGTGATCAATTTTAATTAATTCACATTATTTCGTGTGTGCAAACTATCCAATCAGAAGCTGAAGAATTGCTATACTCGGCTTCTGATTGGATAGTATACGCGTACGAAATAATGTGAATTAATTAAAAGCGGTCACACGTTTGGGCTCCTTGCTGTAATAGTTGTCGTCGACAGGAATGAACGTCCATCTCTGATTTATATTTGTGTGGAATGCTCTTCTCTTTTTTCAGTGTCGGAGTTCACCGAGGGCTCGTTTGTTATCATGATGACGGTGATGACGATGGTGAAGTTGACGGACATTGAGTTGGTGGCAGTCGAAATCATCATCTACCTCGCGCCTTGCCTTATTTTGAGAGTAGCTGGGGCAGTATCCACAGTAATCAGGATAACCTTGAATAAAAATGAGCATTCAAATTAGAGATGTATAAATAAATTGAAATAGTACAACCCATTCACATAAAACAACAATAACAACAACAACAACAACAACAATAACAATAACAATAACAATAACAATACTTTGAATAATGCCAAACAATTAACTTACCACAATAGCAGGGACGGCAGTAATTAACAGAAATACCTGGACGAAAAAAAGAAAACAAAAACATATTCAGTAGGGGATGTGGTTAGAGTGGAATTTTACAAAGGTTTGACTACTCGTAACATCAAAATGCTTCATGCGCTTTTTAAGAAATAATAACCGACTTTCCTTCAATTTATATCTTCAGCAATGTTCCTTGTTGTTGCACAGGCAATGTTTGAATAGTTATACAATCCTTTACGCCAATGTACTACTCGTGACTTGAATCGATTATTCATGAAACATGCACTTATCTAAAGGCTCGTGAATATATGCTCTGAAAATTCAGCCGAAGTCAGCTCATCAGATATATTTCATGATATACCACTGGAAAGCATTGTATGACTAGTTATATTTTAAAAGTACAGTAGCTCGGGTAAAGAAACAGGATAAATGAAATAGTGTCTTTCTGGGTGTTTGCTCGATATTTTTGAAATGGGAAGAATGAGAAATGAGAAAAATATATTTAATTTAATTTTAACCTTTCAAAACATTGGTGACAAGTTGTTCTGCAGTCCTTTCCATTTGTGCGTAGCCGGTCTTCAAGATGTGTTCACTGTGTGGGACACTTGCTATGACATGGAGCTGCCAATTACTGTATAGGTTACCAACGCCAACACAGAACATTTCCACGCCATATGATCTGATATTGGTAGATGGCGCAAGGACGTCATCAACCGAGCTGCCAGCAGTGACCACAACGAGTGCCCGAGGTACATAGGCTCTCCATGAGCTGTCAAAAAGGTAATGCTGTGTTACATGCAAACCGCGTCCGATGTACAGATTGTGTGTTCCTGGCCAGTGGGTTCCTGGATATGTAATAGACTGCAACGCCTGATCTATGCTCCGCATATCGAAGTATGTGTGGAAGTTAAAGATGACCAAAGCCTCGTAGGAACACACCACGACACCCACACGAGTCTTATAGTGGCCGAGTGGAAAGGCATGGGCTACAGCGCTAACGAAGTTGATAATCTGTTGGAAATTGTTCTCGTTGCCCACGGCAGAGGATCCATCAATCAAAAATCCCAGGTCGAGCGTCACGGCTAAATAGATAAAGGAGAACAAATAAGAAAAATACATTTTCTAGATCTCAAGATCGATATAATAAACCAAACCAAACCAAACAAACAACAATAACAACAACAAAAATAAAAGAAACAATACAACGTGCTAGCAGGTTAAAAGTATTTTTAAATAAAAAAAACGAACATAGAGTTCGTAATATGGCGTTTAAAAGGGAAGATCAAAGAACAATAAAGTATAGTAAAATTAAATGAGTTGAGATCGCCTGTCTTAACATTTCACCGAACAGCACATATGTTTAAAAGTACGTAGTGACTGTATATGCACGTGAGCTTCGAACAAAATGATTTCAGTACACTTAAATGCGAGAATAGCCGTCCTTTCTTTCTGAATAAAGAAGAAGACATCGATATCCAAAATCAAGAGCAAGACAAACCTTCTCCTGCTTCTGCTGAGCTTCCACTGATGCTGATGCCACCGGCTAAACAGGAAATAAAATGAGTGCATAATTATAAAATCAAAAAAAAATTGACGATTCAAGTTAACAAAAGTAAAGCTTTTATAGGTGCTAGTGCATCAACAGACCGGTGCTAGCTAATAACTGCGATTTATGTATAAGCGGCTAAGAGTATTGCTATACTTCCCATGGCTGGGATGCTATTCCGTCACAGATTACCGCGCTCCCAGTATTTCGTCCAAGTTGCCCTAGCTAGCACATTCATGTTTTTAGTGAACAGCTTGAGAATGAAATTTGGACATTTGCAGGTATTATTAAACCAGTTTCGCAATAGGGCCGATGTACAACGTCTCCGCAGGAGTAAAATGCTAAATTGATAAAAACAAATGAAGATATTGTTTTGCATATACCTTGCGAAATTAGGGTACATAAGCTTTTATTAATGCCTGCTAGACCATCAAAAGAGGCAGTGGACAGGAAATAAGACGGGTTATATGCTATATCTGATAGCTGTGACTGATCAAATGAGCCACCCATGCCAACAGTAATTATCTGCACTCCGGCGACCGTCTTCAAGGATTCAGCAGCAGTTGAAACGTCACCAGGAGATTTTCCCGCCATAAGGACGACCAGGACACGTTTTATCTCCTCGGAAGCACCAACGAACAGCGACGACTTGCATCGAGAAAGAGCTGCGACGGCGTCACAGTTACCACCGATCAGGTCGACATTGGCAACTGCCGAGTCCACTTCTGACATTGAAGTATACTGACTAAAATCAAATACAATCTGAAAAATATATATGGTGAATAATTTATGTTTTAGATGACGATATCGCTAGCTCGATCTCCCTTTTTTTTAAAACAAAGGTTAAAAATATATCTGTAGCATTTATGATAGGATAGAAAAAATAATAATCAACGAAATAAAATAGAACTAAAACGCCTAATGATTATCAACTTGAAGTTGATTAGGGTAAATTGGAAAACCTGACGTTTCTAGCGTTAGACCTTCGTCAGAGCAAAACGGAGCTTTTCCAAATTCGCTACGGCGTTTAATTTACCCTAATCAACTTCAAGTTGATAATCAGGAAAGTGGTTTACTTGCACACCGACGCAGCACAACAGTTTCACTAGAAACTAATCACTTTGTAAAAAAATAAGACTGTTTATATATAACTACTGACAGATTCTAGCCTTCTTATCGCGCTTGCAACTCACATTTTATGACAGAAATATTGATATTTTTCCTACACATATACTTAACAATTAGCCTGCGAAATCGCGCGGAATATCGCCTGATACTTAGCCGACGAGGCCGAAGGCCGAGTTGGCTAAAATCTGGCGATATATATTCCGCAAGATTGAGAAGGATAATTGTTTCATTATTCAAGAAATTGATAACACAACTAAAAAAAAAATCTTCCACTTTTATTTCAAGAACTGACTTGAACATTTTACCGCGCGCATACGAAATTACATATATCGCAGGATATATGTTGAGTACGGTCGACAGATATTGAGTGCATCATGACCATATTTGGACAGTGTTACGATTTGTTGAATAATACATTGTGATATACGTAGTAGAAGTAATTACCTCAACTCTGTCTCCAAAAACAACTAATCCGTATCGTACATCGTCGTCGAACGAAAAGGAATGGAACACGCTTGTGACAAACTTCTTAACAAGTTCAAGTTCTTCTCCGTTAATACTCGATGATGCATCTACCATGAAAGCCAGATCACAACGACCTAGGAAGAAATATTACCAGCCATTTGAACCTTACTCAATTAATGTCCTGAATAAAATTAAGAGAAAAAAACGTACAAGGAAGCACAAACAATGGTGACACCCATATAGGTTTTCATGTTTTTATTTTGTTTCAAATAATATGGGCTTCATAAAAAGAAAAAGAAAGGAAACTCGGGTTTTAATTAGATAGATATGCAACCAGTAAAATATGAAAAAAATAAAATACAATAAAATGCTGACTGTCACAACGATTTAGAGTGGTAAAATAAACGTCATTTTTATGAACGCATGTAGAAGTTTATAAAATGTGATATAGTCTTGCACTAAGGCATGTTTAACTGATGCGTACCTTTGATTGGTACGGTTAGCATATTTTTTCCGTAATTGCTCATGGTAATGACATCTATTGATGAACTTCTGTCGCAAGCTCATTGTCACGGTAATTTTAAAATGCTTTCATTTTTAAAATTTACTTTATAACTCCATAAAAGTTCCCTAATCTTGATCAAAGATGGACCTGAGGTTTTGAAGGATGAACTCCGTTATGGGATCCCTTGTGGGATAGGCGGAAATCGAGCCTATTATGGGATAGAATTCGGTATGGATTCAAACGAAACTAAGTCCGGCATTTTTGTGGGTGGATATTAATCCATTGTGACTGAACATAATTTCTTAGATTTATTTATCACAAGATGACAATATTATACTAACCACTTCCCCCTGAAGTACCAACTCCTCGTCCAGCTGAAATGAAATAAGTTTTGTATAAATCATAAGGACTATAGAAAAACGTATGTGTTGAATTAGGATACAAGTAAGAGGACTACGTACTATTCATTTTGGGAACTAATCGGATGATAACGATTCCGAGGACTGTCAAATTGACTCTTGTGTTAACTATATTGTGCATGGGACCATGTGCTGTCCAATGTGGGAAATAATTGGATTGTTGCTTGAATACAATTTTACACAAGCAATGAAATTAGTCACTGAATACTTTAGGTAGTAGCTGTGGAATCTAAAAGGTAAGTGAGTGTACTTTAAAAATGACTTTTGACGTTTACGCCGTAAGATAAAACTATTTCACTTTATATATACTAAGCAAATATTCATCTTAGTGTCGGTGAATATCGGAGGATGTATAATTTGTCACTTCTTGGCTTGGAAAATATCCTCCCCTAATCGCCTCAACTTTAAAGAATAATTATTTATTTTATCGTTTGTCATCTTTTGAATCACATACCTGGTACTATCAGAGAATACAGGTTTCCACTAAGGCTTGATAAACTGCTAATGGACCCAGCCGTCAGGATATCAGAAGACGTTGCCATGGATGATAGATCGAACTGATCAAATGAACCACCCATTCCAATAGCAATTATCTTCACTCCGGCTGTTTTCAAGGAATTAGCAACACTTGAAACGTCATAATAAGACTTCCCGGCGATAAGTACAACGAGAACACGTGCTCTACCCCCGGCGTCCCCTACAAACAGTTCAGATTTGCATTGGGAAAGAGCAGCGCCTACGTTGCAGCTACCACCGAGCTGCTGGACTTTGGCAACTGCCGAGTCAACTTCTGATATTGTAGTGTACTCTCCAAATCTAAAGACAACCTATAAGAGATATAGTAACCAAATTATAATATGCTAATCATAGGATAATGCATTTTCAAGCAATTTGATTGGTTCCCTGCTCATGTTCTCAGAGGCAGTATACCATATCTACCTTATTTGGAAATACCGCGAAGTTCAATTTTTTGTTTTGTTTCGGGCAAAACATGGCGGGAGATTTTCGTCTTTTGCTATTTTATTCAGAGAAATTTGACATTTCTCCTGTGATTTTTATATCATCAAACAATTATTCGCCTCAAGCTAGTGAGTTTTGGTGAATATTATATGATCTGCTTTCAAATCGGGTGAATCTATGGAACGAGAGACAATAACGTCAGAACCCTACATCAAAACTTCATCAAATCGCTAATCGTGAACAAGCATCTTGAAAATGAATTAATTAAGGTGATTCCTCAGTATTGCACTGCGCATCCTTACTGCGCATAATTTCGCGCGTAATTAGCGCGCGCACATTAAAAACATGGCGGCTTTTCCTTTGTGGCTATACTCGCCAGGGAGGTAAATAAACGTTTTCTCGTAAACGAGCACGGTGACCTATATTTTTTATTGCATAATTTTGATGTTCAAATTATCCTCTTTAAGTTAAACAATTAAGTTAAACAAATAAAATAAAAACATTTTCGGAAGGAAAAAAAAGATATCGCTAAAAGCGTGCACAAAACCGTTACTCGTGGGTGCAAGTTATGACCTTGAAAACATCGATGCGAGGAACGTTTTGAGTCGATGTCGTTTGAATTTGTGTGATTTTTTCCACAAATAATATATTAAATTGTTCCATATGGTCGAGACTTTGAACTTATCAAGTTTTTTTCAAGTATTACTTTAAACTTTGCTTCTAGCTACCGCGAAATATTACGTGAACCGATGAAATAACTACGCGCGTGATTAGTACCAGTACAGGCATAAATGGGGTAACATTGGTCCATCATATCTCTTTTGCGAGCACGGTGACCTATCTTTTTTATTGTATTTTTCGAAACAGTGCTTGATAGGGAACATTCAGGGAAAGTTTCAAAAAAATCGTTCGACTGCTTTTATTTCTGAGGAATCACCTTAAACTTACCTTAACTCTGTCACCGAAAACAATTAATCCGTATTGCACATCATTGCCCAATTTCGTCACCAGACCAGATGGATCATTGCCGAGAGTAACTGAATGAAAAACACTGGAGACAAAATCCATAACAAGTCGAAAGTTTGTTGGGCTAAGACTCGATGACGCATCCACCATGAAAGCCAGGTCACAACCACCTACGGAAGGATATTATAATCACCATACGCAGTTGTTCCTCTCAGGGACGGATCCAGGATTTTTTGATAGAGGGGTCCCAGGGTTTTCCCGAAAATGTGAAGTAGCTTGAAGGATAATTTTTGGAAGTAGACGTCAGCAGTAAAGGCGCAGAGGGGGTGTTTGGAGGCCTCCCAGTAAAAAAAAAAAGAAGAGATTTCAGGCTCTGAAAAGTGCATTTTGGTGGATCCTGGAGGATAATGGATAATGGAGAAAGCAAAAAACCCTAAGGTCTGATAGGGGGTCCGGACACCGCCGACCCTCCCCCTGGATCCGCCACTGGCCTCTTAATTATATAGCTAAACTTCCTGAATCCAAACAATTATAAGGTATTACACAATGCAACAAACAATTTATTTCACCCAAGGAATATCATTTGCGTGTATTTGGTATAAATGTATTGATGCAAATTTAGGAATATTAGATTCAAGGATATCATTATTCAGTATAAGATATGTTATTATTACAACATATAAAAAAAACTTATTAAATAATTTCAAGTAATTGTCATATCAGACTACAAATGCTTACAATACAATGTTTTAAGATTATAGAGACAAAATTAGAATGGAACTGTTCAAAGAATGCCAATTGAATATATATAAATTATTGGCGCTAAAAATGAAAAGGCACAAAAGATAAGGGAAAGTAATAGCGATAAAATAAGAATGAAATACATAAAACTACAAACATTTCAATTAATTGTAAAATCAGACGTACCAATTATTGTAGTTACTCCTGGTGCTAGAAATGGACAAGAACAAAGATAAGGAAAGATAATAGCGATACAATTAGGATAAAATACAAAAAAACTAAACTGATTTAATAACTATTTTAATAATATTAATGTAGGACATATATAGTACCACTTCTAGTACTTTATACCTCTGGTGCTGGAAATTAAGACAATGCATGGCGACAAAATTGGATTGAAATATAAAAATAATACATAATAATAAAACAATAATACAGTATAAAACAATAAAACAATAATACAGTAATATTATTATTAAATACTAAAATATTTTCAAGTAATTTTGTGACAGACTTAGAAGTTACACCTGTTGCTGAAAATTAAGAGGCAATAATTATTAAAATAAGATAATTGTGATAAAATAAGATTGAAAAAAACAAAGGCAAAGCGATTTCATGTAAGTTGCTACCGCCGTTGCTTAAAAGGAAAAGGCAAAAAGGAAAGGGTAAAGGAATTGTGATAAAATAAGGATGAAACTGGCCAAAACTAAAACGATTTAAAACCATGTTAGTGTTAGACGTACCACTTGTCGTAGTTACTCCTGGTGCTGGAATTATAACGCATAAAATATAAGGTAAGAGTAATTGTAATAAAATAAAGTAAAAATTTAAAACAAATTAAAATAATTTCAAGAAATGTTAATGTTAGACTTACCACTTGTAGTATTTATCCCCGGTGCTACAAAATGAAAGGAAGAAGAGATAAGGCAAGAAAATTAGCGATAAAATGAGAATGAAAATCAAAAACTCAAATAATTTATATGTTAGAAATGGAAGAGCGATAAAGATAAGAGAAACAAACATTACAAATAATTTCAATTAATTGGTGTTAGACTTACCACTTGTAGGAATTGTCACTGGTGCTGGAAAAGGAAATAATAAAGACATAATGATATAAAGAAAATAATGATTAAGTTTGAATGAAATAAAAAACCTAAAATACGTTTTAGATTCGCTTACAACCTGTAGTAGTTACTCCTTGTGCTTAAAATGGAGAGGCAGAACGATAAGGAAAGATAATAGCGATGAAATCAAAATGAAAAATAGAACTAAAATAATTTAAAGTAAAAATTTAAAACAAATTAAAATAATTTCAAGAAATGTTAATGTTAGACTTACCACTTGTAGTATTTATCCCCGGTGCTACAAAATGAAAGGAAGAAGAGATAAGGCAAGAAAATTAGCAATAAAATGAGAATGAAAATCAAAAACTCAAATAATTTATATGTTAGAAATGGAAGAGCGATAAAGATAAGAGAAATAAATTAAAAATAAAGTAAAATTTTAAAACAAATTAAAATAATTTCAAGAAATGTTAATGTTAGACTTACCACTTGTAGTATTTATCCCGGTGCTACAAAATGAAAGGAAGAAGAGATAAGACAAGAAAATTAGCGATAAAATGAGAATGAAAATCAAAAACTCAAATAATTTATATGTTAGAAATGGAAGAGCGATAAAGATAAGAGAAATAAACATTACAAATAATTTCAATTAATTGGTGTTAGACTTACCACTTGTAGGAATTGTCACTGGTGCTGGAAAAGGAAATAATAAAGACATAATGATATAAAGAAAATAATGATTAAGTTTTTAATGAAATAAGAAACCTAAAATACGTTTTAGGTTCGCTTACAACCTGTAGTAGTTACTCCTGGTGCTTAAAATGGAGAGGCAGAACGATAAGGAAAGATAATAGCGATGAAATCAAAATGAAAAATAGAACTAAAATAATTTAAAGTAAAAATTTAAAACAAATTAAAATAATTTCAAGAAATGTTAATGTTAGACTTACCACTTGTAGTATTTATCCCCGGTGCTACAAAATGAAAGGAAGAAGAGATAAGGCAAAAAATTAGCGATAAAATGAGAATGAAAATCAAAAACTCAAATAATTTATATGTTAGAAATGGAAGAGCGATAAAGATAAAAGAAATAAACATTACAAATAAAGTAAAAATTTAAAACAAATTAAAATAATTTCAAGAAATGTTAATGTTAGACTTACCACTTGTAGTATTTATCCCCGGTGCTACAAAATGAAAGGAAGAAGAGATAAGGCAAGAAAATTAGCGATAAAATGAGAATGAAAATCAAAAACTCAAATAATTTATATGTTAGAAATGGAAGAGCGATAAAGATAAGAGAAATAAACATTACAAATAATTTCAATTAATTGGTGTTAGACTTACCACTTGTAGGAATTGTCACTGGTGCTGGAAAAGGAAATAATAAAGACATAATGATATAAAGAAAATAATGATTAAGTTTGAATGAAATAAGAAACCTAAAATACTTTTTAGGTTCGCTTACAACCCGTAGTAGTTACTCCTGGTGCTTAAAATGGAGAGGCAGAACGATAAGGAAAGATAATAGCGATGAAATCAAAATGAAAAATAGAACTAAAATAATTTCAAGTAATTGTAAAATCAGACTTACCACTTGTAGTATTTATCCCCGGTGCTACAAAATGAAAGGAAGAAGAGATAAGGCAAGAAAATTAGCGATAAAATGAGAATGAAAATCAAAAACTCAAATAATTTATATGTTAGAAATGGAAGAGCGATAAAGATAAGAGAAATAAATTAAAAATAAAGTAAAAATTTAAAACAAATTAAAATAATTTCAAGAAAAGTTAATGTCAGACTTACCACTTGTAGTATTTATCCCCGGTGCTACAAAATGAAAGGAAGAAGAGATAAGGCAAGAAAATTAGCGATAAAATGAGAATGAAAATCAAAAACTCAAATAATTTATATGTTAGAAATGGAAGAGCGATAAAGATAAGAGAAATAAACATTACAAATAATTTCAATTAATTGGTGTTAGACTTACCACTTGTAGGAATTATCACTGGTGCTGGAAAAGGAAATAATAAAGACATAATGATATAAAGAAAATAATGATTAAGTTTGAATGAAATAAGAAACCTAAAATACTTTTTAGGTTCGCTTACAACCCGTAGTAGTTACTCCTGGTGCTTAAAATGGAGAGGCAGAACGATAAGGAAAGATAATAGCGATGAAATCAAAATGAAAAATAGAACTAAAATAATTTAAAGTAAAAATTTAAAACAAATTAAAATAATTTCAAGAAATGTTAATGTTAGACTTACCACTTGTAGTATTTATCCCCGGTGCTACAAAATGAAAGGAAGAAGAGATAAGGCAAGAAAATTAGCGATAAAATGAGAATGAAAATCAAAAACTCAAATAATTTATATGTTAGAAATGGAAGAGCGATAAAGATAAGAGAAATAAACATTACAAATAATTTCAATTAATTGGTGTTAGACTTACCACTTGTAGGAATTGTCACTGGTGCTGGAAAAGGAAATAATAAAGACATAATGATATAAAGAAAATAATGATTAAGTTTGAATGAAATAAAAAACCTAAAATACGTTTTAGGTTCGCTTACAACCTGTAGTAGTTACTCCTGGTGCTTAAAGTGCCCATAACCTTTTTTATTTTATTTTCTCATCTGAATCTAAACATCACCCAAGGAAATTCTGCGAAAAAATTTTGCCATTTGCAGAAAACGCGAATTGTTTATGAATGTTATAAAACTTTCAAATTTGCCGCCATTTTGGATCACCATTTGCTTTAGTCTCCCCTGGGTCCTTCTCGGTTCACAAAGGATCTGTGACGTAGATTAAGGAACACGTGACATCAGACAAAGGAACTGTGACGTAGATTAAGGAACACGTGGCTTCAAAACAAAGGAATTGTGACGTACATTCAGGAAAATGTGAGCCCGTCGGCCTTCTTACAGCGGGACGGGTATACCAAACAAAAATAGGATTTTGAAGATTTGAAACATTCATAAAATATTCGCGTTTTCTGCAAATCGCAAAATTTTTTCGCAGAAATTCCTTGGGTAATGTTTAGATTCAGATGAGAAAATAAAAAAAAATGGTTATGGGCACTTTAAAATGGAGAGGCAGAACGATAAGGAAAGATAATAGCGATGAAATCAAAATGAAAAATAGAACTAAAATAATTTCAAGTAATTGTAAAATCAGACTTACCACTTGTAGTATTTATCCCCGGTGCTACAAAATGAAAGGAAGAAGAGATAAGGCAAGAAAATTAGCGATAAAATGAGAATGAAAATCAAAAACTCAAATAATTTATATGTTAGAAATGGAAGAGCGATAAAGATAAGAGAAACAAACATTACAAATAATTTCAATTAATTGGTGTTAGACTTACCACTTGTAGGAATTATCACTGGTGCTGGAAAAGGAAATAATAAAGGCATAATGATATAAAGAAAATAATGATTAAGTTTGAATGAAATAAGAAACCTAAAATACTTTTTAGGTTCGCTTACAACCTGTAGTAGTTACTCCTGGTGCTTAAAATGGAGAGGCAGAACGATAAGGAAAGATAATAGCGATGAAATCAAAATGAAAAATAGAACTAAAATAATTTCAAGTAATTGTAAAATCAGACTTACCACTTGTAGTAGTTATCCCCGGTGCTGGAAATTGAAAGAAATATTTGATAAGGTTTAAGAAACTTAGCGATAAAATGAGAATGACACTGACAAAAAATTGAATAATTTCAATAAATGTACTAGGTTAAACACTTGTCGTAGTTACACCTGGGAGATAAAGATAGAGTAAAGATCGTAGTGATAAAAAAAGCTCGAACCACACATTGACTCCCCAGATGTTGGTAGAGTTTGAATAATTGAAACTCAAAAAGTCTTTTTAAAATATTACATCCTTACATTTTCATCTTGTTTACCAAAATTTTAAGTATGATACATGTATTACTACTAAGTAAACGTAGTTTTTCAACACATTAAGATATATTGTTGGTGAAAATATGAGTATACGTATTAGCTTACCGTTGGATATCCTATATTGTATTGCCATAACTATATTCTGTATTTGAGGAAAATCCACTGTAAACACGTTGTCCTCTTTTGGGTCACTTGCCATGACATAGAGTTGTGCTTTGTTGAAATGCGTTCCCAGTCCAACCGATAATATTCTTACACCTGTGTTCCTAAGTTCTTCTGAAGGTTTTGTGACGTCATCACCAGACCATCCCCCTGTTACTATGACCAGCACACGTGGAACACCGACTCTGATGTCGTTAAATAGTTGTTCTGACGCCATTGTCAGTCCTTTGCCATCATACGTCACAGAACTTGGGTATTTTATGCGGTCAATCGCTGCCTCTACTTCTGACTGCGTCTTATACTGATTGAAGTTGAATTGAAGTTCACTTTGGTGCGAGAAGACGATCGCTCCGACTCTTGTATCCGTAGGAGAAATAACAAAAGGCTTTGTAATGAGTTTCACAAATTCCAAACACTTTTGAAAATTCCCTGCGCCGTACTTGTTTATGTTTTCGGAACCATCTATTAGGAATCCAAGGTCTACTTGAGCTAGAATAAATAAATGCATTTGGTAATATAAATAGATGAACTGGAACGTCATGATTGATATGATCGATAACGCAACTCCTAATTAACACACACGCGACTCCTTACAAGAGAGACGAACAGGAACAACACAAACCTCCTCTTGTTACCGATGTGGTTCCAATGCCACCGGCTAGAAATAAAATAGAAAACACTTCATTTTAGTAAAACCCCGATATAACGAAACAAAAAAAGCTTAAGCACAGACGTTTTTGAGCCACGGACGGCAACCGGAAGTCGAATGTTCTTGTTTTTGGCACGCTTTCACCCCCACCAATGACTTGCGGGAAAGCCCTCGTTTTAGCATTTAAACTTGACGTTACGGACAAAAAGTCTATAATACGCGCCAAAGAAGAGAACATTCGTACCTTGTGATACAATGGTAGACACACTTTCACCAATGCCTGGTAAACCGTTAAAGGAAGCAGCGGTCAGGACATATGACGAAGAAAATGCCATAGCTGACAGTTGCGACTTATCGAATGAATCACCCATTCCAACAGTAATTATCTTGATGCCGGCCGTTTTCAAGGCTCCAGCAGAACTCGAAACCTCTTGAGCAGATTCTCCTGCCATAAGAACAATCAAAACACGCGCTCTCCCTGCGGCGTCATCACCAAACAGCTTGGTGCCACACTGGTAAAGAGCGTCCCCGGCGTTGCAGCTACCATCCATTAGTTCGACATTAGCAACTGCTGAGTCAATTTGTGCCATGGATGTATACCGACTAAATTCAAAGACAACCTAAAAGGAAAATGTATTCCCTCATAGTAAGAATCAATTAGATATATCTAATGCTACAATGCAGTACCTTTTTTCATGTGAAATGTAGTTATAAAGAGTCATCAACTAAACTTACGCACCATAAGACGCACGCATTTCTACATCGTCACAAATGTCAATGTGGTCCACAAATAAGACGCAAACGTCAGAAATAGAGGTGTGTATTGAAGCACAGCCTCAAACTAGATTGTTAAACGGGGAGTGGGGTGGGGAGGGGTGGTGGTGGGGGGGGGGGGGGGGGGATCCAGCAGGTACTAGTGGTGAACGTCTCTGATGTAGATAGATACATTTTGGAAGGGAAAAATATTGCAAACTAAATTCCTGTTATTGCCTGGTAAATGATAAAACAAGGGTCTAGAAATGAAACATATATACTGACGTACCTTTACGCTCTCACCGAATACTACTAATCCGTATCGAACGCCATCGCCGAGAGTAAACGAGTGAAACACTCTGGTAACAAAATTCAACACAAGTCGAAAGTTTGCTTTGTCCTTAATATTCGATGATGCATCCACCATGAACGCCAGGTCACAACCACCTACAAATGGATATTACAATCAATAAACGTGTTTTCTCGCTTTTGATTTTAGTTTATTAGCATGATAAAAAAGTCATGGAGCAAACTGAACATTAAAACATAGCGTAAAAACCACATTAAAAATCAAGAACGGGACAAACATACCTGATGTTAACGGTACGTTTTCTCTGATGATCATGCCGCTGGCTAAAAATAACGATTTACAATGAAAAAGTGGAAATAAAGAATATAATATTTGACAAAAGCTAGCTGCATGATATATATACTCGTATAGACAATAGTATGAAATAATGGCCAGTATTTCATAGAAAACCATCGTAATAATCAGTAACTACAGCAATATAATATACTAACAATATATTGTAATGTAATGTAATGTAAGTGACACTAAATGTTTATATGTACCTTGCGATATTAGGGTTAAGACTGTTCGATCAATGACAGGTAAACTGCTAAACGAGGTGGTGGTAAGGACATGCGATGAAGTCAATGCCATAGCTGAAAGCTCTGACCGATCAAATAAACCACCAATTCCAACTGCAATTGTCTTCACTCCGGCTGTTGTTAGCGACACAGCAGCATTTATGACGTCATCGACAGACTTTCCTGCCGTAATTGCAAGCAGGACACGTGTTCGTCCTGCCGCGACACCAACAAAGAGAGATTTTTGACATTCTAAAAGACCAGCGCCCACATTACAGCTACCACCGGTCAAAGTCAGACTGGCAACCTCTGCATCAACATCGTTTATTGAAGTATACTTGTCAAATCCAAATACAACCTATTAGAGACATTTAAAATGGGCACTATCATGAGCATCAGTTGAAAAGTCAAAAGCCAAAAGATATATTTATATCACTGGAAACCTAAAAATAATGGTCAAGTTTTGTTAAAAATTACTATTACTAGTGTATTGAAGCTATAAAATGAGTGCTATCATGAGTTTTATACAGGAGCTTTTGATCTTTTTTTGAAAAAGTCAGGCAGACGTTTTCAAATTATGCCCTTGTGTGTTGGAAAAATCGCTAAAAACTAACTACGGTTTGCTCTCGTCTATGAGCTAGTCATAATTATTGTACCGTATTGGCAAAAAAAAAGCAGAAAAATACCCGTGATAGTGCTTCATATGTTATATGATAAATGCATCTATAAAAAAAAACAGAATCAAAATAAATCGAAAGCCATCTCTTTTTTTTTTTTTTTTTTCCAGGAGCGTCTTGAGTATACATTTTTGTTACTTTGATGTATTTTTGAAAAAACAAAAACATCGATGAAAAACAATTAATATTTCAGTTGAAAACGAATCTCACTCTGGGATGCTCAAAATTTGTATAGCTAATCATTTGATCAAATCAATACTTTTTATTGTTTTAAAATATTTTTGGAACAATTTATGTGCCCTTTTCTGGCTTTATGTATGGCAGATCCACAATGAGAGTATCTGTGGCATAATTAGGCATCTGCACATAGCGTCATATTCAGTATTGCATTTAAAATATTAAAAACCAAGGGGGTTTCCATCAACTACCTCCCACATACGTGGACCGAAACCCCCATTAATAAGTCCGAGGGGTACGGATTGGCAGATTGATCTCCACATTGTCTATTATCATTAAGTACGTCTAACTTATAAATTATTTGACATTTAATTTATTTTCCGGGTCAAACTGTACGTAAACCATATAAATAATAAAAAATATCCAAAATATTAATACATATACCTTAGCACTGCTACCGAAAACAACCAATCCGTATCTTATACCACTTCCGAGAGTAAACGAGTGAAACACATCAGTGACAAAATTCATAACAAGTTGAAAGTTGTCTTGCCGTTAATACTCGATGACGCATCCACCATGACGGCCAGGTCACCGACAGCTACATAAAGAAATTGTAACTAGATTACTACATTGCGTCATAAGAAAAATGTCAAAGCAATAACCTAATAATCCCATACACGTTCCGTTAACCATTGGAACTTATAAAATATGTAATGTAATAGTTTCTTTGAAATTACCGTAACATTTTGAAAGTAAGTATACCCTCAGAATATATAGCGACCCCAGGAAGTACCGATAACATTTACAACTTGTTATAAATTCCGACCACGTCGAAATCTGAGGAGTGACATGTAATAGCGGCGAATAAAAGATACCAAAAATAATACCCTTTTTGGATGTAAATACTGTTTGAAGTGTTACCATTTTCATCTCTAAATTACCGGAATTTTCTATCAAAAAACCCCTAAAATAGTCATATTTTACTGTAATAATAATAATCGAGATATGTATGTTTCATTATCATTGAAACTGACCTCCTCCTGCTCCAATGGCGTTGACGGCGCCACTACAAAAACAAATAAACCACCGAAACAAATAAATGAACGGAAAGGAAAGGAAATAAGAACAATATAATACAAAATCAGACGTGGGGATGCGAGGAGACATGATATGGAAAGAAAATACGACCTTTAGCTGTACCTGTTACCCCTATTCAGACCGGGGGGGAGGGGGACGGAATTTTCCCACCGCGACTTTGACCGTTAATAACGTTTTCAATATTGAAGTAAAAGCCGCCAAACTTTTTGACTTTTCCTGAAGTTTATCTGGGAACAATTTGGTATAACATTGGTATAACTAGCTGGAAAAGTCAAGAAATCCAAGATGGCGGATCCAAGATGGCGGCTGTTCAGAAATCATGATGTAATATATACGTCATATGACGTCAGAATTACGTGATTTATTTGTCAAAAGATAGCTTTTTGCACGTACTATACACCCACTAAGTTTCGTTGTGCCAGCCTTAATAATCTCGGAATAACGGAGGGTTGGGTGGGGGATCCGCCACTTCCGGTCTGAAAAGACCAAAAAAGCCGGTCTGAATAGGGTTAAGACATAATTTTAGTTACTATACTGAAAGGAAATCACCCTATTCGTTCAATTCAAAGAAATAAAGTGTCTGGTTTTGAAATGTCGAAATATTTTTCGATGTAATAAGTAAATTTTAGTGTACTTTCAATCAGATTAACTCTCAAACATAAGTGCAAAATTGACGCAATGAATAAATCTGCCGTTGAAATTACTTATCTCGAGTAAATTTATATGTAAACAAATGTTAATTTTCAGAGGGAAATATAAGCACGTGACAATTGGTTGGAGCTTGGTCGAATTCTTGGAACTTGGTCCATTCCTTAAATGGGTGTTCTCTTACCTTGAGGTACTTCACAAATATAAGCTCTTTGTTGTCCATCTGCAATATCATCAAACAACCCTTGAGATCCTGACGGCTTATCCTTTGACATTACAACGACATTTCCATCACCAGATGGCTGTTGCTTTTGCCATTTGACAATGGTCAGCGGCTTTCCACTAACCCACATCCAGTGTTGTCCGACTTTCGTCAAACCTATGTGCCATTCGTTGGAACCGGCGAGAGTAAGTGTTTGAATCCGGCTATTGATGAACTTCCATTCTTCTTCTGTTTCCATGGAAACTAGATCACCTCCTTTGTCTCTGCAGCTGTTTTGGTTGTCAGTCCATGTTTTGCCCGATTCAGTGAACATGTAGCAGGAATCAGCAAAACAGTTACTTCCGACGCCTAGTAATTGTAAGAAAGGCAAGTTACTACAAGATTGCAGAAGATTTGCAATATTACTTAACAATAGCAAGTTTCTGTTCTCTGTCGAGTTTAAAACAAGCAGATAGAGAGAAAACAAGACAAAGAGAAAAGCAGATAGATTAACTGGGGCTAGTTGGGTTGTTACGTCAAAGCAAGAACTTTACTTTCCAATTTCCGAGTTTCCCTGTTTTTCTCTGTTATGTTGGTATTTTGTGTCAGAAAAATTGTCCAAAGAATTGTCATGCATGGCTGCAGCAAAGGGAAAGCTCACGAGAAATTAAACCGGGAAAAGTAGCATTTTTGTTTTGACTTCACAACCCGACTGGCCTTAGTTATTCACTGTGAGCAGTTTTTGACCCAACCGAAAGTGATATTTGATATTTTTAGATGGCTAAAACGTTTTTTGTGTGTGTTAATATCAGGATCTCCGGCCATGTATATTTGATCAAGCAAATAAAAAACTGCCATACACACTTTAAACTTTAGCTATTAATTTCATACTAATTCATTAGACGATGGAAGAAATATTGCAAGATTTAGTTGCTCCAAATTATATATAATTTCATAACAGACAAAACGAACTCAAAGAAAATACTAACCTCCAGCCCCTGAAACGTCTACTCCTTCGGCTAAAATAATTAAGAAGTATATCAAGTTACTGTAAGGACTTTCATTATATCGGGTAAAAAATTTAAACTCACTAATATTCACATACATGGAATTGAATATGAGGAGAAACGATGAACGAATTACGAAGAATACACAGCGAGTGAGTAAAATTTTATTATGTAGAACGACGATCCTATAATCATGAAAAACACATTTCCTACTATGTAAGTTATACAACCTATATAACCATTCTTTTGGTATGAAATAATTCGCGTTCTGAATTTTCTATCGCAATAGCTAATCATGAAGTCATGAACCTGATAGCCATCAATAGCGACGAAATAAACGGCTAGTGACAAAAAAAATGTTTACGGAGTGGTCATAAATTAACAGCGGGTAGCGTTGAAAATGATGTGACCCACGTTATGGGGTGGGAATAAAATATCCTGACCCTCCCCTTGAGCTTGGCCCAAAATAACATGACCCTCCTTTACACAGATAATTCTTCCAATACTGTTTTGAACCTAGTGTGAACATTTTTATACTTAGTCTTAGATAAATCAGGAATACAACGGAATGGGATCAAGAGACTCACTTGTTCCTTCTGCAATAGCCGTAACTGCAGCTGTAAAAATAGATATAAAGGGATGCTTAATTTTGTTTTAATTGCAACACAAAAGTACTACTTACAATACGAATATGCACTTACAATGCGATACTTACATTACTTACAATACGATTCTTAAACTACTTACAAAACGATATTTAGAATACAAAACTTACACAAGTTTTTTTCCACTGTTTGTTATTAGTTTTACACCTATGGTACATGTATTTATAAAATTAACATCTTCAAGGATGCTAGGGTAGCGGCCGGAAAAGTGTCCGCGATGATTGCAAAATCTTTGACGACAAGGAAAAATGTTCAAATCCAGGAAAGCGGAATCCAAGATGGCGGAATTTTAAATAGATCTTCTGCACGCTTGCGTCAGTTGTTCCAAATTCACACATGCGATGCTATGGTTATCAAACTATTATGACTTGAAATATCATTTTTGGAGTCCAAATTCGTATTTTAGAAGTTATGTGGTGTCGTCAATTACAAATTTGCCCATCTTGGGACGACAGTCTAAGATTTATTGTCCCAAAATAGCCATTAATTACTAATGTAAACAACTCTACAATGTATTTGGAAGAACACGTTGGCCCAGCTACAATGTAGGATATAAACCCTCCGTGTTCGAGGTATACGGGCTATGTATAAATGAGTATTAGGCCTTACCTTTGCAAGACTTGTCCTGTATTGCCATAACTATATTCGACATTTGAGAAAAAATCAACTGTAAATACGTGGTCCTCTTTCGGATAACTCGCCATGACATTTAGTTGTGCTTTATTGTAGTGTGTTCCCAGTCCAACCGATAATATTTTTACTCCAGACATTTTAAGTTCCTCAGAAGGTTTCGCGACGTCATCACTGGACCATCCGTCTGTTAAAACAACCAGTACACGTGGAACGCCTTTCCTAATGTCGTCAAACAGTTTTTCAGCCGCCATTTCCAGTCCTCTGCCAGCGTACGTTGTATGTCCAGGGTATTTAATGTTATCAATCGCTGCCTCGACAGCTGATTGAGTCGTAAACTGATTGAAGTTGAATTTAACCTCGCTGCGAAGGAAAAGACAATCGCTCCCACTCTTGTATCCGTAGGAGAAATAACAAAAGCCTTTGTCAGGGATTTCACAAATTCAAGACATTTTTGAAAATTCCCCGCGCCGTAGTAGTTTATGCTTCCCGAACCATCTATTAGGAATCCAAGGTCTATTTTGGTTTTGCAGGCTAAAATGAAATATAAGCATTTAGAAATTATACAGGTTAAACTTTCTACTAGACAACATATATCACTATACTTACACTATATTTTCGCGTGCGATTGCTCTAAATACTTAAAAGAAGCATAGTTTATAGAGGGAAATGGTTATGAAGCCAGGCAAGCTTCAAAGGAGCAAACAAAGATGCCAATATTTATGTTGGAAGGTCCACGACCGTGCACACATTTTGTTTTGCGCTCATACACTATACATTTTTACGGTAACCACCTATTGTATTTTGTCAGGCTTTGTGCACCCCCAAAATAGCGAACAAAAACATGTAACAAAGAACTTTGCCGGGCTTCATAACCATTTCCCTCTATTAACTATGAATGAAGGTATCATTAGTTTAGAAACAAGAAAACATTTTTTTTCACATTTACAAGCTCATAGTCCGCGTCAAAGTCTACTTCTAGTTTCAGCTAAAAGCAATGTTCGGATATTTTTCATTCAAAAACACAAAGAAACCAAACCTCCTCCAGCTGCCGGTATGGTTCCACTGCTGCTGATGCCACCGGCTAAAAAAACAACAACAAAAGGTTTTGGTCATTATCTTACACACTTTTACAACTACCCCCAGAGTGAATTACTACTTCAATTATGCAGTAGAAGTTCGAAAATAATTGCAATTAACCTCTTAAAGAATATTTAGCTGCAATCACTGCTTGCACATGACATGATCGCGATATTCAATCATAACGACTGAATTCCATAAAATTCGATATCAATCAACACAAACATTTTATTTAATTATTTAAGTTATTTTCTTTTAAGTAACAGGAAATACAGCTAAAGGCACGGAGATTGGTTTACACGTACCTTGCGATACTAGGGTAGACAGGCTTCCACTGATGGCGGTTAAACCGTTAAAGGACGCAGCAGTCAGCACATGAGACGAAGAAGATGCCAAGGCCGAAATCTGTGACTTATCAAACGAACCACCCATTCCAACAACAATTATCTTGACTCCTGCCGTTTTCAGCGATCCAGCAGCATTTCCAATGTCTGTTTCCTGTGATTTTCCCGCCATAAGAACAATTAGGACGCGTTTTCTCCCTGCAGCGTCACCAGAAAAGAGCGCGGAGCCACACTGGTAAAGGGCCTCCCGGCGTTGCAGCTACCATCCATCAGTTCGACATTTCCAACTGCCGAGTCAATGTCCGACATTGAAGTATACTGACTAAATCCAAAGACAACCTGCAAATAAAATTGTTCTAAAGTTTTAGACAAATTTGTTTGCTTGTCCCATTAACCTGGATTTACTCAAAGCACATGGCACCAAGTCGAGTAACGTTGACTATGAACCAAGGCTAGAATTTGGGGAAGGCGTCGAAAGAGACGGTTTACAGACTGTAGTAAATTGGAAGACGCTCCCTGCGATCATCAATTTCCTCCTCCATTTCCTCCTCCTCCTTTGCATTTATATTCCAACGGAAATTTCAGATATTGCCTGGCAAACAGTAAACAATTAAGCATCCCAATAGATATTATATGTATACCTTAACGCCATCTCCAAATACCACTAATCCGTATCGCACTCCTTTGCCGAGAGTAAATGAATGGAAAACGTTGGTGACAAAATTCATAGCAAGCCGAAAGTTTGCTTCTCCCATGATACTTGATGATGCATCCACCATGAAAGCCAAGTCACAACCACCTAGTGGAGAACGATTATACAATGATTTAATTAAGCTTCTGTCTTTTTCTCCCTTGATTTTAACTCATTGACATTAAAACATGCTCGGTACATTAGTCAGGGTCTGGAAGGGGGGATCTGGATCCCGAATCACGTAACTTTTTCAGGTCATTTCCCAAATCCCGTAGTTTTTTAAATTTTTAGCTGTTTTTTTTTTCACTTGGCGAAAAAATATGTTTTGTTATCTAAACAAGTATGTGAAGTTCATATTGGTTTGACTACGATGGTTTGTGTAAAGAAAATTCTGCGAAATTTGAGTAAACATTGGCAAAGAAATGTTGCACCAAACTCATGCAGTCTTTCCGTTATAAACTGGGTGTTTTCTTGAAATGCGTTTTATATAGATAGAAGGGTCTTCCAAAAGCTACAAATTAACTTGAATTGAATCACTTTTACAGGAGAACTGTTAATAATGTTACCTTAAAATAGGATGAAAGGGCTCTGCTCACTGTAGGTTGAGCTCTGCGGCCATGTGCGATCATGCGCTCAGAGTTTCAAGTTGTTCTAATAAAGATTGAATTTCATTCTCATATGGGACACGAAGGCAGACAGGCAGTATTTGACAGATAACACACACAATGTGATGAAACATGTTGACAAACAACCACACATTTGATTTTCCCGAAAATATATCTGATTTATCTGTTGAAATCACGAATCATGGCCCAAGAATTACATTGTAAGCAGATCACGCGTCACAGGCCATAAAAAATTCCCAAATCACGGCTGATTTTCAGCTGTTTTCTCGAATCACGCGCTCAACACAATAATTA
This sequence comes from Desmophyllum pertusum, assembly GCA_029204205.1. NCBI lineage: Eukaryota > Metazoa > Cnidaria > Anthozoa > Scleractinia > Caryophylliidae > Desmophyllum > Desmophyllum pertusum. The sequence goes on from MU825879.1 coordinate 1,933,233, forward strand.
TTATCCTTATCTATTATTTATTATATTAGTCTACTGGTAGTTAGCGTAACTCTGTTTTATTTCTATTTTTGCGTGTGTGCGTGTATGTCTTTTTTTGTTTGTGTGCCCGACTAACATGTAAATTATATATTTATATTAACTGGCTGCCTGGCATTTTTAACTTCTAGGTTATTTCGGGTAGCCAGTACCCCTATTATTTTTTTCTGTCCAATTATTGTAAATACTTTTAGTAACTTGGTAAAATAAAGTTTGTTGTTGTTGTTGTTGTTGTTGTTGTTGCTCAATTTCGGCCAATTCCCGGATCATGCACAACCCCTTCCAGACCCTGATTAGTGTGTTAGGTTATGATTTAGTAGTAATAATCCACTTAGTAATAGAAAAAACGTAATTACAAACGTCATTAAACACATTGTTCTCGATGGATATAGCAACAACTGCCTCTCGAGAAAAACAATTGGCGTGAATATTGAATAACTGGACTTTTTTAGTGTCTTTGTTTCTTAAATCTGATGTCATGGGTTGAACCTTACCTGCTATTGCTGGTGTGCTTCCGATGACACTGATGCCGCCGGCTAAAAAAATGATTGTACAAATTATGTTGTTGGAAAATATTTCATCAATCTTTATCCCAAGTAAATATTAAATAAATGGAAATTAAATGTGTTATGTGTACCTTGTGATATTAGGCTAGTGACACTGCCATGAATACCAGCTAAACCGCTAAACGAGGCAGCGTTCAGGACATAGGACGAAGAAACGGCAATAGCTGAAAGCTGTGACGAATCATATAAAGCACCCATTCCAACGACAATTATCTTGACTCCGGCTGTTGCTAGCGACCCAGCAGCGTTGTAGACTTCATCAGTAGACTTTCCCGCCACGAATATCAGTAGGACACGTGTTCGTCCTCCCGCGTCACCAACAAACAGCGATGTCTTACATTCTAAAAGAGCCGCGCCCACATTACAGCTACCACCGGTCAAAGTAAGGCTGGAAACCTCTGCATCGACGTCGTAAATTGAAGTATACTGATTAAATCCAAATACAACCTAAAACAGACAAGAGAATAGAAAAACATGAACGCTTAACATGTTACGTTCTGTTGGCTTTGTTCACTGTAACTAGTAAGATTGATCGATATTACTTTACCATAATGAATAAAATTCATAGTATTTATTTGTAAAAAAATGTTTACCTTAGCGCTGGTACCAAAGACCACCAATCCGTATCTTACACCCCTTCCGAGAGTAAACGAGTGGAACACGCTGGTTACAAAATTCGTAACAAGTTGAAAGTTGTCTTTGCCATTAATACTCGATGAAGTATCCACCATGATCGCCAGATCACAACCAGCTGCAGAGAAAAAAAATTAACAGGGATGGTTACATTTCGATTAAACAATACTAAAAACAGATTCATGAAAGTCGAAAATATACATCTCGTATTTTGAAATTCACCCAATTAAAAATAAGCTTGAAACAAGTTTGAAAGGAAACGATTGGAAATCTGCTTCAAGAGATGCATTCTAAAGTTCCAACATTACAGATGCTTCTATGTTTGGCTCACGACGCTTGTCGTACAGGCATAGTATAGTAGTATCTAACAGTAAATGTATGCTATGGAGTAGATAAAAGTAAGCAGACGCAAACGAAGGTCGCCCTATACTTCACTAGATGGTAAAATGTTAGGGAAGAAATGCTGTGATTAAGGATAAAATAGCACACTATCGGTATCAAAATAGTGTGCGAACATATTTTCAATATATTTTTTAAAATTGTAACTGAGATATATGTTTTAATATGATCGTTGAAACTGACCTCCTCCCGCTGCCGTTATACTTCCAATGACGCTGACGGCGCCCACTGAAAAATAAGTAAACCACCAAAAACATCAGTAATAATTTATAAAGTAGGTAAATGAAAGGAAAGGAAATAAGAGCAATATGATACAAAATGCACCTGCTAAGATAGGATTTTTAATTACTTAATTACTCAACAGCTAAAACGAACTAGCAGCTGACATAGATTCCCGCTCTATTACCTTTGGGTATTTCACAAATATAAGCTCTTTGATGTTCATTTGGAACATCATCAAACAACCCTTGGGATCCTAATGGCTTCTCCTTTGACATTACAGCGACATTTCCATCACCAGATGGCTGTAGCTTTTGCCATTTGGCAATGGTCAGCGGCTTTCCACTAACCCACATCCAGTGTTGTCCTACTTTCTTCAAACCTATGTGCCATTCGTTGGAACCGGCGAGAGTAAGGGTTTGAATCTGGCTATTGATGAACTTCCATTCTTCTTCTGTTTCCATGGAAACAAGATCACCTCCTTTGTCTCTGCAGCTGTTTTGGTTGTCAGTCCATGTTTTGCCCGATTTAGTGAACATGTAGCAGGAATCAGCAAAACAGTTATTTCCGGCTCCTATTAAGAGCAAAATACATCGAAAATGTATATTATTACCTAAGCATTACAATTTTTGATTTTATGTTGAGCTTAAGAGAAGAACATAAAGAAATATAAATTCAAAGGGAAAGACAAAGAGACAGATCGATGGACGGACGGACGGACCAACGGACCGACCGATCCGATCGACCGACATAAAGAAATAGTCATATACACAGACAGACTAGACATACAAACCGTTAGACAGCAAATGGCCCAACATTTGATACCATACCTATTATCCGTTTTCTATTAATTTCGCACTCATCCATTAGACGATGGTTTTAATTTACATATTGGGTATATTGTTGTAAACAACTACAAAGCCTGCCTGTACTGCAGGCAGTCAAACTGAACTCAAAGGAAATACTAACCTACAGTCCCTGAAACGTCTACTCCCTCGGCTAAAATAATTAATAAGAATAATATTAATGGAAATTGTTGGTCCAAAAACAAAGAAAATGAAAGAAAGAAAGAAAGAAAGAAAGAATTAAAGAAAGAACGATGAATGATTTAAGAAGAATACATCATACTCAATGTTCGGTATTTTCAGATGAGCTGACTGACAGCTAACGATAAATATTTTTAATGTTAACGGACGTCGAGGATGTAATAATCCTATAGAAACATTTTCCATGCTGTAAGTTATAACCTATATACCATTTTTTGCTAGAAAATAAATCGTGTTATAAATTAAACTTTGTAATGTTGTGTTGCAACTCACGAAGGCAGTGGTATATCTGTCGAAACATGTTTTCAAAACTTAAATTGTGCTTTTTTTTAATTTTTATTTGTCTTCTGGAAATCGTGTTATGAATTTACACTAAACTAGTGAAATAATGAAAAAAATGGTTAGATGGAAAAACAAAACAATTATGGACATATGATAAGAAAAAAAGACTCACTCGTTCCCTCTGCAATTGCTGTCACGGCAGCTGTGAAAAGAAATATAAAGGATGTGCACTCTAAACTCTACTGTATTACAGTATTGTAACTACAGTATTACAATATTAATAATTGGATACATATTTACTATTTTTGGAAACTGACAATTTTATAAATGGGGAAACATATTCGTATTTTCTTCATTGTTCCGTGGGCTCTTGAATGCTATATATCGTCTTGCTTATAGTCCCATGCTCTACTCGTTTGCGGGAGGGGGCGGGGTGGGGGTGGGGTTGGATGAGAGGGGTGGAGGAGGGGGGTGGTAGCGGATAGCTGGTGGGATTTAGCGGGCAGAAAAAGCCCGCAAAATTTCGCACGAATAATAGATTAAAGATGATTTGGTGTCATAATGTCACAATATCGAAAAAAAATTATTATAAACAATTCCATAGTGCACTTAGACAAGCATGCAGTTTGCAATGCACTATGCAATTCATTATACATATAAGGGCACTGCATTATTACTACTAACAATATTTTTCAAGGTATTAGAGTTCATGCAAATGTGGTATTGGACTTTACCTTTGCAAGATTTTCCTGTATTGCCATAACTACATTCGACATTTGAGAAAAATCAACTGTAAATACGTGGTCCTCTTTAGGATAACTTGCCATGACATTTAGCTGTGCTTTATTGTAGTGTGTTCCCAGTCCAACCGATAATATTATTACTCCAGACATTTTAAGTTCCTCAGAAGGTTTCGCGACGTCATCACTGGACCATCCGTCTGTTATAACAACAAGTACACGTGGAACACCTTTTCTAATGTCGCCAAAAGTTTTTCAGCCGCCATTTCCAGTCCTCTGCCAGCGTACGTTGAATGGCCAGGGTATTTAATATTATCAATCGCTGCCTCAACAGCTGATTGAGTCGTAAACTGATTGAAGTTGAATTTAACCTCGCTGCGGTAGGAAAAGACAATCGCTCCCACTCTTGTATCCGTAGGAGAAATAACAAAAGCCTTTGTCAGGGATTTCACAAATTCAAGACATTTTTGAAAATTCCCCGCGCCGTAGTAGTTTATGCTTCCCGAACCATCTATTAGGAATCCAAGGTCTATTTTGGTTTTGCAGGCTAAGTGAAATAGAAGCATTTAGACAATTAGTTGAAAATTATGCAGCAAATAAACTTGATGTAGTTGGTTTCCGTCAGAAGAAATGTCATTTCAAGAAAAATAAGAAAAGACTGCCTCCAATAACCGACCTAATTCGAGCCATAGAAAGTGACTACCGACATGAGAAAATAAGAATGCCGATAGTTTATTTATTCTGTGAAAACCTCGAATTTCTCGACAGTTTTGATATTATCTTCCAGATGTGTCTTTCTGTTGATAGAAAGCGGGCATTCTGAGTGTCCGAACATGAACATCGGTTTTTTTATCATCCTGGCTTTTGCCGGAAACAAACTAAATCGTTTTTTTTTTTTACCTAATGAGCTATTTATAATTAATAAGGATTTCGAGTAACATTTTTAGAAGAAAGATTAGCGAAAATAAAAACGAACAACGTTTCGATGTCTCCATGACATCATTTTCAAGTTCAAACGTCCAAAGTTGTGATAACACGCATATATATAACTAATTATAGATATTTTCATATAAATAACAAGAATAAAGTAGCAGGTATTGTTCTAAGTAAATAGTTTTGCACGGATTGAATCCGATTGAGTGTTGAGTGTCGGTTTGAGTTCTCTAATGAAAACATTTCATAGATCAAACAATCCAGTTTACTCTTGCATTTGCTGCTTTATATGCAAATATCGATGCGTGTTATCACAACTTTGGACATTTGAACTTGAAAATGATGTCATGGAGACATCGAAACGTTGTTCGTTTTTATTTTCGCTAATCTTTCTTCTAAAATGAGCTATTTATAAGCAAAACAAATAAAGATGCTCGATACTTACTGGCAGTCGCTCTTTAACATTTGAATGTAATAGACAACATCATAATACATAAGCTATTTTCTCCGTGCTATTTAGTAGAAAATCAAGTCCGTAACTGTTTGTTTCCACCACAATCCACGTCAATCGTCCGTAATTCCTATAATGTTTCTTGCAGAGGACCTTTATATCTTTAATTTTGATCCCTTTTCTTCCTTAGTAAACTACAATTTTGATAGGTTCAGATTTAAACAACGTTATGATAATAACATAAATATCTGAATAATATCTGGAATAGATAATGTCTGTGGTCCAATATGCATACTTTTTTGAGCGACATGTAGAGGTGATTGACTGAACGTGATCAAATCATGTTATGAGATGGTACCGGTGGAGGTAAACGAATACCAGTAAAAACAAATGAACATGTGATCATTCCATTCCAACCTTTTCATCAATGGCTTCCAAAAAAGCTTTAAATAAAATAATAACCGAAATATGTTACTAATTAAATTCAAAACAGGAAGAAGACAAACCTCCTCTTGCTGCTGGTATGATTCCACTGCTGCTGATGCCACCAGCTAAATATGAAATATATCTCAAGTTTATTAAAAGGAGCCACGTCACGAATGGTGCATCTTGAAATAATTGGCCAATTTTTCAAGTTCGCCATTCACTATCCGTCTTAATCTTCTCCATCCTCAACCTCTCCATCCTCAACCATCCTTGTTCCTGTTTGGTTTATTATCACCTCTTTGGTGTTTTTCTACCTTAGTAAACGGTTATTTTGAAGCTTTCTTCAATTTGAAGGCAATTTTGCACTTCGCAAAGATGACTTAAAATATCGTGACATAGCTCCTTTAATGTCGTTGTTCTGAGTAGTACTGAGTACAAAATGAGTTCTGCTATGCAATATAAGTAAGACATCAACTGAAATCCCTTAATTATGAATAGAAATGTATCTAAAATAATCACTGTTTGTAAGGATCACGAATTCAATAACGGCGATTGAATTCGTGGTCATTAATTAGAGTTTGCTATCAAACGATAAAAAAATCTCGTTTTACGGTGGCATTTTACGTGAATAGAAACATATAAAAATTGCAATGAAATCGTGTTACATTTACCTTGAGTAACTAGGGTAGACAAGCTTCCACTAATGCCAGCTAAACCGTTAAAGGACGCAGCAGTCAGGACATAAGACGAAGAAAATGCCATAACTGAAAGCTGAGACTGGTCAAATGAACCACCCATTCCAATAGCAATTATCTTGACTCCGGCCGTTTTCAACGACCCAGCAGCGTTTGCAATGTCCTTTTCCTGTGATTTTCCCGCCATAAGAACAATCAGGACTCGTTTTCTCCCTGCAGCGTCACCAGCAAATAGCGTAGAGCCACATTCATAAAGAGCCTCCCCGGCATTGCAGCTGCCATCCATCGGTTGTACATTGCTAACTGCCGAGTCAATATCCGACATTGAAGTATACTGACTAAATCCAAAGACAACCTGCACAAAAAGACACTACATTTCAGAAAGTGTTGGAAGTGCTGAATTTACTGTGATGTCACCATACGGTTGCCAGTGGGAAAAGTTTTTGCAATATTTCGAAATAATGGTTCTACTTTTAATTGACTTGTGGCTACTTTATCGATCAGAATAAGTAGATTACCCGCTGATGGCAAGCTGACGTATGTGATTGCCTCTCCTAATGCATATTAGATTTTGACTTATCAAGATAAATGTCATAAAGACGTCAGGAATTAACGAGAAACTTTTTCAAGTTGCAACAGTACTTTTAGATAGCATGTTTTGAATAATATTATTATTTTCCCATATGATTAGAAAGGTGAAAGCGATTGGTACAAATCGGATACAAAATGTCTCATTGAAAATTTCGTTGGGTTGCGTGTTTCAATGCACGTGGAACCAAGTGGCGTAACTATCCACAGGGATTACAAATGGTGCAAGGCTTCAAACTGACTTGACTGGCAATGGCAATTTCAGATGTTGCCTGGTAAAAAAAGTAGACACGCGCCGTAATGGGGAAATACTAGATACATGTACTGTACCTTAACGCTGTCGCCAAAGACAACTAATCCATATCGAACGCCGTTGCCGAGAGTAAATAAATGATAAACCCTTGTGACAAAGTTCATTACAAGCCGAAAGTTTGCTTCTCCCATGATACTCGATGATGCATCTACCATGAACGCCAGGTCGCAACCACCTATAGTAGAGACGATATTACAATTATAAAGTATGTATTTAGTTTCCATCTTTTCGATTTAAACCCAATGGAATGAACATGAGCAGATTTTGCACTCTGGACATGGAAGAGATGCTATGCTTTGGATTGCGAATGAATGAATGAATGAATGAATGAATGAATGAATGAATGAATGAATGAATGAATGAATGAATGAATGAATGAATGAATGAATGAATGAATGAATGAACGAACGAACGAACAAATCAAATGATTGTTATTCCGACAGATATCGAGCTCACTACCTCGCAACAAAAAAGGGACAGAAATACTGAATAACTGGACCGTTTTATTACATTGTTTCTTAAGTCAAAATCAGGAACGGGACCGACCTACCCGCTTTTGCCAGTGCGCTTCCGCTGACCGTGATACCTCCGGCTATAAATAATAATTACACATTTAATGATTATTAATTTTTTTCCGAAGTACATATTAAGTTGAAAATAAAAAAAAGGTAAGGAAATTGTCTGATGTGTGCATTTACCTTGGGATATAAGGCTAGTGACACTCCCATGAATACCAGCTAAACCGCTAAACGAGGCAGCGTTCAGGACATAGGATGAAGAAACTGCAATAGCTGAAAGCTGTGACGAATCATATAAAGCACCCATTCCAACAACAACTATCTTGACTCCGGCTGTTGCTAGCGACCCAACAGCATTGTAGACGTCATCAGTAGACTTTCCCGCCACGAATATCAGTAGGACACGTGTTCGTCCTCCCGCGTCACCAACAAACAGCGATGTCTTACATTCTAAAAGAGCAGCGCCCACATTACAGCTACCACCGGTCAAGGTAAGACTGGAAACCTCTGCATCGACGTCGTAAATTGAAGTATACTGATTAAATCCAAATACAACCTAAAACAGACAAGAGAATAGAAAAACATGAACGCTCAACATGTTACGTTCTGTTGCCTTTGTTCACTGTAACTAGTAAGATTGATCGATATTACGTTACCATAATGAATAAAATTCATAGTATTTATTTGTAAAAAAAATTATACCTTAGCGCTGGTACCAAAGACCACCAATCCGTATCTTACACCTTTTCCGAGAGTAAACGAGTGGAACACGCTGGTTACAAAATTCGTAACAAGTTGAAAGTTGTCTTTGCCATTAATACTCGATGAAGTATCCACCATGATCGCCAGATCACAACCAGCTGCAGAGAAAAAAATTAACAGGGATGGTTACATTTCGATTAAACAATACTAAAAACAGATTCATGAAAGTCGAAAATAAACATCTCGTATTTTGAAATTCACCCAATTAAAAATAAGCTTGAAACAAGTTTGAAAGGAAACGATTGGAAATCTGCTTCAAGAGATGCATTCTAAAGTTCCAACATTACAGATGCTTCTATGTTTGGCTCACGACGCTTGTCGTACAGGCATAGTATAGTAGTATCTAACAGTAAATGTATGCTATTGAGTAGATAAAAGTAAGCAGACGCAAACAAAGGTCGCCCTATACTTCACTAGATGGTAAAATGTTAGGGAAGAAATGCTGTGATTAAGAATAAAATAGCACACTATCGGTATCAAAATAGTGTGCGAACATATTTTCAATATATTTTTAAAATTGTAACTGAGATATATGTTTTAATATGATCGTTGAAACTGACCTCCTCCCGCTGCCGTTATACTTCCAATGACGCTGACGGCGCCCACTGAAAAATAAGTAAACCACCAAAAACATCAGTAATAATTTAAAGTAGGTCAGTAAATGAAAGGAAAGGAAATAAGAGCAATATGATACAAAATGCACCTGCTAAGATAGGATTTTTAATTACTAAATTACTCAACAGCTAAAACGAACTAGCAGCTGACATAGATTCCCGCTCTATTACCTTTGGGTATTTCACAAATATAAGCTCTTTGATGTTCATTTGGAACATCATCAAACAACCCTTGGTATCCTGGTGGCTTCTCCTTTGACATTACAACGACATTTCCATCACCAGATGGTTGTAGCTTTTGCCATTTGGCAATGGTCAGCGGCTTTCCACTAACCCACATCCAGTGTTGTCCGACTTTCTTCAAACCTATGTGCCATTCGTTGGAACCGGCAAGAGTAAGGGTTTGAATCTGGCTATTGATGAACTTCCATTCTTCTTCTGTTTCCATGGAAACTAGATCACCTCCTTTGTCTCTGCAGCTGTTTTGGTTGTCAGTCCATGTTTTGCCCGATTTAGTGAACATGTAGCAGGAATCAGCAAAACAGTTATTTCCGGCTCCTATTAAGAGCAAAATACATCGAAAATTTATATTATTACCTAAGCATTACAATTTTGATTGTATGTTGAGCTTAAGAGAAGAACATAAAGAAATATAAATTCAAAGGGAAAGACAAAGAGACAGATCGATGGACGGACGGACGGACGGACCAACGGACCGACCGATCCGATCGACCGACCGACATAAAGAAATAGTCATATACACAGATATACTAGACATACAGACCGTTAGGCAGCAACTGGCCCAACATTTTATACCATACCTATTATCCGTTTTCTATTAATTTCGCACTCATCCATTAGACGATGGTTTTAATTTACATATTGGGTATATTGTTGTAAACAACTACAAAGCCTGCCTGTACTGCAGGCAGTCAAACTGAACTCAAAGGAAATACTAACCTACAGTCCCTGAAACGTCTACTCCCTCGGCTAAAATATTTAATAAGAATAATATTAATGGGAAATTGTTGGTCCAAAAACAAAGAAAATGAAAGAAGAAAGAAAGAAAGAACGATGAATGATTTAAGAAGAATACATCATACTCAATGTTCGGTATTTTCAGATGAGCAGACTGACAGCTAACGATAAATATTTTTAATGTTAACGGACGTCGAGGATGTAATAATCCTGTAGAAACATTTTCCATGCTGTAAGTCATGATAACCTATATACCATTTTTTGCTAGAAAATAAATCGTGTTGTAAATTAAACTTTGTAATTTTGTGTTGCAACTCCGAAGACAGTGTATACTGTCGAAACATGTTTTCAAATTTAAATTGTGTTTTTTTAATTTTTACTTGTCTTCTGTTAATCGTGTTATGAATTTACACTAAACTAGTGAAATAATATGGAGAAACAAAACAATTATGGAGATATGATAAGAAAAAGAGACTCACTCGTTCCCTCTGCAATTGCTGTCACGGCAGCTGAGAAAAGAAATATAAAGGATGTGCACTCTAAACTCTACAGTATTACAGTATTGTAACTGCAGTATTACAATATTAATAATTGGATACATATACTTTTTTCTGAAAACGGACAATTTTATAAATGGGAAACAAATATTCGTACTGATTCTTCATGGTTCCAGGTTCCTAGGGGGGGGGGGGGGGGGGGGGGGGGGGTGGTAGCGGGTAGCTTGTGGGATTTAGCGGGAACATGCCAGAAAATTTCGCACGAATTCTGATTGTAAATGTTTCTTTGTGTGATTGTTAGGTTAATGGTGATGTGCTGTCATAATGTCACAAAATCGAAAACAATTATTATAAACAATTCCATACTGCACTTAGACAAACATGTAGTTTGCAATGCATTATACATATGAGCGCATTGCATTATTACTACGGTTTGTTCAAGGTATAAGTGTTTATGCACATTTCTAGTATTGACACTTACCTTTGCAAGACTTTTCATGTATTGCCATAACTATATTCGACATTTGAGAAAAATCAACTGTGAACACGTGGTCCTCTTTCGGATAACTCGCCATGACATTTAGCTGTGCTTTATTATAGTGTGTCCCAGTCCGACAGATAATATTATTACTCCAGACATTTTAAGTTCCTCAGAAGGTTTTGCGACGTCATCACTGGACCATCCGTCCGTTATAACAACAAGTACACGTGGAACACCTTTTCGAACGTCGTTGAATAGTTTTTCACTCGCCATCTTCAGACCTTTGCCAGCGTATGTCGAATATCCGGGATATTTTATGAGATCAATCGCTGCCGTTACATCTGGTTGCGTCGTAAACTGTTTGAAATCGAATTGAAGCTCGCTGCGGTACGAAAAGACAATCGCTCCTACTCTTGTATCCGTAGGAGAAATAACAAAAGCCTTTGTAAGGGATTTCACAAATTCCAGACATTTTTGAAAATTCCCCGCGCCGTAGTAGTTTATGCTTCCCGAACCATCTATTAGGAATCCAAGGTCTACTTGAGTTTTGCAGCCTAAGTGAATAGATGACAATTAGTTGAAAATTATGCAGCAAATAAACTTGATGTAGTTGGTTTCCGTCAGAAGAAATGTCATTTCAAGAAAAATAAGAAAAGACTGCCTCCAATAACCGACCTAATTCGAGCCATAGAAAGTGACTACCGACATGTGAAAATAAGAATGCCGATGGTTTATTTATTCTGTGAAAACCTCGAATTTCTCGACAGTTTTGATATTATCTTCCAGATGTGTCTTTCTGTTGATAGAAAGCGGGCATTCTGAGTGTCCGAACATGAACATCGTTTTTTTATCATCCTGGCTTTTGCCGGAAACAAACTAAATCGTTTTTTTTTTACCTAATGAGCTATTTATAATTAATAAGGATTCGAGTAACATTTTAGAAGAAAGATTAGCGAAAATAAAACGAACAACGTTTCGATGTCTCCATGACATCATTTCAAGTTCAAACTTCCAAAGTTGTGATAACACGCATATAATAACTAATTATCGATATTTTCATATAAATAACAAGAATAAAGTAGCAGGTATTGTTCTAAGTAAATAGTTTTGCACGGATTGAATCCGATTGAGTGTTGAGTGTCGGTTTGAGTTCTCTAATGAAAAACATTTCATAGATCAAACAATCCAGTTTACTCTTGCATTTGCTGCTTTATATGCAAATATCGATGCGTGTTATCACAACTTTGGACATTTGAACTTGAAAATGATGTCATGGAGACATCGAAACGTTGTTCGTTTTTATTTTCGCTAATCTTTCTTCTAAAATGAGCTATTTATAAGCAAAACAAATAAAGATGCTCGATACTTACTGGCAGTCGCTCTTTAACATTTCAATGTAATAGACAACATCATAATACATAAGCTATTTTCTCCGTGCTATTTGGTAGAAAATCAAATCCGTAACTGTTTGTTTCCACCACAATCCACGTCAATCGTCCGTAATTCCTATAATGTTTCTTGCAGAGGACCTTTATATCTTTAATTTTGATCCCTTTTCTTCCTTAGTAAACTATACAATTTTGATAGTTTCAGATTTAAACAATGTTATGATAATAACATAATATCTGAATAATATCTGGAAAATATAGTGTCTGTGTTCCAATACGCATACTTTTTTGAGCGACATGTAGAGGTGATTGACTGAACGTGATCAAATCATGTTATGAGATGGTACCGGTGGAGGTAAACGAATACCAGTAAAAACAAATGAACATGTGATCATTCCATTCCAACCTTTTCATCAATGGCTTCCAAAAAGCTTTAAATAAAATAATAACCGAAATATGTTACTGATTAAATTCAAAACAGCAAGAAGACAAACCTCCTCCTGCTGCTGGTATGATTCCACTGCTGCTGATGCCACCAGCTAAAATAAATCAAGGAGTGTTAGGGATGAAATATATCTCAAGTTTATTAAAGGAGCCACGTCACGAATGGTGCATCTTGAAATAATTGGCCAATTTTTTTCAAGTTCACCATTCACTATCCGTCTTAATCTTCTCCATCCTCGACCTCTCCATCCTTATCCTCCATCCTCAACCATCCTTGTTCCTGTTTGGTTTATTATCACCTCTTTGGTGTTTTTCTACCTTAGTAAACTATTATTTTGAAGCTTTCTTCAATTTGAAGGTAATTTTGCACTTCGCAAAGATGACTTAAAATATCGTGACATAGCTCCTTTAATGTCGTTGTTCTGAGTAGTACTGAGTACAAAATGAGTTCTGCTATGCAATATAAGTAAGACATCAACTGAAATCCCTTAATTATGAATAGAAATGTATCTAAAATAATCACTGTTTGTAAGGATCACGAATTCAATAACGGCGATTGAATTCCGTGGTTATTAATTAGAGTTCGCTATCAAACGATAAAAAAAATCTCGTTTTACGGTGGCATTTTACGTGAATAGAAACATATAACAATTGCAATGAAATCGTGTTACATTTACCTTGAGTCACTAGGGTAGACAAGCTTCCACTAATGCCAGCTAAACCGTTAAAGGACGCAGCAGTCAGGACATAAGACGAAGAAAATGCCATAACTGAAAGCTGAGACTGGTCAAATGAACACCCATTCCAATAGCAATTATCTTGACTCCCGCCGTTTTAACGACCCAGCAGCGTTTGCAATGTCCTTTTCCTGTGATTTTCCCGCCATAAGAACAATCAGGACTCGTTTTCTCCCTGCAGCGTCACCAGCAAATAGCGTGGAGCCACATTCATAAAGAGCCTCCCCGGCATTGCAGCTGCCATCCATCAGTTGTACATTGCTAACTGCCGAGTCAATGTCCGACATTGAAGTATACTGACTAAATCCAAAGACAACCTGCAAAAAAAAAGACACTAAATTTCAGAAAGTGTTGGAAGCGTCGAAGTGGCATAGTGCTGAATTTACTGTGATGTCGCCATACGGTTGCCAGTGGGAAAATGTTTTGCATTATTTCGAAATAATGGTTCTACTTTTAATTGACTTGAGGCTAATTTATTGATCAGAATAAGTAGATTACCCGCTGATGGCAAGCTGACGTGTATGATTGCCTCTCCTAATGAATATTAGATTTTTACTCATCTAGTTAAATGTCATAAAGACGTCAGAAATTAATGATAAACTTTTTCAAGTGGCAACAGTACTTTTAGATAGCATTTTTTTGAATAATATTATTATTTTTCCATATGAAAAAAGGATTAGAAAGGTGAAAGCGATTGGTACAAGACGGACGCAAAATTTATTATCGGCAATTTTGTTGGCTTGCGTGTTTCAATGCACGTGGAACCAAGTTGCCTAACTATCCACAGGTGTTACAAATTGTGTAAGGCTTCAAACTGCATGGTATACGTATGCTGACTTAAAGTAATCTGGTATCGATTCAAGCTGAGAAGTTTGTAAAAACTCTAAAGAAATGTACTTAATTTATTCTGGAAATTGTCGTACTTGAAATCATCTTGCATTGGAAATTTCAGATGCTGCCCGGTAAAAAAGTAGACAAGCGCCTTAATGGGGAAAAATGGGGAAATACTAGATACATGCACTGTACCTTAACGCCATCTCCAAATACAACTAATCCATATCTCACGCCCTTGCCGAGAGTAAATGAATGATAAACCCTTGTGACAAAGTTCATTACAAGCCGAAAGTTTGCTTCTCCCATGATACTCGATGATGCATCCACCATGAACGCCAGGTCGCAACCTCCTATAGTAGAGACGATATTACAATTAAGTATGTATTTAGTTTCCATGCTTTCGATTTAAACCCAATGGCATGAACATGAGCAGATCCCCAGATTGTGCACTCTGGACATTGAAGAGCTGCTATACTTTGGATTGCGAATGAATGAATGAATGAATGAACGAACGAACGAACGAATCAAATGATTGTTATTCCGACAGATATCGAGCTCACTACCTCGCAACAAAAAACTGGGGACAGAAATACTGAATAACTGGACCGTTTTATTACATTGTTTCTTAAGTCAAAATCAGGAACGGGACCAACCTACCCGCTTTTGCCAATGCGCTTCCGCTGACCGTGATACCTCCGGCTAAAAATAATAATTACACAGTTAGTTAATGATTATTAATTTTTTTCTGAAGTACATATTAAGTTGAAAATAAAATTATAAGGTAAGGAAATTATCTGATGTGTACATTTACCTTGGGATATAAGGCTAGTGACACTCCCATGAATACCAGCTAAGCCGCCAAATGTGGCAGCATTCAGGCAATAGGACGAAGAAACTGCCATAGCTGAAAGCTGTGACGAATCATATAAGCCACCCATTCCAACAGCAATTATCTTGACTCCGGCTGTTGCTAGCGAGCCAGCAGCATTGTAGATATCATCAGTAGACTTTCCCGCCACGAATATCAGTAGGACACGTGTTCGTCCTCCCGCGTCACCAACAAACAGCGATGTCTTACATTCTAAAAGAGCAGCGCCCACATTACAGCTACCACCGGTCAAAGTAAGACTGGAAACCTCTGCGTCGACGTCGTAGATTGAAGTATACTGATTAAATCCAAATACAACCTAAAACAGACATCGAAATCATGATCATACGTCACGTGATAAACGAATCTAATACTCAACTTAATGAACAAATGTACACTTTTATATATCCATGTTTTGGCAATTGGAGCTGGAATATGTAAATTTATACAGAGTTTGTATGAGCTAGAGTCCAAAACAGGGTTTTGTTAAAACGGCCGTAAGTAGAGCTGTCCGCTTACGAGTGTCCGCTCAGAGAGCATCGACGTAAAAGTTTACTTGGCGAAATTACAATAATCGGACGGCTAAAGAGAAATATTCAAGAACAATTAGATATAATATTAATAGTTAGTATATTTATACCTTTGCACTGCTACCGAAGGCAACTAATCCGTATCTTATACCATTCCCGAGTGTAAACGAGTGGAACACGCTGGTGACAAAATTGATTAGAAGTTGAAAGTTTCCTGTTCCTCTAATACTCGATGACGTATCCACCATGATTGCCAGGTCACAACCAGCTAGAAATATAAAAAAATACCAAGAATGGACAGCAGTATTAAATAACAAACAAATATTTGTTAACATCTAATACACATAAAAAAAACCAGTTATATGTGTTTCATAATCAGTGAGATAAAGGGAATGTTCTAAGAGCATAATTTCCAGTGATATTTATTAATAAATCCGCGCCATGCTGTGAAGGCTAAAATGTTAAAATAGCTCAACTATAGACTAAACAAAATGGCTTTCAAAACATTATCTTGCCGGCAAGAGACGCATGTATGGGGGAATGCTTCCCTTAGATCATCCTCTCTTGTCAAGACTAACCTCCTCCTGCTGCAGTTGGCTGTACACTGATGGCGCTGCCGCCAGCTAAACATAATCAAACCATACAATGATTTTAGAATGTATCGTCGAATGATGCCTTGACTAATCCTCGTTTCTAGCTATGTTCTTGACTGTTTGCTTTTATCTTACCTTTGGGTATTTCACAAATATAAGCTCTTTGTAGTTGATCTGCAATATCATCAAACAACCCTTGAGATCCTGACGGCTTATCCTTTGACATTACAACGACATTTCCATCACCAGATGGCTGTTGCTTTTGCCATTTGACAATGGTCAGCAGCTTTCCACTAACCCACATCCAGCGTTGTCCGACTTTCTTCAAACCTATGTGCCATTCGTTGGAACCGGCGAGAGTAAGGGTTTGAATCTGGCTATTGATGAACTTCCATTCTTCTTCTGTTTCCATGGAAACTAGATCACCTCCTTTGTCTCTGCAGCTGTTTTGGTTGTCAGTCCATGTTTTGCCCGATTTAGTGAACATGTAGCAGGAATCACCAAAACATTTATTCCCGGCTCCTAGAAAGAGGGATTGGAGATTATTTCTTACAAGTTATACGTGGTATATAAAATTCATATACATGTTCATACTAACCTCCACCCCCTGAGACACTGACTACTCCACCGGCTGGAGGCAAAAACGTATGATAAATGAGTCACATAAATGTATTAACAAAAAAAATTAATGATGGAATGGATGAACTATAGACATGTTTGTTTTATAAGAATATTTTTCTATTAGAACGTTAAGGCTGAGATTGGCCACAATTTTAATAAAATACTAAGAACATACCAATTATTTGAGTGAGTTAAGAACAATTTTATTTATCAATCAAAATGATAAATGATTGGTAATTCTCATGAGACCATCACTGTGTTAGTAACTTTGATAGAGTTCTGCTATTAATCTATCAAAAATGGGCTCTAAACAGACACTCTAACAAACGCAAGCTTACCTGTTCCTTCAGTGACAGTCGTAGTAGCCGCTGTAAAAACGAAATAACGGATTATCTACAGTGGTACTAGTTCTTTCATGTACGTCCTAAGGTGGAACAATGAATTAGAGTGATTTCATTAAACCCATGAAACAATATCTAACAGTTAGTGCGTAATAGTCGGCAAAACTAAACAAAAGAAAACAATGGAAATTAGTGTCCAATAGTATCTAAAAGTGTAGTAACTATTTCACGGGTTTAGTGAAATCACTCTATCCTTACATATTCGATACATTTTCTTCATTATTCTGATAACGTGGTAAATAAGAAATGAAATGCATGTAGCCTTAGCGAGATTTTCTTCATTATTGTGCCAGTTTGTTTTCTTTAGCGCTGAATTTCACTACTTAAAATTGACGTTCCTTCTTTGTTGTACGTAATCTAATTGAATAACAAATGTCAAACCTTCAAAGTTTGCAGTTAATTTCACGCCTAAAAAAAGAAGGTTGTTCTTGTATTACATGGGTTATTACGATTTAAACAGGCGTAGCTTCAAACCAGACAAACAATCCAGCTAACTCCACCTAGCCTTATTATCCCTAAGTGTTGAAATCTGCAAAAAATTACGTAAATCCTAATTGCTTGCTTTGGGGGTTTTATTGCATATAAAACACATCTTCACTCGCCATCTATCTACTCGTTTACCGCAATATTTTTTTTATAATTTAAAACAATGCAGCTCTTACCTTTGCAAAGCATATCCTGTATTGCCATAACTATATTCGACATTTGAGAAAAGTAAATTGCGAACACGTGGTCCTCTTGTGGATAACTTGCCATGACATTTAGCTGTGCTTTGTTGTAGTGCGTCCCCAGTCCAACCGATAGTATTTTTACTCCTGTCATTCTAAGTTCTGCGGAAGGTTTCGCAACGTCATCACTGGACCATCCGTCTGTTATAACAACAAGTACACGTGGAACACCTTTTCGAACGTCGTTGAATAGTCTTTCACTCGCCATCTTCAGACCTTTGCCGGCGTATGTCGAATATCCAGGATATTTATGCGATCAATCGCTGCTGTTACATCTGGTTGCGTCGTAAACTGTTTGAAATCGAATTGAAGCTCGCTGCGGTACGAAAAGACAATCGCTCCTACTCTGTATCCGTAGGAGAAATAACAAAAGCCTTTGTAAGGGATTTCACAAATTCCAAACACTTTTGAAAATTCCCCGCGCCGTAGTAGTTTATGCTTCCAGAACCATCTATTAGGAATCCAAGGTCTACTTGGTTTTGCATGCTAAAGTGAAATAATGATATGTATTTGATAATTATAAAATTTATAAAGACGAAGATATAATCGATAGACTATTTTCCCGCGTACGATTGGTCGAATAAATACGTGTAGTGTGATCGTCCGGGTCAGGGTAGTCCTGAAAAGGACTGTTGTTGGTATCGTTTTTCGACAACCTGAGTGGAAGTCATCTCCATATTACAGTCTTGACTTCCTTTGAGGTTTTCGAAACGTGACTGTCACCAACAACAGTCCTTTTCAGGACTTCTCTTACACGGACGATCACACCAGTCCATACGAACTATGGATTCTCTTAGGTTCAAACCATTTACTATGTAGTTTATGTAACGGAAAGGCAGCTCCTGTCAGTTCAAATTGGTTGTTTATTGTTGTTGTTGTGTTGTTGCTGCTCATAATTTACTTAATGAGTGCAAACCCATAGCCGATGAAAACTGATGATCTGGTCCTTTACATTTCACTATGACGAAAAGTTCAATTATTGCAATGCTTGAAATATACTAACAACCGAGGTCTGTTTCGGAATGTTGGTGACATCTACAAAACAGGAATAATACAAACCTTTTCCTGTTTCCTGTGCGGCTCCGCCGATTTTGATGCCACCGGCTATAAAAAAATAAAAACAAATAAATGAAAGTATTTTACTAACAATGATGCCAAAAGTGACATATTGTCTGTTCACAGCAAATATTCAATTCAGGAAAACAATCTTCTGGAGTTGTAATTATGAACTATGTAACTTTAGAATAATTCATGAGTAGGTTGTAGGACTTTTTTACGGCGATTAAATGTCATGGTGATTCATTACCCCTGCCCCACGTTACTCCAAGAGTATTAAAGATACGGCAATGAAACTTGGAAGGTATATAGTACATCCAAAAATATTTCTTTTGACATATGCAACACGAGATGATGACGTAATATGACGTGGAAATTACGTCATGATTTCCAAACAGCCGCCATCTTGAATCCGCTATTTTTGTATTTTTCCAATACGTCAGAAAACCGCAAAAATGAATTAAAGGTAGTAAAAATCAATAAAATAATGCTAAAATGATATAAAAGGTAAACGTTATTGTAAGTAGGTAATTTTCTTCAGAAAACAGGAAAATTCCACAATTTGGAAAACGTACCTTTCAATATATGGTTGCCATGGAAACAGCAAGTTCCGCGAACAATGACATGTCATACCAAATTGTCAGATTTCAGGTAAAATTTAAACGTTTGGTGGGTTTTAATTTTACAATGTTAAAAATAAGTTATAAAGTCCGGGTGGGCAGATCCCCCAGTCTGATATAGAGTTAAAAAAAGACAACAAAATATAAGGAGGTTATATACTACACGTACCTTGCGATACGAGGGTACACAGGCTTCCCCTAATACCAGCTGCACCGTAAAAGTTGACAGCGGACATGACATAATACGAGGAAAATGCCATAGCTGAAAGCTGCGACTTATCAAATGAACCGCCTATTCCAATAGCAAATATCTTGACTCCGGTCGTTTGTAACGATCCAGCAGCGTTTGCAATGTCTGTTTCCTGTGATTTTCCAGCCATAAGAACAATCAGAATTCGTTTTCTTCCTGCTGCGTCACCAGAAAAGAGCGCGGAGCCACATTCATAAAGGGCCTCCCCGACGTTGCAGCTACCATCCATCAGTTCTACATTGCTAACTGCCGAGTCAATGTCTGACATTGAAGAATACTGACTAAATCCAAAGACAACCTGCAAGGAAATGTATCCCTAAGTTGGTTGTACTCAAATTGATCTAAATGATAAACTGAAGGAATAAAGTGAAATGCACAATATTCCAAGCATTTAAAACCCATCCAAAATTTACGATGTTGCATAAAATACAATAAAAACCATCTATAAATGGTAAGAAAATATCATTAAACAGTTGGCAGTGTACCTTAACGCTGTCACCAAATACCACTAATCCGTATCGCACTCCTTTGCCGAGAGTAAATGAATGGAAAACCCTGACGACAAAATTCATAGCAAGCCGAAAGTTTGTTGCTCCACCGATACTCGATGACAAATCCACCAGGAAGCCAGATCGCAACCACCTATAAAAAGGTGTTACAATTAATATGCGTAGTTTTTTCTACTTATATATGATTTTGAAAAAGAGGACGAGTACTTCGGATATCAATATGGAAGAAAAAAAAGTTAAGCTACTTTGGATCAGAGAATGAATGAATGTACCAGTACAAAATATTATTCTCAACTTAGCAATAGCAAAATATTGGGAAAATACAAAATCGTTCTCGACGGGTTATTTTAAAAAATGTATACAAAAATAAACCGGGTTGGTCAAAAATAAAAAAAAAAAAAAAAAAAAAACAACTTTATTTAAGTGTCAGAGGATTTAGCACTGCTGTACTAATTGTGGACACTGTAAATGAACAAACAAATATTGTAAATATAACATAAACTTGTTAATAAACTTGTTCGAAATGTTTTATTTTGGGACTGGGGACTTTCATAACCATTCTGTGTGATAGAGAGATAGAGAGAGGTGATTTCGAAACGTGTAAATATCAGAAACGAGACATTAAAAAGCTTTTAAACGAGTTCCAGCCTCTTTCTTAAGTATAAGATCAAAACCAGAAAGGGGACGAACTTACCCGATGTTCCTTTAACGCTTCCTCTGATACTGATGCCACCGACTAATGATAATAATTAAACAATAAATATAAAATATAATTATGCAAGAAATACATTACAAAACTGAACATGTTTACATTTCATCTTCATATGAGAAGCACGAAAAATAACATTACAGGAAGTCACAAGTAGAATACGTGTGTATGTCATGCGCACGCCTGGTCAGCATGTTGAGAAAAAAACTTTTGTGTATTGTATACGATTGAACTCAAACTATGCTGTATGACAGTCATTTCCATGCCAAACAATCTGGCGAGAAAATTACGTCACAAGGTTGACGACAACATTTTATTTTCAACTTACGGCAAAAAAAGTGCTAGATTTTGAGAGGAACGGTTTAGAGAAAATGAAATGTGCAAACATATGGAAAAAATCCATTTTTTTTTCAAGATATCGTGGTCTGAACTTTGAATTTTCCGCCATTTTGCTACTATTTTTTCAGAAAATTGGCCAAATGAAAAATGCAGTATCTTTTGAACCAGTAATACCTTTTCAATTATTTTTTTTTAATTTCAATTTGTCTCAACGTTTTCTTTCAAAATCCTGCATATGTTTCGCCATAAAGTGGAAATAAGATTTTGCTGTTAGCCGTGTGACATTATTTAGCGGCCAAAATCCGTCGAAATCGAAAAGAAAAAAATTAAAAAAGAATTTGGAATGAAAAAAATTTCCAATCTTGATATCCGTTGGATATGTAAAATACACTCAGTTGTTCCAAAGCTTCAGGCGTTCTACTGAGAGTTACTTAGTAGAAACATTGAGACATTTTGAGGTCTGGCTGCAATGTAATGAACTCCAACCTCAAGGATAATCCAGCAAGTTCTTTTCATTGGAGAATACCTGGTACCGCAAAATAATTCCCAAAACGAGAAATTAGCTTGTATTTATCTAACAGCAACAACAAAATAAACTCTCTATGAACAGACAGGTACAATGTTTTGTGACTCAGTTGTTCCGAACGGGAAGTATTTGATTTTATAGGTAAACATGTTATATTATATAAAAGTAACCTCTTCCTCCAATAAAATATATACTTCAGGTTAAGGAAGATGAAAATTAATGGAATTGTGTGAGTGTACCTTGAGATATTAGGCTCGAGACGCTTCCACGAATATCAGTTAAACCGCGAAATGAGGCAGCATTCAGGACATAAGACGAAGAAACTGCCATAGCTGAAAGCTGTGACTGATCAAATAGACCACCCATTCCAGCAACAATTATCTTGACTCCAGCAGTTGTTAGCGACCCAGCAGCATTAGGACCTCATCATTAGACTTTCCTGCCATTAGTATAAGTAGGACACGGTTTCTCCCTCCTGCACCACCAAAAACAGCGATGCCTTGCATTCTAAAATAGCAGCGCCCGCGTTACAGGTACCACCAATCCACGCGACCTTGGCAATCTCTGCATCAACATCTTGTATTGAGTTATACTGATTAAATCCAAACACAACCTAAAAGAGACATTTACGTACTTGAAACAGGCGTCATATGTTATACGATACATAAAAAATTAAAATCATACATTTATAGATGTATGACAATCTTTATTAGATGATTTGGTATTTCAGATATATTTTTGAAAATACCAGACCATAATTATTATGTAAATGGTTACTTCCTGGAATTTAATTGCGCAGATGGTAGTAGTAGTAGCAGAAACTCGATTTCCCATTCCTGATGTATTTTTGTCAACATGGTTTATCTACATACATGTACATACATACTTTATTTAAACACGGTAAAAACAACACTTACAAATATATTTAAAAAAACAACAATTGATTTACATGTTTGCAGTTTGGGAGTACAAAGAGGACATAAGCAATTGATCTAATTTTTAAATCTGTATACTGATTGATACAATATGTGACTTTATTATACGACATAGCATTTTAGAATGCGAATACGCACAAAAGACGAGAGCAAATATGATACCGTATTTACACGGGTCTCAGTCCCCCTGACCGGCGCGCTACGGGAAAACACTGTTAAAAGTCTATCTTTTAGGAAAAGATATTATGTCGTGTAATAAACAATTTATTCAGCGGAAAGTTGTGTAATACGGCAGGGCATTTTTATTCGTCAGTGTTTTTATTTTTTCTCGCCTAAAGGCTCGAAAAAATAAAAACTGACTCGTAAAAATACCAGCCGTATTACACAACTTTCCGACTGAATGACCTCTATTTATACCATATTGATATTATACCATCTTTGCGCGTTTCTGTTCTTGTCATCCAGTTAAACTGTTGATCGTAGTACATGTTTGATACGCTATCTACCGAATGTGCATACGTACTTGTTCAAGTAATCAGCAAATTATTGATTGATGAATTTATTGATTGATGAATTTGCATAGTGAATAAATATTTATACCTTAGCACTGCTTCCGAACACAACCAATCCGTATCTTACACCTCTCCCGAGAGTAAATGATTGGAACACGCCAGTGACAAAATTCATAACACGTTGAAAGTTTGATTTCCCTATAATGCTCGATGACGCATCCACCATAATGGCCAGATCACAACCAGCTACAGAGAAAAATTAACAGGATGGTTACATTTGGATTACAATAGTGACTTACCCGGAAACTAAAATTGTTGACAGGCCAAAGAATAACTAGTTCAAAAATTGATATGAAACTTACAGTATATGGTGCGTAAAGAATCAAAAAATGTTTATTTTTGCGACAGTCACGCGTCAGATATCTGACCTGGGCCCGATGTCACAGATCAATTGTAATCAAACTCGTGATTAGTTAAACTGACCTCCTACTGTTCCTGGTTTTACGCCTCCACTGACACCAATACCGCCAACTGAAAATAATTAAACCATACAACGATAAGCTAATTCACAGATGGTGCATCTTGAAAATAAATAGCCTAAATGTTTCATGTTCGTCGTTCGTTCGTCTCAATCCTTCCAAAATCATAATCATGCTTGTTCTCTGTCAGTTATTTATTCCTCTTCCTATCAATCTTCCTGCTTCATCTGCACACATTGCAACGTCGACTGCCACTCCACAAATTGGACTTTACAGCCACACCAGGCGCTGCAACTCCAGAAGCTTATTCTAAGGGCGCATCAGCATTGTCCTGCCGGACAGAGCTCTGCCAATGATGATTTATTAGTGTACGTTGCAAGAATATTGTGTGCTATGTATACAAGTATTTAGGCGTGCATGTAAGGTGTGAGTAATCCTCTGGGAATTACTATTTAAGAATTTGTAAGTTATAATAATTGAAGAACCATTCGAGGTCATCCCTACTTGCATTTTAGTTTGTTTTGTTACTAGAAGTTTTAGTCTCCTACGCAGCCGTTATTTGTGTCATCACGCAACGCTTCTCTCCACTAACGGCTGCTCAAACCTGGACCACATTCCTTTCCTTTTGTTTTTACCGCAGTAACTTTGACACCTATCGGCAAAAATGCGTCTGTTACCGTTTGCCGAAAACCTTCTAGATCGATCCAATTCTTGAACTAGGATGTCTGTTGTAATTATAATGAAGTTCTGTCGACATTATTTTTTCACATCATACATTTTCCTCGAGTAAAACCGTGTTTTATTTTGATGTCTGGTGTGCGTCAAATTCAAAGGCGGCATACTGGCGTGCGTTTGACGTTTCCGACGCTTAGGTCACGATAAGACACAATCTATGATTGGTGTATTTGGGCGCGAGCAAGTTCCGAAAATGGCACTGCAACTGTGATTGGCTTAAATCTGCAAAGGAATGTGGTCCAGGTTTGAGCAGCCGTTAGTGGAGAGAAGCGTTGCGCGACGACACAAATAACTGCTGCGTAGGAGACTATAGAAGTTTAGACTGTACTTTAGTTTTCAGATATGTGGTGCCTTGGTGTAATGCTGTTATATCGTTCGCTCTATCGACAAGTAGCTTCAATAAACGAGATTTTTATCTTTTTATTTTTTATTTTACTTTAATTGACACTCCCCTTGCGGGGATTTTCAGTGACAATGATCGTTTCAAGGATAATTGGATTATGACAACAGTCTATTTATTATCACGACTTAACTTCATATTGAATAAAACAAAAAAAGCCTATCTCATTTCAAACGAAAAATTACCACCTGACAGGTGATGACATAATTCATTCTTGGTAGATTCCTGGATATACTGTTCTCTTACCATTGGGTATTTCACAAATAAAGGCCTTTTTCTTTGAATCTGGAAGATCATTAAACAATCCTTGAGTTCCTGCCGGGTAATTCTTTGACATTACAACGACATTTCCATCACCAGATGGCTCGTTTTTTCTGCCATTTCACAATGGTCAGAGGCTTTCCACTAACCCACATCCAGTGTTGTCCGACTTTCTTCAAACCTATGTGCCATTCATTCAAACTAGCAAGAGTAATGCTTTGAATCTGGCTATTGACGTACTTCCACTCTTCTTCAGTTTCCATGGAAACTAGATCACCACCTTTGTCTTTGCAGCTGTTTTGGTTGTCAGTCCATGATTTCCCCGATTTAATGAACATGTAGCACGAATTAGCAAAGCATTTATCTCCTGCTCCTATAAAAATAGAAATATGAATTAAAGTTTATTGCATGCAGGTTAGCACATTCAACAAGGAGCTATTTCAAAAAGAAATAGTGTTTCGTTTCCGGAATGATTAGAATGTCGGGAAAGTTTGGAGAGAAATTGGAGAGAAATTGCCGAGAAGATCCTGGGGCGAGGGTGCGTAAATCGTGCTCAGGGCTCACGGCTCACGGCACTTCCCTTTGCCGAAAATTGCATTAGTTCATAGCTAGTACGCGTTGGCTGGTTGAAGACGACCGATTCCATCCGAGAGGCCCGAAAAACATCCGAATAAAGCTCGGTGCGGCCCGAGCAATTAACCCGTAAACAGCCTCCCCTCAACTTCTGTTCCTCGTTCCCCGTTTTAGACATAGCCAAGGTAATGAAGGTAAAGTCAATAACAAAGTAGAAAATACAGCTAGAATATTTACATAACAATTAAACACGGAAACAGATATCTTTGCATTTTTCACCAATACATCGCTTCAATCGAACTTAGAAGCATTTCAGTCGTCAAATATTTCTATTTGTAATACATTTGAATTTCTTTTTGTCTCCGTGACGATCATTTTATCGATATTTGAACAACATGTGTTCGCCAGTTTGTTTGTCTAGGATAGAACATGTTTACATTGGCAGCTACGAGGGTTATTCTGATTGGATAGTAGCCTCACTGTGTAAATAGTTCACATCGAATCGAAAACAATACCGTTTCGTTTCTGAGGAAACGAAACAAAAACAGCATGTTTTAAGTTATTTAACTAGTCCATGTCAGGTTTCTCCTCGACATTTTTAATTCCCCGGTTCCACCCAATCTCCCGCTACCGCTTTAACCGAATCACAATCGCCATGGTCTCCCTTTGATTATAGATACCTTTCAATTCGATCAGAGCTGAATAAGCCTTTCGCTTGATTAATATTGGTTCCGCGTTGATGCATTAGATTGTTGGTTTAATAAAGCTATGTCATTTACGTTTTAAATGTACTGAATGTCGTGTTGTGTTAAACTTTTCTCGCTATTTTTTATCCTTAAATGTAATGCTATTTAGGCTGAAAACTAAATCGTTTGATTTGGACTACACATGCAGTTGACTGCTAAATATAACCACAACAAAAAATATTCGGACATTGACAAGAGCATACTAACCTCCACTCCCTGAGGTACCAACAACTCCCCCGGCTAAAATTAAGATTTGTTGAAAATTAGTCCACCCGTCAAAAATGAACCAAATCAATCAAACAATCAATCGATCGATCGATCGATCAATCAACTGACATAACATACATTACATATTATAATATACTCACCACAGGATATTTCAATTTTGGACGATCTGATTGGATCCCTACTAATTCAAAAATTGGACTAAATACAATACACATGCAATGTTTTTCAAAATAATAAAAATCTCATTTTTTTCCTCTGTTTGTTCTTTCGTTGTTTCGTTGATTGTACAATCCAATGAAATGAAAGCTAGAAAACACTTCAAAGAAATCTAGCCTAACTATATATATTTTTTATATATTTTTTATAACTAGAATAATTAATTTAGTGTTCCACGTGCATACTTGTGTTAGAACGCAACTATCAATTTATAAATTAATCTAGGTCCTCTAACAGATATCGGCCAACACCTGAATCGGTTAAAAATAACACAAACGCACTCACTTGTTCCTTGTGTTACAGCCTTAGCGGCATCTATAAAAAAAACACAGAAATGAAAAGCTACACATAAAATAAAATCAAATCAAATCAAAATAAATTACTTCATTTAAGTGTCAGTGTATGCACTACCGAGAGCAACTCCAGGAGGATTTGAACCAGGGACCTCTAGATTTCAAATCCAGCATTCGTCCTAAGCTCTTAGCAGTGGAAACCCCAAAAAACGATAACTCGCCGAAATCGCGTCAAATCACAAATCCTAGCGTTTGTCACCAAATCGAAATATGCAGTTTATGTAGAAACAAGCATTAGCCCTCACCTTTGCAAAACTTTCCCTGCATTGCAATAACTATGTTCGGCATTTGTGGAAAATCAACTGTGAACACGTGTTCCTCTTGTGGGGTACTTGCCATGACATTTAGCTGTGCTTTGTTGTAGTGCGTGCCCACTCCAACCGTTAATATTATTATTCCTGCGTTTCTAAGTTCTGCAGAAGGTTTCACGACGTCATCACTGGAAAATCCGTCAGTTATAACAACAAGCACACGCGGAATACCTTTCCTAAAGTCGTTAAATAGTGATTCACCCGCCATTTTCAGTCCTCTACCAGCGTACGTGCAATATCCAGGGTATGCAATTCTATCAATCGCTGACTCCAAACTTGATTGCGTATTAAACCGATTGAAGTTAAATTTAACCTCGCTGCGGTACGAAAAGACAATCGCTCCAACTCTTGTATCCGTTGGAGAAATGACAAAAGCCCTTGTAAGGGATTTCACAAATGCCAGACACTTTTGAAAATTCCCCGCGCCGTAGTAGTTTATACTTCCCGAACCATCTATTAGGAATCCAAGGTCTACTTGGGTTTTGCAGGCTAAAGAGAAATAAAAGCATTTGATGATTTCACACACTAATTAAACACATATGTAACAGTATAATTATACTTTTCAGTCAGTCATTCGATCAGTAAAATGCGTAACTGATGAACATAAAATTATCGTATTATTCATTTAATTAAAATAAAGCTTTAAAAAACGAATGTACACTATAAATTATTTGAATATGATTCTGATACACATGTAGTAATAATTTTGACTTTAAAGTAGTAAAATGAGGGGAAAACAAGCTTATTTGAAATTCCTTTAAAAATGAGAAAGGTTGATGTTTATTTTATATCTCGTCGCATTCCAGACATATCTATGTTTTATGCAAAGGACTTTCAAATAAGCTTGATTTATTTTTTCACTTATAGGTACTTAAAATTTATTATTTTCCACATGGCTCGTTTTCCTTTGTTCTTCCAGATTGTTATATTGAATAAACCCCGCCAATTAAAGCGGGGCTGATATTATTCTGTAATATTCCCCTAGGGGAATAGTACATGTAAATAAATAATATTCCCCACGTTCATTTGCCCAGTCATTCTTTTCATACTGTAAATACCATACCTCGAGTTCAAATAAATGTTGTTGTTGTTGTTGTTGTTGTTATAAAAAAACAAAACAAACCTCCTCCTGGTGCTAGTGCAGATCCACTGATGCTGCTGATTCCGCCGGCTAAAAATCAAGTCAATGATTCAGTTAGTAATGGAAATTTATTATATTTTGTCACACGTCAAAACGTGGTAAGACAAAGTTTGGTCCTTATTGTGCTTAACCTATTTTGTTGGTCTGGACATGTCTAGCTTAAGAAAACTATATAGGGCAAAATGAGAAGCCACTTACACTTGTTACATTTTTTTTTATTTCGTAATGTTTTATTTACATTTCCGATAGCAAATATTTCTAGAAACAGTAACTAGCTCTGGAGCTGCAAACATCGTAATAGGAGTTTAAGGCCAATTTTTTTCGAATCCAAAATCGTTGTGGGTTGTGGCCATATATGAATCATCGTAAAATGTCACTCCATCACTTAATTATTCTATCACTTTCCAAGATGATATCAGATTGAAATTTGAAAGAAACGGATATAAAATTAAATTGGGACTTGACTTATTTCCTACTTTCTACTTATTTCCTTCTATTGTTATTACTTACCACGGACTAAAAAGTTAAGTAATCCTTCAAAATAATCGCGTTACACGTACCTTGTGATACCAGAGTAGACAAGCTTTTACTGTCGAAACTTTGAAAGGAGTAAGCGGTCAGAACATAAGTAGAAGAAAATGCCATAGCTGAAAGCTGCGAGTTATCAAACGAACTACCCATTCCAATAGCAATTATCTTGACTCCAGCTGTTTTCAACGACCCAGCAGCAGCTGTAATGTCTTCATTTGATTTTCCTGCCATTAGAACAATCAGGACTCGTGCTCTCCCTGCAGCGTTACTGGAAAACAGCGCTGACTGACATTGAGAAAGAGCAGCGCGTCCATTGCAGCTACCACCAATATACTGGGTATTGGCAACTGCTGAGTCAACGTCTGATATTGAAGTATACTGACTAAATCCAAAGACAACCTGCAAGGAAAATTATCACTAATATTCAGAACAAATTAGATGGCAAAGAAAGTGAACAGATACAATGCATTTTATCTAAACACTCGAGAATATATTGATTTAAAGTATCTACAATTGTTGTCATCAGTCTTGGACACTTCACCTTTTCGCCGACAACTGGTCTTTGTCTTCACCTCCCCCTCCCCCTCCCCACCCCCAATGCAATGCTGATTTTTTTCCTTCCAATCTTACAACCGCATTTCAACATCGTTTGGGGGCAGGGGGTTCGAAAAATTAAATTCTGACTTCTCATTACAAACAACATTACCACTAGATAGTATTTTGACGGCAATTGTAGAAAGGAAACTACTGTAGTTAATGATATACCTCAACGCGGCTACCAAATATAACCAATCCGTATCGAACACCATTGCCACGACTAAATGAGTGAAAAATGCTCGTGACAAAATTCATAGCAAGTCGAAATTGTGTTGCGGTAATCCACAATGACGAATCCACCATGAAAGCCAAGTCACAACCACCTACAATAAAAATATATTACAATTACTAACCAAACTATACTAACTATATTTTTTTATTGTTGTTGTTGATTTGCTTTCCTCTCACTGACATCAAAACGGTACTGAGTAGCACCCAGGATAGGGCTGTCCACAATATGCTCGGCAACTTTTTGGCAACTTTTCA
Organism: Desmophyllum pertusum; assembly: GCA_029204205.1. Classification (NCBI taxonomy): domain Eukaryota; kingdom Metazoa; phylum Cnidaria; class Anthozoa; order Scleractinia; family Caryophylliidae; genus Desmophyllum; species Desmophyllum pertusum. The sequence continues at coordinate 1,964,067 of MU825879.1, forward strand.
TATTTCGAGCAACTTTTTGCATTCTAAGAAATTTCTACCCATTTGAGTCTTGAGTTGCATTAAAATTGCATGAAAATGCTTAGAAATGTTACTTTAATTAGCATATTTTACTTTGATTGGCGATTAGCATATTTTTTTCTTTTGACAAAATCACAAAAAGAGAAACTTTTTATTTTATTTTTTTTAAATATAAAACATTTTAAAATTTAAAAAAAAAAAATCTTGATTTTTGGAGCAACTTTTTGAGAAATTTCGAGCATATTGTGGACAGCCCTAACCCAGGACAGCAAGGAGAAATTTGAGAAAGGTTTTAATCAGTAAGTGATGACACAAGCTACTAAAATAAATATGAGTTATCTTGGACGGGATTTCTTTTAAAAACCACGACCAATCACAACCAGCTGCGCAAGTGAAAACAGGTCAAGTCGCCAAATCTAATCATCGATGGAGACATGTTTTATAACCGCCCCCGAGTACTCTAAAAAAGAAATGGTTTCGATAAAAGGGACACAATCAGAAACAGAACAAACTTACCTCCTATTTGCGCTGCGCTTGCTCTGATACTGATGCCGCCGGCTAAAATATTGGAACAATTAACAGGTATAAATAATACTAATACTAACCATTTTTCTAGTAGACTTTTAATTGGAAAAAAAAATCGCCAAAAATGTACGGAAAATGTGTTATAAAAGAGAGGATGATCTAAGAGTAGGATTCTCCATGTTTTTTGTAATCTATGAATAGTTTCGCGCCTGGTGAAAGCTAATTTTATTCAACTGAAATAACAGGTAGCGCTTTTAAAATATATCAGCTATGGACTACAAGTTTAAAATAGATTTCAAAAAGTTATCATTGGAAGAGACTTAGATCATCCTCTCTTGTGTAATACGAACCTTGCGATATTAGGCTAGAAACGCTTCCTCTAATTCCAGCTAAACCACTGAACGAAGCAGGACTCAGGATAAAAGACGACGAATAATATGCCATAGCAGAGTGCCTTGCCTGCACAAATGAACCACCCATTCCTACAGCAATTATCTTGACTCCGGCAGTAGTTAACGACGTAGCAACATCGGAGACGTCATCATTCGACTGTCCTGCCATGAGTACCAGCAGAACACGTCTTCTCCCTCCGCCGTCTCCAACAAACAGCGATTTCTTGCATTCTAAAAGTGCAGCTCCCGCATTGCAGCTACCACCGGACATAGTAACACGGGCGATTTCCGCATCAACGTCATAGATAGAGGTATACTGATTAAATCCAAATACAACCTGAAAAGGACATTATCGTTTTAAATTGTTTGAAACAATAAAAACATCAAAAGCTCGATTCAAGCATAAACTCTTCCTTGTTATCCTCGTTATGTATTACAATTATTCAAACCATGCAATAGAAAATTCTCAACTTCGGTTCATTAACATCATTTATCAATCCGTAGCTCTTAAAAGCAACAGTCGCCACTTACTAACCCGTGCTTTCATTTGATGCGCTTTACGCTGCAAGCTACCCTGGGAAGCAGAGAGTTTTTTCTCCCGCACGCGTCTGAGTCGGTAGAACAAGACAAGCACCCAGGTGACCCGGGGGGAGGGGGGGGCGACTTCGATATAATAGTGGCGGGAATGATCCTCGTACCTTTTAGGGGTTAAAATTCGTGGTTTTGTACCGCTTAGGGATGTTAAAATCTAAAATGAGTACCGTTAGAGTTATTCCGGTACCTTTTAGGGTATTAAACGGGAAAAAAATATGACAAGAACTAGTTTTGTCTTAGAATCGGTACCTCTTAGGAGTGAAAATTAATTGGAGCCACGCCCACAAAACGAGATTCTGGTACCTTTTAGGGTTCTTTTCAAAATTTACGACGATCACTCCCGATACCTTTTATATGGGAGTCCCCCTCCCCGGGACCCAGAGTAGCTGCGGGCACGTCTGGTGACATAATTTACTGTAAATTATTGATACTGATTCTTGAAATTTACCTTAACACGGTTACCGAAGACAGCTAATCCGTATCTGACACGACCCCCGAGAGTAAATGAGAATGAGTGGAACAAGTTGGTGACAAAATTCATAACAAGTTGAAAGTATGCTCCTCCTCTTATACTCTTTGATGCATCCACAATGATGGCCAGGTCACAACCAGCTGCAAAGAAATTACGACCTGGATTACTACAGTGACCCCGAAAAACAGATCAAAACTCAGCTTATAACAGGCGGATCAAGGAATAATTCAAACTAACAAGTAGCCGATTGGTGAATACTCGGCCTGTTTTAAAGTTAATAGCATTACAAATATGTTATTTCGATGAACTCTTTCCCCTTACTGGAATCGAATATCTAAACTTAATCGCTATATTTCTACTATACTCAGTAACTATTTTATTATCATATATTATCACTTCCGGTTACTATATATATATATATATATTTTATATTTAAAAAATTATATATTATTTTATACCAGCCTAGTTACTGACTGGACCACCCTGGTTAAATAAAGTTTTCAATCCATTCCATTCCATCATAGTTAATAGTGGGAAATGGTTATGAAGCCCGGCAAAGTTCTCTGTTATATGTTTTTGTTCGCTATTTTGGGGGTTGACCGTGCACAAAACCTGACAAAATACAATAAGTGGTTACGTGTGTTCAAGCAACTAACCAATAGAAACGTTGCGATTACGTAATTCATGTATGGTGTATGAGCGCAAAACAAAGATGTGCACGGTCATGGACCTTCCAACATAAATATTGGCCTCTATTTGTACTGTGATGTTTTCCGGGCTTCATAACCATTTCCCTCTATTAGTATGATTCAATATTTATATACCAGTTTAAAGTTCTGTGCCATTATTATTATTTCAACACGCACTAGTAACGAAAATTTTTTCCCTGCTCCGAAATATTCTTCTTTTTAAATGTCACTGCCTCCTTACGCACCGAAGGTTTTATAACAGGATATTTTTTTTAGAACTCACGATCGATAACCACAGATAATTTGCCACTTCGCAACCTGGGGCGAGTCGCATCTCGTAGTCGCTTGTAGGACCGAACTGGGAGCCGGACAGAATGGCGGCCAGCTAGACAGAACACGTCCCCCGCAGTAACGGTCAGGGGCACCCAACGATAATTTTTTTCTGTAGGTGTCGGAACGTCGTTTTTACGTTATAATTGTACTGTTAGTGCAGTTCAATGGCTTATTTTTAAAGGCTAAGAAAAATGTATCTGTTCGGATATGTTAGCTGAACTTTCAAACTTCAGAAAATTTTAGGGATTGAAATCTGATTTCCCGAATTTATTAGCTGCTTTTGCCTTTCGAAAATCCTAGCTGACCTGTTTTTGTACCCAAAACGACATTGTTATCTCTCCGAAAACAAAAGGCATTACTTTTCCCATATTAAGAAAGTTCGAGATGACATTTTCTTAACCGAATATCTGAGGCGATTACAGGCCTTCCGAACAGATATTCAACCGAAACTATCCGCTGGGTGCCCCTGAACGGTCTCGATGCGACCCGCCTCGGATTACTTCGATTCTCGTTTCTAAAGTCACAAATAGACACTGCTATAGCGCAATTTTGTAAAGTTAGTTTGATGTGCGAAGTTAAAAGTCAAAGATCGTGGTTAGTGTGACACTATTTTAGTTTTGTAGTTAGTTGGAGTCATTTGGACTAGAAATTATAACGAGGCAGATTAACTCAAGGACATACTAACCTCCTCCCTGTGTCTGTGCACTGATCACGACTGGTCCTGAGGCTAAAAGGAAGAAGTATTACACATATCAAAAGAGTCTAGGAACTAAGCTAATAGACTAAGTTAAGTGTCCAAGAACAGCTTTGTCGTTTCAAGAACACTGCTTTTTCTTCTTTTTCTCCAAACAGTATATCATATCGAGAATAATTGTATAATGACATCAAGTGAAAGGTTACATAAAAGTAGCCTGCAGAGCGGGCATGCGCTAGAGTAATATATAGAACGCGCGAGTTGAAGGGGCGCAAGCGAACGAGGAAACGCGCTTATGCAGATGTATTGACACTCCTCGCGACTTCAGGTAAAACAAAAAATGTCTTCAGCTTGAATTAAATAAACACAAAAAATCACTCACTTGTTCCTTCAGCGACAGCTTTAGCAGCAGCTGTAGAAACACAACAAAGGTATATATAAAGTTGCAATGGTATCTATTATATAAAATAGTAAATTATATGGTAAAATAAACTCCCGCACTGATTGAATAAAATTTCGTGTAATACAATATTGTGCAATACTGTGCAGTATTGTTTGAAGCGAAATTTCGTTCATTTTTTCCGAAAAGCCCCGAAAAGCTCGAAATTAATTCGTCTAAATTCGTTTACATTGCCTCTTTTGCACAATACTGTATTAGTGGTTCTGTATGGGGTTTAACTGATATAACAAGGACAGCGGCAGAATCACTCTTCAGTTTAAAAGAGACCAATACAATGCGGTCATATTCACATATTCAATGATCCGTTGTTTATTTCAATTTCAACCAGAAGGGCTGTGAAATACTTGTTGTGATGATGAATATATGAATGAAATAATATATACATATATATGAACTTCGGAAATGTAATGAAATGAATATATGATCATCGCAGTTGTGAATGTAATTTAAGCAATTGCAATTTTTTTTTTTACTTTACTTACTAAAAAAAAAAAATTGCAATTGCTTAAATTGCATTCACAACTGCGATGATCATATATTCATTTCAAACCAGTTTTTGTTGGAAATACTTTGATGAATCATATCTCAGTTCATTGATAAGCTACCATTCCCCTTTTTCTACCAGTTTTTTTTTTCAATTTCATTGGTTGTGAATATTTAAAAATCACCAAATACATATGTGCATAATTGTTCTATTCCAAAACCACTGAGATATAGTAAGTAAAGTGAATGCTTTATTTAAACACGATTGTAAAAATATGCAGAGCTGGTGGGGTCGTGTAGAAAACCAATAAAACCTAAGAATAAAAAAATATGCCTAATTATACACACTCTTACCTTTGCATAATTTGTCCTGTATTGCCGTGATTATAGTCTGCATTTGTGGAAAATCAGCTGTAAACACGTGCTCCTGTTTTGGGTCACTTGCCATTGCAGTTAGTTGGTTTCTGAATTTATTCAAGCGCTCTAAAGTTCCCAGACCAACTGAAATTATTATTACCCCAGTGTTTCTAAGTTCTTGAGAAGGTTGCTTAACATCATCACCAGCAGCTCCGTCAGTTAGAACAACGAGTACACGTGGTACACCTTGTCTGACGTCATTAAATAATTTGTCTGCAGCCATTTTCAGTGCGACGCCTGTCTTTGTCTTGTGGCCAGGGTATTTAATGCGGCCAATCGCTGCCTCTACATCTGATTGCGTTTCATACTCTTTGAAGTCAAATTGAAGTTCACTTCGAGTCGAAAACAAGATCGCTCCGACTCTTGTGTCCGTAGGAGAAATAACAAAGGCCCTTGTAAGGGATTTCACAAATTCCTTACACTTTATAAAATTCCCCGCGCCGTATTTGTTTATACTTCCCGAACCATCTATTAGGAATCCAAGGTCTACTTGAGTTTTGCAGGCTAAAGAGAAATCGAAATATTATTTAGTTATTTACTAAAAAAATTGTCCTAAATGGACAAAAACAAATGACAATACTTTATACACACACTCTATATATGAATTATGCTTTGTTTTAACGTTCATTAAGTGCAATCTCGGTCCCAGAGTCCTCGTTACCCTTGTCCAGTGGCGGAACGGGAAACAAGGACCTCTGGGGAGACGCGATCCGCCATGACAGGATTCTTGGTGTTTGACTCCATGTTTCAACAAATGGAATATTCTTGGACTTCCGGTGTTACTGCGCAAGTCAGGCGAAGCACTGTATCCCAGAGGTCCCAGAGAGCGGCGGAAATCGAGCCTAACTCGTTTGCATACTTTTTAAAAACAAAAGAATATTTGACTGCGGGCTCAACTGTAATAACTGCTATTGAGTTCACATGATATTTAATTTCAGTGTTTCAGTTACTTATTTATTCATGTTAAAAATTATGGCGACGGAAATCTAAAGTTCATCATACAACAATAGAAGTTACCTTTTATTGAAGATCGAACAAATGGTTTTGCAACCTGATGCCGTGCAACCCGGATTTTTGTGTTGGATGATGTCTGCGAATGATGTTCGATTCTTGAATGATGCTCGTTTCTCTTTTCCGTATGAGCATTGTTGTGAATAACATGAGAAAATTTGATTGTGAAATTTGCCGTTGGTCCATCTTTCTCTTTTCGCGCTAAGATAAAAACAGAAACATATCAGTACAGGTAACGTTCGTCAGATCATCGGTATGGGATACGGTGTTGAGGTTGGGGTTGGTATCGCTAAGTGCCCTACATCTATTTTGGCTTTTTTGGAGTTTGCTGGCCTGGTGAACAGAAATTCCTCCCCTCCCATTGATCTGTAAAGCCCCAACACCTTCCCCACAAGAAAAAACTGCATTGTTTACGGAATTGTGTACACCCTCGTAAGCGTTCAAATGACCAAATGATTTTGGTGGAATTCAAGAAAATTCAGATACGAACTTGATCTTACCTCGTTTTATACCAAGAACAGATGTTGGACAATGGCAAAATATAAGGACATTCCACACGAGCAGAAAAGGAAGTTTAAAATTCATTCCTGTCGAAAACAATATAAACATGAGATACTTGTACACATGAAAAAAATCATTATATTTCATCATCGGGTTTCGTCCGTGACTATATTTGAATTTTAAATTACTTTACGATCATTTCATTACTGAATATCGGGTTTCGACGAGTAAATGTTTAGCTTTTAGCTGTCGCACATATATGTTGCCTTACAACGATCCTCCGCAGTTCCATGAGAACATTGTTAAAGGAAATCTTTCGATTAATCCTTCCATACTGATTTCTTGTTGGATTGTCTTTCAGACTACATTTCAATGGGAATTAAACCTTTTAGAACATTAATTAGCACATTGGAAGTTTCCAATTTTCTCCATCTCGCACCAAAATACAATGTAGTTTAAATGGGACTGCGTACTTATTAACCTACCAACGCAGCAGAAATTAAACGTTTATTTGGAGATTTATTTTCTATAAGAGGCATCTCAAATATTTTATGGTGACCGATTTTCACTCGCTTTTAAACTCAACAATTTTAACTTACACGGATGTGAGTTTATTGCACTCACAAGAAACACATTTTTCCCTTACCTATTGCTCGTTGCTTGTTTGTCGTCTTGACCCAATATAACTTTAAACTCTAATAAACTGCAAAGCTTTTCGATATTCGCCCAATAGTCCTACTGGTCTCGCGGATGCATCTCTCAGGGGTGAATGCGCGACCAAGAAAAGTAAACCGGCGTTATTTCTGGTCATATTTGGCAAACAATGGATGTACTCATGGTAGCGAAATTGGACGGGTAAGCAAACATACCAGGAATCAAGGCAGGTGTTTGGAGGTTAATTAATTAATAATAATTCCAGCTAAAAAACTCTAAAATCTTCATCTCAATAAGTTTATACCTCTATTTTGTATTTTCCTGCCCGTCGAGATTTATGTTGTTCTCTATCGTGATTACAAAGGTGCTACTTTTTAGTGCCACAGAAAGCAGTTTTCCTAACTGTGATTTCTACAATGCAAACCACGAACCAATAATCTGAAAAGGCTATACCAAGTTTAAAAAATAAAGGTGGCTGATCTGTGGGGCAGTTTCGTAATGGGGCAGATTCAAAGTGAATAATGAGTGGATGCTTTTATTTAAAATATTCGGTGAGAAATTTTAAGAATATATCCTTGTTGTGTGCGGTTGAATATCTGCATTTTAAGGTGCACCACATTAAATCAAAAGAGGATATGCCATGATTCAATTCAAGCGCCCAGGGGCCAGATTCACGAAGCCCTGCCAAGTTAAGATGTATCCTAAGTATTGTTTCCTATATAACAATAGGCTATTGTTAAGAAACTATTGTTAAGAAACTATGTTAAAATATCTAGATTCCAAATGAAAACAATGTTAGCTCAAGTTAGCCGTCACTTAAATTGTAATTAATTGAAGTATATTGTTACTATTGACTGGGGATCTTCTTTGAAAAGCCCAGTAGGGCTTGCTAAGATCTCCTGCCTTTATATACCTATCAATGTAATCAATTAATATTTGTACTGTGATGGGCGAAATAAAGATACTAAGAAATGGAACAGATTTGGGAAAAAAAAAAAAAAAAAAAAAAAAAAACTTTGTACTTAGGATGCATCTTAGTGTAGGAGGGCTTCGTAAATTCGGCCCCTGCAGGATACAGTTGTACAAATCGGTTTATAATTTGACGAGGACTGACGGGGCATTTTCTTTCTGACATGTTTTCTGAGTTCCTCGTTCCATATACCTAGTATTCTTAAATCACCTTAAAGCTTGCGTTCAACTGACACCAGTTCACTTGTGTACTTATGAATGAGTCACCCTAATAATTTCACACTTTCAAAAGCATGCACTCTTCCTTGGTGTTCAACTGTGGAAATTTCGTCTGTTTAAAATGTATCGTAATGTTTTAAAGGATCCTCCCCAAAGGGTGAAAAAAAAAAAACACAATCTGCCTAGCTAGAATATATTTCCTCACAAGAGGACGTCTTTAATCATTTTATATTGATTATCGTAAGGTGTTAATTTGTTTAACATTTGATCGACTCGAGGCCATGATATATATTTTTCATGGTTCCAACAATAGCTGCTAGCTAATATCAAGGTTTCCTTAATGTGTTTTTCGTTTCAATAGCACAAGAACGTAGGTCGTTCACAGTTAAAAACACTTATCTGACAGGTGAAGCGAAAGTTACCTGCGTCCGTCGGCCCATGATTGTTTGGAACTTCGTCAGAACCAAAATCAAAAGGCGCTTTCGGCCATCTCGTGTAACAAAGTGTTGCTATTTATGGTCAAATTAATTTGTTTTTATACTTTGAAATTAGAAGTAAGTAATTTGTTTCTGTTAAATAATGTTTTTTTCTTATACATAGATGATTTTAGCAGCATTAAAATACATTACTTAAACTTGTCACAGCAATGTAATGGACTGTTCATTTAGAGACAACGGACTGTGTACTTACAGGAGTTTGCTTTACTAAAATAGACTAAAATAGCTTGTAGTATACAGTATAAATAAGCGCGTAGCGCGACAGTGAGCGCGAAGCGCGAGACCAAAAAAAAGACTAAACCTACGGTGTTCGAGGAGTATCACTAGAAAATTTATCACTTTTGATTTATTTTGTGCCATTTTTGATTTATTAAGTGTCATGATTTTTGATTTCTCGCGTTATATTTTGATTTCCAAAATTTTGCGCTTTGATTTATTTTGTGCGAATTTTGATTTATTTTGTGTGATTTTTGATTTCTCGCGTTATATTTTGATTTCCAAAATTTTGCGGTTTGATTTATTTTGTGCGATTTTTTATTTCTCGAATGAGGTTTTGATTTTTTTTTTAATATTTTCTCTTAAGATTCGATAACAGTCGTACAAACGGGCGAAATAAGAGCCGCGGGAGATTTAACGAACGCGAACGCAGGAGGGGGTGGGGGTGGGTAAAGAGAAAATATCGCTTTCGCGCGCTCGCTTAACTATAAAACAAAGAAAACGGCTATGGATAGACTAAGACATATCATTTTTATTCGTAAATCCCATATGACGTTCCTTATTACGTCTGCGTAAGGGAATAATTACGCAACTGATAAGCAAACTGTCAAAAGAAGCCTTCGATTTGTTGACAAGTTCTACTGCTTCCATCACCGAGCCGGAATCTTGGATAGTTCTATAAATTGATACACTCCGTATAACGCTTGTCCACCGAACTAAAATATATTTCTCTAAAATAATATAGTCTCTATTAAAATAGTGGGTTTTTTTGTACAACCGAGGTCAAGTTCCAAGTCAGCGACCTACTATGTTACTATGCAAACACTCAAAGAGATTAAAATTCAACAACCAATAGCCTTTCATTTCTCAATCTTGTGCAAATTACTCAATTACCGATGTCTTAAGTCAGCTCATGACAGGGGAAAGATAGAGAGAAGAGGACACAACCAGAAAACCTGTTCGCATGTACACCATGATTACAGAACGTAAGTTAATTTATTGTATGTAGGAAAATCAGATATGTGTGTCTTAAACAGGGTCATGGTCAGGGTTTGCTGGAATCGAAACCGAAATTAAATTTTGAAAAGGTCTGCAAAGGTCATAAAGTAATTAGGATTTGGCTTTTGATAAATATCGTCACAAATATCTCGGTACCTTCGGTAAACAATGATTGTGATCATCTCTCAAGGGTGCGAGTCTAATTTTGTCCAATGACGACAAAGCATTCGAAGAGGACCGTAATGTTTGTCAAATAACTATAAGGCATTCATTGTTTAATTTATCTGGAGCAGAACTACCCAGATCTTGCCAGAAGACCTCAGGACATGCATCCATTCAGGTGATTCAGTCTTTTATGCATAGTTGCTTTGTGGTTCAAAAGCCGTGTGTACCACACCTTTGAAACTGTGAATGCCAGAGTAGGACTTGAAAATCGCTAGCCCTTTCTTTCTTCTCCAAGTTCAATCTTGTAGACGGAATTTTTTCAAAAAGAAAAACCAAGCAAGCACATTATTTTTTACTGTTTAACAGATCATCCCAAGAGCGAGCCATCTGCTCTCTGGTGAAAATCTGTAGCAATATATTTGAAATTCATTCTCGGAGCGACTTTTGCGAAAAACAGTTTTACAGATAGGCCCTACATGTCCGTGCTAGTTCGCAAATTTGAAAGGACAGCAAGGTGCTATCTGATGAAAATCTGTAACGAAATAGGTCCAGTTCGCACTCGGAGCAACGATTGCGAAAAACAGCTCCTAAGTTTTTACTGTTGAAACGAATTTTATCAATGTTTTTCAAGAAAAGAAGAGGTGAGCCCCTCAAACATGCAATGAATGACCCATAATTAACAGTTGTCTTTGATGTATTTCAGTTCCAGACTGACAACGAGGCAAAATTGACCCTAGCGGCATCACTCCCGTTGGTTTGTTAAGGTTAGTATAAAAATCAACCTTCTTCTAAACTGTATTTTGTTTTACTTTCTACACTGTATGCAACTAGCGATTTTAAAAGTTACAAGTTCGCTCTGAATGATGAAAATTACAAACAAAACATCTAAGTTCATTCTTGGAAAGACTTTTTCAAAATAACAACATATAATGTTTTTACCGATTGACAGACAGACCCAACAGGCCTGTTTTTTCTTCAGGTTCATTCTCGGAACGACATTTGTGAACAAACAGCACATAAGTTTTACGGTAAGAGTTTTAGGAGATAGTTCCAATGCAACAGGTCTGCTTTTGTTTTCTAATTTGAAAGAAAAGGAATCTGCTATCTCAAAAATCGCGGTTAACAATACATAGCTCATTCTCGAAGCGCTTTAAAAAAGAGGCCATTTTTTTTTACTCTCTAAACTGAATTTTGATCGGTTAACTTGAAAGAGATTTTTTTCGAAATAAAAACAGATTTGTACTGATTCACAGATAGTCCCAAGAGCTCTGTTTCAGTTTCCGCCCTACTGATGTATCTTAAAAGAAAAGCTATCTGCTCTCTGGTGAAAATCTGTAGCAAAACATTTGAAGTTCATTCTCGGAGCGACTTTTGCGAAAAAAATAGCACATAGCTTTTAACAGTTTTACAGATAGGCCCGACAGGTCCGTGCTTGTTCGCAAATTTGAAAGGACAGCAATGTTGCTATCTGATGAAAATCTGTAAAAAAATTTGTTTACTTTCTACACTGTATGCAACTAGCGATTAAGTTGCAAGTTCGCTCTGAATAATGAAAATTACAAAGACAAAACATTTAAGTTCATTCTTGGAAAGACTTTTGCGAAAAAACAACAGATACTATTTTTACAGATTGACAGACAGACCCAACAGGCCTGTTTTGCTCGGTTAATTTGAAAGAAGAGCAATTTGCTATCCGATGAATCTAACAAGACACTTCAAGTTCATTCTCGGAACGACTTTTGCGAAAAAACAGCACATTAGTTTTAATATTTTTAGAGATAGCTCCAAAGCGATTACGGTGCAAGTTCACTCTGAATTTTGCTCGGTTAATTTGAAAGATATTTTTCTCGAGAAAAAAAGGCACATAAATTTGTACTGTTTAACAGCTGAGACTGGACTTATTCGAAAAAATATTAACAGATAAGTTTTTAATGATTCGGACAGACTGATGTCCAACAAGTCTGTTTGAATTTACTCCGTTTACTCGAGCTTATTCAACTAGACGTGAATCTTCTTTCCCTTATTTGTTTTTACTTCGTTGTGCGTTAATGGGTTTTTTCCTTTACTGTGTTGATCTGCCTTGTCTTTAGCTTACAACATTACACACAAATTTGATTACCCCAACTAGCATCAATCTAGGGACGCATTCTCACTCAATTCATGATACAGAAATTGGACATAAACACCCGGGCTTGATCAACTATTAGGTTCAAATACAGACTTTACCTTGTTTCTATTAATAATATCCTAACCCCTTCATTTTGATCCGCAGTCACCTGACACTTGGAACTTCATATTCTACAATGGAAACTGAGAACAAAGATCTACTACTGCTAGCCAAGAAAAGAGAGTCTTACAAGGATGAAGTTGTGGGTTATATCCACAATGTATCTCCTGTCAAGAAAGGAACTTACATCGACTTCCAAATTCAAACTAATGAAAAACATTGTGAGACGAGTATGTTTTTTCTCGTCCAAAACTGAAACATTTTGGAAACTATAGTGAAAGTAGCAGACCAGTAAACTGAAAAAAATTCGCGTGAATACCAGTTCAAATACTGAAGACCTTCTCATTCCAAAATATGTGTCTATCGAATAATTTACTGACATAGAATTCCAGAAAACAATAATGCCAACAACCATTGACAAGTCCGTTTGTGTTAGTCAATTAGTCATTGTAACAGAAACAATCGCTCAGAAGGTAAAACATACACCTTTGAGAACATCAGAGTCAACAAAGATAAATTTACTACTGACATATTTCAAAAACAAATTGAAACTAGCCTGTTCTGGAACTCTAAGTGAGATGCACATCCCATGTAACTCTGAATATTTATATTATCACTACCTTGTTTTTTTCGCCTTATTTAACAGAGTTTGTGACCATCTTTTCGTTTTCTAATCACTCGTTGAATCAAATAAATAAAATACAAAAAAATGTATCCTGCCTCACATTTCCTTGATTAAAATTACTACCAGACCACTGAATTATTGAGTTTGAGTTTGTTTTGCCCCATTGCTTGTTACAATAATTCTCTCTTTAATGTCATTAACATATGGTTGGCAGGAGATCTCAGCAAGTTTTCTCACTTCTTTCTAATTATTACTAGATTCTTAACCTAATAAATAACTTGGTCTGACCTAACAGTCGTGAATAATCGAGCTAGAACTAATTGCCTTAAAATTTCAGAAAGCAAAAACACAGTATACGTACATACGTAGCATGTGTACAATAACAGATGAATCCAAATATTTGTTATATCAAAACGATCAATTTAGATGACAGATATGGTCCTTAATTAGCTAACAAAAATGTTGAAGACAGAGTGACCGAAACACCGTAATCCAAAATCTCGTGTAACCCATGGTTACACGAGATAAAAAGGATGGAAAGCAAGTGTTTTTATCCGTATCCTTTGAAGGGATAAAATTATATACGAAACTGTTTAAAAACCTGTTTTAACGAAACTGGACCCATACTTTATAAAAGAAGCACTCGCTGTTAAGGTTACTATAAAACCTTCGTGACCATGTTACGCAAAAGGCCTCGCATGCGCACAGTTTTAGAGTAAAGTACCCAAACCTTTATATCAATTTAAAGCTTATAGAATGAAGAAACCTGTAAGATAATATTTTCCCAAGAAATTAAAAATTGTAGCCGGTACGGTAATTTGAACACAATTTGACCGGTGTTCATAAACGTGAATTACCCGCGCTTCCATTTAGCTGTACAAAAAATCCAGTTATTGCATGATATTAAGCAGATGTTGACTGCCAAAAGTGTGTCGGGGAATTTCTTAGTCAACATCTGCTTAATATCATGCAATAACTGGATTTTTTTGTACAGCTAAATGGAAGTGCGGGTAATTCACGTTTTTGAACACCGTTCAAATTGTGTTCAAATTGCCGTACCGGCTACAATTTTTATTTTCTTGGGGAAATTATATTTGACATGTTTCTTCATTGTATAAGCTTTAAATTGATATATAGGTTTGGGTACTTTACTTTAAAACTGTGCGCTTGCGAGGCCTTTTCCGCAACGTTGTCACGAAGGTTTACAGTAACCTTAAATGTCTCTATTTTGTATGTGTTAAATTGTGTTTTTTTTTTTAACTGATACATGTAATTCAGTAGTTACAGTTTGAGATTGTCAAAAGTTAGCTCGGATAAAATAATTAAGAGAAATATATTAATGATAACTGAATTATATAGCTGGATTAGCTTATAAAGTCATACATGTTCTTTTGCCAAACAGAGTCCAGAATTGCGCGATAGCAACTAATTATTTGATGATTAAATATATAATACAGTCGAACCTCGCTATCTCGAACTCTCAAGGGAAACGAAAGACAGTGGATAGCGGGGAGTTCGAGATAGCCGATAGTAAATTACTGAAAAGCAAGTGCAAGGGGAATGGGTTTCAGTTCGAGATAGCGGTGTGCAACTGTATTGTAGCCTACATTTAGCCTTATACGCGTACAAATTTACAAGGCAATTATAATGTAGGATATTGTACAGTGTCAATGGTATTCCCGTCAACCTGACAATGGTATTCCCGTCAACCAATTTCATTTTGCCAAATCCTTGCCGATAAACCAAGCTTTCGATGAGCCGTCACCGCCATTAAGATAACGCCGATTTTAATCAATATATCAGGGACCAGTGTGTCACTTGGAGTACTTTCGTTGTATTCTGGAAATCCATAGTCTCCTGTGTTCTCTGTTTTCTTGCTTGCGTCGTGGGTTCTACCGTCCCTCTGGTGACTAGAAGTAAACAGAGAAAATAATAAACATTATACAGGGCCCTCTAATCATTTTAACTTAAAATACATATAAAATAATAAGTGTCGATTATTATCATTAAATCAATCAATCTGCACAAAAAAAGAGGTCTATACCTATAGACCCTTGGTGGCAAGTCAAGAAAGAAGAAACTGTCTGAAATATGAATAGGTAATCACACGGGGCCGAGGAAAATTAAGGATTAATATCACGCGTGTTTTCAGAAATTTGCAAATTTGAAAACACAAGTGATATTAATCCTAATTTTACGAGGAATATCATGTTATTACTTGTTAACGACAAAATTAATGTGATTAAGACATCGGGTGGTATTCGGCAATCGGAAATATTTGTTAACCTTCCGATCACGTTCGAAAATCTTCGGAGGGTGGAGGTGAAGGGTGATTTTCGGAAATCTTCGGGTCATCATCGAAGGGTTCGTGTAAATGTTCGGAAATCTTCGGAAGTATTCGGGTGAACTTTGCACTCTTCTCGGAAGTCCTCGGACGATCTTCGGCAAACCAAAATTAACGAAAAATGCCCTCTGTTTTAACCAAATGTTATTATAATTATAATTTTAAAAAATCAATTCACCTACTTTTTGCAAAATCCACAGGAAGCCATACAGTAATCACGGTAATTGATCTCTTCATTAAACGAAGGAGGACTGTCACACCAGCCGGCCATAGCCAAGGAGGGACATCGAGGATCGTAATCCTTACAGGGACCCACAAGAAAGTCATCTTCATCTATATAAATGAAATATATTACACTAAAATAAAGGAGTGTATAGCATGATGACAGCTGTCATATTTCCCGTTTTGTATCCATCGTCATTATAAATAAAATAGTTTGATGTATTTATTGTATGCTTACCAGGAATCGGAAGGTCGGATTTGGGAGGAAGCATATCAAGTGGATCGGACTGCTGAATCCATATTGGACGGCGGCGATCCTCTGTTATGGTAAACGCCATTCCTTTCTTAATTGATGGATCTTGAGTTCTTGCCCTTTTGAGCGCAATGAATAGGTTATGAGATGTTTTAACTTTAGATGCAGAGAATGTATGTTTTTTGTAAACTTTTGCGTTGGATGTTGAAGGTATTATCCTAATGTTCGCTTTGCTGGTAGTGATAAGATGTCGGTAAGTTGTTCCTCTTTTTTTAGGTGTAATGGAAGTCGTGCTATTATTTGTTTGCTGGGATAAGGAACAACACAGCGTGCCATTCGCTAAACGTTCACCAACAGCAGGAGATGATAACAGTGGTTCGGCTGATTTTGTTTTAGTCGTATCTGGAGAATGAATTGTCGCAGAGCTATTTGGATGGAAACCAGATGAGGTCGGGTCCGTTAGATTAGAAGTATGAGACGGCTTCAATGATAAAGTGGGTCCTTTTTTATGTGTAGGTAGATTGGCCCCTTTTGGGGTGTTGGATGTTAGAGACCTTAAAATGGCACAGATCATGTTTCCACACATAAATTTTACAGCGGACGTTGATAGTGGCTTATTACTAGCTGATTCGGAATATTGAATGTTATCAGCTGGACTATTGGCTGTAGATAAAACGTTGCCAAGTCTTACAGGGAGCTTATTCTGAGTTCCAGTGAAATTCTTCCTCCGCATTGAAATTGTGTGTGATAAAGTCGCACCCGTAGCATTATCTTGACGAGACAACTGCAATGCGTTGGTTGATTGCAAGTTGGAACTTTTTCCCATTACATTAGAGGGTTGTTCCGTTTTGATGGGTTTGATCTTTTTGATGAGGCTGGGCAACATCTGAGAATGAGATATTTGCTTAGAAATATCGTCTTGTTGAAGTTTACTTTGCTTAAAATTCGTTTGCTCTTGTTTGCTATCATTCTGTAAATTATTGACTGTTGGCGCAAAAGGTTTGTCGGTACCATCAGATACTTGGATATGGTCTTGGACTTGTTGCACGTCATTGCCTTTGCTATTCACTGAGGTATGTGACTGTTTCCTCGTTGATTGCTTCTTTGCATCCAAAGTACTATGTGATGTTCCTAATTTCCCAAACAAGGACTGTAGTATTTTAATAGTCTGAACAGGAAACGTTTGGATCTGCACCACGGGAATTGGAAGTATTTTAATCTGCAATGGAACTGAAATGCAAGAGAATACAGCGGTTTCAATAAGCCATTTTACGGACAAAATCAAGAATCTCGTATTATTACTGTGTGAACTTTACTGGCTTACTTGAGGTTCTTGCTCAGTCAAAAAGGGTCAGGGCTAGGGTTATGTTAGAAACCCATAAGAAACAATAATAAGAAAACAAGATTTTGTGAGGAGGGGGAAATATCAATTACACGTCTTGACTCAGTAACTGAAACGACTGACTACAATAGAAAGCACGCATGCATGCATCACTTTTTTTTCCTGGGCAACTTCAAATGAACATTTTCATGCACGTTTGTTTTAAACAATGTTCCCAGGAAAAGTCATGCATCGTTCACCTGAGACCTTTAATCCATTCGGTTTTTGAATGATAGTGTTGTCTGTATTGATAACGTTATGATCCTGCAGTGGCTCTGGCATAGATGCAGCTGATGTAGTGTACACTTTTTGACCAGCCCAAGCCAAATCATCTGATGATGTGGAGTTCTTTACTTCCAACACTGAAGAGTTTTGTCCTCTGAAATTTGGAAGTAAATTTGTTGCCATCTTCTCAACGGTGTGTTCAACTCCTTGTTTGTGCACATTTAAGTTGTTGAAATATCTTGTTTTATTGCTCGTGATTTCCTGTTGACTTATTTCGTCTGCAGTACTTTTTGGGTGTTGAGGTCCTTTCGGGTCTTTCTTTAATTCTGTCATCGACGACTGTCTATAAGAACCTTTATTTTTTAACTTATCAGACGAACCGGATATTTCATCTACATTTAGGTTTACTTCGTCTCCCAGCACAGCAGACATCTCGGGGTCTGTTAACATAACGTAAAATATAATTATCTGATAGTTCTTAAAGCTAGGCGGATTCCATAGTTGACGTTTTGTCATAAAATTACATCAATGTCAATCATTAATTTTGTCATCTTGAATACCTCCCTGGTCAGCTTCATTAAAAATAAGGGAATTTATCCGAGAAAATAATAATATCACGTCATAAAAATTTGCACAACGCCTTCAACTATTTGTTGGTTCGTTTTTACGCGCTATTTGTACGTTTTAGATATGTTTTCAAATAACAGAACCATGCAAGCTCCCAATTCCACATCCAGACGAACGATTTCAATAAACGCAGTTCGAATTTAAAGGGACAGTATCACGGGGATTTTTTACCTTTTTTGGCCAAAAATGCGCTTCAGTACCATTACCTATTTACAAAATAATTCTAGATCACCAAGATAAAGAAATCAACCAAATTCTGATCTGATCAAATTATGATCTTTTCTAGAGCATTTTGGAAATGAAAATGCGAGAACTTGAAAAAGTTAGCCTAACTTGTTTTCAAGTTGCAATCCATTCTGACCCGGTCCATCTATGGGCAGACACTTATGGACTGTTTTAGTACACTAGGGTGGTAATTTATAACAAAATTTTACCATTATTGTTAGGTTTCTGTTGATAAAAGTTTTTGGTTTTTGAAACGACATCAAATCCCCGTGATACTGCCCCTTTAATAGCACCGACTGAATCTTTACTCGGTTGGTATGACAACTTCGCTAGCGGTACACTACGAGTTTCCCCAAAGGCCACCACAGTCGCTTCATAACAGATAACGTAAACTATTATTAATAAATGGTTAGAAAGGTCTATAAGTTGAATTAACATGGACGTTTAAAAATTTAGCAATTATAAAAAAACATCCTGCATTTTTATAGACTATATGTTAGTGTTATTGACTGATTGCAATGTGGTTCTTTGAGCACAAATAAATTCCGCAAATATATAGCATTTACTGTACCTGGATAAATGCCTTGCATTTCATTCAACATCGAAGACAATGTCCCTGCTGTGGGCTTTTCTTTGTAGTTAGCCCGATAGTTCTCATTTGCGTCAGTAGCATCATCAAAATATGTTGCTCCTGGCAGGTTGAATTTTTTGCCAGTTAAGTTTGATGGTGGAATTCGTCTGTTGTTATGAGTGGCATCTGTTCTTATACGCATAACAAATAATTTTCCATTAGTTGAGGTCGAAGGTAATAAAATCAATTCATGTGCAAATCATTACACAACAAAGTTGCTAATGTAAAGTTGCTAATGGTGAATCACTTTTACCCTTTAATTTTAATTCATTGATTGTTCAGTATAGATTAGTGATGGCAGACGATAACAACTACGTAGGTACCCTCCTTACACCTTCTATCCAGCTTTGTTTTGAAATTTGAAAATAAGGTGTCATCCTCATCCATTGTGCAAGTTCAAGTTCAAGTTCAAGTTAATTTTATTTGCACTAATTTTTTAAAGAATTACATTTACATTTAAGGTAATTCCATCGAAATAGAAGTTACACTGGAAGTTTCTGAAACTTTCCCTAGTTGAACATTGTGATGTAATGTTTCAAAATATAGAATAAAAAGAATAGGTCACCAGCCCCGCGAAAGAGATATAATCGACTAAAAATACCTCCTAATTCCTTACAAAATCAACCAAAAACACGTATTTTTTCACGTTTTTCAGTGATTATTAATTTTTCTGCACTGAGAATTGGTCTATACTCCTTGTATAGAAAGAAGATGATTACTAGACTTAAATATGCGAGAAAAAAAATGATAGGTCACCACGCTCGTTTACGAGAAAACGATCATTTACCTCTCTGGCGAGCATAGCCATAATGAAAAAGCCGCCATGTTTTTAATGTGCGCGCGCTAATTACGCGCGAAATGATGCGCAGAAAGGATGCGCAGTGCAATACTAAGGAATGACCTTAAAGCCATTTAAATCAAAACAAATGGCAATACTAATGAATATCATTGGCTCAAATAATATTTCGCGCGGTATGCAAGATTATAGCTGTTTGCATCTTTACATCATTATATTTATCGATACACTTAGCCTTCAGATTTAAAAAAGCTGCATTAAAATTAACGTGAAAGAGTTAAATGGATTTTGTTTTGGACTTAAAACATTGCTGGTACTAGCAGCTGTGACACTATGAATGAATCGTGTTAATAGCTGTTATGCTTTACTAAGAAAATTTATAGTTAAAATCCATTGTTAGGGACTTTTATTGAAACGTTCCTTTTTACCATAGACCAGATATTTAGTCATATACCAGATATTTATAGTTAAGATAGCCTTGAAGTCACTTACTTACTTACCTTTTTCTACTTTAGCTTTCATGATCAATTTACTTGGTTTGGCATCCAGAGGAAGAACGATGATATTTAACAGCCAAGAAATGAGAAGTAGGAGTCGAATATAATCCGAATGATACATCTGGGACTGAGAATACATGATTACAACGTGACTGAAGTCACGTTTTCAGATTCTACCAGAAACGTTTGAGACAATGAAAAGGAAACTTTTCCATTGCAATCATGACCTGTTTATTTGCAAATCAGAAGGTGACCTAGTAACTCATCCAACCATAGTTTTACAATCCCATATGATGTTCAATTATGGATAATATTTGTCACTGGTTACAGTTCTTAGCTTCGTCTAGAGCCTGCTAGAGTTACGGTTCCCATGACATAGAGGACGAAATTATTTTCCGTCATTTTTATTCGTCTAGTACAAAATCACTCCGAAGTTTCCCTAAGATTTCTCGAGTACCTCCGAAGATTCCGATGTTCATCAGAATACTTCGTTAACCTTACCGAGTGGCGACTGGTCAGCAAAAATACTACTTACGATAGTCTATATGTAAATTGCCACTTACGCAGTCGCTCTTTGGGCTCTTCAGTTACGCGTGTTAATTCAAACGAGCGTATGCGTAGAAATGTATCCCCGATGTATTGATATTACAAATTTTGCCCTCTAATTTATGTTACGTATAGGTAATCGCATGGGGCTGAGTAGGATTAATATCACGGCTGTCTTTTGAAATTTGCAGAAATTGCCCAAGCAAATCTTCGGATGTACTCGGATAATCCTCGGAAATATTCATAGATCTTCTAACTGTCTTCGGCAACCTTTTGAAAACTTCGAGGCATCATTAGAAAATATTATTTGCATGGTCATCTTTTGAATCTTATCTATGTTATTAGTATAGGTAATCGCATGGGGCCGAGTAAAATTAAGGATTAATATCACGCGTGTTTTCAGAAGTTGCAGAAATTGCCCGAATCGCGCAGCGACAAGGGCAATTTCTGCAACTTCTGAAAACACAAGTGATATTAATCCTTAATTTTACTCGGAAACATGCGATTACTTGTTTATGACATAGAGGGCAAAATTTTCGGAAAACCTTCAAAGCGCCGCGAAGCTAAATTCAGCCGCGGCGGAACGAACTGATATTCCTTTCAAAAATCACACAGAATCACAGGAAGATCAAGCAAACCCTTACGTTCAGAACAGGGTAACGTTGACTGTTATGTAAATCTTAAGAGAAAATTGTAAGTCGTGAAAAAAAAAAAAAAACAAGCTTGCAATCAAGCCAAGTAAAACGTAATTTTATTCACCTGTTTGCATGTTTTGAAGCCGGCTTTCCGCTGCGAGCTGCTTGACATGTCAATCCTACATCAGTAAAACCGTGAGTAAACGACAAGTCCAAACAAACTTGTAGAGGTAATCCGGTTTAATTTGACCTTCTTCTTTCTTTGAACAAACTCTGTGATCTTTTATACTCTGGGTTGCACGTGATGAAGCCCGTATTTAACAGACGTGAAGCGAAGAAGTCAGTTGGCAGCCATGAATGAATTTCGTCGCAAACTCGCCAAGTGTCTAGCTGATGCGAGTTTCCTAGTTTTCAACTGAAATAATGTTCTGTTGCTTCGAGTGAAACACTGAGATTCAGCTTTCGAAATTTCGTTTCAAGCTATCACGTGGTTTCCGTTCCTTTTTCATCAAATAACTCGGGAAACTGAAGTCAAACTCCAAGCGACGTACAAGCGAGCGCTGTGTTTGAAAATTCTGCTAAAAATCCCGCCGTCAAGAAGCCAACTGAATGCAGCGCGCTCAGCCAATTAGGAGCGAGGAATTTTGCCGCTTGACCAATCAGGATCAAGTAATTCTGCCCGGGGCAAACCAAAATTAATGAAAAATGCCCTCTGTCTCAGCCAATCAGCATTCAGTAATTTTGCCCTCTATGTTATAAAAAAAGTAATCGCATATTTCCACATCAAATGAAGGATTGCTATAAGTGATGCTCTCATTTTCATTTTGGATTATGTTACTCAGAAACTTCTTGGGCCAAAGTGGTGCATCCGGCTTCACCTATACCCATCAGTAGAATATAAAACATGCAGTAGCTCACGGTGTGGTCACGGTGACTGATATGAAGATATAACTGCGCACGATAATCGAATTGTTAACTAGAGATTATGTCTCTAGACTGTGAGTTTCTAAAACAAAAACGTCCCACAGCTGAGATGGCAAAACTGCCTGTTACAATCCTACTGATTTCTCTACAATAATAACGAACATTTAACAATTATTTCACTCAATCTCGTCGTACATTAACTCATAGCCAACGAGGCGTAGCCGAGTTGGCCATGAGGATATTGCAATTAAAAATTACAATTATATATATTGCAATACAAAATTACTGGGGAAAGAACAGAAGGAAAAAAATAGAGGAAAAATGAGATATTTATTATTTGTAAAAACATAAACTCGTAATTGGTGGGCTTCCCAAATAAGGTAGTAATGGTACATTGCCTCATATGCCTTGAGTACACCAATCAGATTGTCCAAAATTGCAATAACCTGTGGTGAGTATATTATAAAAATCAATATTTGGGTATTTGTCAAGGACGACCATTAATAAGATTGTGGCCAAATAACTAAATGCAGGCGAACAAGACGTACGAGATGGCCATGGAGAGCTGTATAAAAATTGATCTCTAAACAAATTTATCTGTAAACAGGCGAAAACGTTTTAAGTAATATGGTAAGTATGGTTACATATCTATCCATAATGGACAGGTTTGTTCATTTATAATATCCAAATATTAAAATGTTCAATTATTGGGGTTTTCCTTGAGTCATCTGTATTCCACGCACTTGACGTTTCAGGAATTTTTTGCTGTACTCTGGGAATCCGATATCTTCAGGTTTCTTGTCTTTTTTGCGCACGTCAAAGGTAACCTTCTGCCCATGTTTAATGAAACTGAGGAGAAACAAAATGATCAAAATATAACATTAACTATTATGTGCATGTCGTTGTTGTTTATTTTCGGTCTAGTGGATATTTTGTGCTATCCTTTGGCTTTACGTTTGCTGAACTCTATAAAACGACCAGATCTGGCTGTTGGTTTTTTTTTTTTTTTTGCAAAATTGAGGCAAGACCAGTAGAGGCTTCCTTGCTTTTTCTCTCTCTCTAACCTCCGCGCGTTTCTTTCCCCTCTATCATCCTTATCCCCGTTATCTCCGATATTCCCGATATTCTCTCTGCGGAGGAGAGAGAACACTCATTCTAAATTCTAAATTGCGTTTTCCATGCAGCGCAAGGGACTGGTTACCTATTTTATCTTCGGGTTCTGATTGGTTTATTGCATTATTTGCGTTTATTATGATTGGCCAGATACATACGTATTTTGGTTTTGGTCGAAAGGCGAAGTAAACGGGTTTTTCCCTCTTTTTTTCTTTTTTTTTTAAACTCAGAATGACAATTTACCATCATTGTTTGTTAATAGACATACCTGTTACAGATTCCACAGGACCGCATACACAACTCACGCACATTAAATATATCTTTAAAAGGACTGGGTTGATCACACATGCCATTCATAAGAAAAGAATTGCAGTCGGGGTGGACGTCCTGGCACTGACCTATAAAGATTACATTGCAGTAGTATAGTAATCTATTATTTGCAATGAGATGCAGAGGGAGAGAAGATATTCAAACTAACTAAATAACTGACTGCTAAGTGACCGACCGACCATCCGACCGACGACCGACCGACCGACCAACCGACCGACTTACTGACTGGACTGGCTGTGGCGGAATGACTGACTGACACTATGCTACTTGATGTTGCCGCATTGCATGCGCAGTTATCACAATTACAATAATGCTACAATGCTATGCAAAATGTTTGAGACACTCCTCGTAAAAAGCGATCTCCTTTACGTAAATTTGACGTGAAAACAACATTGATAGGGAACATATATAACATAACATATGAGAGTGTCTCGAGTATTTCTGCATAGCATTGTAGTACTTACTACTTATGAAGATCATTAGAAAACACGTCTTACCAACATAAACGGGATATTTACTTCCGCCTTCATGTGAACTGATTTCTGGAGAAGCTGTTGCAGGAGGAAGTGTCAAAAATTCGGGGTGTTTGCTTCCTTGCATGTGTGAACTGATTTCCGGAGAGGCTGTTGCAGGAGGAAGTGTCATATACATAGGCACTGAGGGAGGTGCATAAACATGTCCTGATATTGACCCAATAGGCACAGGAAGAGATGACGACACAGACTCAGATTGCAAACCAAGATGCTCAGTAATAGATGAAGAAACAGGCCCTGGTAGTGAGCCACCAGACACAGGACGAGATGACGACACAGGCTCAGATAGCAAACCAAGATGCTCAGGAATAGATGACGAAACAGGTCCTGATAGTGAATCGCCAGCCGCCACATTAATAGATGAAAAACCAGGTGCTGATACTGAACCACCAGCCACATTAATAGACGAAGAACCAGGTCCTGATAGTGAACCAAGAGGCACTGGAAGACCTGTATGAGGAAACCATCCTGGTTGATGTTGATGGGGGTAATGCAGAGGTATCGGGTGTCCTGCTATCACCTCGGCTGGTGCCTCTGTTGTTGGCTTTGTTGTTGGCTTTGTTGTTGGCTTTGGTTTGGTAGTGGTTGGTGGGAGGGTTGTCTTAGTAGTCGGTATAGTTGTTTTCTCCGGTGTGGGTTTTGATGTAGGTGGGCAACAATTAGGTCCACAAATTATCTGGCATAATACGATCGGTTGTTGCTGAGTTGGCTTTGCCACCGCCGCATTACTTGGTTTCTTAGGCGAGGCATTGACATTAGCTGGACCACTTGCTGCAGCAGGATCCGAGGTTGGTTTAATTTTAGATGCAACGGGTTTTCCAGACGTGTTTTCGTTATTTGAAGAAACTGGCGGCGCATTAGTAGGTTCTGGTTTTGCAGGACTTTTAGTTCCAGGCGATGTCGTGGAAGGGTTAGATGGCACTTTATTTCCAGAGTCTGGCGCATTATTGCCTTCCGATGGACTCGCTGGAGCTGATGACGTAGGTAATGGTGGTTTATTCGTTGCTGGTTTGGAAGTTGCATTTGGGATAGAACCTGGGCGAACACTCGGCGCCTCTTGTCCTTTCAAATTCTTGCCTTTTTCCCCTCCTGGTTACCTTTTGTAGGAGCTGGACTGATGGTTGGTACTGTCTGATTCTGACCATTTCCTCCATTGCTACCACCTTGGGTTTTTGTTTCTTTGTTATTAACTTGTGGGGTTTGAGGCTGATTTGTCACTGGTTGTTGTGGCTGTTGTTGATTTTGTCCCGCTGTCGATTGTATGGGAGGTACTGCTTGGATTGGAATTGAAAGAACTGGCAGTAATATTTGTAATGGGCCTATTATAGCAAAACAAAATATAATTAGTGCAGATTACCATAACGTAAATAAAAGAACTATCCAAGTTCTAAAACAATTCTAAGGCATAAATATGTATGTATATTATAGTGTGACAAAAATTAAAAATTAAAATGTTCCACAGTTTCCTACCAGCTGGTTGTCCTGGGTTTGTCGGTGCACCAACTGCACGCCCGCTAGTTCCTGCTGCGGCGCCACTACTTCCACCGTTTCCTGAATTGTTTATGAAATAATTGATTAGGAGACTAGACAGTACATATGGCCGCATCGTAAATGGCACAGTATGGGATACTGTGCCATTTACGATGCGGCAGCAAAAACATTCGATTGTATTGCGATCCACATATCCATACTGTTTTGCTTACGAGTGAGGCGACACTATTTTACGGTAATGTCGTCTCGAATGCAGGCCGGTAATTGGTTTCTAAGATACAAATCGGCATCAGCAGGACACTGAGTTGGGTTCAAAAGTGCTAAATTAACCCTATTCTGCCTGGGGGGGGGGGGGGCAGAAAGTGCCCGCGCTGACTTCAAAGTTATCGTACTTAAAGAGCATTCAAGCAATCATATCCAAACTTTATGACTTTTCCTAAAAATTATCTGGTAACATTTTGGTTTGCCAATTTTCTGATCACGTGACTTGATGTTTCCATGGCAACCAAGTTTTTACAGGCCGTTTTAGCCAAATTTGGTATTTTCAGTTTAAATGTCCGTTTTCATGAGATTTTCGCTTTTTACGAAGTATTCCTTCCAAAATCTTTGCAATTTTTGCATCCTTATATTGTTTTCGATTTTTTCAAATCAAATTTGGTGATTTTCTGACATTTCTGAACAATTGAAAAATCCAAGATGGCGGATCCAAGATGGCGGACAGGTTTAAAGTATGACGTTATTTCGGCGTGATATGATATCATAATTGATTCCTAATTGCCATAAAAATAAACATGTTTGAATGCTTTATTCACCACAGAAGTTTCATTTTTATAGCACAAATACTTTTCGAGATACAGATCGTTTTATCCAAATTTGTTGATTTTTTAGCTTAATTTTCAGTTTTCATAATTTGTTTTTGCTTTTTACGGTAAAATCCTTCCAAAATGTTTGCCGTAATAGCATCTTTATATTTTTCTTGATTTTTTGAAATCAAATTTGGAGATTTTCTGACATTTCTGAACAATTTAGAAATCCAAGATTTAGGATCCAAGATGGCGGATTTTTTTAACGTATGACGTCATTATGGCGTGTATGACGTCATAATTGACACGTGACTGTCACTAAAATAAAGATTTTCGGATGCTTTACACATCATGTAAGTTTCATTTTCATAGCGTCAATACTTTTCGAGATACATAGGGGGGGGGGGGGGGCACTATCTGCCCCCCCCAGGCTCAGGAACGAAAAAAAAGCCCAGGCAGAATAGGGTTAAACTAAGTTGTAAAATATTCTATAGTTTCGTACCAGCTGGCTGTCCTGGATTTGTCGGTGCAACAACTGTACCCGCGCCAGTTCCTCCTGAGACACCACTACTTCCACTGGTTCCTGAATTGTTTATGAAATCATTGATTATGAAACTAGTAAACAATGCAAATGGCCACATTTTTTATGGGATAGCATCCGAGATAAGAATTCGAAGGTATGCTAGGAGCTCAGCATGAAGCGACTAGGAATATTGCTTCTCCCCTGGATGGAATGCTAGTTACAGGTTACCTCCCAGCATTTTGTCAGGTTGTCCTAACAGTTTGCCGGTACCCACTTTTACTCCTGAGTGGAGAGGGGCAATGTGAGATTGATCTAAGAACACAAAACAGTGACCACAGCCAGGGCTCGAACTCGAAGTCCAACGCGCTAACCATTAGGCCACCACGTTTGTAATGTGGTGGAAAAAAGTTCTAAATTGTATATTCTACAGTTTCTTACCAGGTTGTTGCCCTGGGTTTGTCAGTCCTCCAGGTACACTCCCACTAGTTCCTCCTGAGACGCCACTGTTTCCACCATTTCCAGAATTAGGATTTGCAGCACTCCCTGGTGGAGGGACCGCCTCTGAGACACCTTTGCCTTGGTTCCCACCTACTTGGCTTGGACTAGTTTTAGTACCTGGGTCTATTGCACCAGTAGTTGCAGCAGCAGGGTTTTCTTTGCCACCACTTTGAGTAGACGTTACAGGTTCTACAGGGCTGCCAATATTTGAAGATGGATTTACGGAGCCTTGGCCATTCGATGACACGTTTTCATTCACGCTTTGTGTGTTGCCGTCTGTACCATTAACATCGTGAATGTGATTTCCTCCCTCCCATGTTGTGGGAAGCACATTGTTAGATCCATCAACATTCCAATCGTTTTGCATGGCAGCAACCGGCCTACTGGCATATGGTTGTGTGGGGCGCTCATCCAGAGGTACTGTGAGTGGTGGGTGTTGAGTAGGGAGCACATTTTGGCCTGGTTGTGAATTTCTTGCTTCATGCTGTCATGTTCCAGATCAGATATCCAAGACTCTATTGTTACAAGTAAATTAGCATTCAAAAAATAAATTTACCTAAAAATGTATTGCTTTATACGTACTCTATTTAACCGTATTACACATGTATACCTTGTCAGCATTAGACGGAGCCAAATTCGCAATGTAGTATAGTACTACAATGTAACCCCAGTGAAACGCATTAGCTCGGACATTTTCCGATGTTAATTCGTAACATACATGCCGATGTTCGGTCAATGTCTTTCCAGGATAAATAGTTGGTTTTCCGGAGCTGAGATCGATCTAAGTTGGTTTTAAAATCCAGTTCATACTGAACATGTATGTTTCACCATACCGACCTGGTTTATGCCCATCCAACTGGTCGAGAATTGGAGAAAGATTTTGTAGTAAGTCGTCATCATTGTAGGGAACCTCGTTGATGTTGATGGAATTAATGTTGTGACTTCCATCGTCGTTGTTGGGGGCCTCGTCGATGTCGTTTGAATTAATGTTGTCACTTCCATCATCGTTGTTGGGGGCCTTGTCGATGTCGTTGGAATCGGTTTTGTCACTTGCATCATTATAGCCATTAATTTGTTCTTCAGTAGAAATTCCAGGTAGATCCGGTGCAGTTTCTTTGTCGGCGAGGTGTTTAGGCTCAGTCACTGCATATTTATACAATGAAATAGATTTAGAAAGAGACCAAGAAGCCTGACACATGAATCATGATTATTTAAGGGTAGTAAGAAGTTCACAGAAGCCGTGAAGCATGAGAAGGATATAGAAGAAATGGGTCATTCAGAGTGGTGACATTATCAGTTATCATATTATTGTATAGCAATCATGTCACCAACACGGAAAACAAACGAGAGAATAAAAAATGTAATGTTTAGTTTGATATCGCTAGATCTTTCGTCGCCCTAATATACCGAAGATTGAGACAGAAAATCAGACGAAAGTTATTGTGACTAATCTAAGGTATACGTTTTTTTGTGTGTGTATGAATATTTACATATTTTTCATATGACAGTAATGAATGGGTAATGCACTGTGCTAAATAGCCGATTATATCTTCTTTTCTATATTTAAAAGATGGCATTTGCTTATTTTATTTCCAAACGCTTTCAAATGTCGAGAGGTCATTAAGTAACCTCTTCACATTTAAAAAAGATAACCGTAATTATGCCAGTCGATCATCTCATGTTTCAGCAACGAGTTGTAGGCTTCAGTCCTATAAATTGCCCTTTCCGAAGTTCAAATGGAGACTGGGGACGAGTTTTTAAATTGTGATTTAATTAAAAATTGGAGCCCATCACAAGAAAGATCACATTAAAATTAGTCGTTTACCAAGTTTGGTTTTAAGCCAGGGTCAACATGTTATATACATTTTTAACTATGCCTGGCTACAGCCCACATATTTTCAAGTTTGGGGTTGTTTCGTTGAATTTCAACCATGTAGAAGGCTTTCAAAAATCAGAAAAGTTAGAGACTTTGTATGGATTTGGGGGACGCCATCTCTGAATTAGAGACGTACGTTTGTATGGAATTTGTACGACCTTTGACAGCTCACAGCCTGGTTACTATGCAATGTAACATAACCAAACTTGGTAAACTTACTAATTTTCAAGCGATCTTTCTGATGATGGGATTAAATTTTTAATATGACGTAATTTGAACAATTGGTAAACTAGTGCCCAGTCCCTTTTTGAACTTCGGAACGGGCAATAGAGATAAAGACAACATATTTGATTAAATGATCTACTTCAAACATGTCAGCCATTGAAGTGCATTTTGCAAACTAACCTCCGTTTATGAATCCAACCACCGTACTGGACACCGAAGGCAGATACTTAGCCATAGGAACCTTGAAAGCGTAAAGCGGCGAATCAGCTATGCTGACCAACTGTCTCATATCAACATGATCGCCGGTACCGAAAGCCACGATCCTCACTCCTTTTTTGTTAAGTTCTTCCGCTGCGTTAGTAGCGTCGTCGACCGATTTTCCCGCCAAAACTACAACCAATGCCTTAGGAGCACCACTTGGTAATTTCTTAAATATATTCATATTTACCATTTCGAGAGATTTCCCCAACTCACAACTTCCATTTGTTGGGGCAAGTTTGTCCAGTGTAAGATCAAGCTTGTTTGAGTTCTGGAATGTTCTAGTCGAGATGTGCTTCTGGGTGTAATGTCTACTGCCGCATTCAAGAAGTCCATAAGTAATGCCTTCCGGTGGAATATGTAAGTTATCATACACATCTTTCACAAACAGTTTATACGACTGAATTTCCTTGGAACCTATGTCACCTGAGCCATCCAACAAAAACACCACCTTTGCTGGACCTACAAGAAATTAAGAGACTGTTAGAGAAACGTACCAATCCATGTATAGACCAGTTGTTTTCACGTTTAAATATTTCTCAAGAAATCGACTTAGTTTTCATTATACCTTGGTGTCCTTGAATATAATCCTCTTTTACGGCGTCAGTATTTCCTGTAAAAAGAAAGAAACGATGATAGGTGTTTTCGTCGCATTATTGCTTTTGCGAATATTAGTCATGATTATTCCACAAATTGTCACTATCACCATGCGAGGAAGCCCTTGTTATCTGTTATATCTAGTTTGCCATATTAGGATTGCGCTCAATAAGAAGAATCAGCGCTGCGGAGCTTGAGATTGTTTAATCACAATTTAAAAATGCGAATTGTTGACAATATTTTTTGTTTGTACAATAAGACAATTATCCCGCTCAATCTTGCGGAATATCGTCTGATTTAACCAATTCGGCCAACCGCCTCGCAGGATAATTGTAACATTCGAATCATTACAAACAGTGTGACTCTACAAACATAATATAATTACATCTAACCCCTACCTTTACATATGTAATTTCTCAAGACTCCTGTGATATTGCTTTCAAGCGAGGATCTTCTGAGAACACGTGCTCGTGAACTGGCTTGCTAGATATACTTTCCAGTTGTGATCTATCAAAATCGTTCCCAAATCCCACGCCATAAATAATGACACCTTCTTGTCGTAAACGTTTTGATGGATTAATGATATCATCATGAGCTCGTGCCCCTGTGATAACTACTAAAGCTTTCGGGACTCCCATTCTACTGCCACTGAAAAGCGTGTTACGAGCCTTGGTGAGGGCGGCGCCAATATTTTCAGGTTTTCCTGGTTGTTTCTTTGTAAAACGTACACGATCTAATACATCAAACGTATCTTCGGCGTTCTTGAAATAGTTAAACCCAAATAATAGCTTTGCTTTTCTTGAATACACAATGACTCCCACCCGTGTATTGTTCGTGCTACGTTTAAATATCCTAATGACGTTCTTTACAAAGTCTGTGCATATATTGAACGGTTTCTCCCACAGCCGTCAATCACGAAAGCAAGGTCAACACTAGGTCTACAAACTGAAACAAAAGAAAGAAAGTAAGTAAATAGCTAGAATTTTATTTTACTTCAATCTACTCTACTCCATTCTACTCTACTCTACTCTACTCTACTCTAATCGCTTTGCTTTCTTTACTTCACTTCACTCCACTTCACTTAACCTCACCTCACCTCCCTTCCATTCCATTCCATTCCCTTCATTTCCCTTCCCTTCACTTCCCTTCCCTTCCCCTCCCTTTTCTTCACTTTACTTCCTTTCCTTTCCCTACTGCATTTTAAATCAATATAAACATATAAGCCATGTTATATCGATTGAGACAGACCGCAATATAATGTTTTTTTTCTGATATGGTACACTCAGTTAAGAATCTTACCACCTGGCTTTATCCATGCATCTTCCTTCTCTTTGATAAGTGACGTAACACTCTTCAGAAAATCCTTGCTCGAAGATCTTCTCCCTACGTTTTTATGGACGGTGCGTTCAGCGGCGGCGAATGCCTTTCTGCTAGTTCTGCTAGCTTTCCATAATTGAATGACGCTGTTCTTTTGAAAGCTATCCGTGGACGAAGTTTTTTTCATAGGATGCACTCTCTCTATCAGCCATCTGAGTTCAGGGTGAAATGATGATGAAACTAAAAACGATGGAGTAGTTTTATTTTTAACATCACTAGAAAAGACACATTTTTACAAAATTCACATCGTAAATAACATTCATTAATCAAAATGGATACCAATATATAAGTTATGCCGTCTTTGCAATTGTTGTAATATAGTAATATGTTAATTGTTACAATAGCCAAAACCTACGATCGCAGGATTTTGTTTTGGGATACTTTACGACTCCTACCATTCTTCATTGCGCATGAAAATGATACTTAATCGTAAAACGTGACTAATTCCATAATTAGGCGAAATGGAGAGTCGCACATATGGACGCATCTATTGTTTACTAGAATCAAGTGACCAAATTGTATGTAATGACGTTTTAGGCAATAAGCAAGTGATATTTTTAAAATTGTCCTCAGTTTTCAAGAGGATTATAAGTTTGTATAATTCCACTACAAATCAATAAACCAACATTAACAATAAAACATTATTATTTAAAAAAATATTACATGTACCTGCAATACATTGATGCAATTTATAATCTGATTAATACCAATAGCAGTTACTTAAATTAACGAAAAGGCGTGGTATGAACATGTTATGTGCCTGGATTCCCATCACGTTCTTATTTGCGCCTCTTTCTGACATGAACATTTCACTGTAATGTGCAAAGCCTTGAAGAAGTCCACTACGGTATATCATAGTGGTGCATGAATACGCCATGAGATAACCTAGATAACAGAGGGGACTAATTAAGTAAAACATAAAAAAAAAATACTTTGAGTCGAGTACAGAATATGCTATACAATGGAATGACCTTACATGTGGAGAGTCTGCACCATCTCCATGTTTTTGCCTGAAGCTTTAAAGCTCTCAAATCCACCTATGCTATTTTAGAGATATCGACTCGACTAAGCAGAGTAGTACTTAGTAACTCAGATAATCCCACCGTATATCTTTGCTAACTGGATATGTGTAAAACTACCTAAACAATGCTGACCAATAGAATTGATTGGCAAACAAGTGTTTGAAACTAGAGACGACGCACTTAACAACTGGTTTCTCGTTTGGAAGTTAAACAGTCCTGCATTTCGATGTATTTGAACGAATAACTCAATTTGCATAACATCACTGAAGGTACTGTTTTTTATCCAAATAATCAAACCAACTTGGTAAAAGTAGCTAGAATTGTCTAGATGTAATGGTTGTTTCTTAAAATAGGTAGTGGGTATTTTTATACTTACCGGAAGTATTCCTTGCTTGCGATGGTTTCCCGACTTCCAAAAGAATAGTAATCGCCAAGAGCAAAACACTTACACTGTCCATGTGGGGTGACACGATAAATTTCCGCAAACGTATTATCATATTGACTCATTTTGAAGCTACAAATGTGAATTCCAAATTATTTTTGTTGTGTTCCATGACTATGTTGTATTCAGTCACAACAACTTACAACCTGGAAATAATTTATGCTAGTTGAAGAATTAAGTGGGTAATAGAAGACTTATTGATCCGTGTATTTAAATGTCAATATAAAACCAACAAACTCGTGTATTAGCCAACTGGTGGTCTACATTTTAAGGATGTGATTAATCATTAACTACTTACAAGTCCAAAGCTCTCGATTTTGTCAAGCAGTTCAAGGGGAAATTCGATATGAGGCCAAACTAAACAAATAAGCCTCTTACGACCACTTGTTCACTTCTCGCTCAAACCTCTTATCTTATTTTAACTTTATTTTTCTCGTTCAGGATTGCTTTCTTGCTTTTCTGGAACGCTAGTGTAAACATCAGACTAGCAGTAATACAAGTTATATTTTGATTTCGATTTTATTAAGTTTCGTCGAAACTTGATAAGAAATATAACTAATAAATGAGTACACCGGAGCACTCTGAATACCTTATAAAAGCTGTAACTTAACCAAGATGAGGTTTACTATGTATGCGCATGCGTGCGCAGCCGTGGACCTCATAATAGGAGATTTGCATGATGGCGTCATTTGACTACTACTACCAGAATCCTCCAGTTTTTCTTTTTCTCATGCTAATTAGAGCCATTGTTATTTAAACCGCAATGGGATTTAAAAAATTTAAATGATAAAGGAAAAACGAAATGAATTCTGGTAGTTGTAGTGAAATGACGACACCGTGCAAGTGCGCTATTGACATTCGAAACTGAATATATATTCCGAATGAATTTAAAAAAATGGTCAGTTCAATTTCGTTTTCACGAGGTTTGACACCAGCTCAAATAACAGCACAAATAAAACCATTAAAATAGATAGCGCGCTAACTTTGTCAAACAATAATTTCCATGGCAATTAAATCCTAATAATTATGATAGCAATCTTGTTCCCAGAGTCCTCGTTACCCTTGTCCAGCGGTGGAGCGGCCAACAAGGACCTCTGGGATAGAGTGATCCGCCTTACTTGCGCTGTAAGACCGGAAGTCCAAGAATCTTGGCCTCCGTTAGTTGAAACACGGGGTCTAACACATGCGCAGTAGAGCCGGAAGTCCAAGAATCCTGTCATAGCGGATCGCTTCCTCCCCAGAGCTCCTTGTTGGCCGCTCCACCGCTGGGCAAGGGTAACGAGGACTCTAGGAACGAGATTGTTATGATAGTTGTTATAAAGTTACTGGTAATGTTAAGTAGCTATCCATAGTAGATGTGAACATTCGTCGAAATAGAATTGTTTTAAACAACTGCTAAGATTTGGAAATCCTGTCCATGTGCTTAGCCTGACAGAGACAGCGTTTAATCGTTCATGGTTCATTCCAGCCGGCTCCGACAAGGTCTACCTCCCCGTTTGATATGTTCCTTTAAAAGAAAATGCAAACAATGCATGAGATTTAACTTCAGGGCCTAATTGTTCAAAGGGTGGATAACGGTCTCCCCCGGATAAATCACAAGAAGTAAGATCAGTCCGCTCGGGATTGGACTATACAGATAATTATAAAAGCAATATATAATAGACCAATTTCGATATATTAATATTCTAACTTGGCTCCGAGGCTTAGGGGAATAAGACAAAAGAAATTATATATTCATAGCCAAGTTAGAATATTAATATATCGGAATTGGTCTATTATAAAAGCAATATATAATTATAATAACAATAATAAAACCTTATATAATAAAACGAACAACTTAAATTGTTTTCAGTTGTATGCGTCTCACAAACAATTGACGGGTAACTTGAAAAACACCTACTATTGATCATTTTTATGAAATTCAAAATAAACAATTAACTCCACCATTAGCAAATTAGTTATCTGAAGGTGAGTGTAGTTTACTTACTTTTTACAGTTTCCGCACGAAAATGCGCATGTCTTATGAATATTGTCAAGGTCTTGAAAGAGTCCAGGCCAGTCACAGAGTCCATTTAATGCAAACGAGCTACACAATGGATGCTGATCTGTGCACAGTCCTGTGGACAAATGAACAGCAGATGACGAAATTTCTAACAGAGACTGTCTAGCTTAGTCACATGAATTTTATAAATCGTTTTCGGTTTTCTTCTTGCTCTCTTTAGTATAAAAATATTTATTAAACATTTCTCAGAAGTCAAGTCAACGTTGATAAAAAAAATGCTATCCTTTCAAACGGTATCAACCAGGTTTAACCAGGTTTAACGGAAATTATTCCCCTGTGCAGTCTCAGTCTCAGTGGTTAGGCTGCTGCTCGTCGACAATAAAATGGACTATTACCAACATTTAACACTTTTCGCATACTTGCATTGGAAATAACAATCTAGTCTAAGATGAAAATAAAATGATTATTTTTTCATCACAAGTCACTAAAACTTGCAATGTGCTTACCAAGTTTAAGTGGAACGGTGTAAACCTTCAAATTATTGTGTAAATGACGAGGTGTTAAAGATCCTTTATGCCTGATTCTGTTTCTTGTTAAAATAAGATCCCAGAGTAGTTTAGCTCGAGTCGCTTTGTCGTCATCATTCAAGTCTGAATATTTAACCTTCTTGAGTGCTGAAGAAAATCAAGTCAAAAACAGAGACATGACAAACTGAATACAGTTATTTACTATAGAGAAAGATTATTTGCAAAGTAAACTGTGACGCGTAACCAGTCGACCCCATCACCTGATGAAGACTAGCAGTACGCAGTCTAAACGTCACGATCTACATCCAAGTGACGACATCGTGAGACAAACATTCTTGACGATAAATGAGCATTGTCAACTTCAGTGTCAACATCAGTGTCAACATGCACATTATTATATCTGGACTCAATACATACAAGATGGTAATGTGATTTTATATTGCGTACCCGGGGAATGACTCTCATATAAAAGTGACGGGTGATCATCGTATCTCTTAGGGGTTAAAACTCGTGGTTTGGTACCACTTCAGTATTGGTACCTCTTAGGGGTGAAAACGATTTCGAGCCAAGACGTAATTCTGATACTTTTTAGGGTACCAGCCCCAACCCCTGCATTAAAGAATTACCCCCTTTGGTGATCAGTTCATTTAGTCTCAAGATCAATTAAGACAGACTTGCTTTTAATTATTTTATACCTCCATGCTGAGAAGAAATAAGAGGATGATCAATGATACCACTGGAAATAAACAAATCTTGCTGCAGGCAAATGTCCATTATCCGGACTATTTTATGAAACGTTTAATTCAAACGTTTTGATACTAATAACCGATTTACACATAGACAACTTCACCGATAGCGATATTCACCAGTTTAAACATTTCAAACGGACGAAAGATTAAGGTAAAAACAATGATGGAAAAAAGATAACCGAATGTATGTTCTGTTTTGACAATTCGATTCAGTTTCCTGGTGTCTCATTCATATTTATATTCATGACTCTCGATTATCTATGTATTTTTATTATTTTCGTGACTGGACTGTATCGAAGATTGCCATATCTTCATGATATAACAAGGCAGCTCACTAATGTTTATTTTCTATGAATTCAATGTACGTAAAATAAGAAAATACCATTCTTCGTTTTTGGTTTGTCAATTAGTAGTTGATCGTATTGTTGAGAAAACAATCACTGTTGCATTAAATAACAATAAGATCATGTACCTCTATGATGCTTTGCTTGGACTGCTGCGATAAATAGCATAACAACCAGCGATAAAACGAGACGAGTGACAAAGCGAAAGGACATCATTATAGCGCGCGGCGAACGCCAATAACGCTATTATCTTATGTTTCCAGTCGTGACAAGAATGGGTGATGACAAGTTAGTGATCCCCCCTTGTGTGCTCGACAGCAGGACGTAACATTTGTTTGTGAATGAGTAAACATCAGAGAGGGTATTTGGAGTATGGTGGAACGCAATCACCCCTGAATCATGATAATGTGAAATGCCATTGCATCCAACTCACTAAAAGATGTTGCGAATTTACTAAATAAGTTGAAAACAATTTCTAAATGTATCTGAAAAATACAAGAAACTACTTCCAGATCACATTTTTCCAAGAAAAAAAAAGGCCCAAAAACCGTTTATCAACTCATCGAAGGTTGAGCTAGAGCCTCTTTTTAAACGACTTGATTGTTTACTATAAGAATGCATGACTGGTTTTTGCAGGTATTGCCTTGACAAGCAAATAAGAGAAAAGAATAAAACACCCGCTTGTTAAACCGAGCCAGCCACTATTTGTAATCTCGTTTCTTGGCAACTGTTACGACCTTTCATGGTAGTTGTATTCGACAATACAAGTCCAAGATGGCGAAACATTCCCGCCAAGATCTCGAATTAGCCAATATGATTAGCCCGATGGTGGCATACGCCCTGTCCACGCCATCCGGTCCACTCGTGGTGCCGTCTTGGATTTATAATGTTGAATACAACTACCATGATGCAATGCAGGCATTTTCATAGAGGGAACTGGGAATTACTTCGATGAAAATAATATCGAATCGAAATAGCATTGTCTGAAATAACCCAAGAGGATGCATAAGGATAAGATGCCCGAAAACAGTACCAAGCTAAAGAGGAAGTCTGGCTCTATTTTTGTTTTCTCCTCAGTTGCTTGTTCATCTTAGCTTCTATTAAAAAAAAAATGAACGAGGAGTGAGAGATCTTAGGACAATAAAGCAGCTGCTATTTACTAAAATAAGACGATTATCTCAGTATATATCATCTACTTCCTCCTCCAAAATAATTCATCGATAATCCGAAACTTTTAAGTATCCGCTACTTTAAGATTATCCAGGCTATCACCTGACTAATCACTTGAATTAAGAATTATTTTAAAATACTGCGCATGTGCTCGGTTGCCTTACGACAGAACACTACATAGCACTATCTATGTTAACTTAAGGTGATTCCTCAGTATTGCACTGCGCATCCTTACTGCGCATAATTTCGCGCGTAATTAGCGCGCGCACATTAAAAACATGGCGGCTTTTTCTTTGTGGCTATGCTCGCCAGGGAGGTAAATAAACGTTTTCACGTAA
Source organism: Desmophyllum pertusum (assembly GCA_029204205.1). Taxonomy (NCBI): domain Eukaryota; kingdom Metazoa; phylum Cnidaria; class Anthozoa; order Scleractinia; family Caryophylliidae; genus Desmophyllum; species Desmophyllum pertusum. Next base: position 2,002,751 of record MU825879.1, read on the forward strand.
GCGAGCACGGTGACCTATATTTTTTATTGCATAATTTTGATGTTCAAATTATCCTCTTTAAGTTAAAAAAATAAAATAAAAACATTTTTGGAAGGAAAAAAAAGATATCGCTAAAAGCGTGCACAAAACCGTTACTCGTGGGTGGAACGTTTTGAGTCGATGTCGTTTGAATTTGTGTGATTTTTTCCACAAATTATATATTAAATTGTTCCATATGGTCGAGACTTTGAACTTATCAAGTTTTTTTCAAGTATTACTTTAAACTTTGCTTCTAGCTACCGCGAAATATTACGTGAACCGATGAAATAACTACGCGCGTGATTAGTACCAGCACAGGCATAAATTGGGTAACATTGGTCCATCATATCTCTTTTGCGAGCACGGTGACCTATCTTTTTATTGTATTTTTCGAAACAGTGCTTGGTAGGGAACATTCAGGGAAAGTTAAAAAAAATCGTTCTACAATTTTTATTTCTGAGGAATCACTTTAAAAGAACACAACTCTGGTTAGGCGGCAACACTGATAAGATATTTTCCAAAAATGTTATAGACGTTGTTCCTATAGCTCAGTGGTAGAGCGTCCGACTGGTGCGCGGAAGGGCGTGGGTTCGACTCCTGTTGGGAGAGCTCGGATTTTTTGAGAAGGTGGTCTCTCATTTCTTAGATATGACGACATGACATTGCTTAAGGTAATTCTGTGCGCATACTACATCTGAGAAGCAAATGGAACTAGCTACATTGTAGCCACACACTTTTTCTGCCATCTTTTATTGCAATGCGTCATCGATTTTTTCATATAATGATGTGCCTATGATTGTTGTGTGGTGTTTCTGTGAGCAAAGTATTGTTTTGTTATTTTAACTCATTTCCCTATGGGTATAGTGATTTATTGCATATTTTATTTAGTCATGGGTGAAAGAAAAAACAGATTTATTCATAAAAATGTAAATTTTATTTTATTGTAAAACTCATTCCGAGTTTCTAAGTTCTATAAAAAATTAAATACATTCGAACTTCGCTTTTTTCATTGTCAACATATCGATTGTTTTACTTCATAAATTACTATCGTGTATTGTCATATTTCACTTGCATCGTGCCTTAATTCTACAAAAGAATTATGTCTTGGAGAGTTCACTGTATCAGACGTAAACAATTTAGTCACGTGATCTCTTCTAAACCATTGGACGATCCGCCTGATCCGCCTGATCCACTCATTGATTCATCTTGTTCAGAAGCATCGTGTAGCATTTTAAAATCGCCTGTTCGGGTTTTAAAATGTATTATATCATGACTTTTCTTCTCCCCAGTTTGTTCTTCCTTTTTCCAGCCTTGTTCTGCTGAGGTTCGAGTGTGGAATGACCCTCAAGATCTCTGTTTCGGATGATCTGTGCCAGGGCTCTGTTTAATTTTGCACGCATTGCGGGCCTGATATTAATTCGAGAATGTGTTTGTCTTCGAAGCAGCGCTGCATTCTCGTCGTAACTGAAATAGAGGTGTAATTGTGTTACGGACTTAATTTAAGGAAGATGATACTTCATTTAGAAGTGATATACTAAAAAAGCAATTATAACTTAATAGATAAATGCCAACAAATTGAAAACTATAAGAGATACCAGGAGTATATTACCCCGGAGCCTCCATCTCCCTTATTGGGCCTATGCCTCGGCGAAGTTACACCTTGAGCTATTTTTAGAATTATTTTTGCCGCGAAAACATGTCATGAGCCACGCAACCACGTTTAAGCAATGAGATTGTTCCTGCTACAATACAAAACAACACAAAACAATACAATACAAAACAATACAAAACAATACAATACAATACAAACAATACAATACAATGACTTTTGCTGTTCTGCTTTGTTTCTAAAAATAGCCGAAGGTGTAATTACGCTGTTGTCCTTAATCATCATGGATAGAGGTTGCGTGGTGATATGCTCCTGGAGATACTCGATGTATGAAAGACCATCGCATTAAAAAGCTGCGAAAAGAAAGCCTGAAAAAAATTCATGGCCTCTGCGATATCGATGCAGTGCTCTACCAACTGAGCTATAAAGCGAACTGGGAGCTGGTCACTTTGTGAGTTCGCAATATACCCGTAGAAGATAAGATATACATGAAGTGAATATATGAAATATCATATATTTGAACTGCGAGTGAAATATTTAATGTATGAAATGCCATCGTTTTCGGTTTCAGCCTCTACGTGCCTGCTAAACCCATTACAGTGCGACTACTCCAACCAAGACCACCCAACAAAATTATGTGCAAATTAGCGAATGAAAACCATGGATGTTAACAATATATTTCCCACAAATTATGGATCTAAGCAAGCTGCACGCTATCGAAACAATAGATTTGTAACTATGTTTATTGTTTTAACACTCAAACGATATTGGTCAATTTGCTAAGAATTTGTTTGGGTGGCCTTGGTTGGAGTAGTCAAACTGTAAGGCTGTGAATGAAAGTGTATATACTCACTCATTACATATTCCGCAAGAGAAGGCGCAGATTTTTCTGATTTGCTTAATGCTGTGGAAAGGTGACGGGTGGTTACACATTCCTCTCTTTGCAAAGTCTCTGCATTCCGGTATGACGTCATGACACTGATCTATTAATAAATCAAAGTTTCATGCTAGTATTTGTTGAATTCAAAATCTCTACTACTACCCTTTTTAACTCGTGAATGCGAAAGCAATGAAGAGGTTATAGCATCACTCGCTCGGTCGATGGGCTGTAAAAGTTAATTAATCGCGCTATTAATTTATGCATATTAACTTATTCATTCACGAGTCAGCTCATTGGTCTACAAAAGTAGGTCATTTGTAGAACCCTATCACGTGATATTGTCAGTCAAAAATTGGCATTTTGGCATGATATGACGTCATAATTGACACCTGATTGTCACTGAAATAAACATTTTTAGATGCTTTACACACCATATAAGTTTCATTTTTTTTTTTTCACAAAAAGCCCTATGGGGAGTGTCCAATAAAAAAAAATTAAAAAAATAAATGTATGTATTTTCATAGCGTAAATACTTTTGGAGATACAGGGAGGGGGGACATTCTGCCCCACCCCAGATTAACGAGCGATAAAAAAGCATAGGCAGAATAGGGTTAAATATATGCCCATTTCAGAAAATGTGATGTTCACAAGAGATATGTAAAAGTAAAGACACTCATTCGCATGTGAATATGATTAAATACCATCCACTTATTCCGCGACCCTTAAATCGGACTCAAGAGAGCGATGGAAAGCGAGCCAAGAATATTAGGAATATAATGGTTTTTTTTCGCGTAACATTATATGACCTGAATTATATACTACCTAACTAATGCAACATGCCTATGTTTATAGGAAAGGGCCTATGGCGTCCCGTTTTAATCTATTTCACCGCACGCTAATGAGATTCCACCGCAAAAAAAAAAAACGGCTGATTCGATTCCCCCTATACTACTACATACCTATGTATATAGGAGCGGGCCCTTTCAAAGGATGATCCACCACGACTGGTTGATTTATAGGTAATACTGGTGGAGCAGCACGAAGCGGAACGGGTATAAAAGGCGGTCTCTGTGGTAAACACGGTGGGTGACACGGACCCATGACTGGTGGAGCCGATATGCATGGGCCATTGAGCCGCGGTCCAGTTATTGGAGGTGCGGGTATGCGGCATGGCGGATGACAAGGCCTGGGGATGCATATTGGACGACACGGACACGGTGGTCTTGGGCAGGGGTTGCAAGGAAGACAAACCATGGACACGGGGGAGGTGGTGGTTTCTTGGGAGGGGGTGGTGGAGGTGGAGGTGAGCTGGAACAACAACAGCAGCAGCAACAAGCTAAAAATAGATTAACAATTTATTATAAGTTAAATATAATGGCAAAAAGCTAGACCAATGAAATAATATTTATTGTAGCATAAGGCAGTCAGGACAACAAATAAGTGTATTCAATTATTCTTGCTAGATATTTTGATATTCAAATTGAATCCTATCGACAATAAATACATGTATACTGTATCGTATTTGATATTTAGTGCGTGTAGCCTCGCTGCATTGTCAGCAGAACTAAGAGGACTACAACAAACCCGTTTAACCGTTTTTTTACAGTCCAAATATCGTGTCTTATTTAGTACTCGTTATTCTTGAACTCTACTGAGTGGAGTTGGACAATAAATACTTTTAAATTCGTATACTGCATATACTTCAAAATAAACAGTCGTAAGCTAATGTGTTTGACATCTTAGAGAGCAAAAACATACTTACGTGGCCGTGGACAAACTGAATAAAAAAGGAAAAAGAAATGAAGATAAAAAAATATGAAATCAGTACATAGTGGGCAATATTTCGAACCATGATAAAATAAAATTATACAATTTAAGAGGAAGGATCATCGCAGACTTTAACGGAACTGAATCCCATGACAATTACAAAGAGGATGACAAACAATAAAATATATACATGACGTCATGCATTTGTAAACCAAGAATTACTAACCTGGACGGGGACAACAAACGCACGTTCCTAACAAAGTAGTAAAATTAACTCAGCTAGATAATAAAAGCTTTATATGATCTGTAAAATGCACGGAGTAAATGTGTACTGTAGATAGAGCAGATAGAAAAAAAACAAGGATAAAGAAAATAAGGGTCATTGTTTTATCTTCTTGTAGTACAGATAAATAGTTAAAGTGAGATTATAACTGATAGAAAGAAAACGGAATTGAATTAATATATGCATGCGATGATAATTCATCGTGGGAGATTCTACAATTTCATTGAAATCAAATGGTTCACAGGAGGAAATATCAGATTTTGTCGAATAATTTGATTCATAGAGACAGGCAGCGATTCTTGAGGTGATACTGCCGCCAAAAAACTCCGGTTAAACCCAGCGACTAAAAATAATTTTGAACCCAAACCCAAGTTTGACTGTATATATTGCATTCTAGTAGACTTAGAAAAGTCCGAGCTCTAATTAAAAATCGTTGTATTACCTGGCAACATGGATGGGTTACTACACATTGCTGCAACATACAAAACAAAAATATATATTATCATTATTTCTGATCTTTATAGTGTGGGGGGAGGAGGTAGTCAGGTGAGGCGGGGTGGTACAGCCACCAAAACTGCGCCTCTCTAAATGGTCTTGGGCATGCTCCCCCAGAAAATTAGATACTAACATTCGGCATTTCCTGTATTTTGAACATCTCATGGAAGGAGCAGAAATAACCGTAGCTTTTTGTGTGAGTGGGTAGCATTCGCATTTGCATTTAGTTATGAATTCAATACAGTCTGAAAAGAGCTGCTTCATCAATACAGTAAATTTACCATAGAACAAGTTAAGGAAGTGGATGACTAAAGAGTGAAACGAACTAATGATATTATTCACAATAGACCTTTCTCCAAAATGGCCACCGCAAATTCATATTAAACTGAGCGGAAAATCAATACCAGCACCTGAAAGACCACCTCTTGTTTGGTAATCGTACGAAGTTTCGTTAGGTTAGGTTCTACCTGAGGCGAGAAAACGACGCCATACCCCCAGTCATACAAACGTCTCTATTTTTTCCAGTTTTTAACTTCCGTTTTTTCGACTCAGGTAGAATCTAACCTAACGAAACTTCGTGCGATTACCAAACCAGAGGTGGTCTTTCAGGTGCTGGCATTGATTTTCCGCTCAGTTTAATTTTAATCATTTTGAATTTGCGGCGGCCATTTTGGAGAAAGGTCTATTGAACAATGAGTTAATCACTTACATCCGGGACAGCACGTTGAACAGCAACCCGGACGTTGTCCGTAATAGCAAGCCCGCCTCCCAATTTTGATTTTGTTTGTATTAAGGCAGTCGTCATTTAGCTTCTTATAACTGAGGCTTAACATGTAATTACTTCCGGTTTGGTTGTGCGTCTGCGCTGATTGGTCGGGATATATTCTAATGATGGTTTCTTGGTTTTTATTTGTGATTTGAGGGAGAATAAGTTTTGCCACTTTCATCGGCATGTTAATACGGTACGTGCTGCGTCTGGAAGCCAGAGAACTGTTGTAGTAATCGTTGACATGGTTACGCCGCGATGCTTTATGGTCTTTATTGTTAATCGAGTGCTTTCCTGCAGCGAAAGAAATTGAAATGTATTCAAGAAAAATAATTTATTACATAAAACTGGTGGTAATTATGGTAAACTTTTCTCCGGTCTTGAAGGCTGTTTATAGGTGTTTGAATCATGGTGTGTTTGTCTTGCCCTGTTTAAAACCGTTCTGAAATAATATTTTAAACTACTATACTGTCCTTTAACAATGCATACACTCTATTTATGGATGGTCCTTTGTCCTTCGAATATAATTTCACGATATAATAAAGCGAAGACGACGATGAAAAAACTGAGATTACAGAAATATGTAGTCACAACTGTGTCTGGGCGATTTGAGGCCCGTCAGTTTATAATCATCGTTTTCTTAATTGCCTAGCAAAACGTAAATTCTCGGTTAAATTTATTCAGTTGTGTTTTGTATGATATAAAATAAACATTTCTTTTTAGAATTCATATGGAAAATAACATTACTTATATCCAAATATAGAACAGAGAAAACAATAAAACGCCACCTTGGTCGATGTATTTAGCACCGTCTCCTCTATTTCTAAATAATTGAAATGTTTGTTTCAAAACTAATTAGTAGAGTGAATAGAGAAATATAAACTATGTAAGGAATTTTCACTAACCTGACTTAAGCCTCAGCGTTGAAGCATTTTGGATCCAAACTATGAGAAGAAATATTTTAAACTTCCTCAAAAATCGAAGACACATGATTGAGCCCACTTGTAGATATTCCTCTGACGAAATGCCGCATAAATACGTTTCCGTGTATATACGCCACTTTATCCATTCCTCAGTGGCATTTTTCTACACTCAGGAAATGTCACATGGTATTCTTCTTCGGTAGAATTTACGATATATATTTTTACTTTGTCGCGGATAATACTGTCGAGAAACAAAGGTAGATTTACCGGTGGCTGTTTTGCCAAGATAAACTGCCACCTTGAAAGAGGAAATGAATTAAAAATTAGGTCGCAAAGGTCTTCTACGTCTAAAACCCAGCGCAGGTCATTTAAGCCAAAACTGTCGTCAAAAAACTTCAAACTTATCGCTTGTTTGGTTTAAGATGCTAAAGCAACTGAACAATAGCAATTATTACCTAATGTACAAGTGTAGCTTTTGAAGCCTCTTATATCCTATGTTGGTACCTTGACACCATATAATTAAGGGAAGACACTAGCTGGCATAAATATCAATCAAATAAGGAAATTCGGAAGGAAAACGAAATATAGGACGGCTTATACTAAACATGGCGTCAGACAGCCGGCCGGGCAGTAAGGTTGCGCAGACACTCCTCGGCTGAGACACAGAGCAGATTAACCAATGCAAAATAAGGAACAATGACGTAGCTTGTTGAATGGTAAAGCAGCTTTTTAGGTTTTGGATTAAGCCAAAATATTTAATCGTACCACGTTCATAGGGATTTTTTTACATTGACTAACCTATTTTGAAAACTAGAAGGGAAAATGGCAAAACTGGTAAAAAAAAATCATATTCTCCTTGAGAAGCAGCCAAACCGCAATGTCTGCTGGTCCGAATTTATAATTTTTTGTTCCCAGGTAAGTGTTTTTTTTGTTATACTCTTGCAAGTTTATCCATATAGATGCATGGGATTCATACAGATGTACATGTATGTATCCCTACAGATGACACTGTGAGTCAATTGTCAATCAGCAACCTTCGAAAATAAGCGACCTCCCGTGACACAGAAATAGTCCGAGGTGCCTGACTCGTCCCCAGTCGTCTCTCTTGTCTCCTATTAATATTTTACAGCCTCCCCCGCGTCTGGCGACTCCAAACAAATGAGACAAGAGAGACGACTGGGGAGTCGAGGTGATGTGGGAGATGTTCAAATGTTAGCTTGGTTTCTAGAATTATGTGTATTTCTGATGTTGCTGTAATTAATTAAAAGAAAGCTCGCTTTGTTCGTTGGAATGAGAGAGACAGAGAGAAAATAAATGTATTTTTATTTTTGGAAATGGTGGAAATGATGGAATAATGGAAATGATGGAAATTGATGGATATAATGGTATTACAGAACAGTCGACAGTGCACGGGGGAACGCTCACCTTCATTCCAATTTTCACGTTTAATGCAGGCTACCTGAAATTTTACAATAATACAGAACTCGACATTCTAACAAATGGTATGTTTTATGTTTTTCAAATTTCGAAATTTTTGGCGGAAAATGACGTCGCAAAGTTGGCGCCATTTAATATTATGGAACATTGATGACAGTTTATGAAAGAACATGCCACAAGAATGCTGAAACTGAAAAAAATATCTGAAAGATGTTGATCCAATCAAAAGTTATGGTGTATCGAAGTTTGCATTTTCCGCCATTTTGAGCGATTTTTAGTAACAAAATGGCGGAAAATGAAAACTTCGATACACCATAACTTTTGATTGGATGTGATTGTGGCATGTTCTTTCAGAAACGGTCATCAAATGTTCCATAATATTTTAAAAATAAATTGGCGCCAACTTTGCGACGTCAATTTCCCGCCAAAAATTTCGCAATTTGAAAAACAAAAAAACAAACGATTTGTTAGAATGTCGAGTTCTATATTATGTAAAATTTCAGGTAGCCTGCATCAAAACGTGAAAAATTGAATGAAGGTGAGCGTTTTAGGGTCACTTTGTGCCCACCGTGGTGCACTTTCAAATTGTTGTTGTTTATTGTTGTTTTATATTTGTTTTCCTTTTATTAAAATTTGTTCTAGCCTTATGAAACCTGACAGGATTAGAATAAATGAGAACAGTGGTAGTTATGTTTGTCTGCAATTTCGTCACTGTGTCGTCATAGGAAGATGCACACGTAGGTCTGGTAAGTTTGCATTGCGAAATCAGAATGATGGTTCCACCTTGGCCTGGTATTATTAAAACAAGTCAGTTTTTGCTGTCTTTGGAGGCGAATAGTTTTTGCATTTTAATATGTTTGGCCAGTTTTGGAATTCCAGTCTTCTTGATCCAAATGCCAGCAGATGTGAAGTCTTGATTTCTGAAAATCAAAACATAAATGATAGTACGTTTTGCCTAAACAACAGCCGGTTGCACTGTAACAATAAATACGACGAATAATTTGGCAGGCAACTTAAGTGAATAAAATTAAAAACCTCATCTAGTTAACCAATTACGAAAAAGTGATGTCCATTTAGCAAAGAGGGATGGGTGAATGGGGTCACACCATATATTTTTGCATAAAGCTATTTCCCTCATTTTCACCCCTTTCACCCTCCCTTCCCTGGAAAGTAGGCTAAACATAATGCAAATGATCATATATTTTTTTTATATCGCACTCACATCTACCTACCATTCTAACTGAATATAAAAGGAAGACCCCAAACATTCAAAGGTTTTTTTTTGCTCGCATAACTGCATATATAATATCCCAAATTGTTATCCCAGCAAATTAAACATAATAAGGTTAATTTATACTTTTGTACTCCCTGGTTTAATGGCAGTAAATGAAATCAACTTACGTCTTACAAAAGCCACAACTCTTTTTACACATCTTCATTAAATAATCATCACTGACGCCTATAGCTGGCCCATCACAATATCCGTTGACACCGTATCCAGAACAGGCTGAGTCATAATCTACACATGCAGCTATAAACAATGACATGGAACATCAGGCGACATCAGGCATGTATGCTGAACATTACGGGTAGTATTGATCTATGGTTAATGCATGTAATTAATAGAGCACAGTCATCGGCTGCCCAGATCAGTGACGTCACTAGAAACATATGCTCAGTTGTTTGACAGTCTCCTTGCGTTAGGCTTTGACCCCGGGGAGGGACTCCCATATAAAAGTGACGGGGGTGATCGTCGGAATTTCCGAAAATAACCCCTAAAAGGTGCCAGAATCTCGTTTTGTGGGCGTGGCTGGAATTAATTTTCACCTCTAAGAGGTACCAATTCTAAGACAAAACTAGTTCTTGTCATATTTTTTTCCGGCTAATTAATCATTTCCTATGCCCCCTCCGTTACTCCCAAGGCTACGACATTTAAACTTGGAGGGTATATGGTACGTCCCAAAAACTTTACTTTGAGGTATGCAACATGAGATGATGACGTCATGTGACATAAAAATTATGAATAGCCGCCATCTTGGATTTCTGGATTTTTCCAATACGTCAGATAATCATTATAAATTTCTTAAAATTAATAAAACAATGCTAAAATGATGTAACAACTGTAAAAGTTAATGGGCTAAGCTACAGCTGCTGAGAACTAACCAATCACTTACTGCTGTATGAAGTTGTATCGTCATGTACAGTATATGGATCTGGCGGCACCGGCATCGAGTAGTCCCAAATGTTGGGCGCGCGACCTAGAGCTTGGGGATGAATTGGAACAAGAGATGGAACAAGGGAAGAACGGCTTCCATGGGGGGTCCATTCCAAAACATATTTGGCTGAATCAGGCCTGAAAAAAGGACAAAAAAGAGGATTATTGGTAGTTTGAGACATAAAAGTCTATTAACAAACCATCGATAATGTTTCATCTAGAACCTGACCTGCGTCCAGGCCAATTTTTCGCGCTAGCCCTTATTCTCGCGCGTTTTCGCGCGACCACGTAAAGACGAAGAGTAAATGAGAGCGCGGAAAAAAATTCGCCTGATCGCAGGTCATCACACTAAAATAACACGTTCGTGTTAACATTTTTTTTTCAAAATATGTCACAAACCACCCAGGTCGATTAAGAATGCACTATAACTATCTTAGCCAATTTACAATTTCTACCGACTGCCTTAACATTATTAAAATGTTGTATCAAAGCTATTTCGGAGGAAATAAAGATGAGGGCGGTGATAAAAATGATGCCGAAAAGAAAAGGCATCTAACTAACTAACTGAAGGGAATGAAAAAGCAATTTTTAAATTGACGAAACTTTCACTGTTATTAGCCAAACTCATGGATCATCGTGCAATTTATATAAACTTACCCGTTGAAGGCTCGGTAGCGTTTTCACCTGTGAATAGTAAACAAATACTAAATTCATTGTCAGTGTTCGTCATCATCATTTATATTGACCTATAAGAAGCGGGATTATTTTTGTGATATCCTAGGATTCCGTGCAGACCGGAGATTGGAGGTAAGGTAAAGGAAACGACATTTATTTCTCACCTGTGGGTTCTTTGGTAACATTTTGAACAGGGATGCCTGTGAATACGTAAGAAAGTACAGTTATATAACAAACTGTCAATATGACCGCCATGTTCATGTACGTAAATAATGCCAGTCAGCTTGTTTTGTTTCGCTTTTTTTCAACGCTAATCAGTATTATGAATGAACAAATTCATATTCTTCTCAAAACAAAATATTACCATGTAATAATTATGAATATTATAATAGAGCGGTTTTCAATTGAGTGTCGTAAAACCAAACAAACCAAAGCAATTACAATGGCCAATCACTACAAACGTAAACAACGCAATGAACAAACGAGAGCTCGAAGCGAATACACGTAGCTGGTGCTAAGCGCGGGAAAACGCGTGCGACCAAATAACGATTGGTTTTGGTTTTGCATCTGATTGGTTGAGTAGGTGGCGCGAGTTTTTTAAACCAATCATAGAGCGAAGTAAAGCAAAACCAAATAAATTCGGCGATTACTTTCGACTCTAACAGTTATAAAACGTCTTACAGACTAAAGTACAATGGGTTCCATATTGATAGGCGATGTGGGCGCGCTATGATTTTCACAAATCAAATTTCAACAGGATGCCTCTTCAATATCACTGCCCTGATGATATAAATGTGATCCTGATTGAGCTTCAGCCCTGTTAGTTCCACCAACTGGCTTTTAGCCACGATAAGCAAACGAAACCATGTGGAATTATGTACACAATGCATCTCTCAACTGAGTGCATTCGCCACTTTAGAAACGAGAAGCAATATGGGGCGAGTCGTATCTTGCAGTTGCTTGTGGGACTGTAACTGGAGAGGCGTTGTCAATCTGGCCGCCATTTTGTCCCCAGTAAAGGTCCCACAAGCGAGTGCGAGATGCGACTCGCCCCAGATTGCTTCTAGCTTCTAAAGTGACGAATAAACTGAGTACGTCCAGGAGGTGGTAAGTTTTAATCTCATTGTGGCCATTTTTTCTTTACCTCGAGTAGGATATAGGCCTAAACATCATTAATTTACCAATTCATCGCTATTTTTATAATGAGTCAAAATACCGCATATATTTAACTAACCTTCTTTCAGTTTATCTGCCAGCTCCTGACCAGGAGTAGCCGGAGGCTTTAGTATGCGGATAATTACAGAATTATTACACAATGGAGGGCTTCCAATGTTACACAGTTCCACTTTATTAGATTCAGGACAAGCGCCTGCTGCCACTATCTTGACCCCTGCTTCTTTTAGAACTCTGGCTGGTTGAGAAACGTCATCAAGTGACTTGCTACACATAATATGTAAGAGAACACGTGATACACCAGACCCAAGAGTTCTTCCAGACTCAATATTTCTTCCAGACGTATCATAAACGTTATTCTTTACTGCCTTCAGTGCTTTTCCCGCCAAAGAAACGCCACTTGGCTTTTGAACTGACGCTAAAGCTTCGTTGATTTTCCTGTTGTTATATTGGTCTTTGAGATTGAATTCAATTTGCGTGTTCGCACCGTAAATGACCACCGCCACGTGTGTTCCCGACACGGAGACTGGAAAGCGGCTGCAGATGTCTTTTACAATGTCAAGCATTATCCTGAATAGAGTCTCATTTACCATATCACTGCCCTCAACCAAGAAAACCAAGTCAACGGGACTCATCTTAGTACCATTTGGTTGAAGAGTAGATCCTGGTTTGGGCAAACTTGGTTTTGTTGCATTTTGTGATTGAGGCTGCGGTTGTGATCCTGACGAGGGTACAGTCACTAAAAACGCAAAATAGTTGCCAGCGGTATCAATGGCAACAAAATAGAATAGGGGATATGGGAAAAATTAAATTCTAAAGATCGTGTTCTACTGCGTCTGCGAAAATGCTAGAGTTAGTCTTATCTAGCTAAAGAGAAATGCTTAAAGCCAGGATCAAACGAGAACGAAAGTCGATGTGTGCGGAATTTATACAACAAATCTTACCGTTGGTACTGCATTCTTTCGTCGGTGGAGGACAAACTAGCCTTCTGCTTATTTGGATAACTTAATCGATGAAAAAGAGAGAAAATAATAAATTATATAATTATTATATAATCGATTTCTTGAGACGGTATTGAGACTGACTCGTTCCCAGTCATCCCTTATGAGGACCCTCAGTTAGTTTCAGATATAACTAAAATTAAAACGCACACGTCTATTTAAACTGATTATTTTCAACAAACCTCTTTCTAACTTATCCAATAAGGCCTTCTTTGTAGAGTCAACGTCTGGAAACCCTGGACTTGATATAAAATATTCTGAAATAGGGTCACTGGCCATGTCACTGACTGTGGATTCATTGACCGTTTCCTTAAGACCAACTGAATACACTAGGACACCTGCTTTGTGCAGATCGTTGGCGGGCTTTGAAATGTCATCGTCCGATTTTCCCGCCAAAAGTACTACTAAGACTTGAGGAACACCCCTAATTCCTTTGGCCTTGAGCAACGCGCTTGTGGTTTCCAGTCCCTGTCCAAAAGTGCAAAGTCCTCCTGGTAGAGGGAATGCCGAGGACACTGCGCTGGGGTTTGATTGTGGAATTTCCAAATCTTGAATTATTTTGGCGCCATTAGAGACAGAGATAATTGCGGTGCGCACGTTTTGAGGATCAACTGGTAACGAGTGAAATGTATTTCTCGCAAGGTCCAGCTGTTGAAGAAAATTGTCTCCGGAATATGTCTACAATTGCTTACAATGAAAGCAATGTCCATTCTTGTATCTGCAAGAAAAGTGATACTTAACAGTACATAAATCCCTCTAAATTATTATCTGATGCCAGGACAACAAATTAGGTTGAACGATGCAGACTTAACCTTAATAATAATTTTTGGCTTAAAATCCAATTTTCATGATAACATTTTACATTTACATAGTGTTTTGTTACGTTGGAATTAAAGTTAAAAACATATATGTTGTAATTAGACACACAAAAACGACAGAACTTGAAGAAATTTAGAGCCAATTTCTGTTCATCAGCTACAGGTTGACCAATATACAGGTATGTTTACTGTGTGATGGGTTCACTTATTACCACTTACCTTCTGCCTGTACACAGCGCTCAGAACGAGATTTTACTATTGAGACAACTGAGGAAACATAAGGAAATATTTATTAGCATCTTGGACGAAAGTTATATTCAAGTCAGGCCGTATGGAACATAGACTACAAAGCAGGCGTATTTTGGGCGAGCGAGCGCTGAATATTCCATCGAGTGTTTATAAGTCGCCATCTTGGATTAGGAAAACATTGGAGGCTTGGGGCGAGTGCAAAAGAACGACGAAGGGAGAGGGAATCAGACAGAAACTAGTAACCCCTCCCCAACCCCAACCCCGCCCCCTTCCTCGCCCTCTTTCACTCGCCCCAACTCTCCACGTTTTGCGAATCCAAGATGGTCCACAAACCGCCTGCTCTCCACGTTTTGCGAATCCAAGATGGCCCACAAACCGCCTGCATTGCAGGCTATATGGAACACCTCTGGTCTCCAACATGTTGGGTTCGCGTTGGACTCCGGATCGAACGGGCCGGGTTCAAGCCTAGCCGGGATCATTGCGTTGCTTTAGAAAAACAGTCTACTCATGGTGCCACTCTCCAGCTAGAAGTATTCAACTGAAACCGGAAAAATTAACTCTCGCAGTTAGGGCTTGTGAAGACTTTAAATTTCAAACTTACCTTTCTTAATTTTATCAGCCATTTTCTGAGCGACCAATGCAGCTTCCGGGAAAGTTTCGCTGATCAGCACGTACTCAGAATGAGGTTCGCCGGAAGCCTGATTCAAACTCTGCGGACTATATCTAGAGGTGAGACCCAAGGCAAACATAAGGACGCACGCCATTTTGAGTACATTAATGGATCTTTCGATTTCGTCATTGGGCTTTCCGGTCATGATAGTAATCAAAACTTTTGGAACATTTTGTCGAGAATATTGATCAAAAATACTTGTTTTTACATCTCGTAGAGCACTCCCTGCCATGCTTGCACCAGGAAGATACGAGGCAACATTGATATCGTCATCCATGCTTTGGTGATCATAATGTTTCTTCAAATTGAAAATGATCTGTGTTCCTTCAGCATAAACGGCCACTGCTGCATGAGTTCCATTTTGTGAAACATTGAAGTTGTAATAGATGAATTTCACAATTTCCTTAATTTGCTCAAAGTCGCCAGGCTTAGTATTGTCGCTTCCTTCTATAAGGATTACCAAATCAATAGCATCTGCAGAGAAATATCCATGATCAGCTTTCATTTATAAGGTTTTAAGGTAAACGAACCGCCCTTAACCCTATTCTGCCTGGGCTTTTTTTCGTTCCTGAGCCTGGGGGGGGGGGGCAGATAGTGCCCCCCCCCCCCCCACCCTATGTATCTCGAAAAGTATTGACGCTATGAAAATGAAACTTACATGGTGTGTAAAGCATCCGAAAATCTTTATTTTAGTGACAGTCACGTGTCAATTATGACGTCATACACGCCATAATGACGTCATACGCTAAAAAAATCCGCCATCTTGGATCCGAAATCTTGGATTTCTAAATTGTTCAGAAATGTCAGAAAATCTCCAAATTTGCTTTGAAAAAATCAAGAAAAATATAAAGATGCTAAAACGGCAAAGATTTTGGAAGGATTTCATCGTAAAAAAGCAAAAATTTATGAAAACTGAAAATTAAGCTAACAAATCAACAAATTTGGGTAAAACGATCTGTATCTCGAAAAGTATTTGTGCTATAAAAATGAAACTTATGTGGTGAATAAGCATTCAAACATGTTTATTTTAGTGGCAATTACGAATCAATTATGATATCATATCACGCCGAAATAACGTCATACTTTAAACCTGTCCGCCATCTTGGATTTTTCAGTTGTTCAGAAATGTCAGAAAATCACCAAATTTGATTTGAAAAAATCGAAAACAATATAAGGATGCAAAAATGCAAAGATTTTGGAAGAAACTCTTCGTAAAAAGCGAAAATCTCATGAAAACGGACATTTAAACTGAAAATACCAAATTTGGCTAAAACGGCCTGTCAAAACTTGGTTGCCATGGAAACATCAAGTCACGTGATCAAAAAATTGGCACACCAAAATGTTCCCAGATAATTTTTAGGAAAAGTCATAAAGTTTGGCTATTATTGCTTGAATGCTCTTTAAGTACGATAAATTTGAAGTCAGCGCGGGCACTTTCTGCCCCCCCCCCCCCCCCCCCCAGGCAGAATAGGGTTAAACAAAGTTAAGCCTTGGTCAAACGGTCCCAACATTTTTTATTCAACATCGGATCATAAAATAGCAACATGTACGATCGTCTGGACGCCATATGTCGTAACAAGGCCCAAACTAAGAATGTTGGACTGAGATGTTGGATCAAAGTGCTGGGACCATTTGACCAGGCTTTAGTCCTCTTTTACAGAAAATCCAATTATTTTACAATATAAAAGTAACAGTCAGCAAGGAAAGCCAATTAAAAATTAATAGACTAAGTGCTCATTAGTGTGATATAATGAAAACGCAGTGTGGGTGAATGAAGTAATGCTGTTATCAATTTAGAAAGAAAGGATCCATACTTCCTTTCCCTTGAGAGGTCATCTGCGGTTGAGGAACTTGCTTTTGATCTGTGATATAAAGCAAAGCAGAGCATTGATTAGAAGTATAAGTTATTAACCGAAACGACCAAAAATTATAACGAACATTCATTGTCAACTTTAAAGTTAATAGCCATATAAAATGGAATTAAGATAGATTTCTTTAAAACAACCACCTAGAACTGGGCCGGAGCTTCCCCGCCCTTTTAAAGGGAGTTCGCAGTGTCGATGTTTACTTACCAAATTCCACTTTAGCAATCTTCAACTTTTCCACAAGTTTCCGGCCTCCTGTCGGCAAGTTGTCAATACCATTTATCACTATGTGTTTATTAGTGGGACTTGTTACCATTTCAACTAGTTCCTGAATGTCTACTTTGCTTCCAACGCCAAAGCCGAATATCTCCACCCCACTATCCCTTAGTTTCCTAGCTGGGTCGGAGATCTCGTCATGAGATTTACCGTTGACCAATAAGACCAGAACCTGTCTTACTCCTTTTCTTTTGCTTTTGCTATAAAATGTCTCCTTAGCAACGGTGAGGCTTAGCCCAATGTTCGCGTCTTGCTGAATTCCCGGATATTCAACGCTGTTTACAGCTGAGTCGAGGCTCGCCTTATCAAAGTATTTGTCAAAGCCGAAAATAATCTCAGGATTACTTGAAATTACACCAAGCCCGATGTGGACGTCTTCTGGTGAAACTGGAAAAGCGCTGTAGATATACTTGACAATCTCCATGTATTGCATAAATTCTGTTTCCAACACGTTTCTTGATCCATCAACTAGGAAGGCAAGGTCAACCTGAACAGCTGTAAAAGAAATCACTCAAAAATCCATACGAGGAAAGAAATGATGCACTTTCTTTATGATTATTTATATACATATTAAACGTAGTAATTCGTATTAGAAGTAAAATATTAGCATTGTATAGTACTAGCACAGTGTCAACAATTGGTAGAAATGCCAATTAAATACCCTAAAACTCAAATTTAGTAAAAATCATTCCCTGCTTCCTTCATTCTTTCCAAGTAGTGTAATGTACTGAAATTATTGACATGCATCAAATTATATTTTAAAACATAAAGTCACGTAGCTATCCTGAAAATAGATTTTCAATAAGGAGACACCGCACAATGGATCGCACAATGGACAATTCCAAAACACCAAAGACCTCAAAAGACATGCATAAGCCCTCGTTTCGTATTAGCAAAATTATCAGACCGGATTATCCACTTAATGTTCTTATCATCACGGACACCTGCTGTCGGTATGGTTATTTCTATAAATATGGTAACGCGCAAAAATCAAATAGTGCAGACGTCCAATTTCCTTTTGACGCGGAAGGAAGGAAAATGGACGTCTTCAGCTAGAAAATAGAAAAATAAGAGCAAATCTTCAGATTTCACCTTTCTTTATCCTGGTCGCCAGGTTTTCTCCAGCGGTTTCTCTGTGCGATATAGCAGCCATGATAACATGATCTGTCGTTGGGGAAGTTGCTATGATATCAAGCTCGTTTCTGTCGATGTTCTTTCCAACTCCAACACAAAATATTGTCGTGTTCCGTCCTTTTAACTCCGCTGCTGGTCTCATGACGTCATCGTTAGACTTGCCTCCGGTGATGACCACGAGGATTTTAGGAGTCTCAGGACGAGGCTTACCATGAAATAACTGCCTGTTAACAGCAGTAAGACCCTGACCGAGGAGGCTTGGACCAGACAGTGCTGACATCAATATTTGATCCACTGCAATGTCAATTGACTGTCTCGACGAGTATTGGTCCAGCGAGACCGCTGTTCGAGGGAGATCGCTGTACGTTACAATACCAATCCGAGTCTTGTCTTTACCGATTACAAAAGGTGCGTATATTGTTTTTAAGGAGTTCAAAATATTAGCAAAGTCGTCAGGTCTGAAGTTGTTGGAATTGACATCCAATAAAATTCCGAGCTCCATTTTGACATCTACAACAATAAATAAAGGACAATATAATACTTTCTCAAGAATAAATTAAAGCTGACGAGAATAAAGAAAATTAATTTAGTTAGTGTGATATCTTGTAATGCGCGTGTGAGCATCTCCCTATGTAACACGCGCAATATAAATATTAAATATTAAATATTAAATCTCCTGTTACGGGTTATTGTCTTGATTGGCCACAAAATACCCCTAACATAAAAGTATGGCAACGTTATATTTAGAGATGGGAATGTATACAATTAAAATGTTAAAGTATACATCGTTAGGTACACCAAGACAACTTGAGGAAATTAATTGTTAGCCGATCGATCTAGCTATGATTCTTCTCAACGAAATTAACTCGTAAAAGTGTGGCAGGAATTTAAATACAGTTGAATCTCGATAACTCGAACCCTCGATAACTCGATAACTCGAAACTCCCGTTAACTCGAACCTTTTTCGCTTCTCCTTGAAGGTTCAAGTTATCGGGATTCAACTGTATATACGTTAAAATGATCGAATTTTTGTTTTCTTTTCCTGCTAGGCATGTTTAGCAAGGACTCAAATTAGATACTCACCTATAGGTCCTAAGTTAACTACTGATTCTGTGATTCCTGTGATGAAATGAAATAACGGCAAGTCAGTTAAAGTACAGGGAAATAAGCTAGAATGAATTTGATTCACAAAAAGGAAGCCTGCTAATCCCACTGAATTATCGTTTCCGACGGTTTGGAAACTAAACATGATCTTTCTATATTTTTCTATTTTACCTTTCCTAATATTCTGCACCATTGGGCTCAACAGCCGTTCCAGCTGATCTGAGCTCGCCGTTGTCAAATGTTCTTCTTCAGGAGCACTTACAATATCTCGAAGTTGATTTACGTCCACTTTATCTCCAATCCCAATGCAGAAAATCGCGACACCCTTGTCCCTCAAGTCGCGCGAGGGCGCTTTGACATCATCCAGTGATTTTCCCGCCGCAAGGACCACTAACACTTGATGTCCTCCTGGCCGTGCACTGACGTCATAAACATTTTCCTTAACAGTTTCCAGTCCCTTGCCTAACCAGTTTCCATCCGAACTAGGATTTTCAGTGTGAAGTATTTCTTTATCGACACTTTCTTTGTCTGTGTATTGGATCAGGTTGAAGACTGTAAGGGGATCTTTACCATAGACCACTAAGCCAACATGGGTAGAATCTTCACCAATAGGAAAATTACTGTATAGTTTCCTTATAAGCGTCTTGGCAGCTTCAAATCCAGCATGTGTTATAGTAGCCGATCCATCGAGTAAGAAGGCAAGGTCCAGCTTTGCATCTGTAAATTAATAATTTAAAGCCAGAAACGTGATATTTGCAATACAGACTTGCAAATGCAATGAGCCCAAACCAGCTTTCCAAGATTGTTTTTATAGGATATAAAATAAGCATTAACATTCTATTGACATGTATCTTGCTACCCGGCATCCTGACGAAGATGACGAAGAAAAACGGAATGGATAACAAGCCCGATATAACGGCATTGAAAAATATACATTTAATTATTGACACAACCTGACAATAGTCGGGACTTTTACCCTTAATGATATTGCTACTGTAAATCCTATTCAAGCAACTATCCAATTATTTCCCAAACTGGACAGTACGTAGTCCTATTGCATAACTACTCAAAAGTATCATGACTGTATATTTACTTCAACATGGTTAAAACTCTTCTACCCTTCAATCTTATACAGTGACTACATGCTACCCATGCACACATAGTACGTTGGTTATGCATTATTAGTACTTGGCTTTGTAACAATTGGTCGTTTCAATTGGTCAATTGGTCTCGGCCAAAAGTCATCATCATTGAGATAGGGGTGGCCGTATTGGTAAATAAATAAGTGTCTGTATTGAACAGATTGAAAACTCCTATCCCAATTCATCCTGACCAGCAGCTAGAACTTACCTTCGATAGGTACTACAGAAGGCAGTGGTGGAGGTACATTGCCTGGACTCACAGGTCTGGTCGGTAAAATCACTGAAGACGGAGGTAATCCTCCTGCTGGAGGTGGTCCTCCTGCTGGTAGTAATCCTCCTGAAGGTGGTAATCCTCCTGCTGGTGGTAATCCTCCTGCTGAGGTGATCCTCCTGCTGGTGGTAATCCTCCTGCTGGAGGTGATCCTCCTGCTGGAGGTAATCCTCCTGCTGGTGGTAATCCTCCTGCTGGAGGTGATCCTCCTGCTGGTGGTAATCCTCCTGCTGGTGGTAATCCTCCTGCTGGCGGTGGTCCTCCTGAAGGTGGTAATTCTCCTGCTGGAGTTGATCCTCCTGTTGGAGGTGATGATCCTGCTGGAGGTGATCCTCCTGCTGGTGGTAATCCTCCTGCTGGAGGTGATCCTCCTGCTGGTGGTAATCCTCCTGCTGGAGGTGATCCTCCTGCTGGAGTTGATCCTCCTGTTGGAGGTGATCCTCCTGCTGGTGTTAATCCTCCTGCTGGAGGTGGTCCTCCTGCTGGAGGTGATCCTCCTGCTGGAGGCGATCCTCCTGCTGGAGGTAATGATCCTGCTGGAGGTAATGCTCCAGCTGGAAGTAATGCTCCTGGTCCTGCTGGAGATGATGCTCCTGGTCCTGCTGGATGTGATGCTCCTGGTCCTGCTGAAGGTGATGCTCCTAGTCCTGCTGGAAGTAATGCTCCTGGTCCTGCTGGAGGTGATGCCCCTGGTCCTGCTGAAGGTGATGCTCCGGGGCCTGCTGAAGGTGATGCTCCTGTTCCTGCTGGAGATGATGCTCCTGGTCCTGCTGGAGGTGATGCTCCTGGTCCTGTTGAAGGTGATGCTCCTAGTCCTGCTGGAAGTAATGCTCCTGGTCCTGCTGGAGGTGATGCCCCTGGTCCTGCTGAAGGTGATGCTCCGGGGCCTGCTGAAGGTGATGCTCCTGGTCCTGCTGAAGGTGATGCTCCTGGTCCTGCTGGAGGTGATGCTCCTGGTCCTGCTGTAGGTGATGCTCCTGGTCCTGCTGAAGGTGATGCTCCTGGTCCTGCTGGAGGTGATGCTTCTGGTCCTGCTGAGATGATGCTCCTGGTCCTGCTGAAGGTGGTGATCCTCCGGCTGGAGGTGATCCTCCTGCTGTAGGTGAACCTCCTGCTGGTGGTGACCCTCCTGCTGGAGATGATCCGCCTGTTGGAGGTAATGCTCCTGGTCCTGATGAAGGTGATGCTCCTGGTCCTGCTGAAGGTGATGTTCCTGGTCCTGCTGAAGGTGATGCTCCTGGTCCTGCTGAAGATGGTGCTCCTGGTCCTACTGGAGGTGATGCTCCTGGGCCTGCTGGAGGTGGTGCTCCTGTTTCTGCTGGAATTAATGCTCCTGGTCCTGCTGGAAGTAATTCTCCTGCTGGAGGTAATGTTCCTGCTGGAGGTACTTTTCCAGTTTGTCCAGCTGGTGACAGCCCGGTCTTCGGTGGGATATACGATGTCCGCGCTGAAACGTTTAAATCAGAACGAATATAAAAAAATGACGTCCTGTCTAAGATTATTATACATTCCTTCCAAATATGATGACGTTTTATACTATGACCCTACCTTCCTCGATCTTGTCAATAAGCTTTTGTGTTAGGGATGCAAGACTCGGATAAGTAACGACGGTTAAAACATTATCTGTGCTCGGCTGCGACGCTATTCCATCCATTTGAGTTCTTTCATAATGATTTCCCACTCCAACACAGAATACCATCACTGCATTTTCCTTAAGAATATCTGCCCCAAGGAAGACATCGTCTTCAGAGGTGCTACCCATCATTACGACGAGAATACGTCGATAAGAATCGTGGTGTTTGCTACCAAACAAATGCATCTCAGTTGACTTCAGAGCTTCTCCTATCATTACTGTACTGCCACTGGGAAATGCTGCATTCGTTATGGCATTGTTTATTTCAGTCATGTCCGTATATGTGTTGTCAAAGTCGAAAACAAGTCTCGTTTCTGTCCCAAACACCACAAGTCCAAGATGAAGGCTACCAAACTGAGTCCAAAATGCGTCATAAATATTTTCATAAAATCAAGTGAAATTCGATAGTTTTGCTCCCCAACGTTGTCTGAACCGTCAATCAAAAAGCCGAGGTCTATTTTGGCCTCTAAAAAGAAAGAAACGTGAAAATGTTATCTAATTGCTGCTAAATTAAGTGAACTTGTATGCAGTTCAGGACCCGTTAACTTTGTAGATTTCCTTTCAGGTTTCACTGATTCTTATTGTTATAAAATTAATTATGTTTCAGCGACATCCTCATCCAGATAAAAATTGACACATATGGGAAACATTTCAGTGCGTGCTAAAGTGTTTCCCGGAGATTGAAAAATTTCCTTGGTATCTTAACTTGAATAATTTCTTTGAAATTGAAGTCCGAAAAAAAGCCTTCGGCAGCTGGTGTGTAGCCATTGTAGGTCTCGTATCCATTGCACTACTGTGAGACTGTTTCGTACGGTATTGTGTGTCAAAATGTCTAGTTAATCAAATAGTATGACTCATTTACATGTAGTCATAGCATTCTCTTGAATGCATTAGTATTATTTTTTCTCACCAACAATTCCTCCCTCTGTCAAAAGGCCGCTCTGCGAGGGTGACTGTGATGGCTCTCCAGTCGGTTCACTAAGAACTGCAAAGTTAATAAGGATGTCAAATTTTTAATTATATATAATTAATGTAAAGTATGACTTCGAACTTTAAAATATTCATATAATTAATGAACTATATTGTTTTTAGGGATGTTGTTCGGAGTGGCAAAGGCGTGCCTACAGTTCCTAGCATTGATGGTCGATCCAAACTGCGCAATTTAAAATGGAGCCCTTAAGCTATTGTTCTGGACTTCTAGGTGCTCGTGTTGACGCCAAAAGAGTATGCCTACGTGTATGCGGGGCTATATAGTCAGTCCCTATCAATTGTCAATTGTTATTAAATTGGACGCCATTATTCGATTTGAGTAGGGAAAAAATGATTGTAATTTTTACCTGCACTTATTCGTGATGCGAGAATGGGAACCACGTTCCTTAAACTATCAAATCCAGTTGTGAGCACGTAAGTTTCAGACGGCGAACTTGCAATCAGATCCAGCTGTGATTGGTCGTATCGTCCCCCAACCCCAACGCAAAATATATTTATTCCACCGGCCCTTAATTCTTCAGCAGATGTTTCAACTTCATCTTGAGAGTTACTTCCTGTGACAAGCACCAAAACGTGGGCCACACTTTGACGACCACTGTGTGGAAAGAGTTTAGCCAATGCTGTACCAAGCGCATTTCCTGTGTACGATTCAGTACCAGGATATGAAATTGTATCAATGACAGTTTCTATGACATATTGATCCAACACTTTGTCAAAGTTAATATTCAACCGCGCATTTCTACCATATGTTATCAGTCCTGCATGTACTCCCTCTGTGGAAACTGGAAATAAGCGTAGAATCTCCTTCACAAACTCCAGACATTTGCGAAAATTACCTGATCCTTGGTCATTGATTATCTGAGATCCGTCTACTACAAATCCAAGGTCAAAAGTAAGGACATTACCTACAACATTGAAGAAAAAAGAAAAAATATACATTGTATAGGTATGTCGTGAACTTAGAAAATGGGGTGTATTTTTTAATTAATATAGTAACACTATTTTAAGGACTATCGTCTATCGTCAGAATTGAAGAAACTGACACTTCAACTGCTTCCTGGTCGTTTGTTGTTTTTTCAATAGCTTTTCCCAAATATTTGCAAAATTAAATTCCCTCAAGTATTGATACAATGCAGATAAGGCATGCACCTTACAGTGAATTTTCAACACGAAGGACAATTGCCGATAGTAAGCTTCAGCTGTGTAACGTCATGTGACCAACAAGATTTAGCCAATGACAGTAAGAGAAATAAAATAGTGCTGAATTATAATAGGATTATGGTATTTAATGCCACTTTTTTTAATTATACTTATTTGTATATTTCACTGTTTTTTACCCTTTATGGGTGATCCTCTTTTCTCGCTGACATCGTCAACAGAACTATGCTGTCCTTTTCCATTTTCGTGTCTTGATTTTAGTAGCTTTGTCAGACGCTGTAAGTCGTTGGTAAGCCATT
Source organism: Desmophyllum pertusum (assembly GCA_029204205.1). Classification (NCBI taxonomy): domain Eukaryota; kingdom Metazoa; phylum Cnidaria; class Anthozoa; order Scleractinia; family Caryophylliidae; genus Desmophyllum; species Desmophyllum pertusum. The sequence goes on from MU825879.1 coordinate 2,027,602, forward strand.
CTGGGGAACCAGCATCTGCTCTTTCCGAAATAACGTTTCTTAAGCTCAATCTTTTGTGAGCCAGTTTTTTGATAGTAGAAAATGTTCTGACTCCATTATCAAACGTCGAGTGTGTGAAATGTTTTGTTTGACGAGGTAACTGCAAATAGCGACGATAGTGATTTCCAGCTTGCTTTATTGGAAATGGTCTGTTGTTTTTCAATTGTTGACCCCTATCTGCTTGAAATCCAGATAAGACAATCAAGTTATATCAAGTAAAGTGGAATATTCTAAAACGGATATGAATAGCAGTTATTACAGATGTCCGCCGTTTAACATGCAAACGAGGCGAAAGGGTCAATCTGGTATTGTATTGGCTGGCCCATGAGCCTCATTTGTAGGCTCGATTACCAGCGGCTGTTCGTGAAAATGAACCAGAACGAAGACCGGAATCGAGAGAGCGGCGGAAATTGAGCCTAACTCGTTTGCATACTTTTTAAAAACAAAAGAATATTTGACTGTAGGCTCAACTGTAATAACTGCTATTGTACAGATATAGCATACCTGTATATGAACAAAATACTTCCGACCACCTCGCCGTCGTCTTAACTATGACGATTATGAACAACCCAGCCTTAGCCCTCTGTTCACCTGGCGTCCAGCGTATGTTAATGTACAGCGTATATTCACCGAAAATAATCGTAATGCATTTCATCACAATACAATGATCATCCGAACCGGTGAACTGAGGTGCATAGCAAAAATCATAAAATAATTATTGGAAGATACGCCACTGTAATATATGACAATTATATTTTCCTGCTGAACAAAAAAAAATGGCCGAATGAATAAAGCAGGTCGCTTTTATCATATACACCTATTTCAATTAACGTTGTCGGATAGAAAGCGTAAAGCCTACAAGACAAGACCGATTGGTAGTCTGGGTATTCATTGTAATTTCCATATCCGTTGAAAATAAATTATTTTCGGACGTGATGTATTTGGTTTGCCCCGAATTCGATAATTTTTTCACTAGCTGATTTTAATTGAAATAGGTGTATTTAAATGCTTAAAGCACTAATGGTTTTAAAACTAATTTCAACAGTTTCTCACTTGGAGGTGAGATTAATTCCCGATGTGGGTTTGAATTATTTCGTGTTCGGTAGTATACTAATTAAAGACACAGTATACGATTTCATCGGTGCATTGATACCATTTTGTCAGCCATTGAATTGAAATTGATACGCGTATACCGTTGTTAACATCGACGATTGTTTACTTGTATGCGATTAACTATGTTATTCATTGCAAAAAGCTCGTTAACGAGCTTAACGAAACGATCTGAAATTAGTGTTTATAACTACTTTAGGAAATTTCTTTATATCTGGCAAATGTTCGTTGCGTGGTAATTTATGTTATGAAGTTACAACATAAAAATAGTTTATTTATGTTGAAACAGCAATTTACCAAATAAACGATGCCTTGGAAAATAAACATGTTTGTAATCATTCTACATGCTGGTAGACAGTAAGTATACTTGACCTTTCGAAATGTTTTCCTCTTGCCCAGTGACTCCATGAAAACAAAACACCATTAAGGTCAAGATGATCCTTAACAAGTCTATCAAGCAGAAACCTATCGGCAACGAAAAGCAACAAGGAAGTTAGTGTTAAATTAGACCTTGTGGACCTGACATTCTCGATCAATTAACAGCAGTTATTACCTGTACACATTATGTTTTGTACGCAAAGTGTTGGGAGTCATTTTGTGGTGTGGTTAGGGATTTGGGAGCAGAGTATTTGTTCCAACCATAGCCACCAGCTTTTTTTCTGGTACCGGTATTTTTGTTTACTGGACCAATATAACAATAAATAGGTCACCTGATATTGACTTATGTGGACTTAATAGACAACCTGACGAGAGCATAAAATTTGGACCAATCAGAAAATCCCAAATAAGTCTCGTTTTCTTTGCATGTCATCAAAGCAGGAAACTCATATTGCACTCCGCTATAGCTATATTACAAAAATAAAATATAGCATGAGGAATAACATGGCGGTTTCTTTTAACGACTACCCTTAGGCCATCCCCATGTTTCCCATCGCCCTCTCTCTCGTGAAAGTGGGTCGGTCGGTCGGTTAAAAAAAAAAAGCCGAGAAACGAAATATTGACAAATTAATACATAAATAATTCCAAGCGAGCCTTGATTATATCTTCCTCGTGACCACCATTTTGAAACGAGCCGATATCACCCTGAAAGGTGCCCGAAGACGTCATTACTAGGCTGATTTAGATGTCAGAGTGACTTAAAGATGTAAACAAAGCATTTTAAACTTGGTAACACCTGAGAAAAGGGCGCAGGCAATGAATCAGGATTTTTTTTTTACTTTTTGAAAAAATTGGGTCGGTCGGGCGATGGGAAACAAAACATTTTATGGGGATGGCCTTACTGCTATGATCTAATGTGGAAAGTGTTAAATTGTTTTGAATTTTAAATTGACTAATTAAGATAACGCGCGCACACTGAATTTATCATAGCTGCGTAGAACACACAGTATACATTGCACTGATCTTCATTGTGACTCAACATAATCACGAAGGCTACATCAACTACAAACGCTTTGTCGAAATCGCAAATTTGAATATTCGCAATATTGAGTCATAATTGAATTATTTTTCTTATTAAATGTAAGCCGAGTTAGTATGCCGTCTCACAGATCGCTATGGCAACACTTTTGGTGTTGTTGTTATTGTTTTGTCGAATTGTTTGTTTTGTATTTTTTTGTCATCTTAGTTGAAGCTTAGATACTGGTATTGTCTGGCGTGGTGTCCAATAATGAAATTTATTTTACGACTCAGAATGGACTATTTATTAGTTATGATCTTCCAAGCGTTACTTCCGTGAGCTCCAATCGATATTTTGACCAACAGTCTTTTCGGTGGATGAATGATATATCCGCAACAATTTCATATCCAAGAACGTCTAGCTACGTTTCACACTAACTGGCATTTAATATGTTATCTTGTTTATGTTATAAAGTAGCTAATCGCGCTGTGATTGGTTGAAAATAATTTACCATAACTCTATGGAAAGAGACAATTTTATTTCGACGCGACGCTTACTTCGATTGATAATGAACCTACAGAGTGGGTTTTTTCCAAACTTAATTTCCATCGGTTTTAAATTTACTGTAATTGACTTGCGCGTCTCTCCCAGATAAATAGCTTGGGATAAATTAGCGAAATACGTTATTTTGGGAACTGCAACAGGTTATTAACAGATATCAGTTAGGTGCCCTCCACAGGCTGCCAATTAGATTGATCACAAATCACTGGTTGCGCCAAAAAATCAAAACATCAAGTTGCGCGAACCTCGAAATATTTCAACAACGTGACTGGTTGGACTTTCTTGGGTCTTTGTTCCAAGTTAACAAGAAAAACCGAAAAGCTTTGAATCGAATACAAATTGAAAAAGAAAAAAAATGTCGCGATCTGCTGTCGTTCGAAGATAGCTATTTTCTCGGCATTTAAAACAACACAACTATCATGTTTGTCCACGGAAGAGGCTCATTCTGTCGATCACTGGGTTACTTATGGGTTGTGATTACTTGGATCGCTGTTTACTCATCAGGTTTGGGCTCATTTCATTTTATTATGTTGACTTGATTTTGAATCTTTCGGGATTCAGTTTTCAAATTTATTTTCAGTGAAATGGTTTATTCGAAAATGGTTGGCTTAAAACCTGATATTATGATATCTGATTACTGATAATTGGTCTAATTCGACATTTACAGAAGATTGAATATAAATATCAATGGATTACTTAGTCTATGGTTTAGTATTGATGTGCCCAAGTGTTATCCTTTTTAAGGGTTTTCAATTCATGCGGATAGATTAGTACGTACTGATCTATCTTTTGAAATTACGAAGACCAGCTTGTATTACTGATAGTCACTATGTTATCAGATGACTCTAAATATATTTTATTGCTAGGAAACCTAACTCGAACGTTTTGTCAAAAATGGCCGTTAAAACGAAAAATATAACATTGACGAGCTTGTTTTAGATTAATCCAAACATTGCTAAGTAATATACCTTTGAACAAAATCACGAAGCTTTTAAGTTTCAAAGGCATTGTTAGTTGTACAAAAGTGAAAAAAAGTGCAGGTATTACTAGACGCTTATTAATTAAATGTAGAAAACTACTATACTAGGCAATTACTATACAGCATGACAACGAGGGCTACATTTGAAGAAAATAACAAAACGATAGCTGAGAAAACTAACGAAATAACTTTTGCTCGTGTCCTGGTTATTGCTCGGTATTTTTTATATATATTCTGTTAACTAGTACTCGTTGTTAGGCTGTAATTATGTAATTTTTTTATACATTACGCATACTAACTGCACCTTTATCACTTTTGTATACTGACTCACGATGGTCCGTGGCATGTTTTTATAACTCAGAAGCGTCCTGATTTTCGTCAAAGTTTTAACTTTTTTGGCGCTTCTATGTACTATACTAGTAAGTAATGTATATCTAAGTGAACAAGATATGAAAGATACTAACAGCTGCTGTATAACATAACATTTGCTGTTGTAGGCTCCCAAGTCAACGAAACTCAGGAAGTGACCAGTTTGATGGGTAAGGCAAATAGAGAAAGGAAACATCTAATCTTCATTCAGCTTTTATTTTATAAATATTTGAGAAAGGAAAAATGAAATATTCAAATACGAAATCACGATGAAAATAATTAAAATTATTGAGACAATTCGAATTTAAAATATATACCTTTGTTTTGTTTTTTGTGGCGTAAATGAAAGTTCTATTTCAGTCTCTCTCTGTCTCTCTCTCTACTGGCCTAGTATATTATTTGTTAGTTGTAAATGACAGGAGAGTTCGCAGAGTAAATTCACAACCGTAGAACCGTTTTAGTTGCTACGTATTGCAAGTATAACGTGTTGTAAAGGAGTAAGTTAACCGTGTTAATAAAAATAAAAATAAAAACTGTAGAAATGTAAAGTAACACTCGCCTCTATTTTGTTTTTATCCAGATAAACTTTTTGACGATAGTGACGCTTGTAGCACTCCAGCCATGGAACTCGGTTTCCTAGTGTCAGGAAGTTACAATACACCTCCAGAGGAGAGCGAAATAACTTTCAGAAAAGCTCTGCAATTTGTAAAGAAAATGGCTCAACAGACAAAGTTTTCCGATTCAGGGACACACATTGGACTTGTCGTGTACGGCAAGAAGCCTTATATGGTCTTTGATTTCAACGAATACTTCGATATGCCAAGTTTATCAGAAGCCATTGAAGAAGTGAAAACACCAGTTACTGGAAGCAAAATTGGAGAGGCGCTTTCGTTTACTAAGGACCAATTGTACGACAAAAGCGCCCGTCCAGAGATCCCGAAGGCTCTGATTGTGGTAATGTCCAAAAAATCCGAAGATACAATAGATCATGCAGTACAGGCACTGAAAAATGATGGAGTGAAAATGTATACTGTGGGGATTGGAGGCGCAAGCGATCCTTTGGAAATGAGCGACATGGCTTCTGATGTGCAGAGCACTTTTGTATCTGACGATAGTCATTTGGAGTCTTTGGCGAGAAAACTGGTACCAAAACTATGCGAAGGTGAGCATTAATTAATATACGTTCAAGTAAAATCATGAAACTCTTTCTATCGGCATGGAATGATACAAGTAATATCATTACTAACCCGGTGAATGTAAACATTGTTTCTTTCTTGTTGTAATAAAGAAAGATGGTGGATTAAAATATCGGGAAATGAAATTTCAGTGACCCACGTCCGTGACAAACTGAAATAACATCGATGTTTCTTTCTATTTACTGGAAATCAGTACTTTGAAAATAAATAGTCAAGGATAACTTATATCTAATGCAACTACCACTGATTGGTTTAATATGCGACTATTGTAAGATGGCTATTTCTGACAGCGGGAGAACCAATCACATTACAGTCTGAGACAGAACCTTAATTCAGCTTCACTTATATTTGAGCCACTCAGTTTCGTATACGATGAAATATCATTCCAACTTTTTTCTTGTCGGAATGTCGTTTTTCGCGATATGGAATGTGATATGGGTTTCACCGCGGTTACAGTACCACATAGTTCTACACCATACATTAATATGCAACTCTTCACCAATTTTAGCTTCAACCAAATTATTTTTTTTTCAATTACTATCAGATCTGAAGGGAACAAGTAGTGCTGAAGGTAGGCTGTATAATTTCAACATATCAATAAAATGCTTTATATTATTTATCCATGATACCTTGCACAGTTAAAAAAGCACTATCGTAGTTATTGTAATTTATGTTGATCTCAAGAATATGAATAATATCACTTACTCACAGGAACCCAAACAAAACTAAAGCTTATCATTTTTTTTTTTTCATTTTTTCAACATAGCCCCTGCAGAAAGTATGACAGCAGACGATCCAGAGGCTCCAAGTAAGTATTTTCTTTGTTTCCAAGCAACGTGTCTTAGTGGTCAGGTCGTTGGACTTGAGATCCAGACTTCCCAGATCCACGTCCTTCATATAGCTGGAGCAGTAGTATGTTCCAAGCTCTTAGATTGTGGGGAAGACAGATGAAAGGCAATAAAAGAGAACGCAAAACTGACTCCAATCCGCTCTCCAAAACGTCCAGTTCGTCCTCCTACAACCGTTTGTTTTCCCCACAATCTGGGGGGCCTGGAACTGGATACAAGCGTTGACACAAGACAGTCTAGAGTTCAATTCCTCTGCTATAGTACAAATAGACAACTGGTCTTAAAATAATACGTTCCATTTACATTATATGCGCCTAATTTATTGCAACTGGTTTCAGTGAACCCACACGAAGAGCCAGGTCCAGGAGTCATCGCTGTTTCACCAAATGGTAAGACATAAATTTAATATATCTAAAAAATGGGCGAATAAGTAACAATTAGACGGCAAGCTCGTGGTTTCTAACGGCTGATAGTTGGCGAGGAGCGAAGCCCTGAGTCAACTATTAAAATCCGATAGAAACAGAAAGCGAGCCGTCTAATTGTTTTAGCATAACCCAGGCACCGATCTATTCAACAAAAAAGCAATCTCGTTCCCAGAGTCCAGCGGTGGAGTGGCCAACAAGGACCTCTGGGGGGAAGCGATTCGCCATGACTGGATTATTGGACTTCCGGTTCTACTGCGCATGTGTTCGACTCCACGTTTCAACTAACGGACGCCAATATTCGTGGATTTCCGGTCTTATTGCGCAGGTCAGGCGGATCACTCTATCCCAGAGGTCATTGTTGGCCGCTCCACCGCTGGACAACGGTAACGAGGACTCTGGGAACGAGATTGACAAAAAAGTTCAGTGAAAGTGGGTTATTTCTAGTTTTGGTTTGTGATTTCGGCAATTTTACTTGCGCGCGCTCCAAGGGGAGTCTGTCTTGGTATCGGACGAGCTTGCCGTCTAATTAGGCGGTTGAACTAACGTTAACAATTTATCGTCTTTTTCATCTTCTAATTTCAAACTTATAAATTATCTTTAAATCTTATTTTTGCTGGATGGTGATGATATGGCAAAATGAATCTGAGAGATTGAACAAGAAATTAGAGAATTTACTGACTTACAAGTAACTGATTTCGTCTCCACAGCGGCGCAGTTTCCAACCAAACCTTCATCGATGATCAAAGAAGGTTAGTTATTTTATTTCATGATCAAACAGTAGTCAATCCATAAGTAAATAGCATATATCCAAATGGATTAAAATATGGCATGCATATAATTATAGTCTTGCAGTGTAGAGTTTATAGAGACCAAATTTCTCACTGTGAGGAATCCAACGAAATCTATTGCCTCGCAGGTCCACGGGCTAACAAGGTGGATCTCGTGTTTCTCGTTGAAAGCACTGGGAAGATGGGTGTTGCTAACTGGAGACGAACAGTTTTATTTATGAAATACGTGGCTGACGCATTTGACATTTCAAGAACTGGAACCAGACTTGGATTTGTAATGGAGGGGAGAACGTTTCAAATTGTTGTAAACCTCAACAGGATTGTCAAAAAGCCACTTTTGTTGGCTGTCATGGGGTTAATTCCTCTTCCATTTGGCAATGGGAAAATAGGCAAAGGACTCAGCGATGTCAAAGATCTTGTCTTGAATCCCAGTGCGCGGAGAAATATCCCGCAAGTACTGATCGTGTTGACTGATGGGAAGTCTATCGACGATATAACACAGCCTGTCAAGTCACTCGCGGATAGTGGAGTTGAAATATTCACTGTTGGTCTGGGAAAAAGGGTCTCACTTGGTCAATTGGCGAAAATTGCAAGTTTCCCAAGTACAACGCACATGTACCACGGCAAATTTAAAGAGGTCGTCAAAATTGCAAGCAAATTAGTTGCTGAAATTTACAAGAGACATTTCTGTGGAGGCTTGCAGACTTTATTGAAAAATCTCTTACTTAGGAAAACAACAAGAAAGAAGAAAATTAGTGGTTAGCTTTTGAATTAGCGATATTTTGTGTGTGTTTGTGTGTTTTCTTTATTTTATTTCTTTCCATTTATTAGTAATTTCTGGGCGTAGAGCGGCTGTTATGTGACGCCACGACGGCCATATTGGTTAACCAAAATGTGGAATTTTGATATGTTCATTTTATCTAGGTCGCTTACACGTACTTTAGGAAAAAATAGCCAAGAACATGTCGATGAAGCTGCACAAAAAATGCCAATATACAACGTACATCCTAACATATGTCATTCTTAAACTTTTTCCCCACCCACCCCCAACTATGACCCTAACTTTAGAACCCTATTCCCCCCCCCCCCCCCCCCCCCCCCGCCAGAAGAAAAAAATTCCTTTCAATTTTGGAACACTGATATGGTCGTGGTGAAAATCCTTAATTGTGATCGCTGATGTTACGCCTTGTATATCCTCCGCCTCACTCACTCACTGAGATGAATTATTTAAAGACTTATCTGCACATTTCCTTTCTTAATTTATTAACAGGTTCATAAATTCGTTCATAAATAAAGCAAAGTAGCATGAACACCAATTTTCAATTGGCATTTCAGCTTTTAAGTGATTTCATATTTTTTTTACGAAACTGGACATTATTACTTTTGTTTAAAGGCTGTCAGTTAATGTGCAACCCCTATAGGAGTGAGGGTATATATAAACAATAGCCTCCATTTGGCGAGGAAATATGCTCGGATATTTGTCCGCGGACATTATCTGTTCCGAGAAGCGAACAGTTTTCCGAGAGCGAAGCTCGAGGAAAACTGTGAGCTTCGAGGAACAGATAATGTCCAAGGACAAATATCGGAGCATATTTTTGAAGCCAAATGGAGGCTATTGTAGTTATTATCCTACAAGGCCGCTCTGTTTGCCATGGAAGATCTCGGTCGGTCAAGCTGTTAAACATCAAAATAATTATGTTGGCGTTCAAAAATATTTCTAGTCTGTTCAAAACAATCAGTTATATTTAATTTAGCAATTTATTTGAGACGAAAACTGAACCTGCGAACGTGAAACGCAAATTTTCAAAACTGGGGAATATCACTTGGGGAATATCACCTGGATATTCCCCAGTTTTGGCTGCGTCACGTGACGTGTTTAGACCAATCGCGCGCGAGAAAAGTTTTTGATGGATTATAATTTATTATAGATGAATGGAGAACATATGCATCATATATTTATTTGCAGTCAAGATGTTTCGCAAGGGAAAGAAATTGACACACAATTCCTCCAATGATGACTCTTTTGAAGACGCGATGAACGACACCCCCTCGACTCACCTCGACATCTTTGATTTACTTTCGGAATCAAGTGACCAGGATAATGCTACAGTTGACCCACCAAAAGACATGGCTGGAATGAAGAGCGAGGAAGAGCCTGAAACGGCCCCTGAGAAAGGAGCAGCCACAGAGGAGGAAACTAGTGAAGCTGAGAAACCCACTTCATCTGCACAAAGCTCCAGCGACAACACCAGTACTACGATAGCCAAAAGTAATTTGACATTCTTCATTGACGGTCTTGGTGGGGTACAAAATTCATCATCCATGGCCAAAGGCCAGATTCTTATATAAAAATGGACAAATATCTCGAATTAAAAAACTGATAAATGCATCTCGCGACTCTGACAAACGAACATTTATACTCTTGTCTGAAAGCTATTGTCATTTCAGCCTTCTTTTTTACGAATTTAAATCAATTGTCGTTTATATGACATATACAATAACGACAAAATTCGATTGAGAAAAATGATAAGATGAATAATTATAAATTGTGTTGAATTATTCTTCTTTTTTTCTTCTTCAACTTTTTCATTACTGGACCTAAACTTATTTTACTAGAGCATAAGCATAATATCTCTTGTCATAAACTCAGCTTGATTTAGTTTTACCAACTCGCCTTGTGATTACAATAATAACGTTTACTTTAGTATTGCTTTTGCTCTGGTATATACCATACCAGTTATTCCATCTGTTCCAATTTCAGACAACACTTCATCGACGTCTTATAAGAATGTACGACTAAAGGACCTTGCAGATAAAAGTAAGCCATATTGCACTGTTTCGAGTAGCTGGCTGGACATATTTCTTTCTTAATTGTCACTTTCATATTTAAGTTACATGTGAACTGTTCTCGTGATTGCACAATCTGTTTTGAGACTTTTGTAACGATTTTGTTTGCTTGACTACTAACCCTACTAGTAACTACTAGTAGCAGCAGCTACTGTTTATCACAATCGAATGAGTGAGAGGTACTACATAAAGAGTATTGAATGCGATTAAACTAATATTAGATGACTTTAATATGACTTAGAAATAAACCATGTACCATATTTATGAAATCAGGGCCACTATGGATACCAGGGCCTCTATGGATACCAGCCGTTAGAGCTGAATGGGTCACCCTGCCTAAATAAATTATACGCGCTCACTGATTGGCTGCCTAGTTGGCTAGTGTCAAACTCTATGACACAATGACACGGTTATGGCATCGATCAGTCCTTATCACGTATTTCCCATTACTTTTATCCCATTTTCTTTCACTCCATGTTAAAATATCCTCTGGTTTTACAGTTTGCTCTGCTAAGGCCGATATTGGAATCCTGATTGATGGATCGTCTTCAGTGACACAAGATAAGTTTGCTAAGTTGTTGGACTTCACACAGAGCCTGGTCAAATCCTTCTCAGTGTCTCAGGATCGCACCCACATAGCTGTGGCGACTGCATCCAGAGGGCCACACATGAGCTTTGACTTCAGGGGCTTTAATGACGTGCCCAGCTTAAACACAGCCATATCCCGTATATCATACCTTGGTGGACCATTTTTATTGGGTAAGAAAACATTTCAAACAAAATTTACCTTTAAACAAACATGTAAAAAAATAATAGTAATAAATTAAATAATGTTTGATATACACTAAATTCCAAACACTCCATGACGCGTAATAGGGGACTTTGGCAAGGGAACATATCGAAAATACATGTTGTCTCCGTTTTATTTTCACGTTTTACCTCGCTACATATTTCCTATGCAGGGTCAAGTTTAACGGGAGTGAAAACAAGCTGGTTCAAGAACAGCGGTCGTAAAAGTATTCCTCAGCTTCTGCTCGTCCTTGCCACTACTACATCTATTGATGACATCATATCTCCGGCACGTGTTATGCGAGACCGAGGAGTTCGAATTGAGAGTGTGGGGATTGGACCAGAGTTTGATGGTGCACAGCTGAAGGAAATAGCAACACATCCTGCGCGAGACCACGTGATGGCTATATCCAAATTTGACCTGCTACATATGATCAGACCACTACTGACCTTCAGGATGTGTAGAGGTAATATCAACATATTCGAAGTTGTTACAATCACTTCATAAACTTTATTAGACGTTTGACTAAGAATTTTGCTGCCTTTAAATTTGGAACTCAAAACATTCATTGATGTAAAAACCAACCATTTAAAATAGTGTAAGTTGCTTATAAAGAACGTTTTACGTCATTATTTAGTTTACTTTGTTATCCTATATATATTAATTATACCCAACTACCCTTCAGAGAAACCTTTCAATAAAATACTTCATTGAGGTTCACTAAAAAAATATACAACTACATTGTACGTGATTTCTATAACTGGGGGTAGCCTTAACTGAATTATAAGTGATTTATATTCATATATTCTGAGTTGTTTTTGTTATTTTTCTCACAGCTGTTGGAGGGAAACTTGTTCCACGACCAGTGTCCGGTATGTAGTTTATACCACTTGTTTTTATCATTGTTGTTGTTGTTGTTGTTGTTGATGAGGTTGTTTTTTTTAATCACAACCAGATCAGAATTTTCATGCAGTGTCACAATTTAAACAAGAAGTTCCTCTATAAAAGGGATGGCACAAATTTGTACTCTTGCAGTCATGGCACGTTGCGTCCTGCAAAATAAACATGCTTCAAAATCTTATGAAACCAAAATATATCATTAACAAAAATAAGATCTAACTTGCTAATGTTTTAAAGGAACATTCTTAGATGCAACGAATTTTTATCAATAACGATCGTACAAAAAGCGCAGGTTGTTTGTCAGCTGTTTACGCTTTGATGGTTTATTGACAAGTACTGTAGGTGTGACCAGACCAGCACCCTTTTTTACCAGAACTTATTGTTTAAACATAAATTCTACACATAATAAGTGAAGTTATTATTTTTGATTTATTTTATTTTTTATATATGTATACTTTTTTGTGATTGCATGGATATTTACTATTTTGTAGAGATACATCAAACTGAAAATCAGACTATGTCAAATTCACCAATCTTGAACAAGCAACATAATGCCACGAACAAAGTGCAACAGCTACCAAGGATTCAACAAATAAAACAGGATGTACAGGCTGATCAAGAAAAGACGTTAAATGCCGACAAGCAAGTACAGAATAATAAGTTAGCAGCTACGCTGAAACAACTGGATCAATTCAAACTGATCCGCAAGCAAGACAATTTGGAAGGGAGTAGTCAACAGCAACAGGATAAACCCGAAAAACAAGACAATTCGGAAGGGAGTAGTCAACAACAGCAAGATGAGACCGAAAAGCAAGATAATTCAGAAGGGAGCAGTCAAAAGCAACAGGATGAGACCAAAAAGCCAGATCATTCGGAAGGAACAAGTGAACAACAACAACAGGATGAGACCGAAAAAGAAAGGATCAGAAAGGTAACTGACCTTTATGAGATTATCAGTAGGGAGGGAAGGGAGGGAGGGGAATCTGCCCGCCGGGAGTTTGACCGTTAATAACTTTTTTTTAATATTGTAAAGTAAAAGTGTTTAAGTAAAAGTGTTACCTACATACATACATACATACATTTTATTAGACACTCCCCATAGGGCTTTTCAGGCCAATTTAACGGGGTAACGGGGCGCCCCTGGTCGGAAAAGACCAACAAATTAAAGCACGGTCTGAATAGGGTTAATTGTTATCAGCAAAAGCAAGATATTGCAACATAATGTCATATAAAATGATTTCCGTTACAATTAATACACGACAAATAAATTGTATAACATTATTTTTTTAGGATATCAGAATCAAACTTTACTCTTTGCTGCGTCGGCTGGCGGAACAAAGAAAGACGTTAGAGCTGCTTACAGATCCATCATATACAACATTAATGGACACCATGATAGTAAGTCTTACTGCTAAAACCAAAAATACAATTCTTTTTTTTTTTTAACAAATTGAGATAGTACTGATATTGACTTCATATTCTCGCGATGAAATCTCGATCTTTTATATATATAAAACACGGTTTTAAAATTATCTGTTGGCGAAGACGATGCATCTTTCGTCCCAATCCTGCCTCTGGTAATAGACTGAGCCCGCGGTCTTGCTTGGACAGGTTTGTTGCTAAGTAACGTGGCGTGTTCTGGTGGCGTCAGGCTGACGCAACACGTTTCGAAGCGGTCTGAGTTATTTAGGGTTGAAAACTTACAATTGGTTTGCCAGACTAACGAAGTCGTTGCCTCTTTGGAACATTTCTTTTTTAAGCAATAAAAAAGCTTTGACAAGCCCCTCAGTTACTCAGTTTTGCCCCTGTAAAATTATATACTCGAAAATTACAAAAAACCTTTCGTACGAGCTTGATTTGTATGAAAATCGGCATATGGGTAAAATTAATTTCCATGTGGAACTTTAAGTTTTGCAGCAGGTCTCATTTTGAAACAGTGGCCAAACTTAGGCAAATGTTTCAGGATCAGGTCTTTGTTGTTGTTTTATTTGTAATAGTTACCGAGCAATTTTAAATTTACATTGTATTCGGCGCTTCAATGCGATGTGCTCCCCTCACATAATTGTTTTTTTTTTTTTTTGTTAATTTATACTAGCTTTGTTGAGAAAAAAAAGTACAATTGACCTTAACTTTCCCTTTCCAGACATGAACACAAAATGAGGTCATTGTTGGATCACGAGTCCCATGAAGCAACCGTTCTTCTATTGAGCTTGTCGCGACTATTATAAGAAAAGCTACTAAGAACAGAAACACATAATTAAAAAAAATGGTCAATGTATCGCTATAAAATAGCAAGTATACATTATTATCATACCAACATATCTGCTATGACCCGTTTCAATTCTTCCTTATAGGCGAATACTGTAAAGACAACCATGGCCTGTGTAAACAGTGGGCCTCAGATAACCTTTGTGACCAAGGAAATGATATAATCGACTCCCAGTCCGTACAAAGAGTATGTCCAAAGTCTTGTAAAGTATGTTTCTGATGATCGTCTTAACAGGTTTGTGAGAGGTTCTATGTGTATTTTTCCCTCTTTAATTTGTTTTAGATCACCTTATTGCTCATACAAGCAAGAAATATCGAACCCATTTTAAAAGTGGCAAAATGCATGCATTTTATCGTGTGTTCGTCTCAGGATCTCAATGATGCGACATGTAACAATAAATTATCGTTAAGGATATCCTAGTCGGAAAAATAAATAAAGTAACAGAAAATAATATAAAATACATTTAAATTTAACGTTTGAGATTAGCTAATATAAAGTCCATACATTGCAGCGCTTGATGAGATCAAAAATCGTCATTTCAATAAAAATTAATTGAACTGAGATTTTTCCGAGAGTATCAACAGTCGGGTAGAGGAGTTTGTCCACTCCTCAGATTTCGCTCGCCAAATAATCCAAGATGGCGGCTCCACGATCGAACGTAACGGCGCGACGATTTCAACGCAAAAAATAGAGGGACTATTCACAGTCTAAAAAAAATACCTATTTTTATTATTTTATTTTTTTTTTTTTGACAAGGACATTAAAAAAATCGAAATCAGTGCATTACGAATTCCAAACTTTTTAAATTTTGAGAAAGGCAATTAGAATGTTTAAGAATATTACTGAAAAATATATATTATATTTGATCTTTTTAATAGGCATTTACAGACCTCAGGCTGATACAAGAACAAGAAAGGAAACCTCGACGAAACCAGCCTGTGCCATGAAACATAACAATAACGATATCGATGTGGTAGCTAGACTGGAACAGTGGCGTTGAACGCATTGGTCTTGTTGAATATGTCGCAATAAAAAGGAAATTGATTTATTAGAACATTATTTTTATATTATATGTTGGAGCATTATGTATTTCCTTACTGACGCTTGTAACCTTTTGAGGCGGGAATGCATCGAGTGTCAATAACTGAACAAATACAACATGGACTTTGTGTTTGCGTCCAAAATTCAAAATGGCGCCGAACTGCACCGTCGTTCTGGAAATTGTTTATATACTCAAAAGATCCCATTTCGTAAGGTCAAGAAATACATGGTGTATAATAATGTACTTGTTTGTTCAGGGATGACAATTGTTTTTGTTATGCCCATATGTTTTCTACAAGAAAAGGAAACCAGTGCAATAATTAATTTGACTCGAAATCGCGTAAAAGGCCCGTTTACACATGCGATTTTTGATGCGATTTTGCGGCGATTTATCGCGCGATTTCAAATCGCCCGAGTAAACCAGCTGCGATTTCATGGCGATGTGAATGCGATTTGTCGCCGCTGTTTCGAACTTGCTCGAATTTGATGCGATTTATCGGCGATTTGATACATCTCCTACAACTCGCCATACAAATCGCCTTAACTTCGCCGTAAAATCGCAGGTAGTTTACACTTGCGCGATAAATCGCCGCTAAATCGCCGCGACAAATCGCATCAAAAATCGCATGTGTAAACGGGCCTGATTTTATACTCTAAACGGTTGATTAATACCACTTGCTCGAAAAGTACTGACAGAGGGTTCCGCATCTTGAAATATGTAATGAGCTTTTTAACAGCTCGTTACATATTTGTTTAAAAAAAAACAAAGTTTTTTTTCCCCTCGGATAGGTTGTGCTTTCGATGTATGATTAGTAAACCCTCGCTTGACGTATGTTCGTGTTGCACAAATCATGTTCTACATGTATCGCTGACGAAGTGGGGATCGCTTGTGTGTTTAAATGACAATCCTAAATGGCTTATCTTAAACCCAATAGTTGCAATGTAATGTGCCATTCCGAATTGATATAATCCTTAGTCTCTAATGTATGTTAATGGTAGTAGCCGATGAGATAGAAATCAGGGAGGTTTTTTAATTCATTGTTTTGTTCACTACATATTTTAACCTATATAGCATTGTTAAAATAATTGAGACCAAGGAAACAACGTGGAAATTAAACAGTATAATTTGGCAGCACTAAATGCCGCAAAAATGATTTAATAAAAAGACGTGTCAAATATATTTTTCTTATTTTATCTTTTTTTTTTTTGACACAGTAGTAGACAATCTCTGTTTAAACAAATGTAAAAGGCAAACTTCCCTTGCATGTGGATTTCATCTTACTACGGTACGGTAACCCTTTCTGAAACGTAGAGGACATACACTCTTATTTCCAGAAGGGAAGGTAAAAAAAGTGAGAACTTATATTTGGACACCGGAGGCTAGTGGTCTAGTTTCTGAGATGATCTCATAACGTTCTCAAAAATAAGCAGCTATGATAATTTGTCTTATTCAGGTTTCGCCATTGCAATCAGTGATAGTTGTAAAACGGAGAATTTAGGAATTGAAATTGATTTTATTACTAAGGCAGAAGCATATTTAGCAGTTAAACTGCAAAGTCGAAGTTTATATAGCTACAACAGGTTGATAGTTAGAAGTTTAATAAAATATATGAAAAAGAAAATGATTAATCGACTGTTTTTTGTTTCTGTTTTTGTTTTTCACGGAAACAATTGATAAAAAATACATCGCAAGCTCTGCCGGCAGGGTTGAATATCGATCAATAAGGAACGAGAAATTTGATTAGCCAATCAGATTGCGAGCTTGCCAATATAGGCAGTTACTAAATTATGCTATATCATCCTTATCATCTCACCTAAAGAGAGAGAGAAAAGAAAAGAAAAATATACACAAATTCTTATATGACATTTACTCCTTTCGAGAAAAAAAAAACTTACTGCAATTCATGTAAACTACGTTAGTTCACCCGAGCAACTGGGTAAATAAAAAATCATAACATGATATTATTAAATAAACAACTCGTGACGTTCTTCTGCAGATGTTGTTCTAAAAGTAAAACGTATGAACAAACCAATAGCATTCTGTGTAAAACATGTATTCACCTTTACTCTATATGTCTGTTTAGTTGAACAGTCGGGGAAGTCCATAAAATGCCATGTTTAAATATGACTTCTCGTGTTTTGCATTTTCATCGGGTCTGACTATAGCTTTTATATTTTTTAATGCATTTCAAACACAATTCCTTGAATGCACGCTGTTCCTAATAATCAAAACGATTACTTTGATTTGTCAGATTTTTCTAAAAAGGATGAAATATCGGGTCTCTTGGTAAGCGGTCGGCTATTCCTCATTCTCATTCTCATTAAACAAAACCACAAGATTCGCGAAACTTGATATTCCAAGCCGATACAAAACACAAATACAGCAGAACACACATACGGACCGCTGGTCGGATGTTTATTGAGACAACTGTTCACACTATAACAGCTGTTGCTTTTTACAATTCATCATACATGACAGGGTAAGTTAGAAAATTGCACGTTGCTATGCGACGTGACGTTAGTATATGGCGACAAACTGACAAAATGGCGTGAGAGTGTTTAAAAATTGACGTGAGAGTATTTGTGCCAATTTCTAATTGGATAATGCTGAAACGATTCATGTACTTCTAAGCGAGGTTTTGCCTAGCACAGCACTTGTTCCCCAATCCAGATTGTTGATACGTATCATAGTGTATTGCTGGTAAGTACAGAACATCCTAACATGAAGATCTTGCTGCTGCTTGGTGTTACCCTGACTGTCGGCCTCGTATTGGCAAATGCTCAAGAACCGCCGACTCCGACCTCGAAGCATCCGCATAAGGTGAGTTAAAAATCGATAAGGGTCCGGAATCGATAAAGGTCCGGCTGGCCTTGCAAAATATGAAACAGAATGCAGATTACTAATATATCACAGATAGGCGTAATAACTGCCACACTGGCAGTAACGGTCCAACGTGCGCCTCAAGCATTTTACATATCATGTTCCACTTGCACCGAACAAAAAGAACATGGCTTGTTCACTAAAACAGTTTTTCCATAGGTTACTAGTTAGCATAGGCTCGATGGATCGTGGGTATGACGCACCCAGACCAAACTACATTTCATTTGCAAACTACTGAAGTAAATGCAAACAACTCATTTGTTTGTGTATCCCGCTTTTCTAGGTTGGGCACAAATTTCTGCGTTTCAGATAAATCACGGTGACTCCAAGTTGATTGATGTGTTGTTTTCCCGGTGACTGAATAGATGCTAAAAATGTTGCTTGTTGTCAATCCCCACATGCACAATTCATTGTTTATTTCATGTTCTCGGACACTTTAATAAGTCATTTATTATACATGGAATACTCACTATACTCGCTTCGATTTTTCGGTAGCAATGTCTTGACGAATGGAACACTTGTGCCGAGGAAACAGGCGACTTTGGGTGCTTGCCGAAATACTATGAATGTCTAAATGTCTACACGGTAAGTAACATAAGAGCTATAACGAATATGTATAATTCAGCTCTGATTTGCTAACTAGAGAATCAGATAGATATCATGAAGTATCGCAATTGTCGTAGGAATCAAGGAAAACAAATACAATAATCAAAGACACAACTTCTCGAAATAAATTCCAAGACCTCCAACCAGGAATTTCGAGCCCTATAAGTCATGCATTTAACAAGATCTAAATGTATCAAACATCCCGCAAACTAGATTATTTTTGCCGATGAGTGAGAATGTGTGAGAAAAAATGATGATGAAGCTTGGTACAAATATGAGAAATATATTATTAATAATGTAGTTAGTGGTGGAGCAGAAATAACTAATCCCTAGCAGTATGCCACAGTTTGGACCTACAACCGTGGACAAAACTAGTTCAGACTATCACGCACTTTTCACAAATCATGTAACTATAACGAGCGGGTAGAAACATTTTCATATCCCCTGCTCAGTGTTGTTTCATGTGGCTGCCAATTCATCCTGCTTAGTTTCAACATCGTTTTCACATCGCGACACCATTGAAAAAATTGGTTGACATTTGGTCAAGTGTCTCAACAGTTTTGTCCACGATTGTAGTTATATGGCCTACAGTTTCCAGGAGGTTTGGAGTGCTTACTCTGCTACACTATTATGTATGGGAGGTCTAAAAGAACCTCTGATCCCAGGTTGTGATAGGCACATGTATGCATTATCGCCCGTGGTCAGGAGCCACCACGTAATCGGTTCCTGACGTGGTCAATCGCAGATGCCAGCATGTTGCTAGCGTTGGATGTTTTTTATCCAGTAAGAAGACATACAGTTTAACGCTTCATTTAATTTATTTTACAGAGGAAATGCAGGAAGTTGTACAGAAACCAGGCGTGTTACGAAATACTCGGAAAAGATGAGTGCTGGAAGAAGCTCCGCGTTTGTTATGGACATCCCTCTGAAGAGTGAAGTCATCTATTATCATTCATTGAATTGATGTTCAACGTTCATAACATGTGAAACGTGTTCCTGAATAAAAAGGGAAGACATGAACAAATGTTGTGTTGCTTTTCGTATTTTTCCAGAGAAGGGAGCAATAATTTCAAGCAATAATGTAGCGAAGGCAACATACTTGATCTTCGACATAATGCAAATCGAAATCTAATGTAAGATCGCTGACTGTATACATGTATGTGATGTTCAACAAATCATCTCAATATCATATCAATGCGTAAATTTGAATGGGTGACTTAAAAATTGGGTTTCTCTAATTGAAATTACGGCATTCGTCACTGAAGCTATGAACATACTCTTGAATATATATTTGTGAAACTATTCTATCAAAATCGCTTACAATCCCGCGTTATGACCTACAAGCAAGACAGTTATTTTTTAGATCAATCGTTAAACAATAAGTTACGCTGTACAAAAGGGATAGCATCTCCCACATTTCACACTTTCGAGTGCGAAATGCAAATTTGTACTCTTGCAGTCGTGGCACGTTGTTGTTTCAAGCGTCCTGCAAACTTAACATGCTTCAGAATCTCATGAAACCAAAATATATCATTAACAAAAATAATATATAACTTGCTAATGTTTAACAGGACATTCTTAGAAAAAAATGGAAACAATTTTATCAGTAACGGTCGTACAAAAAGCGCAGGTTGTTTGTCAGCTGTTTATATTGATGGTTGATTGAAAACTATAGGTGTGAGAATGGCCAGGCCCTATTTATAACGGATTATTTAAGACTTGGAAAAACCCGAGAGAATACGTTAATTAAACAACACAATCGTGTGACTCTATTTTATTGTGGATAGTGCACGTGTGTTACACAAAATAAAAACACTAATTTCCACGTTTTGACTGCTTTGAAAGGGCGAGGACAAAAAATGAGCGTTCTCCGTGTGTCTGTTATTGCTATAAAAACCTATTTCAGTAAACTACACTGATAACTTTTAGTATACACTCTATGAACTCTGTTGGAACCGTGTAAGGGCTTAGAAAGAACTCATCTAGTGTGTCCAATATTTAATGCCTAGAGCTCAGTAGAGATATGGCGTTGTTTCATTTGATATTTCAATAGCAAATTGTGCGCGTGTTTATCATAGCCTGATGCAGACACGAGATAAAGTTTGGGATAATTTGAAAGTTCATGTAAATCTGAGCTAAGACTTTGACGAGGATTTACATAAATTATCCCAAACTTTTTTCAAACTTTTTTCTATTTATTTTATTAAATAAAGCCACCAAAATGCAATGATACGTCGTCGTCGTGTAAACCGCCTACACAACCAATCAGAGCGCGTGTTAAATGTGCCAAAATTGTATATAATAAATGCTACGAACCAGCAATGTAGAAAGCTGAGTAATCTCTATGGTTAGATTTTCGGCAGTTAATCAAATAGATCATATCACATAGAACATGTTGTCATTGACGCTCAAACCAAGTGAACAGGTAGGAAAGAGAAGGCAAATTATAACAGGAATCGAGGATGGTGCATATTCAGTTAAAAACCTCCTCATTGATCCAAAAGACGTAAAGGATCAATATAATTTGTCAGCTTTTTAATGTATGAAGCTCAACACCTAGAAACGAAATTAAATTATTATTTTTTAAGATAAAACCGACATGTTTGGTTATATAAGCATAACCGCCAAACTGTCACAAGCATGTTGAAGGAATGTTGACATAGCTGTTTGTTTCGCCAACAGATGCACCTTGCACGAACTGCTCTGGTGTATTACAACACTGAATGAAGTTAAAATTTCTCTGACTAGTAGTTGCTTCTTGTTGTGAATATTTTAGCATGATCATGAAGATTCTGCTTTTTTGAGTCTAGTTTTCGTTGTGAGATTGGCCTTGGCCAGTGAGTTTGTCTATGATGAGGAAATGAAGAGGTTACAGTTAATGAATGATGGTAATGGAGGTGACCAAGAGAACGATGAAGAAGTTTTTGGTATAGAACCCACTAAACATCCATTTAAGGTACACTATATAAGAAAAAAAGAAAATTGCCTTGATGCATTTTCACATTTGGAGCATAATATATATATACGAATATAAACTTTAACATTGTCTAAAGGCCTACTTCTAGGTTTATTTAGAAGGAAAGAGGAACAACTCGTTCGAAATTCTTCAGTGCGTATAAAAGTATCAAATTATCATGCATCGATTTAAATGTGTTATGTGTATCAAAATCTATGCCATCCCGTCACGCGTGGGACTGTATACAGACACAACAAACGCTGTTGCAGCGTCGACAGAGACGATAATCGTAGAGCGCTCATCCAATAGTCCTTCGGGATTGCGGCAGGAAGCCTACTACACGTATATCCCATCTACACGACGTTAACTTTCTAAAACATGTGTTTTTTTTCTATATATCACATCGGACGTTTTTGACACGACAGAGAAAACGAAGTTGAGCCTGATGCAAACAAAGTGTGAAATGAAGCGGCAAAAAAGGTCATCAGCCTGTTTCGCTGGCATACAGTAATAAAATGAAATAATTAATGTATTTAATAACATTTTTTAATAATATTCTTGCAGCAATGCCTCGAGAACTATCATGAATGCGTCCTAAACAGTTGCAAAATATGGGAGAGACAGAAGGAATGTTTACTGCAATTTTACCGATGTCAAAATGAATACACGGTGAGTCACACAAAACTCATCATCCAAATAGCATCCTCTTGCCGCATTGAATTAGAAGATTGAAAATAAATCGATCACATCCAATTCCGTTTTGATTATTGCATTCTGACCATAGAATCTGTGTTGGGAAGCCTGTAGCGAAGTCTGGTTAGCCTGTGCCGAGATATATATAGTCTTCATTTTTTCAGCGATATTTTGAATTCATTGTTTCTGGTATCTAATGTGGAAAATATATAATGTGAAGGTCGGAAGAGATGAGGACAAAACAGGTCTCAACAACTGATCATAATTAAGCTCAATCGAAGATCGATCACACACCGATTTCATATATACAAAGAACCGAGTCGTCGAAAATGAACTATGAATATACAACGATAAATCCGGGAGAAAGTGATTTTCGGCCTCCCATAGCGACGGCGAAGACTTGGAAGGAGTTTCCTGAACAGTGTAATCTGATATAGCCATTACGCAGTGAACGATCCTGTAAAAAAACGACCTATGTAGTGGTGCTAGACTGTACGCTGCCAAATAGAACAAAAACAATCTCAGAATTAATTTAAGTGCAAAAGTATATATAGATGAAACTGACTTGATTACAGTCAGTATGACATATAAAAACCATTTTATAGTCATTTAGATAGACGAACGTACTTCCCGAATTAGATTTCCTGCCAGTGGTTCGAATGAGGAAAATGCACTGATATTCTAATTTGAACAACTTAGAAATCAGTAACACGGCTAAAATACTAACTGCAGGACTAGGGGCTTCGGGTATACGGCACACAGGGGGCGATTAGCTGTACGGTATTTTTAAGCTGAAATATTGGTATTTGGAATGGTGAAATAAAGTGATGACAGGCCAAACACGACTCCCACAGTCGCGACTAAGTAAAACATGACCTTATAGTTTGGCTTTTACGAGAACTGATGTCACTCAAAGATTGTTCCTCTTGTATGAGATAAAGGGAGGTTCTTTGCATTTTTATCTCAGTAATGGTTGGTTTTGATGTACTAGGTGCCATTTGCTCATAAGGATAGTCTTTTCAAGTTGAAAGTTTAAAATCCCATTCATTTACATGTATCCTCGTTCTTCTGAGGTGTTCTAATTTTGGGCTTACTATCTTTTTTTCAAGGACACGATACGGCCACTATACCCCCTTGCTGACCCTGTTACTGATATAAACCTGCTTTAAAATTGTATTATTTTTACAGGGAAAATGCCGGGAACTTTACAAAACGATTGCGTGTTACAACTTACTTGGACGTGACACTTGTCGCAAGAAGCTCGTTGCGTGCTATGGGTCTAACAGTGGTAAAAACTGAATGATGGAGCCAGGCGGGTGCTTGCTCAGCTGTAATCTTCATTTTTTGTGTTAATAAACATTAAACTACAAACATCATTTTAGTTGCGATATTATTTAATTTAACATCTGAAAAATATATTTGGCTATTCCTAAAATATTTTGTTTCGGTCATCATTGCAATCTTTACATGCAAGCCAACTGTTGATGATTTAAACAAGATTAACTCGATTTTAAAAGCTCAAACGAAAATAAACAACTTTTAGGAAACTTATACTGGGAGGACCTTAATTCAGTGTTATAAATCCACAAAATATACATAATCTACGTTTCTTTCTTGTTCCCATGCGCATTGCTGGTTTGCAACCATTCCCGAGAGATTTAAATGACAAAGACCCCGGCGGCCATGTTGGATGACAGGAACAATAAAGCTAATTAGAATTATTTTGTTAAAGGGACACTGTCCCGGCGTATTTGCTCAAAACTGTTATAAATGCATAAAATGGTCCCTAAATCTATGAAATAAGAACTTAATAAGCTTTAACTAAATGATCAAAAGCAATTTCTTCAAGAAATTCCATACTGCAACAAAATTTTTGCAAAATTTCAAAGATTTCCGAGCCAAATTTGAAACTTTGAAAAACTGACATCCTGACGTTTTTTCAAAAATCCATATTGCAATTCATTTCCATCCTCTCTGTCGTTCCGTCATCCTCACTTCCTAATGGGTTCCTGTCATTTTTCGAGTGTTATTCTACATAATCAAACCATTATTGTTCAGCTTCCTATGATCTAGATATGTTTCTGAGCTTCCCAAAATCATGCTAAAATCAGGACAGTGTCCCTTTAATGGTCATCCAACATGGCGGCGATGACGTCAGTTGCAAACCAAGAATACAGGTGCACAGTAACATTTATCAGTGCCAGCTTAAAAAAATGACGGGAGTAAAATGAGTAAAATGAGTAAAATGAGTAAAATGAGTAAAATGAGTAAAATGAGTAAAATGAGTAAAATGAGTAAAATGAGTAAAATGAGTAAAATGAGTAAAATGAGTAAAATGAGTAAAATGAGTAAAATGAGTAAAATGAGTTTTCACGGTTTCATGGCAAATTGCACGAGCAGGTGGATATGGTATTGCCATGGAATTCCCACTGGGGCCTCTCGTGGCCAACGTCTTCGTGTGCTCCCTAGTCCAGTCCCTGAACTCTCTCTTACCCCGCCCATATATAGAAACTGGAAGCCAGCGGGAAAAGAGAGAGTCCAGCATCACTTGCATGCGCATGCGCCATTCCCCCCCCCCCCCACCCCCTCCCCCCCAAATCGGGGGAAAACCATATTTGGCATTAGTCCGATTTCGCGGCTTGTTTCCAGCTCGATGTAATAATGGCGGGCGCTTCAAATAAATAAAACGACTTCCAAGATCTCTTTCTTGTGCGAAAACCTTCCTGCCGGTGTGAAGTGAGAAAGTAGATGTGCTACTTTGTTCTTGGAAAACATTTTCTTGCCGGATAATTTCATTTTTCAGCGACGTGTTGACAGTTTCTTTTCCGACTGCTAAGAAACGGCCGCCTGAACGCACGCGCAAATGACGATTTTTTTTTACTAATTGACGCGCGCGCAACCTGAATGGTACTTATATATACATATGACAACCCAGACCTTGCTTTATTGTAAAATTTGTAGATGAACACTCTATATATTCTCTGCCTAACCGGAGTGCTATTTTCTAACTAGAGAATAAAACCGTATTTAACTCGAAGAGATTCATTTTTCTTCGCCACAAAAAATGGTCGCGTCGCGTATAAAACTCGTCATTCATTGCGCGTAATTCGCCATTTGCGCGTGCATTAGACCCTCAGCTGATTGTCCTAGTAGTGCGATCCATGGTGCGAGTCACTTGTTATTCGGCGGTAATCTCGTACCCAGATCTTCTCAACCCTCGGGAGAGAACATCTGGTAAAATCCGTTTTGATGGCGCAATCATGTGTCAGAAATGTGACTTACTGCGTGCGCATGTTTTTTGAACATTTTGTGAATCTGGCGGGCTCGCTGCCAGTATGGCTAACAAGAAAAGCTTCGCGTCTGCGATAAGATACGGTGTTTACAAACGTAGATAATCTACTCAGGTTGTTGAGTTGTATCCCCTCAGACTGCGCTACATTTCAGCGCAAAAGATCACGGAAAAGACCTCGGTCAAGATTTGTTGACAACTGAAATCGTCGACTCGGTGTAAGTGCGCGCGCTGTATCACGCGTACGCGCCACTTGTATGTGTCAGATTTACAAAGATTTTCTTTCAAAAACTTCTTCAAACTCCCTGAATCACCAGAAACAATAACTATCTATTTAAAAAACCTATATTTTACAGAGAATTAACCATTGTCCTGAGATATTGCCAAGTTAACTCGGTACATATGAAAAGAAATTCAAAAGCTTACGCGTACAGTTAGCGCGTGCTGATATTGTCACAGCGCGCGCGAGCTCTGAAATTTTCCTTTCAATCCAATCAGAGTGGAGAATGCAACCGACTTTACCAGATGTACTCTCCGTAGAGCGAGAACATCTGGGTACGAGATTAATTCGGCGGAAGTTTTCTAATTTATTCCCAATTTCTGTTCTTTCTCCGCTTTTAAGGATAAAAACTGACAGCTTTGAGGTGACTTTTCTCGAAGAGCAAATTCTACAGCAATTTTCGTACCCTATTTTGGTTGGAGTTTCCATGTTTGTTTTCTTTCAGTGTTCACATTTTGCAACGCAAGTTTGCCGCGTACGCGATCGAGCGTACGAGTCTAGTTAATTTTGATTGGTTCGTTCTGAGCATGCGCATGCAAGTGATTCTGGACTCTCTCTTCTCCTGCTGGTTTCAGACCCTATATAGGGCGGGGTAAAGAGAGAGATCAGGGACTGGACTAGAATTTTGTTAGAAGGCCGTATTTTTCCTAACTCTGTGCTTTCTCAGCTTTAAGAAACAAATCAACTATAACTATTGTGGCAAAGAAAATATATTTGTCATTTATTTACTCCCCCAAAATATCAGCTGGTTTGATTGACAAAGAAGTAATAATAAAACTTTGTTTTGTTTTATTTATCAAGATAAAAGCACGTATCGGACAAAAGATTCACATCCATATTGACGTTTTATTCGCCTCTCAAAAAATATTTAGTCATGAACAATTGGTAGCAAGCTGGACTTATATAAAAGATATCCATCAAATATTTATTATAATAAGAACTACATAAGAAAATTAAATTGCTTTGAACATTAATGGGATTCGAGGTGTTACAAACCATCTTCAGTAATATTGTGGGCAATCCATTTTGGTGCAAATTTTGTCGCTGAAAAAATCAGCATGTCTGATCTACCGACTGAAAAATAAAGAAAACTGAAACTTTTTTATTTATCAGTTAATTCCAGCTGAACTGATCAATTCTGTTCTTATCAAATGATATTTTCTTTCTTCAAAGTTCGATAAGTTGGTTTTACAAAGAGAATGTATTTTTGGACATTTAATATACTATCTTTGTTCCTTGATTGACAAATTGCCTTAACGATCAAGCAAAATAAGTAAACACGTATTGTGGTACACAGTGTGGTAAGAGGGGGTATTTTCTCTAAGGTTGTACTTACACAGCTTAAATGAACAAATAAGCTCTACTAATTGTGGCAAAGATAATACATGCCAATTACTCCCCGAAAAATAAAATTTGGTCAAAAGATTTAAAACATGAATTTTATTCCACGACAGTCATCTATTTCAAGAGCTAAATTTAAGATTGCTCTAAAAATATTAAGTCGTGAACCTGAATGTGTATTGGAGCAAGCTGGACTTTTATATAGAAGATATCCATGAAATGTTTAATAGACTATATAAGGTTCAGGAAGACTATAAGAACTACTGACAAAGGAAACATTATATTTCTAAACACTCATGCATGTAGAGGGTGTTACAAAATCCCCTCTATAATACTATAGGCACTTTCTTTTGGCGACGTTCGTTGCTGAAAAAAAAAATCGGCATGTTCCATGTACTAACTGACAAGAAAGAACAATGAAACTTGTATTGATCAGTTTATTCCAGCTGAATTAACCAAACCTGTTTTTATCATATAATTTTTCTTTTACCCACAGTTTGATAAATTGGTTTTACAAAGATAATATTATTTTATGCACAATATTCTGTAATTTTCCTTAACGCTTAAACAATAAGTAAACACGTATTGTGGTACATGCACACGCAGTGTTACAAAAGACAGTATTTTCTCTAAGGTTTTACTTAATCAGCTTAAACAAACAAGTGGGCAAATTGTTGAATGGTATTATATATTTTGTTAAATTCAACACAATACGAATCAATACAATTATATGCGCACCTTTAATGGGCAAACAGCCACTGATCAAACTTAAAGTTCAGTTTCACAAAGACAATACATTTTCTTTTGTACCCAAAGACAAAACACAACATATATAAGGTTGAGCTATCTTGAATGTGCACTACTTTTTCTCAAACCAAGAGTTCGAGAGACAAGAAAGAAATCCCAAGATGAAATCTTTCGTGGCCATTTTCCTGTTTGCTTCCTTCATCGCTGGCCTTCGTGCCGATGATCCTATGGTTGAATTTTTATTTGACGACGGGGCTGATGGTGTAGATCCAACTAAACACCCTTATTTTGTAAGTATAAGCCTTTCATTTATAGTCATTTATAGTCTTCAAACTACGAACAATATTTCCGTTCACTTTATTATCTAAAAGTCAATCGATACATATAATAATTTAAATTAAAAATTATTGCGCAGATGATTACCAAGTGCAAATATCAGTACATAGTTACTGCACGTTTTATCTCCTTCCAATATTTTCTTTAGTTGAAACGCAACATTTTCAGCATAGACGTTTTGCTCTTTAGGAATACAAAACGATCTGTATGACCGCGTGAAAGCTGGAAACAGCAAGCTTGAATATGTGAGGAAGAACAAATCCTAAAAAGAAAGTTCAAATCCTGCATGCCCATACATATAACATTGCACAAAATGATTTTTGTCACGCTAACAATTGGACAATGAAGCTAAATTTTCAGTCATTTTTGCAAATATGTTCACATCACATAAAGTAAGGATTTTATATTTGGTTTTATGATAATTTCCCCAATGCAAGTCTGCAATTGTTGAATAAAGCATTATTAATTCACCACTTAGTTCTCTAGTGAAAAACGTCCTACATTACAAGATAAATAAAGCCGGTTATTGTTTTGTTATCATTAATGTTTACTTTGAATGCGAATTTAGCATCACATTTCGTTTCTTAGTTATTTATTTATTTTTTGCATAATTAACTACAAGCTCATGTATTGTTCTTTAGCAATGCAAAATCGACCTGTATAAATGCTTTAAAGATGGACAAAAAGGAAAGCTCGAGTGTCTTAGGGATTACAGATCCTGCATGGCTGTGCTGCTACCGACCATACCAACTTTACCACCTTTCGTAGTAAGTAAAGTGTTACATTATTAATCATTTGATTTAATGTAGCCTAGTCCCAGTCTCTTCATACATGTACTACAGAAGAGATAACAGCCGGCAATGATCCGGGGGATGGGGAATTCCCATACTTAAGTTACGGGGATGCTCGTCGTCCATTTTAGGGGTGTAAATTACGGATTTTGCCCCCCCCCCCCCCCCTTAGGGTTTTCAGGACGGAACGGCGATATTTTTAGCCATCAAGGTATCTTTTAGGTTGCATGCGAAGAAATGATAAAAAAAACACCATCATACTGTGTATAGTGGTATCTTTTAGGGGTCAAAAAGGTTTGAGCCACGCCCAGATTGGTCCTTTTAGGGGTGGAATTTGAAATTTCCGACGAGCATCCCCGTCAATTTCGTATGGGATCCCCCCCTTCCACCCCCCCCCCCCCCCCCGGGGGGGGGGCAATGATGAGTCATCTGGCCTCTTTGATCCCTAGTACAGAAAGCTATTCCAAGGCAATCTATAACTCATCCAAAGAGTTAAGACCCAGTTAAAGCTTAAGAAGTATAGATATGCATGTCAAATAATATAAAATGCCTATAAATTAGTACTGCTTTAAGTTATATTTTAATATAGAACGTTTAATTGAAGCTGACCTGAAATACTGTGTAGCTTCCTTACTGCAATTTATTTTTATGTTCCCACATTGTGTCCGTATGTTTGTTTTGATCTCTTTCTTTCTTTCTTTTATACTAGATAGCTTGCAAAGATAACTTAAAATCTTGCATGACTAGTGCGTCAGGATTCAAAGCCAAAGCATTGTGTTTCAAGCAGTTGGCCATATGCCTCAAAAACAAAGGACCCAGCAGTGATGTTGCAATGGATGTCAGTTACGACGGGGAGCCCGATAGACACCCATATGTGGTGAGTACGCCACAGTGAAAGTATAACACTGCTTTTAGTACCAAGCTCAAAATATTTAAGGCGGGACCTAAATTTCAATAACATTTTAAGAGGTTAAAGAAGGGATAGAAGAAATAAAATTATTTTTGGAACACCAACAGACAGTTGATACATACGCGGGTGCTCTTGCGTGGTTATCAACTGTCGTCAATGTCAATCTACTAATTTTTACCTTCAAATTCTAATTTTAAAACTACATTAAATCTTAAATATTTCTCATTTCCCTAAATTTTACAACTCCTTTGAGAAAAACTATTTATTTCCAAACATATCCAAAAATCACCCAAAAATTTACAAAACACCCCATAACATAGATTCATGGGATGAGCATAGAGTTTTTGGATTGCTTGAAACGTGAACGAGATATTTCCACCCATGTTAAGTCGCGGAAAAATGGCATTTAGGTTAAGTCCCGCCTTAAGTCTCGACACTGATCTCTTTCTAATATTTTATTTTTTTCAAACTCAAAATTTACGCAGCATAGACAAACATGACGCTATAAAACTGTGTGCAATGTACACTATTTTTTCCCATCCTATTGTTTTAAGCCAGATGTCAAATTTATTCATGTTATGTTCTCCAGCAATGCAAAATCGACCTGTATGACTGCGTTCAAGATGGTACCCCGAAGCTAGAATGTTTGAATAAGTACAAATCCTGCATGGCTGCGATGTTACCGACCATACCACCACATGTAGTAAGTATAGTGTTGTATTTGAATGTCGTGTTACAAAAGGTTGGAACGGACATTAAACTTCTTATTAGTTTATTTGTCTAGTATTTTTTTTGTAATATCGATATCCTATCTCTGAATGCCTCTTTTATTTTATATATTTTTTTATCTGTTTGTTTGTTTTTTTTCACTACGGAAAGTTATGGTATGCCAAGGCAATAATTAATTAATCCATGAAGTCAAAGCTTATAGTTAAGAGCATACATAATTATGCAACTACTTTAAGATGCACTATAATAATATAGAACGATCAATTGAAGCTGACCAGAAATGATGTGTATCTTTCTTTCTGCATTATCTTTTTTTTTGTTCCCATGTAAGTCTATATATTTGTTTTGATTTGTTTGTTTGTTTCTTTTTACTAGATCGCTTGCAATGCTGAGTTCAAACAGTGTCTGAAAGATTCGTGGCTGCTTGGCAAAGCATTGTGCTTTACGGAGTTAGGCAAATGTCTTGTTAGGCCGATACCGATACCAGCATTTTTAGTAAGTACAGTCACTGGTAAATTGTAATGTAGCTGAAAAGTAAAAATACAATTCATTTGCTCATTTACCTTCAATAAACCATCAACAAATATACCTTATAGTGCGACGCGCATTCGCGTAGCCATCCAACAGAAAAATAGTCCGTTTACCAAGTTTGTGGTTGTTTCGTTTGATTGCAATCATGTAAAAGGCTTTCAAAAATCAGAAAAAAAATCAGAGACTTTGTATGGATTTGGGGGACGCCATCTCTGAATTAGAGACATTTGTATGGAATTTGGGCGAATTTTGACAGCTCACAGCTTGGTTATTATGCAATGTAACATAACCAAACTTAGCAAACTTACTCATTTTTGTGCGATATTTCTGGTGATGGGATTCATTTCCGTTAATATCACGAAATTTCAACAATGGGTAAACTAGAGCCCAGTTGGACTTCGGAATGGACAATTAACTGAAAACTCGTGTATTGTTCTTTAGCAATGCAAAATCGACCTGGTTAACTGCTTTAAAGATGGGCAAAAAGACAAGCTGGAGTGTGCCAAGGATTACACAGGCTGCCTGTCAGCGCTGATTCCGACCATATCACCTCCTGTGGTAAGTGATTTGTTGCATTGGATTGTAGCGGAAAAGTAAGAATACATTATTCATTTCCTGATTTACATGTTTTAGTAGTAGTAGTAGTAGTAGTAGTAGTAGTAAAACTTTATTTAAACACGGTGTCAATTCACAATACATGCTCTTCCATCGAGCCGTGTATTAAATTAATTCTCCTCCTTTTAAAATCTTAGTAAACCATAAGGAGTTTGTTTGGCACTTATTAAGAAATGGATTCAATTGAAGTGCCATTTTAAAAAAATCGTAAAAAACAATTTCATCCGGAAGTAAATTTTATCAATATTACCAGTTCGAAGAAGTACATGACTTAAAATGATTTTTAAAGAAAACAAGACTCTGTAATCTGCAAAACATGTCTTCTGATTTCATTAAAATAGTGGTATACATAAAACGCTTCTTACATTCTCAATAAAACTACGGACGGTTACATATTTGTCCATTTTAAAATACGATTGTAATAGGAAAATGAATATGAATTACGATTTTATTTACCGCCCGAAAACAATTCTCATGGGCCGGGACGAAAGCCCAGCAAGAAAGTTATAAGAAAAAAACAGCAACTTGCACGTTCTAAATTTTAGATATATTGCCATTTTACGTACGGTTATATTTTTCATTTACAATTTTATACTTTACATAACCATACTCGTCAAAATCATATGAAACACAGTGTTCTCTTCACGGTTATTATAAATTAATCAATATTCTTACATCCTTCTCATTTACAGAAGCAGTGTTTCGCCACATTTGAGCAATGTTCTTACAAAGCAGGCGGTATTTTTGACTTGTATCGATGCATCAAAGCTGTTGGCATCTGCGTTAACAATGGAGGTCCCACCACCCAGCTCCCTCTGTAGTTCCAGCTGCTTGAACCAACATTGGAAGAATCCTTCAGTGTGGTCGACATTAAAAGAAGAAACAGACTCAGTAGTTTGTCAGTAGTAAAATAGAACAGAATAAAATGGAACATTAAAAATATATCACTGTGTTGTTTATTTTTACATTTATTATTTATCTATTTATCTTTTCCTTGACAAGTTTTCCTTGCAAGTGTGGAAAGGAAAATTTGGCAATTTTTTCTTTGAAAAGTCTCCTTTTTCAAAAACTGGCACGTCAGTTTTTGAACAAGGACACTTGTGAAGGAAAAATTTCCAAGTTGCGAAACTCGTTCGTGTATGTGGACGTGCAACAAGGAAAACTTGACAAGGAATCCCTGGTGCCCAGCGGCCTTATCTTGTTGCTCGCGACCTGGATCCTATTAAAGACGATAATCCGCTGTACAATATTATTGTTGTTATAAAGAAAAATTGTCAAAGAAAAATTGTTTATCGTCCACACAAGCAAATTAAATTTTTTCAAGGAAAAACCTGTCAAATTAAATTTATTGTTTATTCAAACGAGCAAGGAAAACTTGTCAAGGAAAACTTGTCAAGGTAAACTTGTTCGTGTGGATGGGGCTTAACATTAAAATGAATTGGCCAACAACCCAAGCTTATATGCCAACTTTGGTGAATAAATTGCATTCATTGAGTTGCAATTTTGTTGAAAGCCATTTTAATTTTGTATTCGAGAAGCATGGAAAAAACTACGGAGTGTATGCGTGGAAGGTGTAGGGCCCTTTTTCTTGTCTTCTTTGCAGTAGAGCAGAGCTCTGAAGTCATTATGTCTAAAAGATATTTGGAAAAGAATGGCGTCAAATATCACTTCTCTTGCAATATCTAACAACAATTTGCAATCAACATTAATTTTAAGTGTCAGTAGGTGTTGGTAGATATTGGTAGAGCAACGTCCAAATTATTTCATTGAGGGTACTGCACTTAGGAGAGAACAAGAAGTTTTTTCTGACCTTGTCCAAGATTGAGTGAAAGATACATACTTTAGGTCAACGACAACGCTGTTTGCATCGGTTTTGTTTGTGTGACAGGAACTACAGAAACAAAGAGCAAACTTTTGAAGATATTTTGACAAATAATGAGAACTGGTTATGATTGTAAAATCATATTCGCATCTGAGTGGTACTTACTGCAGTAAAGTTCAGCGAATTATTTTTGCTCCTCCACTATTATCGAACAGAGGATCTCAAATACAGTCGAAGCTCTTGTAAGCGACCACCTCGGGAATTCGAGAAAGTGGTCGTAACTAGAGCTGGTCTCTTACGAAAATGGGCTGTCGTAAGCGACCACGTGCTGAAATAATAGAGGCTGGCGGCTACTTACGAAATGTATGAAAGCGAATGTATACGTCATCCGTGCACGGATCCACAGAGATTGAAAACATCTCTTATTTAGATGATTACAAATAATATCAATAATAATGCCAATAATGTCAATACAATGTAATAATGAGAATTGTAAGAAGCAATGGGGCAAACAAATAAATCTCAATATAATGTCTCATAAATGTGTAGCACAACAAGAGGCTGCTTACGAGAGCTTAAAAACAAAGGAAACGACCAGTTGGTAATTCCCAAAAGTGGTCGCGGTCGCTTACGGATGCCGGGAGCGGTGGCTTATTAGAGCTTTTCATTACAGAGTTTATGTGACAATTCTAACGGGATTTCACAATGATAGTCGTAACTACAGCTTGGTCGCTTACGAGAGTGGTCGCAATGAGAGCTTATCACTTTGATAGATAAGATAAGATAATTTTATTTAACCACGTATCACTGAGGAGCTGAGAAGCTCGTTTTAACGTGAACCTGAAATTATAAATAAGTAAAATGGTAAAAATTATTACAAACATTAAATCCTCAGATCTCTTTGATCTTCCACCTACGTTTTTGGATGCCGTCATATACATAGCGGTAGTTATTTAGCTGAACAAATACGTTTTAATCAACGATTTACAACAACATATTCTTCTAGAAAGGATGACCGATAACTAAACTGTTAACCGAAAGTGATAACTGTTCAGAAAGATAGATCGATGAACCGCCTACTTATGAAGCTTTTATAAATTCATTACTAGTATTTGACTAGTAGTGAGCTTTTGTGACGTCATTGTTAGTACTTGACTAGTACTTGACTAGTACTCGAGCCTTTTGACGTCATTACCTAAGCCTTTACTAGTGCTTTTGTGACGTCATTACTTTTATATACTTGATTAGTACTTGACTAGTACTAAAAAGGACGAAAACAGCCATGCCCTACTGCTACCGCCTGACAAAGAAGAATAATGAAACTTGTATTGATCAGTTTTATTCCAGCTGAAATAATCAAACCTTTTTTATCAAATAATTGTTTTCTTTTACCCACACTTTGACAACGGTGGTTTACAAAAACAATTTTATTTTATGCACAATATTCTGTATTTAAACAATAAGTAAACACGTATTGTGGTAGCCTGAACGTTTCAGCCGTCTTACTTCCAAGATGGACAATCTCGGGAATAAGCTGCAGAGGAGACGGTTGAAATTCAGGCTAGTATTGTGGTACATGCATGCACAGTTGAAAGGGCGTATTTTGGCATTAATATCATATTTGGTATTTTTTTGGAATTGTAAATTAGAACATATATCTTAGGTTTTTAGGTGTTTGGGTATAAAATAATATAAAGCGTTGAACTTCGGTGAACTCTCGTTAACATTGTGAAATTATAGTTATTTTGAATCACAATATCAGATTGTAATTTCGTAGTTACCTTTTCTTAATTTCAGAGTCGGGAGTTTCAGCTGTCGGAATTTTCTAAAGAAATGATTTATTTTATTTGAACAATTTGCGTAAGATGGCAAGCTTTCTAAACAAGCAATTTCCTTCCACCCGGGGCGTTGGGGGATAGAAAGCCGGTACTTTTCTTTGAAGACATAGTGGTGCCGGGCAACAGACCAACCGCATTGCGAATCCTGTGTCAATCAAGCCGTTGCTAAGAATGACGTCAACCAAAACTTGTTTTCTTCAACAAACTTTTTCAAGCTCTCTGCGCAGAGCTGTACGCGTGTAGCCTGCAAACGTAGCTCAGACGGATTTTTGGAATGATCTTCAGTTTTGGCCTAAGAAATAACTCGGTAGCGTGAAACAACAAGCGAAAAATCCGTCTGAGCTGCATTTACAGGCTACAGAGGGAGTCTTTCGAATACGCGAAGAGAAGAAGTGCTACTGGAACGGGAAGCGAAGTAGATAAAAATGTTTATCGTTATACACGAGGCGAAGCGAAATCAGACAACAACGAAAAGAACACGTCTTCGTTCTGGATCGGATTTCGAGCGAAAACCAAGAAAACACATTTTGTTATTTGCATACTAATTTTTGGTGTGAATTTCTTGCCTGACAAGCTTTTTTATTGTGAATACGTTTCCGTAGGACAATCCCCTTATCAACTAGCGGCACCGCTATGTCGGACGCCCACCCATTTTCTACCCCTGCCTTCCACTAAAATACTAATGAACTGTTTATTTTAGACTGTGAAACCCTCGCACTATTAAAATGTAGCTTTATTAAAAAATAGCTTTCCTCCATGTTTTCAACACCTTCTAAGTTCTAAAATGTTCTCGATTCGTGAACTCAAGGCTTAAAATCGGTGAGTTCATCAACCTAAAACTTAACTTTATTTCGATAGCAGCCTCGATAAGGCAGACATCTTGCACGGTCCGTTTACTTCACTCTTTAAGAATTCCTTATTTAAGTTATTTCTTGAAATAACTAGCTTCATTTCAGATTATTTTATTTCAGAGACCACAAACAGCTGAAACTACCTCATAAGACCTAAAATAATGTTGTTTATCTTCAGTGTTAACCGTCGATATTTATGAATCTGGAATTAAGACATAAATATATACAAACACTTGTTTTAACCCAGACACTTAAATAAAGACATTATTATTATTATCAGCAAGTCACTTGAGAACTGAGCTCAATGAGCTAGATTGAAATGATGCTAAAGAGAACTATACACCATGACTTGATAATTGTACTCACCGAAGCAACATGCATGCATGAAGACGCATTTGTATTTAAATTGTATTTGAAATGTATTAATAACCTTGTTTTTATTTTAACTCTTGCTCCCGCCTCGATTAGTTTTGTAACTAGTAGCGGGGGCAAGCACTCTTGTAAATTTCATATTTAAAAATTGAATAAAGTTGTTGTTGTTTGTTGTTTGGAGTGAATTACTCGCGCAGAAAACCCCCTAAATTATGTTTTTTGAATAAAAAGGCGGTATTTCATCTATTGCTGGGCTTATTCAGCTTAAACAAACAAGTGGGTCAATTGTTGGATCAATAAAGGTTCTATGCGCACCTTTTATGGGCAAACAGTCACTGAGCAAGCAATAAAGTTCAATTGCACAAAGCCAATACATTATATTTTGTACCCAAAGACAAAACGCATCACATAAAAGTTTCAGCTATCTTGAATGTGCACTACATTTTCTCAAACCAAGAGTTCGAGAGACTTGAAAGAAATCCCAAGATGAAATCTTTCTTGACCATTTTCCTGTTTGCTTCTTTCATCGCTGGCCTTCGTGCCGATGATTTGGATGGATTTCTACTTGATGACGGGGCTGATGGTGTAGATCCAACTAAACACCCTTATTTTGTAAGTATAAGCCTTTATAGTCATTTATAGCCTTCAAATTACGAAAAAATATTTCCGTTTGTTTTGATGACAATTTTCCCCATGCAAGTCTGCAATTCATTTTGAATAAAGCATTATTAATTCGCCACTTAGCTCTCATTTTACATTCCAAGATGAATAAATAGAGGTTATTCAGCGGAAAGTTGTGTAATACGGCTGGGTATTTTTACGAGTCAGTTTTTATTTTTTCGAGCCTTTTAATTGTTTATTATACGACATAATTCTTTCCAAAAATATAGGCTTTCAACAGCGTTTTCCGTAGCGCGCGGTCAGGGGACTGAGACCCGTGTAATACGGTCTCATATTTGCTCTCGTCTTTGTGCGTTTTCGCACTCTAAAATGCCATGTCGTATAATAAAGCAGGTTATAGTTTTTTTGTTTGCATAATTAACTACAAGCTCGTGTATTGTTCTTTAGCAATGCAAAATCGACATGTATAAATGCTTGAAAGATGGTAAAAATACTGTGCAGCCTTCTTACTGCATTGTCTTTTTATGTTCCCACATTGTGTCTTGTTTTGATTTTTTTGTTTCCTTCATTTTACTGTAGATACAGTAAAAACCCGCAAGTAAAGAACCTAGTTTTTAAGAACCTGTTAGGCTAAAATTTGCCAGTTAGACCCCCTCTATACAAGAACCTGTTTAGCCTAAAATTTGAAACAGGTTCTTATTTCTAAAATTTATATAAAAAATGTGTACACTTGGGCAAATAAGATAGGTCAACATTTTGGAATTCATGAAAATTCATGTCATCAGTGCGTCAATTTTTCTTATTATAGTCATTTTTACATAAATACTTACTTGGTATGCAGATTTTATATAAGGAATAGGCTGAATACCACTAATTATATTAGCTACAATGTAGTTTTTTTTCTTCAGAAAATAAGAACCTATTTAAGAACCTAAATAGCCTAAATTTGTCCCTAATTACCATTTATGTAAGAACCTGTTTAGGCTAACTTGGGAAAATGCAGGTTCTTACTTGCGGGTTTTACTGTAGCTTGCTCAAATAACTTACTTAACTTGATTTCTAAAGTGAGAGGAGGTGGGGGTCAGAATCAATGTTATTGTTTATCGCTTTTAATGACGTCATGCTTTTTTTATAAAATTGCAATTTTTGGGGGGAGAGTGTCTCAACAATTTTGGTGGAATTGTTTGTAGTTACTTGAAAAAATTTAATGCGACATTTCCAAGTAAATGAATTAATTGCATAATTACCTATACAAACTATATATTCTATCAGCCATATTAGGGACCTTAAGCAACCACGACGACGCCATGGAAAACGTCACTTCAAAAGTGAATTCACGTCCCTAAAACTATTTCGCGATTATTCCAACACGTTTAATTTGTCCAATGTGGCCAAACTGTCCCGGAGCTGAATTCGTAGCGACAGAGTTCAAGTCCAGATAGAGAAAGAACAATTCACCGACGTGTGTTCACGTTCTCCATAATACTTTGAATTTGGTCATTTCACGTTGTTGTTTTGCAGACGACGGCTAAGAAATGTACAAAGTTTGAAAACGCCCGTGCAGAGCTATTGTACTACTAATTAAACCTATTGTTTTGTGACGTTCTCGTCGTCGTCGCCGTCGTGGTTGCTTAAGGTCCCTATTACGACCGGGTTTTTTTTTATTTTACGACCGGCGGAGAGCGGATTCCGTTAACAATGACATGTCATATGAAATTGTTCCCAGATAAATTTTAGGTAAAGTCTAAAAGTTTGGCGGCTTTTACTTTAATATTAAGAAAGTCATTAACGATCAAAGTATCTGTGGATAGGTTCCCCCCCTACCCCCTTACCCCCCCCCCCCCCCCCAGCCCCCCGGTCTGAATAGGGTTAAGGTGATAGCAAACGCTAGTATTAATAATAAACAAATTTTTATATTAAAAGTAAACATTAATGAGCAGTCGATTACCAAAAGCAAGTACAAATTATTGCATGTTTTATCTCCTTCCATTATTTCAAATGTTCACACTAAACTAAAACCGTTAATGCAATGTAAAGTATTTTTTTCGTCCCAGTATTTTAAGCCAGATGTCAAATTTGTTCATGTTTTGTTCTCCAGCAATGCAAAATGGACATGTATGGCTGCATTACAACTGGTGTAAAAGGAAAGCTCGGGTGTCTTATGGATTACAAATCCTGCATGGCTGTGCTGATACCGACAATACCACCACATGTAGTAAGTCACGGTGTTACATTAGAATGCAGTCGTAGTCATATCATACATACGTAAACTTTATTTATACACGGTAAAAACATCAGTTACAAATATATTAAAAATAAAACTGATTTACATGTTTGCCGTGTGGGAGTACAAGGAGAACAATTGCCCGTTCCGAAGTTCAAAAAGGGACTGGGCACTGTTTACCTATTGTTCAAATTTCTTCATAATAAGAATTGAATCCATCACCAGATAGAGCGCATGAAAATGAGTAAGTTCACCAAGTTTGGTTATGTTACATTGCATAGTAACCAAGCTGTGAGCTGTCAAAGTTCACCGAAATTCCATACAAACGTCTCTAATTCAGAGACGGCGTCCCCCAAATCCATACATGCAAAGTCTCTAATTTTTCTGATTTTTGAAAGCCTTCTACATGGTTGCAATCTAACGAAACAACCTCAAACCTGGTAAACTGACTAATTTTAATGTGATCTTTCTTGTGACGGGTTCCAATTTTTAATTAAATTTAAATTTAACAACTCGTCCCCAGTCTCCATTTGAACTTCGGAACGGGCAATTGATCTCATTTTTAAACTCAATAAAATATCTGGTGGATCTGACGTTAGGTGGAAAGCTATTCCACAACAATGCCCCACTGTAGCAGAAACTGCGTTAGTACGGAACTTGGGAAGATCTAATTTGTTTAGTTTGTCTCTAAGTCCATATAGTCTGTGCTGAAAGGCTTAAACAGGCCTTGCAAATACTCCGGAGTTTGTTTATTTATGGTTTTAAACATTAATTTCGCTTTCTGTTTTTTCCTTCTGGTATAGAGGTTATCCCATCCTAGTATTGTACAGAGGGAGGTAGCACTAGAATAGTAATCAGACTTAGTGATAACCCTAATGGCGCGATTTTGTAGTTATTATATGTGAATAGACTAAGATAGCTTTTATAGAGTTTATAGATTTTATAGATATAGTTATTATATACTTTTAGGTGTCCCCGATTAGTGGGCCTTTAGGCACGCTAGAAGACTATGACACGTTGATAAAGTTGTTGTTGTTGTTGTTATTTCTTATCGTGTCACACAAGAGATAAGCGCTGGCAATGTTGAGCCATCTGACGCCTCTGATGCCTGGGATTAAAACAGGGATTTAAAGATAATCTCCAGTCCGTACTGCGCATGCAATCTCCGCCCTGTAATGTTTTTGAGTTTTAGCCAAAATAAAATTCCCGGACAAACTTACATTTTTCTTCATTATTAACGCCAGATATCCTTGCCATACAGTAATAATGAGTGGAAGAACCTCGACGTTATCTCAAACCGACGTTTCAGCTCATCGAGCATTCCTAAATGTAACGACCCGAAATGGCGGACTCAAAAACTTCATGCAGGCTATTACCGAAGTGTAACATATCAACAAATTCAAAACAAAAATGAAAACAAACCCTGAGCCTGCGCAGTACAGACTGAAAATCATCTTCAACCTTGTCTGCACATGTTCTTATCATTCCCTCTAAATGCTTGTTTAAATTCAGTTTAATTTTGTTTAATTTGTTTGTTTGTAAAAAAATTAACTTTGTACCTTAAAGCTCTCGTAGTAAATTACTGAAACATTTTGTTGTTGTTGTTGTTGTTGTTTCTGTTGATGATGTTATTGCTGAATTTTTCTTGTATCCTTCAAATTTACAGAAGCAGTGCCAAGCTAAGGCTAAAGAGTGTTTCGCAAACGCCAGCGATTGGAAAGGAAGGTTTCAGTGCACTAAAGAGTTGGCCATCTGTCTTAAAAATGGGGCTCCCACCCAGGCTCCCTCGGTGGCTTCAGCTGTCTGAACCAACATTGGAAGAATAACTTGTGTTCGACCATGATTGAAACTAGTAGCTTGTCAGTAGCAAAATAGAATAGAATAAAATCGAACATTAACAATGCATCACTGTGAAGTTTTTTTTCTATCTTTTGCTTTTTTTCTTTGTCGGATGTTACCATTTTACCCTTTAAAAGATACTTTCTGGAAAAAATAAAGTCAGTCTACAATCTTCGGCAGGACTACTTTAGACAAACACAAATATAAACACGCACATATTTAACAAAAGAAAGCGAACTAGTTTCACAGTACGTTCGATTAACAAAGGACTGTAGAAAGGAAGATGGTATTTACCTTTACCTTTCTTTATTTTTGTCGTATATCTTTATTTTACCCTTTAAATTATTTAGTTCCGAACCAATCTGAATAATTTTAAGGAGCTACGTCACGCCGGTTGGAGCATCTTGAAACAAATTGACCATTTTTTCAAGTTCGTAATTCGCAATCCATCTAATCTTCTCCTTCCTCGACCATCCTTGTTCCTGTTTGGTTCATTATCACCTTTTTGGCGTTTATTGTTGATTTTGAGGCTTTCTAAATTTGAAGGTGATTTTGCACTTCACAAAAATGACTTAAAATATCGCGACAAAGCTCTTTTAAAATCCGTTGTCATTCCTAATAAAAAGAAACGTTAAAGTGCGTTATTAGTTTACGCTATGTTGCTACTTTTTAAGGTTGCATGTGCACCAAGACTCGTTTTCAAAGAACTCGAAACCATGATAATGGCTTATTGTTTGAGTCGGAAACACCCACATGAAAACATATGCTCTGCTAATTAAGTCTCCTGCGCAAAGAAATGAACTTTCCTTTTTGTTTTATCTCAAACGAAATAGTGAAAAATGTAAAAACACAAGCGGAAGCTGTAATGAATAACGACAAACTGAAAATAAATAAATAAATAAAAAAATATTGTCTTGGTTGAAATCATTCATAGCAATGGTCATATCAGAGTCGGCCAGATCGTGAAACGGCAGAAAAAGTGTACGCTTGCGGGAATGTTTGTATGAGCTAGAGTTCAAACGGGGTTTTATCAAGGCGGAAGTAAGTACGAGGGTGTCCGCTCAGAGCGCTTCTACTGTATCTTATTTTGACGCTAAAACATTTGGTTTGCTACGTATCCTGTACAAACTAATTGCGAACAAAAGCAAGAAAAGCTCATGCCAAGTACATGGACCTTGTTAAATATAACAAGATAACACATTTAATTTGGA
This sequence comes from Desmophyllum pertusum, assembly GCA_029204205.1. Lineage (NCBI taxonomy): Eukaryota > Metazoa > Cnidaria > Anthozoa > Scleractinia > Caryophylliidae > Desmophyllum > Desmophyllum pertusum. Next base: position 2,070,643 of record MU825879.1, read on the forward strand.
CTGTATTGTTTTAGTTGGAAAACACCCACACTGAATTAAGTGCCAGCCGTCTGCTCGCTTGCTTTGTCCCACTCGTTTTACCATAACTCTATGGCAACGTTTTTTATTTGGTATATCACATAAAATAATGGTCAGTCGATAACAAAACTGAGTTCCATTAATTTGACAGCTGCCTCATTGCTTTAAACGTGCACTGTTACGTGGGGAAAAAACCAAAGTGGTTTCATGTTTTAGTCCGTTATTATTTCTTATACACAATGGAAAAACAAATAGTTATAACAGGTCTGCGTTTTATGAGGAAATTCCTTTATTTTACTTAAACGCAATATGTTTTCTAATTTCCTGAGAATTGTATTATATATTTTCTCGTTTTATTCTCTAATGATGTTTCTAATCCCAAAGTGAAGACATTAATTAGAAAACGTGTTAGCCATAACATTCGTCATTTCCCGCTATACCCATCATTCGATTCGCTCTCTTCTTGTTATTCGTTCTTCTTGTTATTCATTCTTCAGTTCAGTTCAACCTCCGACTTAAGAGAAGCACTTCAAAAAAGGGGCGCTGGTAGATAAATGAGCAGCTAAGGTATGTTACCTTTAACTGATTTATAAGCGCGTTGTGAAGGCTGTTTTAAATACTTCAATTTAAAACTCATCAATTCTTAGATACACTGTTTTTGTATGGCAATAATAAGGCACAGTATATTAAACGAATCGTTCATAACGTAATTTTAAATTCTCACTATTTAGCCAAATGGCGACATTTTTAACGATAACCACATCATACATGTAAATGAAAACTTGAACTCGTTTTGAGACACGAAGTATTTCGACCGATTTCACAATGAAATCCGTGGTAACGTGAACACTTTCACTGTTTTATAAAATGAATGGCATAAGCTAAAGTGGAAATTGATATATTTCAAAAAGTGTATTTTCTCTTTAGTTGATTAAGCTAAGTTTACGGAAGAAGAATCTAAAATCAAGACTGTTTATACGATAAACGTTCCTTCGTTTCTAGCGATTCAGCGACGAGCAAACAGCAAGTCACAACATCTACGAAGTTTATTTATACTGAATGCCTTTCGGGTTTCTTTAATCTCTTGCATGGTTTTCACTAGCGACTAACTAACTAACTAACTAAGTCGTCCGCAGACGAGCGTTTCGTCGGGCCCGTCAGTCAATAAAATTGTCCATGCACGCGGTTAGTTCGTTTGTCTCCGCTGCTCTGGAGTCGCGTTTGAGGACGTCGAAAGAGTCCTTAGGCCTGCCTCTCCCCCGCTGCCCGTGCGTCGGTTCCCACAGCACTAGCTTGCTTGCTGGTAGCTCAGCGTGCCGATAGCAGTGTCCAGCTAGCCCCATCCCTCTGCTTGCTACTTTGTCGCTGACCCTTGGAATCTCCCTGCACAGGACTTCATTGCTGACTAGCGACGCAAGCACAAGAGTTCTGCTCAAGTGAAAAAGAACACAAGCACAAGCACGAAATATTCACCAGCACATATCTGATCATCGTTAAAACCAGGTTTTTGTACTTTTCACTGACAGAAAATACGAATCTTAGTAATTGTTTACTCATTTATTGAAACCTCGAAAAATTTGATTTTCGCTTAAAAGTGAAACGAACATTTTTCATGGCAACGACGATTTTAATTTAACCAGCAAAATTCGGAAAATCAAGGCAAGCAAAATAAGCACAATAACTCACACATATAACTTTCGGAAGATGATTTTCTGAACTAACATTCAAAATGATATTTCCTTGCGCTTGTGTCAAAATAGTTTGATCATTGTGCTTGTGCTTGCGTCGCTAGTGAACACCAGGCTTTAGCTTTGATATTTCAAATTAGCGAAGCAACCAGAGAAACTTTAGTTTAATTATCGAGTATCATTTTTAACGATAAACTGAACATAACTAACAAATTTCGAAGAATTACATGCAACTCACGAATAAAAACGCAACGTGAATAATTACTGACAAAGTGCCAAGATAACATGCTAGACTTTCTCAGAAAAAGCAAGCAAATATATTAATGAAACTGAAAAGTCTTGACTCAAAGAAGGACTCTCTTTGCGTTTTTTTTTTTTTTCATTTCCTAAATTTGCGCATCATAATGGGGCGTTGGCTTTGATGATAGGCGATTTAAAATAATGAATTTCGACATCAGGCATTTAATTTCAAATCTCAAAGAAAAGCCGCAAAACTACAACAGAGCAACAAAACTACAACAGAGCAACAAAACGATCTTTTGTAGAGCTGGATCATGCTTTGAAATACTTTTACTTTCCGAGCGCGCGAGAGCTAGGCGAATGAATTAGCTAATTGCAGTTTGGGGCGCAAGGAGACAAACATTTCCCCTCATCGATTAGTCATCGATTACCCTGATATCGATTAATATCGATATTTATCGATTAATATCGATTATCATCGATTATCTCAGTTTCATCTTTTTACAGCGCAAGCACTGTAAATGTATTATTTTTTGCAATTTCCTTGCAATTTTTTTGCATTGCATAAATTTAATGGAAATGCACTTCCTGACCTGTAGTTCTTACGAATGAGTAAAACTATTTCGTTAAACATGGGCCTTCTCCATCAAATGTTTTGTTTCCCATCGCCGAAAAAAGCCGAGAAACGAAATATTGACAAATTAGTACATAAATTATTCCAAGCGAGCCTTGATTTTATCTTCCCCGTGACCACCATTTTGTTACGAGCCGATATCACTCGAATACGTTATTACTGGGCTGATTTGGATGTCAGAGTGACTTTAAAGATGTAAATAAAGCAAATTAAACTTGGAAACACGCGAGAAAAGGGCGCAGGCAATGAATCAGAAACTTTTTTTTACTTTTTTGACAAAATTGGGTCGGTCGGGCGATGGAAAACAACACATTTTATGGGGATGGCCATGATGAATTCAGTCTGAATCGAATGCGTATACGCGCTGAAACGTTAGAAAACCTATTGATATATAAAACTGTAACCATTTAATCAGCATAGAATGATGATGCACTGAAAATTAGTGACTGCTCAGAAGGTCAGACATTTTCATCAGGGGCGCAGAGGCAAACCTTGGAAGAGAGTTCATTTTGATCGGAATCAAACTCGAGGACTGACACGAAAACGTGAAATGAATGGATTCGAGGAAACTGAAATTTAAAGGTTTCCCGAAGGACCAGTCACTGTATTATATACAGCAAAACAAATACACATTAACGGTTGGCCGTAAAAATGATACAATAATCTCTTACAAAAATGTCTGATAAATGAAAATCACAGGCTTCCAAAATAAAAGATTAATTTTAAAGATTCATAACTGCGGCTGCCAACGTTGGAAAAAAAAACTGTCAATTTATAAGTAAACTTACCAACAATTCATTTATTAATTTCTCGCATTGGGGTAAAAGCCTAGATTACAAGTTCGTTTCATTACTTCAAATCTTCTTCCCGAAACTTGGAAACTCTCGCAGCGGGCAACAGTTAGAGGGCAACAGTGCACTGTTACCATGTGACGTCACAGTTTTTCAAATGTTGCCCGCTCGTTAATCTCGTTCCCAGATCTCTTCCTTCCGGACGAAGCCGAAGAGGTTTGGGAACGAAACTACCCACTCATCGCCATTACGAACAGCTTCTTTGTTTGCTGTCATGTGACCATGAATCAACCAATGAGATCGTGCGTTCTATCGGGAAAACCACAGCTATATAAACACAATTCCAAAGACTTCCATAATGGAAGTTATTTTTGAACTTTGCAGTTTCCGATTTGCTTGTGCTTTTTCCTTCCAACTGACTGTGATTATTTAACGACACTTTTTTTTTTTCTCACACCCCGCTATTGCAGACTATCAAATACGGACTCCAAACTACGTACCGGGGTGTCCGCTATAACGAACTATACCTCGAAGCCGAAATAATCACGTGATAATTAATACAGCAAGATTCTCGTTCTCTTCTCTTTGCTGTGATCTGGTATTTAATATTTCGTCTTAAACTTATATTCAGACCGGGGGGACGAAATCTTTCCGCCTGGAGTTTGACTATTAATATTAATATTGAAGTAATAGCCGCCAAACTTTTTGACTTAACCCTTTATTTTATTGGTATTCACGTGTCAATTATGACGCCATACACGTCATAATGACGTCGTACATTTAAAAAAATCCGCCATCTTGGATCCTAAATCTTGGATTTCTAAATTGTTCAGAAATGTCAGAAAATCTCCAAATTTGTTTTGAAAAAATCAATAAAAATATAAATATGCTAAAACGGCAAAGATTGTGGAATGATTTCATCGTAAAAAGCAAAAATTTTATGAAAACTGAAAATTAAGCTAAAAAACAACAAATTTGGGTAAAACGATCTGTATCTAGAAAAGTATTTGTGCTATAAAAATGAAACTTATGTGGTGTATAAAGCATCCAAACATGTTTATTTTAGTGACACTCAAGAATCAATTATGATATTATATCACGCCAAAATAACGTCAAACTTTAAAAATGTCCGCCATCTTGGATCCGCTATCTTGGATTTTTAAATTGTTCAGAAATGTCAGAAAATCACCAAATTTGATTTGAAAACATCGAAAACAATATAAGGATGCAAAAAATGCAAATATTGTAGAGGAAACTGTTCGTAGAAAGCGGAAATCTCATGAAAACTAAAAATTAAGCTAAAACGGCCTGTCAAAACTTAGTTGCCATGGAAACATCAAGTCATGTGACCAAAAAATTAACACACCAAAATGTTTCCAGGAAAAGTCATAAAGTTTGGCTATGATTGCTTGAATGCTCTTTAAGTACGATAAATTTGAGATCAGCGCGGACACTTTCTGCCCCCCCCCCCAACCCCCCACCCCCCAGACAGGAGATGCTTGTATGTCTATTCTTACTACAGTCAAACCTGTAATAAGCGGATACCGCTTATGTACTCTAAATCACTGATATATTTTAGTTTCTTGCTCTGGTTTAGTTCAAAATAGTTACAGATGGGTCTGTTGTCACTGTGTTTCGTTGTTATCCTTGCTGCCTATGTCCCGTATATTGGACGAGGAATCAGGAGACCACGACCATTACCGCCGTCATCGTCACCGTCATCGTCGCCGTCGCCGTCACCGTCAGCATCATCGCTAGCGTCATCGTCAGCTTCACCGCCAGCATCACCAACAGCATCTCCGTCAGCATCACTAACAGCATCTACGTCAGCATCACCGACAGCATATCCGCCACCATTACCAACAGCATCTTCGTCACCATCATCGTCAGCATCATCATTATTATTATCGTCAACGCCACCGTCAACATCATCGACAACGCCACCGTCAGCATCATCGATAACGACACCGTCAGCATCATCGATACCGCCACCGTCAGCACCATCGACACCGACATCGAAACGTAACGATCAAGGTAAGGAACCTGTCGCATGCATCTCTGAGAAAACTTTTCTTTTATTTCTTTTATGATAGAGTCCAAACTGAAAGCCACAATTCAGCCATGGACAGCTGTTTCGACCTGGTCAATTGGGTCTCCTCGGCACGGTGTAGCAGCAAAAAAAAATAGAATAGCCAGTAGCGAGTGGCATCTCCTACCTACGAGAAATCCGGCATAGAAACCTTGCCTTAGGTTTTCGGGCGTATTACAAATTTTAACTCAAGCTTTCGGCAATGGTCACAGCAAGGAGCGCAAAATTGGGATCACTTTTAACTAACTCACATTCTTTCGTGCGCGCAGACTATCCAGTCAGAAGCTGAGGGACGCTACCACCCCCTGCCTTAAAACTATTACGGATTACATCTGATATTTGAGTAAACTTATTTAATATTCGTTTTTGTTCCCAGGTCCTTGTCGACCATTCCAGGCAAATCAGACCGCGCTTTGCTCTGCGTTCCAGACTCTTGTGCAATACTATAATGGTTCTTTGAAATTTTGCGATCACGTGCAAGCATCCTGCAATTTGAACGCCACTCGTGGTCCTAAACGGAAGGATAATATGTGGGGAGACTGCTACTGCGATCCACTCTGTAAAGAGATTGGTGATTGTTGCGTGGATTATGACAGGTGGTAAGTTTGTCAATCACAACACTCAATGATAAGCCTCCTACGCAGACTCGCTTTGGACTAGTCACGTATCTGTCCTCTCCAATGAGCGTCTGCCTGGGAGGCTATATGAGCTCTTATGTCACGCTATCTTTTGTCACGCTATCTTATGCCACGCTATTTTATGTCCCGCTATCTTATGTCACGCTGTCTTATGTCTTATATCACGCTGCCTTATGTCACGCTTTCTAATATCACGCTTTCTAATGTCGCGCTATCAGGCTACAGTGGGATGATGAAGTTAGTAGAATTGAACTTGGTTGCGAACTTCTCCTATATATTCATTAAGAACGGCGGTCAGGGAAAACTACCCAAAATCGGGATTTCGTGGCAGAAGTTGAAAAATCGATTTCCTTCATTTTGCCGCTCATAAATACCCATTAGGTAGGAAAGATACCTGATGTAGTTTGTTTCCGCCAGAAGCCGTTTTCTTTTAAGAAAAATAAGAAAATCGGTTTTCGTTTTCTGACACTCAAAATTTCCAAAATTGAAACCTGAAATTCGCTACGATAAACTCTCCTCGCGTTGGCAAACCAAACAGAGCAGAGAAGTTTGGACACTTTCTACCAGCATAAAAGCTATGTTTCGTTCACAGGATGATAAATTTACGGCTGTAGCGAAATTCACGAAACTGAAACAAATACAAAATAAGCAAGAGGTTTTCAGTTTGAGACAAACTCAAATTTGGTAGCCACTTTCTATGGCATGATTCAACATGTGGTATTACTCCAAATTCCCTCTATCCTAATTAGGCACACATATAAAACATTGATCTAAAACATACCTGAAAATTGGCTTGGGTTATTGAAGACAGTCTCTCGAATACAGCATCAAATTCTGTCTGGTACATTTTGACAATTCGCCCACAACTTCGTGTCAACATGGTGCAATTTCGAAACGCACGGAAGAAGCTTTTTCAGCCCCAAAAGCTCTTGTTCCTTCTTTCCTGTTGGTTTCTTATTATAACATTACTTTTCTCTCAAAAAAGTGAGAGAAACAAGCGAAGCTGGATCGATTTTTATAGCCTCTTCGAAATTCATAACTCTCGCTTTGATATATTACGTGATTTAACATGACATCCAAATATGCAAATTTGTGTAGATTGAGTCTGCGCGGTCGACTTCTTTAGTCACGGAGTCTGGTAACGCAATATAATTCTTGCCAGAGTAATTTGCATATTTCACAGCAATTCAGTTCGAACGGGCAAATAAATCGATTCTGTGGACTCCTGGCTCTCAGTGTTTTGGCGAGAAAAGGACTATTATAAAAGACAATCACCAAGAAAGGAGAAACAAGAGAATATTTGGCTTTAAATAGCTGCTTTGCTTTGTTTCGGAACGAAAGAATGTGGACCCGTCAATACGTTAATTTGGTGGTACATCAAAATATTGGCTGACTTAGATACTGTCTCCTAGAGAATGCCTTAAAGAACCCAAGCCAATTCTCGGGTATGTTTTAGATTAATGTTTAAATGTGCGATTAAGCGAGGATTGAGAAAATTTGGAGTTATACCACATGATGAATTATGCCATAGAAAATGTCTATCTAATAAGAATTTCTGTTATCGTGAATACCTCTCCTTTATTTTTGAATTGTTTCATTATGGTAAATTTTGCTACAGCCATAAAAATTGTCATCCAGTGGATGAAAAATAGTTTTACTGTCGTTAGAAAGCTCTCTGTATGGTTTGGTTTGGTTTACGAACGGGAGGATAGTTTATAGTCGCATATTTTAGGTTTCAACTTTGAGCATTTTCAATGTCCGAACGCGAAAACCGATTTTCTTATTTTTCTCGAAATAAAAGAGCTTCTGGCAGAAACAAACTACATCAAGTTTCTTTTCTACCTAATAGTTATTTATGAGCAAAATATGAAAGAAATCGATTTTTCAACTTCTGCGCTACTCAATGCGTGGTTTTCCCTGACCTCGCTTCTTAAAACACGAAGACGCACTATAAAAGGAGAGGTACCTAAGGTACCTCGAGATCATTTGTCAATCAACAGCGAACGAGACAATAGCTGAAAATTAGTCGTCAGTAGAGAATAAATAATTTTTCGTTTTTCTTTACTAATCATTCTAAACCCCACGGAATAACGATTTTTTTTCGACTAGTTTCTTGAAATATTTCTGTGTGCAAGAAATAGCAAAAGAACATAGAATATTATCATAACTAACGTGCGTGTTTACGCTGACACAACCCGCGAAATTCAAACTCGCTCGTGAAAGTTTCATATTTGAAGTACATAATTTTGAATTATCTGTTCTAAAAGTTTTAATTCACATCTTACCGAGAACAAACGAGAAAATTTGAGACGTTTTAAAGTTTTATGTTCATAGTGGATACAAAATTGTAAAGGAATACAAGAACATTACAAAGCTCTAGCCTCCACGTGCAGAACTAAAATGCAAATTAGATGGAAAGTAGGAGGAGCTAAGCCTTTTATAGTGCGTCTTCGTGTTTAATAGGTACTCGTGATGTTTTGAAAGTTCTTAAACATTCTGTCGTGCGATTTTTTATGTATAGCACACTCAATAAAATTAGTTTGCGTGTCTCTAAAGCGATATCACGGGTCTCCCTAACGTCTCCATGCACTGTGAGCAAGTTTAAATTTGCAAACAATTATTTGGTAAAGATAAAACCATTTACATTCCAAACCTATATCACATTTCAAATTTGCCGCGTTTGGCCACGTTTACGCGCCGTTGTCATACAAAAATAATAGGTTCTACTACGGAATACAATTTGGAATTAATGGCACTGCTCCCGACCAATTAGATTCGAGTAATCTTGTTGAGTGTGCTATAAAGAATAAATTTTGAGGATTTTCTCGATGTGTGTTTTTATAGGCGTACTCCTCTTGCAACAAATAATAATATAATAATTAATAATAACATAATATTTATCCAGGATAATCCCAAATCTGACAACCAAACCAGTAAAGCTGTCCTGTAGAAAAACACAGTCAATTGTAAATAGGTACGACAAAGGTCACGTTATGATCGACAGCTGTCCATCACCTTGGAGATATACTACAACTGCGCAGGCGTGCATGTCCACCGATCACTCGGCTGATCCTGTCGTAGCTTTACCAGTGTCTGATAGGACAACAAACTTCACTTATGCCAACATATACTGTGCCATGTGTCATGGAAAGTCACGTGACCTTCACCATTGGAGTCTCGAAATTCAAATGATGCCTATGGGACCAAGGCCCACTCTAAAAGACACCAGATCTACCAAAACAAGATGGGAAGTAATTCCAGTTGATGAAATAATTCCTGAAAAATGCCTCTTGACGCCATCAGAAGCCAACACGGAACCTGATACCAAGATAAAACAGTTGTGTCGTTCCTATAGTAACGCTATTACTGTGATTGATTTGATTGGTAGCATGAATAGTCTACACATTAAGAATCCGCATTGTGCTCTATTGTCAAATCCTGACTTGTTTGTTAACAAAAAAGTTATGTGCCACTCGAGTTATCCTGACCGATTTCCCCCTAGATTGCCGTCGATGCTTTTCGTGTTCTCGAAACTGCATCCCATGGCCGAGAAGAGTTCATATACTCAAAACGTGCGTGTGGTGAAATTCAACTGTCAGGACAGCGAGATTTATGATCCATTCCAAAATAAATGTCTGGCAGTGCACTCCGCTGGTCATTCCAAAAGTAACAACATCACAGTGCACTCCGCTGGTCATTCCAAAAGTAACAACATCAAGACAACCCACACCAACACAGCCAACACAACAAACCATATTTGCCGGGGTCCTCGATTTTCATCCTCCGAGTTTCTTGTGTTATGGAATAATTCTGTTTTCATAATTTCTCACAGTAAAGTCTATAACAACGACAGCTACATCCTGGTAAATCAAACGTTGATTCTGTGCGCGAACTTTTCTCGTAACTACACCAGCCGTATAAACGACCACAAGAAAGCTGAAAGCTTCGAGAAACCGCCGAGTGACGCCTTCGCACTTCGCATCCTCACCTATATTGGGTTCTCCCTGTCAATCATTGCCCTCCTATTCCTATTGGTGACGTATTTCCTGTTTTCTGAGCTGAGGACCTACCCTGGTAAAATGGTGATGCACCTGTCATGCGCAATGATAGCCATGCAGTCAGTGTACTTTGCTTCGGACCCGGTTGTTGTTTCCTCTGCAGTCTGTGCTGTGATGGGCGCTTTGTTGCATTACTTCATCCTTGCTATGTTCTTGTGGATGAGTGTTATCGCCCACAACACTCAAACAACCTTCTCATCTCTGAGTAAGTAGATGAACGTTGCGCTGTAAACCTATTTTCTTTTCGTGTGCTCGTGTGCTCGTGTGCTCGTGTGCTCGTGTGCTCGTGTGCTCGTGTGCTCGTGTGCTCGTGTGCTCGTGTGCTCGTGTGCTCGTGTGCTCGTGTGCTCGTGTGCTCGTGTGCTCGTGTGCTCGTGTGCTCGTGTGCTCGTGTGTCGTGTGCTCGTGTGCTCGTGTGCTCGTGTGCTCGTGTGCTCGTGTGCTCGTGTGCTCGTGTGCTCGTGTGCTCGTGTGCTTGTGTGCTCGTGTGCTCGTGTGCTCGTGTGCTCGTGTGCTCGTGTGTTCGTGTGCTCGTGTGCTCGTGTGCTCGTGTGCTCGTGTGCTCGTGTGCTCGTGTGCTCGTGTGCTCGTGTGCTCGTGTGCTCGTGTGCTCGTGTGCTCGTGTGCTCGTGTGCTCGTGTGCTCGTATGCTCGTGTGCTCGTGTGCTCGTGTGCTCGTGTGCTCGTGTGCTCGTGTGCTCGTGTGCTCGTGTGCTCGTGTGCTCGTGTGCTCGTGTGCTCGTGTGTCGTGTGCTCGTGTGCTCGTGTGCTCGTGTGCTCGTGTGCTCGTGTGCTCGTGTGCTCGTGTGCTCGTGTGCTCGTGTGCTCGTGTGCTCGTGTGCTCGTGTGCTCGTGTGCTCGTGTGCTCGTGTGTTCGTGTGCTCGTGTGTTCGTGTGCTCGTGTGCTCGTGTGCTCGTGTGCTCGTGTGCTCGTGTGCTCGTGTGCTCGTGTGCTCGTGTGCTCGTGTGCTCGTGTGCTCGTGTGCTCGTGTGCTCGTGTGCTCGTGTGCTCGTGTGCTCGTGTGCTCGTGTGCTCGTGTGTTCGTGTGTTCGTGTGATCGTATGCTTGTGAGCTCGGTTGTCCGTGCTCGACTTAAAAGCACGGCGAGGCGATGCTATTTTAACATCCGATTTCACCCCTGAGTTAAATTGTAAAGCTCATATGTCGTATAGAAAATGCGCTATACAAATGCATTACGATTAGCATTTTAGGGGATTATCACAAACTATCGCTGTATCTTTAGAATCCTGTAAATGTTTAGTTTTATTTCTTGAAATCTCAAAACTCACCTTTGAATATATGAAGAGTAATATTGATGGCAAAGAGTAAGCATGGTGTAAGGTAAATGTATTAAACGCATCAAACAAGAGAGACAGCGTTTCATCAGATTTCCAAACACTGAGAGGAGAGTTAAAAATACGACGCGTAGTGGAGCGTTTATACTATAAATTCAAGGTGTTTGGAAATCAGAAGACACAAACTTTGTGTTTGATCATCGTCTCAATCGAAGCAAACATCAAGGAGTGAACGGAGATTAAATAAAGTCGTAAAACTATATGATAATTAAGACCGTAACGAAACTTGATGACTTGTGCACTTTTTTTTCTTTCGTTCAGACGTCAATCTGCACAACCCACTGGTGATCGCCGCGCATAAGAAATCTTACATTCGTTACAGCTTGTTTTCCTGGGGATTTCCTCTGGTTGTAGTTGGAATTTGCGTGACTTTGCAGTTGACAAATACAGGAAATATTCGCTACGGCGGTGAGTTGATGTGAAATCCATGTGCTATACATTACATATCAAGACAACGTAAAACTGTCCATTTGTGGGACTGTGGGAAGCGCGGTGGCTAAGTCTCGGGGGTACTCCCTTATTTGTAGGATATATACAACCCTCAACAAAAGTAGTTGGAACGCTTGCAAAACAAAACGGCAAGATTACAATTAATTGTGTGCAAATTATGCTTCAGACTCAACATTGAGACGGGGAGAGGAGAGGAAAGAAAGAAAGCATTTTGGCAACTATGCCAACAGTTTTGACGAGGATATGGGTTTTGAGCATTTTGGTCTGCAACAGGGTATCAGTTTTCCAGAAATCAGCACAGAGACAAATAATACTCGAGAATAGGTATACGTTTAAATATCAAAAACATTTTTTTTTGACGGGCAAATTAAAAGGAAATTACTTGTTTTACTGCAATACTCTGCTGACAGCTTGTTGTTTACAAAAATAGAGTACCGTTTTTCTATATTCAGTGCATTTTAGCACCTCACCTCTCCCCCTCACCCCCCCCCCCCCCCCCCTCCAATTCAACTGCCTCACGCCCTCCTTAATAACTCACGGGGGGGGGGGCTATCATATAATAGTGATGGGAGTGATCGTCGGAAATGTTGAAAATAACCCCTAATCAGATACCAGAATCACGTTTTGTGGGTGTTCCTTGAATTCATCATAAGGGGTGTCAGTTTTAAAACAAAACTACAATCGAGGACAAAACTAGTCGAGACAAGGGAAGATGACTTGCAAATCACTTAACCCTATTCTGCCTGGGCTTTTTTTTCGTTTCTGAGCCTGGGGGGCAGATAGTGCCCCCCTATGTATCTCGAAAAGTATTGACGCTATGAAAATGAAACTTACATGGTGTGTAAAGCATCCGAAAATGTTTATTTTAGTGGCAGTCACGTGTCAATTATGACGTCAAACACGCCATAATGACGTCATACGTTAAAAAAAATCCGCCATCTTGGATCCTAAATCTTGGATTTCTAAACTGTTGGAAATGTCAGAAAATCTCCAAATTTGTTTTGAAAAAATCAAGAAAAATATATAGATGCTAAAACGGCAAAGATTGTGGGAAGATTTCATCGTAAAAAGCAAAAATGTTATGAAAATTAAGCTAAAAAACAACAAATTTGGGTAAAACGATCTGTATCTCGAAAGTTATTTGTGCTATAAAAATGAAACTTATGTGGTGTATAAAGCATTCAAACGTATTTATTTTAGTGACAATCACGAATCAATTGTTCAGAAATGTCAGAAAATCACCAAATTTGATTTGAAAACATCGAAAACAATATAAGGATGCAATAATTGCAAAGATTTTGGAGGAAACTATTCGTAGAAAGCGGAAATCTCATGGCTGAAAATACCAAATTTGGCTAAAACGACCTGTCAAAACTTGGTTGCCATGGAAACATCAAGTCACGTGATCAAAATATTGACACACCAAAATGTTCCCAGATAATTTTTAGGAAAAGTCATAAAGTTTGGCTATGATTGCTTGAATGCTCTTTAAGTACGATAAATTTGAAGTCAGCGCGGGCACTTTCTGTCCCCCCCCCCCCCCCCCCAGGCAGAATACGGTTTATTAACTAACGAGCGTATATAAAAAAAATTATTACCCTCTCTCCCAGCTCAATGTTGTTTCATGGGGTTGCCAATTCATCCTGCTTCGTTTTCACATCGTTTTTACAAGACGACAACATTGAAATTGGGCAGCGGGTTGAATAAATAGGTTAAGCACTCAAATTGGTTGAAATTTGGTCAAGTGTTTCTGTCAACAGTTTTGTTAACGATTGTAGTTTCCTGTATTTTTTCGTCTTAGTTCCCTAAATGGCATTGCTCTTTCGGTGGTAATTTTATGTTTCAAAACCTTAATTAAGGTGTTTCCATCTAAACAAACGTTGACAAGAAAATTTCCTGAAACTTTCCCTGATTGATCATTGCAATGTAATGTTTCAGAATATAGAATAAACAGAATAGGTAACCGATTCCCGCCCCGGGGGGGTACTCCCTATAATGGACTATAAAGGGAGGCTCCGCCCGAAAGGGGTCCTTTTTTAGGCTCGAGGTATGTGAAAGGGTAGGGATTTCACGAGTTGGAGTATATGAAAGGGTAGGGATTTCACGAGTAAATGATATTATTGTTTGGTTAACATCTCTACTGGTAATGCTTGATGATTTCTGGTGATATATATTGTTCATTAGGGGGGATGCAGTGCTTCTACTGTAGGTATGTGAAAGGGTGCCATTTTCATAATTTCTATGGAAGGTATATGAAAGGGGTAGCTTTTCGTGAAAAATGGTATATGAAAGTGTAAGGGGTTAGACCTCTGGGCGGAGCCTCCCCGTATCAAACTTTTTTTAGTACCCCCTTTCCCCCCCCCCCCCCCCCCACCCCCACCCGGAATTCCCGCAAAAGAGAGTACAATATCAACTACGAAAGACGAGTTTATACTGAGTAACTTCACGTTTCTAGTGACTATTTTTCTAAAATAAAAATTGTTTTATATTCATTGTATAGAGAGAGGTTAATTGCTAGATTTAAAATGTCCGAAAAAAGATAGACCACATCGCTTGTTTATAAGAAAACGATAATTTACATTTCTGGTGAGCATAGCCTTAGAGAAAAAGCCGCAATGTTTTTAATCTGCGCGATCTGCGCGCGCTGATTACGCGCGAAATTGTGCGCAATAAGGAATCACCTTAAGTGGTACCAAGCAACACATTTTAACCCCCCCCCCAAAAAAAACCAAAAACCAACATTTCTAAATTCAAATTCTATCTGGAACCCGAGGGCCACGGGTTTGTCAGTCACTGTTAAAAGTGTCACCCTGTCAACCCTAAAAGGCACGTATAACAATCACCCCCGTCACTTTAAATAAGAGTCTCCCCATCCCCCCACCCCAGGCTAACATTTCATCTTACAGGTGATGAAGATGGCTGCCAACTGTCTCTCCCTGCTCGCACGTACGCTGTCGCCGTTCTTGTTTCAGTCATGCTTCTTTTCAACATTGTCGCTGTGATTCGCACTGCTGTTGCTATCAAACAGCAGCGGAGGCAGGTATGAACTTTATTGAAGTGGATCTTAGACTCTTTTAAAAGGTCGGGACACACTAGGCGACAGGTCGCAGCGAAATGACGCGAGGACAGGTCGTAGCAACAATTCCCTTCGTGTGACATGAAAATCCTTGAATGAAAATGAAATTTTGATGAAATTATGTCGCCGCGACAGGTCGCACTAATTGAAACTGGTTTGAATCCGTGCATCAGGTCGCAGAGACAAAATGACACATATTATCATTGTCGTCGATGCAACAACCTGTCGCCTAGTGTACCCCGGCCTTTAGACAAGTTTACGTGCAATAATAGACTTTCTAAAATTGCTTTGAGGCCAAGGCTGTACCGAGGCTAACAGTAGTTTTCTGGGACTTTGCATTGGATTTCCGCGACTTCGACCATGATTCGGCTCTGGTTTACCGATGATTTCCGAAGATAAAGACTCTAAATGACCGAACATTAACGAAGATAAAGAACTAGCACTGTCTCCCTAGAATTCAGAAAATTATTTGCAAATCAGTAGCGATAGTTTGTTCAACTAATGAATGAAGAGGGACTTTCATTACATGGTAAACTGGCCTATGATGAAAAGGAGCATTCTGATTGGTTCCATGAGCGGTCCGAATTTTACAATGCGGAACGCTAAGATGGACCGCTCACGAATCGAATTCCTTTCATGAAACATTTAGCAATAGAAATCTGTTAAGTAGGGTCATTTTTCTTTCATGTTTGGCGGACAATTTTGGTTAAACGTATATGGCGAGCGTTGGCCGAGAATTGATGCAGTAATTTATCAGCAAAGTTTTAAAAGAGCCACTATACAATAAAATATTTAATGAACTAGCTTGTTTGGTCCGTATTGTGGATTATATATTGGTTCTCGTGGACCAATATTTCCCCAAAACGGACTTCATGTTAATAACATATGTGTATTTTTAATAGCTCTGGAAGTAGTGTTAGCAATAGGATGTTTTCCTACTTAGTGGTAACCATGGTAACATTTTTATTATTTTCTTTGTGACAGGCTAGAGCGGCGGCCGCCTCAAATCAGACTCGGCTGCCTGTGATTGTACTGAAAATGACAGTTGTCATGGGGATCTCCTGGATCCTGGGATTTGTGTTGGCTTTCTTCCCCACTCCATATTTGGAATATCCTTTCATCATAATCAACAGTTGTCAAGGTGAGTTTATATTTCAAAATCCTGTTTGTCCTGTTTATCATGACATGAAACCTTTCAAAGAGTGCATGAATGGTAGTTATAATGAAAGGCATTACTATTCAGTTTCCTTTGAAAACCATGAATGTACGTAATAACATCCAGCTGCTAAAATCTTGCATATACTGAAGATACCGTTAACCCTATTCAGACCGGCCGTTACCCCGAGATTACGGACCTTCAGATTGGGGTACGAGTACGGTTTAAAAAGTCGTACTCCTACTCGTTCTCGTACTCGTACCCCAATCTGAAGGTCCGTATTATTAAGGGTAGCACAACGAAACATGGTGGGTGTATAGTACGTCTACAAATACATCTTTTGAAGTATAAATGACGTGATAATGACGTAATATGACGTAGATATTACGTCATGATTTCCTAACAGCCGCCATCTTGGATCCGCCATATTGGAATGCTAAAATGATCAAAAACAGGTAAAACGTATTGACAAAAAGTTATTTTATTTACAAAAAAACACGAAAATTCCAAATTTAGAAAAACATGCCTGTCAAAATATGGTTGCCATGGTAACAGCTAGTTCAGTGAACAATGACATGTCATACCAAATTGTTCCCTGTTTAATTTCAGGAAAAGTCAAAAAGTTTGGCGGCTTCAATATTGAAAAAGTTAACGGTCAAAGTCGCGGCGGGAAGATCCGCCCCCCCCCCCCCCCACCCCCCAGTCTGAATAGGTTAATTTACACGGCCTACATGGTCGCTAACTTGTCACGTGCTAACCCAATTGGCTATCTTTAAATAAACCATCGGTACAAGTCAACAATAATTAACAATTATTCCATGAGCCCGCTTTGGATATGAGATGATAACATAACCAATGAGAATTGGTTATAATCATCTCATATCCAACAAGGGCGAATGGAATAATTTTTTTATTAAACACTTCACTAACTTTAGGTTAAACTTCGGTATTATACTTTGTAAAAATTTATAAATCGACTGAGTGATTTTTCAGTTCGATCTAAATGAAGCACGAGTTGTATGAAAACCGCGGCAAAATGTTTGGCGCGGTGCGTGTTCAGTCTAGTTGGCAAGTTGAATGAAAAGCCGAGAGCAAGACAGAATTTTCTTCGCAGGGAATCTTCGCTCTGTGTCTTCTAAAGTTTCGTATATTCTGGAAAATTGTGCAAATTGTTTAGCTTGAAATGGGGAGATCCGAGATAATTGTGGAGCTGAACATTATATTCATTTTACAAGTTGAACGGAGAGCTGAACGAAGCAAGGGTTTTATATTTTACGGCGGGCAAATCGTGCACGACTACAGAATTAATTGTGTTGAAACGAACTGAGCTGAAATCAACTTCACTGAAGTAAAGAACATTAAGGAAACCCTCAATATCTACATGGATGGAGAGAAAAAGAGTGATCTTCGAAGATAATTTCACTGTGAAGTGATCTTTGATTGTACCCGCCGTCAACGCTTGACGAACTGCCGTATTTATGCTCCGATATTTATTGAATTGTTGTGCTGATTTTAAAAGCTTAGTCCAGCTGGAATTGGCAAGACTCTTCGAAATATAAGGTAACAATACTGAATAGGCTAAGCTTTAAGTTGTGTTGTAAACAGGTTTTCATTTTTTTGAAGAATTAAGCTTAATTGTGCCGGTTTTCGGCGGATCTTCCTGTAAGCTTAAATTGTTTCAGGCTGCCTTTAGTGCTCGTTCAGTCGCATTTGTTGTCGGTACATTTACAGGCATTTCCCATTAAATATTTCGTTCCAAACTTCGTGCATTATTTAATGGACTTGACTTTTGTTTGATTTAGACGGGCCAAAGTTTTTTACGTAATGATTTTAGCCATATTTTTCAAGTTTCACTGTCTCGACGAACGAACTACCCTGAACAAAAATTGTCGAGCTGAGCGCGTTATTTACCATATTTGGTCACCAAGGGTGTTATGAGCTACCATATTTGGCAGAATCCGTGTTATGAGCTGATAACATGGGCGCAAGGAGCCAATCAGAAGGCCAGAAATGCAATAACAGTGACTTGAGTATTTAATAATACAAATTATTGTTGACTTGTACCGATGGTTTATTTAAAGATAGCCAATTGAGTTAGCACGTGACAAGTTAGCGACCATGTAGGCCGTGTAAATTAACCTATTCAGACTGGGGGGTGGGGGGGGGGGGATCTTCCCGCCGCGACTTTGACCGTTAACTTTTTCAATATTGAAGCCGCCAAACTTTTTGACTTTTCCTGAAATTAAACAGGGAACAATTTGGTATGACATGTCATTGTTCACTGAACTAGCTGTTACATGTCAACAATAATTTGTATTATTAAATACTCAATCACTGTTATTGCATTTCTGGCCTTCTGATTGGTTCCTTGCGCCCATGTTATCAGCTCATAACACGGATTCTGCCAAATATGGTAGCTCATAACACCCTTGGTGACCAAATATGGTAAATAACGCGCTTAGCTCGACAATTTTTGTTCAGGGTAGTTCGTTCGTCGAGACAGTGAAACTTGAAAAATATGGCTAAAATCATTACGTAAAAAACTTTGGCCCGTCTAAATCAAACAAAAGTCAAGTCCATTAAATAATGCACGAAGTTTGGAACGAAATATTTAATGGGAAATGCCTGTAAATGTACCGACAACAAATGCGACTGAACGAGCACTAAAGGCAGCCTGAAACAATTTAAGCTTACGGGAAGATCCGCCGAAAACCGGCACAATTAAGCTTAATTCTTCAAAAAAATGAAAACCTGTTTACAGCACAACTTAAAGCTTAGCCTATTCAGTATTGTTACCTTATATTTCGAAGAGTCTTGCCAATTCCAGCTGGACTAAGCTTTTAAAATCAGCACAACAATTCAATAAATATCGGAGCATAAATACGGCAGTTCGTCAAGCGTTGACGGCGGGTACAATCAAAGATCACTTCACAGTGAAATTATCTTCGAAGATCACTCTTTTCTCTCCATCCATGTAGATATTGAGGGTTTCCTTAATGTTCTTTACTTCAGTGAAGTTGATTTCAGCTCAGTTCGTTTCAACACAATTAATTCTGTAGTCGTGCACGATTTGCCCGCCGTAAAATATAAAACCCTTGCTTCGTTCAGCTCTCCGTTCAACTTGTAAAATGAATATAATGTTCAGCTCCACAATTATCTCGGATCTCCCCATTTCAAGCTAAACAATTTGCACAATTTTCCAGAATATACGAAACTTTAGAAGACACAGAGCGAAGATTCCCTGCGAAGAAAATTCTGTCTTGCTCTCGGCTTTTCATTCAACTTGCCAACTAGACTGAACACGCACCGCGCCAAACATTTTGCCGCGGTTTTCATACAACTCGTGCTTCATTTAGATCGAACTGAAAAATCACTCAGTCGATTTATAAATTTTTACAAAGTATAATACCGAAGTTTAACCTAAAGTTAGTGAAGTATTTAATAAAAAAATTATTCCATTCGCCCTTGTTGGATATGAGATGATTATAACCAATTCGGCGCGAAGCGCGCCTCATTGGTTATGTTATCATCTCATATCCAACGCGGGCTCATGGAATAATTGTTAATTATTAAATACTCAAGTCACTGTTATTGCATTTCTGGCCTTCTGATTGGCTCCTTGCGCCCATGTTATCAGCTCATAACACGGATTCTGCCAAATATGGTAGCTCATAACAGGGTAGTTCGTTCGTCGAGAGAGTGAAATTTGAAAAAGATGGCTAAAATCATTACGTAAAAAACTTTGGCCCTTCTAAATCAAACAAAAGTCAAGTCCATTAAATAATGCACGAAGTTTGGAACGAATTATTTAATGGGAAATGCCTGTAAATGTACCACAAATGCGACTGAACGAGCACTAAGTAAAGGCAGCCTGAAACAATTAATTTAAGCTTACGGGAAGATCCGCCGAAAACCGGCACAATTAAGCTTAATTCTTCAAAACAATGAAAACCTATTTACAACACAAGTTAAAGATTAGCCTATTCAGTATTGTTACCTTATATTTCGAAGAGTCTTGTCAATTCCAGCTGGACTAAGCTTTTAAAACCAGCACAATAATTTAACTCGGAGCATAAATACGGCAGTTCGTCAAGCGCTGACGGCAGGTACAATCAAAGATCACTTCACAGAGAAATTACCTTCGAAGATCACTCTTTTTCTCTCCATCCATGTAGATATTGAGGGTTTCCTTAATGTTCTTTACTTCAGTGAACTTGATTTCAGCTCAGTTCGTTTCAACACAATTAATTCTGTAGTCGCGCATGATTTGCTCGCCGTAAAAATAGTAAAACCCTTGCTTCGTTCAGCTCTCCGTTCAACTTGTAAAATGAATATAATGTTCAGCTCCACAATTATCTCGGATCTCCCCATTTTAAGCTAAATCATTTGCACAATTTTCCAGAATATACGAAACTTTAGAAGACACAGAGCGAAGATTCCCTCCGAAGAACATTCGGTCTTGCTCTCGGCTTTTCATTCAACTTGCCAACTTACACCGCGCCAGACATTTTGCCGCGGTTTTTTTCAAATCATGCTTCATTTAGATCGAACTGAAAAATCACTCAGTCGATTTATAAATTTTTACAAAGTATAATACCGAAGGTTAACCTAAAGTTAGTGAAGTATTTAATAAAACAATTATTCCATTCGCCCTTGTTGAAGCGCGCTGAATTGGTTATGTTATCATCTCATATCCAACGCGGGCTCATGGAATAATTGTTAATTAAACTTGGTATGATATAAGCTAGAGAGGATAATTCATCCATACGTAATTATTTTTTAGTCCATAGCTGAGCTATTTTAACGGCGCTACCTGATTGGTCAGTTCGAGTGACGTGATGTCGGAGACTCGAACAGAGGGAAATAAAAATAACTTTCACAGCACGGCTCGAAACTACTAATATATATATTTCAAAACTTTCATGGGGCACAGGAAATTTTTCTTTTAGATCATCCTCTCTTGATATAAGTGAAATTTTTACCGAGGAATGATGTTTCTTTATTTATCAGGTGTGTTGATCTGCATCTCGTTCGTGTTCAAGAAGCATGTCTTCACTCTATACAAACAGAGATTCATGGTCGCACCACAACCTGAACCCGCGACAAACGATGCTGAGCGACAAGCATGGTCTTCTCCTGAGCCCGCGACAAACACAGCTGAGCTACAAGTACTCGGGTCTTCTGCTGAGACCAGACCAAACGGAGCTGAGCAACAAGCAGGGTCTTCTGTTGAGCCCGCGACAAACACAGCTGAGCAACAGGCACTCGGGTCTTCTGCTGAGACCAGACCAAACGGAGCTGAGCAACAAGCAGGGTCTTCTGTTGAGCCCACGACAAACACAGCTGAGCAACAAGCACTCGGGTCTTCTGCTGAGACCAGACCAAACGGAGGTGAGCAACAAGCAGGGTCTTCTGCTGAGCCCGCGACAAACACAGCTGAGCTACAAGTACTCGGGTCTTCTGCTGAGACCAGACCAAACGGAGCTGAGCAACAAGCAGGGTCTTCTGTTGAGCCCGCGACAAACACAGCTGAGCAACAAGCACTCGGGTCTTCTGCTGAGACCAGACCAAACGGAGCTGAGCAACAAGCAGGGTCTTCTGCTGAGCCCACAACAAACGGAGTTGAGCAACAAGTAGGGGCTTCACAAGATCCTTAAAAACCTTGCCGGGGTAGGGTGGTAGGGAGACTCGTACAGTGTATATACAGCTAACTATTTCAAGAAACGTTGTCCGACAGAAATTTGCATTTGCGCACTGAGATTAGTCGAGGAAACAAGTACTATTTTTGGAAAATTTTTGTTGAAGCACCCGAAGAGTTTCCTATTGCTATTATCCAATCAAAAGCAGCGCTAGTACTCATGCGTACTCCAATAATTGCCAAGCCAGGATAGTGCAATGAGGATATGTACGCCATGATACTAACATCTGGAAGAAAATCACGGTCTCAGTCCCGTCTCGCAGACGGGATTCCCCCACAATTGGTACTTGTTCCCCCGACTTTATAGTGTGTTTTCAGACGAAACAGAAACTAAAATACGAAAATATACGGGCCGGGTCTGGTCGGGTGGTCACTTAGGGGAAGTTTCGCAGTAATGTGACTACAGACTGAATCTTACATAGACTGCAAACTCTCTCTTGAAATATTGATACGTGACGCGCGAATATAGATTTGCACCGAGCACCGATAAGACTCGTGAGCCTGTAGGCATGCAAGGCGTGCATATTCGTATTGCTCGGGCAGTCTCTCCCCAAACCCACTCGTAATTGTCACGCTCGCTTCAGATCCTTTTTTCAGTGGCCGCCGTGTTTCGCCCAACAAACTCGCGCTAAAATACGGACTGTTTTGCAGTCTAGCTCTTACATCGAGAGTTAGTTGCTCACGGAGGTTCGACTGCCGTCGTGGAAGAGGGGGGGAAGGGGAGAGAGAGAAAGTGCCCGCTTATCTTCGGAAAATATATTCACATTTATCCCAACCGTACAGTCAGCCTTTCTTTGTTGTATTTCCGCTTATCTTACTTAAAGAGCATTCAAACAATTTTGGCCAAACTTCGCGAATTTTCCTAAACTTTATCTAGAAACATTTTGGTGTGACAATTGTTTGATCACATGACTGGACGTTTCCATGGAAACCAAAATTTGACGGTTTTTTTTACCCAAATTTGATGTTTTCAGCTTAAATTTCAGTTTTCGTGAGATTTTTGCTTTTTACAGAAAGTTTCTTTCAAAATCTTTACATTTTATTTTACATCCTTATTTTTTTTTTAAATTCCAATTTGAAGAATTTCTGACATTGCTGAAAAATCCTGAAATCCAAGATGGCGGATCCAAGATGGCGGATTTTTTTAAATGTATGACGTAATTTTGGCGTGATTTAACATCATAATTGAAATGTGTCTGTCATAATTTTCGTAACGTGAGTCCTTTTCGAGATACATATGGGAAGCACTGCTCATGAACGAGAAAAAAAAAACCACGCAGAATAGGGTTAAGAAATTTTTGTCGGAATTTATAACAACAAAGAATATATATTTCCTTGCCGTCAGTTTTCTTTGTTTAACTAAATCAAAGGCTAGATTAACTACGGTAAAGCAATGTAGTTGTATAATTATGTATTTCCCTATGTTAGTTTTGTATAAGTTCAATTAGTATTAGCATAATTATGTATTTCCCTATTTTAGTGTTGTATTAGTTTAATTTATCGTAATTAATTAAATTATCGATGTAAAAATTGTCTGCATAATGCTGTAATATCCATGTCCATAATGATAAAATGTAATGTAGGGAAAGCGATGTAAATAATGATGATGATGATGATGATGATGATATATATATGCAGTGTAAAAATGTAATGTAATAGGCCCTTTGCATAATACGGTCACATGACCATGTCAATCATAAAAATAGGTGGTAGTACAAAATGGTTGCCCGAAATGAAAAAAGCATGATGAAATTAGTAAAGTTGCCAATTTTGAGACCGCTGCGCTGTTGCTTAAAGGAGCTATGTCACGATGTTTTAAGTCATTTTTGCGAAGTGCAAAATCACCTTCAAATTGAAGAAAGCCTCAAAATAATAGTTTACTAAGGTAGAAAAACACCAAAGAGGTAATAAGAAACCCAACAGGAACAAGGATGGCTGAGGATGGAGAAGATTGAGACAGATTGCGAATGGCGAACTTGAAAAAAATGGCCAATTTTTCAAGATGCGCCAACCGTGACGTAGCTTCTTTAAACGTGATATTTTATGGAAGTTTGAATGTTCGAAAAATTTAAAGGATTTGTATGACTGGATGGTAAGGCTTACCATCCAGTCATACAAATCCTTTAAATTTTTGAAACTTTCAAACTACCATAAAATCTCACGCTTACGGAGCGAGTCAAAAAAGCGTGAACACTCAAAATATTTTCTGGAATGTTTATTGTGTTGCAACCAATCAGAGGCGAGATGAAACCCGCAAGAGCAAACCGCAAGCCGCCACGTAAAATTAGTCTAATTACCGTCTTCAAGTAGATACACGAAAGGTCTAAAATCGCTCAAACGTATTCTTCGCTTGTGTAGTGTATGTGCCTCTCAAATAGGAAGGAATAGCAATTATTTATGTAGTAAATTCCTGTACGATAAGACAGAGGATGTAACGAGAATCAAAATTGTTCCGTGCCTGAAAAATAGCCCTGATGGAAACCCATTCACTGATGTCTGTGGTTTCTGTGGTTCAAAGATCTCGCATGTGATTGTTCACAACACAACATTCCAGACACATTTTTTGCGTTCATACTTTTATAACTTTCTCTGTAAGCAACAGCGGTCTCAAAATTGGCAACTTTACTAATTTCATCATGTTCTTTCCATTTCGGGCAACCATTTTGTACTACCACCTATTTTTATTATTGACATGGTCGTGTGACCGTATTATGCAAAGGGCCTATTACAGCTGGGTGCTGCTCAATACGACAGGTGATTGACCCTACTCCCACCCGGCCCCAACCCTACCCCCGCGAGTACTTCAGGAGAATCAGTGGAGACTTTTTTTGTTCCAATTTTACTCAGATAACATAAAATGTAACAGTAGAATAGCTAATAGAAGTGAAACTAGAAGTGAAACTAGTAGTGAAACTAGTATGGAATAGAACCATATGAGTACATTTGAAATAACGAAAATTATTATTCCTCTATTACGTCATTTCCCCTACGGGACTTGGAAAAATACTACGCAACTCGCAAAATATCCGCGCAGACTTCAAATTTATCGTACTTAAAGAGCATTCAAGCAATCATAGCCAAACCTTATGAATTTTCCTAAAAATTATCTGGGAACATTTTAGTGTGCCAATTTTTTGATCACGTGGCTTGATGTATCCATGGCAACCAAGTTTTGACAGGCCGTTTTAGCCAAATTTGGTATTTTCAGTTTAAATTTCCGTTTTCATGAGATTTTCGCTTTTTACGAAAGGTTTCTTCCAAAATTTTTGCAATTTTTGCATCCTTATATTGTTTTCGATTTTTTCAAATCAAATTTGGTGATTTTCTGACATTTCTGAACAATTGAAAAATCCAAGATGGCGGACAGGTTTAAAGTATGACGTTATTTTGGCGTGATATGATATCATAATTGATTCGTAATTGCCACTAAAATAAATATGTTTGAATGCTTTGTTCACCACAGAAGTTTCATTTTTATAGCACGAATTATTTTCGAGATACAGATCGTTTTACCCAAATTTGTTGATTTTTTAGCTTAATAATTTAATAAAATCGTTGCTTTCTACGATGAAATCCTTCCAAAATCTTTGCCGTTTTAACATCTTTATATTTTTCTTCATTTTTTAAAAGCAAATTTGGAGATTTTCTGACATTTCTGAACAATTTAGAAATCCAAGATTTAGGATCCAAGATGGCGGATTTTTTTAACGTATGACGTCATTATGGCGTGTATGACGTCATAATTGACACGTGACTGTCACTAAAATAAAGATTTTCGGATGCTTTACACACCATGTAAGTTTCATTTTCATAGCGTCAATACTTTTCGAGATACATAGGGGGTGGGGGCACTATCTGCCCCCCCCCCCCCCCCAGGCTCGGGAACGAAAAAAAGCCCAGGCAGAATAGGGTTAAACCATCGAATAAGGTGTATGTATATGTATCTCTGCAAGACAATAAAATAGGTTGTTTATTCCAACTAGAAGATTGTTTGGTACTTTGCTTTGTGTGGACAAGTTTATTTCGGTACAGCCATTCATAACAGACCGGCAATTAACAGTTAGACGGCAAGCTCGAGGTTTCTATCGGCTGATAGTTGGCGAGGAGTGAAGCCCCGAGTCAACTATCAAAAGTCGATAGAAACCGAGAGCGAGCCGTCTAATTGTTTTAGAATAACCCAGAGACCGATCTATTCAACAACAAAAAAATTCATTGAAAGTGGTTTATTTCCAGTTTTGGTTTGTTATTTCGACAATTTTACTTGCGCGCGCTCCCAGGGCAGTCAGTTAGACCGCCCTTGCTTAGCCAATCAGATTGAGAGTTTGCCTAATAGTCGGGCACTGGGGTGTGCTAATAGATATGATAACCGCCGGATATTTTTCATGTGATAATGGCGGTTAAGGTTTTGAATTTGGGCGAAAAAGCCGTACGCTGTTATCAATTCAGCGTGCAAACGTTTTTTTTTTATTTTTATCCGGCATAGGCTGTTAGAATTAAAGGTACAACTTCAAGCAAATTTTTTGTGATTCCATTGTAATTTTTCTAAACAGCCTTATTTCTGAAGTCTTTCTTTGAGAAAGACTGTCAACCAGCTTTTATCCCTTTTCCAATAAACTATCAGATGCATCTTATATCTTGTGTACTCTTCTCTATGATCATAAGAGAGCCAAGAGAGACAATACTTATTTTTTCTTGTACCAAGGTAATCAGAAAAGGCTCTGAATCCTCATTCCTGATTGGCTGGTTCATGGCTTCGAGATGAAGATAACACGCATCCCAAGCGAGCGCCCGCGTGCCGGTTTTCGAGTTCGCATTAAGGCTCTCGCTGGTCTAGTGCTTTGACCGAGGTCGTATCCGTTCCGATGGATCTGGGTTCAAATACACTGAAATTCCTTATAAATTTAATTCAATCGTGTTGAATGCAATAGAAGTCAATGTCTTCATACCTCCAGTCTGTACCTAGTACAAACACCTCGCTAATACGATATTCAATGCGCAACCTTGGTAATGTAATGGAAAACGTCACTTCAAAAGTGAATTCACGTTCCTATAAACTACTTCGCAATTATTCCAACACGTTTAATTTGTCCAATGTGGCTGTCGTGTATTCACGTTCTCCTTAATAACGTGAATTTGGTCATTTGAAGTTTCTGTTTTGCAGAGGACGACAAAGAAATGTGCTGCATATTGCAGACTCGGGCCATGCATTGTTTGAATCAAATAACATTGAGTTTATTGCACTTTTACCACTAAAGCAGCAAGCAGCCTTGAAACGTATGTTTTTTCACGTTTTAATTTTTAAACGTTTTTGGCGCACAACAAAACAAATGCTTTGACTTCATTAGGCGCAAACAAAATAAAAAATAAAAAATAAAAACAACAACAACAACAACAACAACAACAAAAACAACAACAACAACAACAAAAACAACAACAACAACAACAACAACAAAAAAAATAATAGATGTTAGGCAAACATTGTGTCATTTTAATGTTTAAAAGTGAGATTTAAATTTATTTTCTATTAGACGTAGAAAATCTACTCTCTTTTCGACATTTTCACTGGTATATTCAAAATAAGGATGATATCCAGTTTTTACTTGCGCGCACTTTCAAAACAATAAAAAACGTCAATAATGTAACAATTCAGAAGGAATAGATTGTGAAGTGCAAATATTAACAATATAAAACCAAACATCATCAATTGCTAAAAAGAATAAGTGAATGTCATTGGTTCTTTACAAGTCATATTTGTCACTTATTTGACCTAAAAGCTGTTCAGGTGTCCAATTACACCTGCCCGATCAGCAAACTGTTGGTATTGGGACAACCTGTAAATGGCCAATGAATTTCAATAGGTTAACTGTAAAGGACTGACAATGACAATAGTTACTGTAACAGGGACTTTCCTTACCGCATTCCAGGAGTAATCATGCTTGTATGTATTTCATACACGCTCCATGGCCGAATTTGAAATTACGTACCGACTCCATCACTTTCCTCGCCATCCTATAGCGATTACTTTTCAGAAACAATGAGCACGTAGCATTTACTTCTTAAACAAATTAAATCACGTTACTTTAATCAGATGTTAACACTTGTAGTTTAGAATAGTCAGAAGTTCTATAGCTGTAGCTGATCTCTTTTACAAACTAACACCTGGATTGTTCTACAAAATTTCAAACTTTTGTGCTCCATTTAAGTCTGAGTAAACATTGACCCATTGTTTCGTTCTTATAAGTTGTGACCTTGGATTGGAAAAAGGCACAATTCATCTCTAGTACAGAGGCGAGTTCATGATGAAGTATTTTCTAGCTGTTTCACTCTTTGTGGCCTTCGTGGCTGTTGTCCGTGCTGACGAGTTGGCGGAGTTGGCAGACGATCCTGGTGTTATGGTAAGTAATAACGTTTTGTTAATCCATAACTTTGAAATACAAAAACGGCCATGCATTTCTTTTTTTTTTTAGTAGATAATATTTTACAATATAAAACAATTTAATACCGTCTGTTTGGATACTCGTGATGTTAAATTATTTTTACTTTGGACTTCTACAACCGAAGACAAATGTAGTTGAACGCTCACTGTTGCAAATAGAAATTTCTCCCCTATTTACGCGAAAACTTTGTATTATAAAGTTAGTGTCTTTGACTATGACTAAAGATCCCCCCTTGTTCCCAGTCCCACTCTCATAGGTGTACAACGTGACAAAATGGCGTCCACCACCCCCGAAGCAGATCCGAGAACTTCAGGTCTTGCAAGGACCCAAAAGAGCTGACATTGCTAGAGATCGGATACTTAAAACCACTAAGAGATTTATTAATATAAGAGGTTAATAAAACTCACCTTACTTACTGTTTTGCCATTTTTGTCGAGCATAATATTGAAAAAAGTAGCATAATTTGAAAAACGAGCATAATTTGAGCATAATTTGGATAAAAACGAGCAGTGCTACTAGCATAATATGCCAGTTTTACTAGCACAATCGACTCGAGCCTACCCCCCCCCCCCCCCCCCCCCTCCGGGATCCGCCGTAACAAGGTTGCACCTCGTTTGGTGGTAATGTGGTTGCGACCCAACATTGAGACGGGGAGGGGGGGGGGGGGGGGGGAGTTAATTATGTCGATCGTGCCAACACTTCTGTCTTAGGTTGTAGCTTATTATTGTTATTGTTATTAGTGTATCATTTTCCTCCTTATCATTGATGCTGCATAGCTTTTCACCTCAATATTTCTATAACGCGAAACATATTATTGGGCATTGTGTTATCGTATCTGTTATGAGGTATTTGATTCCTTTTAATTGTTTCAGCAATGCCAGAAAGATCTCTACAAATGCTTCAAGGATGGCAACAGTACTAAAAAGGAATGCTTGGTGTCGTACAAGAACTGCATGGCAACACTTATCCCCACAATGCCGTACTTCGTGGTAAGTTCACTGGAAAATTGTATCCATTATATACATTACATTGTCATAGTACTTCTAGGATTCGTCTATTTTAGGAACAGCATGCACAATCAGAGTGATAGATTGCTAGGTTCGACTTACTAGCAACCAAGTATACATATGATATATGGGCCTTTATTATATGGCAAACTGGTCCACGATGAAAAGGAGCATTCTGATTGGTTCCCTGAGCGGTCCGAATTTTGCAATACGGAGCGCAAAGACGGACCGCTCACGAACTCATTTCGCCAAATTCCTTTTATGAAACATTGAACAAAAGAAAAACTGTTTTCTATTAAGTAGAAAAAATTTTCCTTGTGTCTGGCGAACAATTTTGGTTAAACTTTTCACAAAGTGGCCTGAAAAATGCAAGAATATGCTTAGCTTTGGCGCGCGCGCGTTAGCCGAGAATGGTTGCACTAATTTCTCAGCAAATTTTTTAAAAAGCCATTATAATAAAAACTTTATTGAACTGGCTTGTTCGGTCCGTATTGGGAAATATTGGTCTCGTTCCTTTTTGCAAGTTTATAGACCTCGCCTTCGGCTCGGTCCATAAACTATTTTACCATCATCGCCATTTTAATATGATATAATTTATTAATTGTTTGACATATTTATTTGCAGACTCTGTGTAAGAAAGATCTGAGTTGGTGCGTTAGTCATGCGCAGGGAATTAAAATGCAGGCTGGTTGTTTTGTTGACTTCGCCAAATGTTTGAAGAACCAGGGACCCACTCCCGTCACCTATGCCCCAGACTCCCGCGCAATGGATGCGCCCGCGCCCACCCGCAGTCCAGCGGAGGTATGTTGTACGACACATGTCGGAAGCTTTTTTCTTTGCTAAACAATTAATTTTGCTACTTCTATGATAATAACCAGGAGAAAGGTTATGGATATCCATGGCCAACCTAATGTCGTACCCAGATCCCACTCTGTCTGACACTGAAAAGTGAGATCTGGTAAAGTTCGAAATTACGCCGATTATATATTGGATACTACTTAAAATATCGTCTTATTCTAATGTGTGCTGTGATTGGCTCTCGCTACTGAAACATTTTCGCATATTCGAAGGAACGCTAGAGATTTCCGTAGCCTGTCGGAAGAACAACTAAACAGTATCAACAGTCCCTTTTCTTTAAAACGATTCCCGCAAAGCTTCCTTTTCTTTTGCTTTTAAGCAAAGTTTTCCAGACCTCTGTCTCCAAGAATTCTCAGAATAACTCCGTCGAGTTCCAGGAATTCATCCATGTTTATTCGATCACAACAGACCTAAGGACAACTAAGAACGACGGGAAGGCCGGTATGTCGGGCCTTGAAATCGAACTTTACCAGATCTCCCTTTCGCGTGGCAGAGGGTGATCTGGGTACGAGATTATGGCCAACCATTATATTCAAACGACTTAGAATACAGTCGAACCCCTATTAAGCAGCCACCTATCAAACGGCCAAACCCTATTAAACGGCCAGCTATCACTAGGGGTTCCACTGTATGTATATTTTGATTCTTTATCTGAATGTTAAATTGACAGAATAATGAAACTTTTTTATTTATAGTTAATTTCAGCTGAATTGATTTTTTTTGTTATCGACAACTGTTTCTATGATCGAAAACTGGTGTATACAATGTAAACTTATTTTTCCATACTACTATTTTAAACCAGATGTATCACTGTGTTGGCGCTGCCCTGCCCCCCCCCCCCCCCCCCCCCCCCCTGACTGTGTTTATGTATCGTACTCCAGCAATGTAGAATCGACCTGTTTGGCTGTATGATAGCTGGCAAAGAGAAGGTCGTATGTCAGAAGAAGTACAGATCCTGCATGGCTGGGCTGCTACCGACTGCACCACCATATTTAGTAAGTACAGTCAGCTGAAAAATCATAATCATAATCTCATCGTACTAGAGAAGAGATAAGAGCCGGCAGCGGTGAGCCATCAGTGGCCGGTTGTTCAAATCACGATTAAGCTAAGCCAGGATTAGCGTGAATTTTGATTTCAGTTTTGTAACTTTTCAGTGACTTTTTCTGTTTATATTTTTTGTCCTCATTCAGTTTTGACTTTGACTAATGTCAAACTCTACAAAATGTTAGCAGTGACAATTGGTTTTTACAAAGAAAATTCGAACTACAATGTATATTTCTGTTCTTGTCATCCCTCTAGATGCTTGTTTTATTTGTTTTTTGTTTGTCTGTCTGTCTGTCTGTCTGTTGTTTGTTTGTTTGTTTGTTTGTTTGTTTCAACTACCAAAAGCTATTCCAAGGCAATCATTTGTAATCCATCCATGGAGTTATGTTAAATAATGTGAATTGCCGTTAAATTAGTATTACTTTGTAAGTTGTATTGTTAATAACAAGAGAGGATGATCTAAGAGAACACATCCCCCATACATGGGCCTCTTCCAATGTTAATCTTTTTCAATCTAATTTTAGCGCGTGGTCATACTGCGCTGCTATTTTAAGGAAGACACCTGATTGGTCAGTTGTAATGACGTAATGAAATTTAAGAAACGCGATCACATCTTTATTTACGATTTCAGTAGTAGATGGACGTCAACACGACGGCGAGAAAAATATTGGCAATGACATGGGGACGAGAACTAAAATAACTTTCACAGCGTGGCGCAAAGCTTAAAATGGATTCAAAAAAACTATCATGGGGCATGGGGATGTGTTCTCTTAGATCATCCTCTCCTGTTAATAATTAATATAGAAGCTGACCAGAAATGCTGTGTAGCTTTTTATGTTCCCAAATTATGTCGATCTATTTTATTTGTTTTGTTTTGATTTGTTTCTTTCTTTCTTTTTACCAGATAGCTTGCAACAATTTCTTAAAGAAGTGTATGAGCAGTGCTTCAGATATGCTGGACAAAGCGGAGTGTTTTAAAAAGTATGCCGCATGCCTAAAAAAACAAAGGACTCAGCGGTACACCCAGCGGTCCCAGCGAGCTTGTAATGGACGCCAATGACGATGGGGAGCCTGGATACTCAGGCTGGGTAACCACGCTCGTGATGTTAACTGTTGCTAAATTATTTTTATTTGAACTCCTTATACCTATGATAATGGTTATTGTTATTATATCAGTTCCTCCTTGTCATGATCATTATTGCTAAATAGTTCTTCAGTCAGTTTCATAATATGGTAAATGAATTACCAGCACTGCTTTAAAAAGGCATTATCAATTAGAACATACTTTATATTAAATTCTGGAAATATATAACAGACCGATGATAACAATAATCTCCAAAATTAACTGATACCCAGAATTTCTGATGCGAAACGTATATATTTGGCATTGTTTTTTCTTATTTATTATAATTTGTAAGAATCATTGTTTAACAACTAGTTTTAATGTATTATTTATAATTGTAATTTTTAATTTAAGTAAAGTACATTATTTGCAAGGCCTGGGGTTTTTACCGTGTTAAATAAAGCTACTACTACTACTACTGCTGCTGCTGCTGCTATAATACGAAACAATATCAGTTTCAATTTCGTTATGTTTCAGCAATGCCAGAAAGATCTCTACAGCTGCTTCAAGGCTGGAAACAGCACTAAAAAGGAATGCTTGGTGACGTACAAGAACTGCATGGCAGCACTTATCCCTACTATGCCGTACTTCGTGGTAAGCTCACTGGAAACATGGTGTCTGTTTTAGGAACAGTAATTATCTTATTTCTCACTTATTTTTGCGCGTACTTAATTTCGCGAACAACTGCCATATTTTGCAATAATTAAATTTCGCTATTTTACTTGAATTCTCGCAAAGGGTATTAAACAAACTGTAATCCCAATTTAAAACATCCGTCATTCATGATTAACAATACAGCACATTATCAACTGGTTTATCAGGTTATTCACAGCTTTAATTGTTTGACATATTTATATTTGCAGACTCTGTGTAAGAAAGATCTGAGTTGGTGCGTTAGTCATGCGCAAGGAATTAAAATGCAGGCTGGTTGTTTTGTTGACTTCGCCAAATGTTTGAAGAACAAGGGACCCACTCCCGTCACCTATGCCCCAGACTCCCGTGCTATGGATGAGCCCACTCACAGTCCACTGGCGGTATGTTGCACGACACATGACTGAAGATTTTTCTGTTGTTTTTTTTGTTAATAAAAACAATTATTTTGCCACTCCTACGATAATAGATTTGTTGCTGGCTTTCGTCTGGTGGTTGGCGTACGTCGTCGTAATTACGAGGGTGAGATCGGGAGAAAATTAGGGACACCTGACTATTAAGACTATTAAGCAAAAAAAAGACTATTAACACACAGACCAAACACAGACAACGGTACACGCGGTTTAATTTATCTTTCTTCTATAAAAGCCATATGGTACAAGTAGTTTATGAAAAGTAGTTTATGAGTAAACGAGCAAAACATATACCCTTCTCGACATTTTCAGGCCATTTTCTCTATTGTCTGGCGCACGTTTCCCTAATTAGATTTCAAATTTAGCGCCGGCAGCTCAATAAAAGTCCCGGATGTGTCGCTGCATTCTGGGCGATGCGACTTAGAATGTAGCTTTGTTTTTCTTGTTGTTTGTATCTTGTTTTTGTTTGTTCATCTTTTTTTCATATTTAGGAATATTAGTTTAAATTATCACTGTTTGATCTGAGATTCCTCATCTGAATATTAAAGTGATAGAAATGTTTAAGGAACGGAATCTTATTATCCGAAATTATGAGCTGTTGTTGCCTTTCCGAAAATCCTAGCTGACCTTCTTCATACCCAAAACCACATTTTTATCTCTCTGAAAGCAACAGGCATTAAATGCCCCATGTTTACAAATGTTCGAGGTTACATTTCACTGAAAAAAAGTCTTCCATCATACATATATTCGAATACCTGGGGTAGGGGGGGGGGGGGGGTAGTGATTATAGTGATTATAGGCCTGCATAACAGAATATTTATTATTTATTTTGCAATATATATTTAATATATCCATTGATTTCTCTTTTTAGCAATGCCAGATCGATCTGTACGACTGCAACAACAAAGGAGACAAGACATCTATGGAGTGTTTGGCAGACTACAAGACTTGCATGGGTCAACTCATTCCTCCTTACGTGGTAAATGACTATTTTGATTTGTTTATACTAATTCTTATGAAAATAGTGAAATTAAGGCAAACTACACCTAGTAGAGTGATTCTGTTCGACATGACAGGCGTACTGTATATCACTCTATTTTCAATTATTTTTGCTAAAACAAAAATAGGCAGTTTTGAAGAAAGAATAAAACCCTTGGACGATTAGGATTGGATATCCCATAGTTTAATTTTATATGTTGATGGCTAAACGTCCTTTTCGTATTGTATAAAGTTGGTGATCTGAACCCATTTTAATATTTCAAATTGAATACTTCATAACTTACGTGTTTCTCTATTTTTAGGAAACGTGCAACAAGAAAGCGAAGACGTGTTACGCTAATGCTCCAGGCATCTTTGACAAAGCAAAGTGTGCTGCTGACTACGCTAAGTGTTTGACAAGCGGAGGTCCAGATGAGGCATAAAATCAACATAACAATTGTACCTTTATGTGTTGTACATATAAGGACCTAAGAATAAACCAGAATTGAAACCAACGCCAGTGATTGTCTTTGTCATTGTCATTGTTACTTTAAATAGAACAGACACTATATATACCGCAAGCTTTCGATATAACCCTACTCCGCAGAAAATACCGCTCCACACTTGGTTCTCTGGCAAGTTTTTATTCTTCATGTGCCCAAGAATTGAACGTCGTGAAAGTGGATAAACTTCTATCATATTTCTTCAGGGTTCGGACCTTTTTCCTTTTCATATAAGCTCATGGTATAAAGCGTATGAGAGAAAAGTGAGGCTCTGATCACTTAGGAGATATTTGATTTTGATCTTCAACCAAATTCCCCCTATTACTACAACGGGAACTATTAGCGAAATCCACCGTGAGAAAAAAGGTGGAGACTGGTACATTTACCCATAATTCTTAGCGAACGAAAACCCGAAAAACGCTCATAAATTAAAAACGCACAGAAAAGTTTTAAAAACTTCAAACCTAGCAACAACAACAACAACAACAACATTTATTTTTGTACTCTCTCAAATAAAATTACAATTTACAATTTTTTATTATTATAATAGTAGAGTACTGGCTGCCTGAAATAACCATAGGGGCTAGACGAGCCAGGCAGCCAGTTATTTATTAAGTATTGATAAGGAATAAATGGACAGACAGGAAAGCACCAAAATAAACATGTATACACACACTAGCACACATACGCACATACACACACATAGCATTAATAACATTAAGATAGCAAGCAGCAAAGCTAAAATTCTATAATTTAATATTCTAAGCAAGTCCAGTAAGAGATGTTAATAGTTATCAATGAAATCAAGTTTTAATTTCTTTTTAAATTGAGGAGGTGAAAGAAGTTTAGTGCTTTCATCAAGGGAATTCCAAACTTTCGCACCTTGAAACCTAATATTAAATATTCCATAGTTAGTTCTTGCTTTGGGAAGCGAGTAGCATACACAATGTTGTTAATACAGGGACGAATTTCGCAAAAGTATGGCTTTCAGATGTGCCTATTGGTTGTGTTAAGTTCGCAAGGTATTGTGGTAAAATGTACAGCCGCCATCTTTTTTCTTACCGTGGATTGGGAATACATGGTTGGAGACCATTTAAGACAATTTGTATATAAGACTTACAGTATCTCGTAACCTTTGTGGCACCAATGACGAGGTTATTATTCAAATAACCCTAAGCATACATATTTTTCAACGCCTCAATTTTTCATTTTCTTTGGCATTCTACAGGCCTAGTACAATAATCACCTGTGTAAATATGTATTATTTCAACAAAATTCAAATATTTAAAAAAAAAAACATTCAACCATTTATAATCCGAAATAATTTACATGTTTTACCTGAATTGTGAAAGAACAAACTGAACTTGAAAATATATACAGTGGAACACACCCGTTAATACGACCACCCTGTTATTACGACCACTTTTTTGCGGCCCGAACAAAAGCCCACTCATTTTCTTATCTGAAAACCCCGTTAATCCGACCACCCCGTTGTTACGACCAACGACCACCTTTTGGAGTCCCCAGTCGTTATTTTCTTTATTAAATTACCCCATTAATACGACCAGTCAAAATGTCTGGAGAGGCTTCTGAATGAAAACAGACACAATCTGACAAAGAATAACGCATTTTAGTGAATGTTGTCCGGCAAATTTGTTAGTGATTAGCATGTTCAATTTATAGCGGAATTGAGGTATAGTTGTTATGGCATTATTTAGAAGGGAGTAGCAGCATAGTTTGACCCCACCACGTTAATACGACGACCCCGCTAATACGACCACATTTTCATGGCCCGAAGGTGGTCGTATTAACGGGGTTCCACTGTACCTTCATTAAAGAGCAAAACAACTAGAAATAATTACTAACAAATGTTCGTCTAAATAAAAAACATTCTGTAGGTTTCACCCATTTTCACACTAGAGACGGGAAAACTCGTCTTGACAGAAAACTCATCTGACGGATTTTTCGTCCTAGTGTGAATTCGAGACGAGTCTAACTACTTGTCAATTTCACTTTGAAGCTGAGGCGTGGTTACCTTTCCTTATTTCTAAGACGAGTTATCCGTCACAGACGGGAAACTCGTCTTAGAAATCCGTCTAAAGCGACGGAAAAGTAGACGGGTAAAATCAGACGAGTTACCGTGTATAAAATTATAACCGTCCGTTTCATGCTAGGACGAAACTTGTCTGAGACGGATAACCCGTCTCAGACGAGTTTCCCGTCTCTAGTGTGAAAACGACCATGAGCATATAGACCTTATTCATAAATGGCCGCCCTCCAATTTTGTGTTTGGCTAGCTTTTCAAATTAATGAAGACTGCAAGATATATAATCTTTAGAAGTTTGAGTATTTTTGGTTAAACGGCTGCAAAGTTAAGGCTCATTCAAATTTAAGACATTTGCATACTTTAGGAACTTTCAACCTATATCCTAAAAGGCCTCGCTTTCAAAATTGAAAAGGATATAAATTCTCCTCAATTATGAATATGGCCTTAAAACTACACATAACGATCTTTCTGGTTATTCAATTCATTCTTTAGTTATGAACATTTAAATTTTGGCAACACTGCTCCTGGATAGGTTGTGATTTCCCATACAAATATTTCAGTTACATTTGAATGAGCCATAGCTTTGGAGTCGTTGAACCAAAAAGCTCAAACTTCTCAAGAGAATTAATACATTTTTAGTGCCTTTTAATGCAACTTAGCCAAACAAAAACCTAGCCAAACAAAAAATTGCAGGGCGGCTATTTATGAATAAGGTGTATGAACATAATCTATTCGTCAAATAACTTATCTTATCTGAAGAGTTTACAGGAAATTCGAGAATTGTGAACAAGGTTGTTTCAATCAGTTACCCAAGTTTTTCACATGAGTACAAATTAGCATGAGCTTTTTTTATTTGAAACAAAACCGAAAGGTATTCATACATCAGTACGGGAAACTCAAACGATGCAGTGAAAAGACATGTATCCTCGAAGAATGATAAAAGACTAGCCTGCACACAATAACGGTTAATTTTACAAATGAAAATTTTATTGACCATTCATTTTATGAGCAAGGGTAATCATGTGTTCACAAGAACAATACTACTCCCCCTGTTCATCGATTGGATTGCAGATAGCCATTCATATATACCACCTTCACTCATCCTGAGCCAGTGTGCCTTAGGCCCAGTTCAGACGCCGTACTTCACATGAGCCGAATCGAATTCGATGAATTAAGTTCATGTGAGGTACGGCGTCTGAATCAATTTAGAACGACTGAATGAATTTGGATCGGCTCATTCGTTCTTCCCGCCTGGCTCAGCCCGGAATAACGGCTGTGGACCGGCTTTGATTCAGACGCCGAACTTCACATGAGCTGAAACAAATGCATGAATTATTATAATGTATTTTTCAATATAACAGCAATTTTCCCCTATTAATTTAAGTTCGGCTGAATTAAGCTCGGCGTCTGAATCAATTCAGCCGGTCTAAATTAATTTGGGTCGGCCTAAATTCGAATTCGATTCGGCTCATGTGAAGTACGGCGTCTGAACTGGGCCTTACTGGTCGTCTTCAGGAGCTCATGGGCTCCTCTTCTTCTAACACTTAACAGCTTTTCTCCAAAACACACACACGTCTTTATAGAACCCAACACGTCGCTCGGAAGAGTGTAAATTGATTGAAAGTAATTTTGTCTTAATGTACTTTCTTTAGGGCCTCCACAGACTAGAGAGATAGTTGTCGACAACTATTTAGTTGTCGATCATAAAAAGTTGTCGATAACGAAAAAGCCAGTGTGTGAAGCTAGTTGTCGATAACTTAGTCCCTTAGTTATCGACAACTAGCTTCATACACTGGCTTTTTTGTTATCGACAACTTTTTATGATCGACATGCAACTAAATAGTTGTCGACAACTATCTCTCTAGTCTGTGGAGGCCTTTAGAAAATGCAAAAAGATTAATTACTAAATGTAAATTGACTTGCTCAGCAATTTACTGCGCGTGAATTACTGCACGTAAATGAAATCGAATTATTTTAATATTGTAAAAATATAAATATACCAGAACTCTCTTGTATTTGCTTTTTTACAGCTATACATCAAACATCTGCTTTGATAAAGGTGAAGAGTGAATTCGGAGCTTTAATTGTTAATTTTTGTTGATACGGTACGCCGGTCAAGGTCTTGGCCTGGACTACTAAAAACTATATGGGGATAACAAATTGAATTCCGATTTTAACGCAGCACGGATACATTAATACAGAAAATTAAATATCATTATCCTCTGGTAACCTTAACCAAATATTTAAATAGTGGTTGCAAAATGAGGTATTCCAGTTTCACTTGCTCACACTTTCCAAACAATCCAAAACGTTAATAATGTAATAATATAGGAGCATATTATGCTCCTGAACAATGACAATTCTATAGGAATAGATTATGCAGTGCAAATATTAACAGTATAAAACCAGACATCATCAATTGGTATAAAGAATGAGTGAATTTCATTGGTTCTTTACAAGTCGTATTTCACTTCATTGACCAAAATTATATTCAGTTGTTCAATTACACCTGTCCAATCAACTGCAGACTTTTGATAATAGGACAACTGTGACTGGCCAGTGTATTTTATTTGTTCTACAAAGGTTTAGGCTTTTGTGATTCGACTGAAGTCTGAGTAAACGTAGAGGACTGACAAAGTAAACATGGTATTGCTCAGCTATTGGTATAATAATAGTAATAGGACTTGCCATTCCCCAATTCCTGGAATAATCGTGCTCGTAATTTGAAATAAACGAGCTCCATGGCCAATTTTGACATTACTGACTCCGTCACTCCCTGCATTGTTTCAAATTGTTACTTCCTCGCCATCCTGTTACGATTATTTACCAGCAGCATGTGACATTTACTTTTGAAATAAATTAAAGCATTTACTTGTAATCAGATGTTAACACTTGTAGTTACACTTTCATATTTTTGTTAGCATTTAACAACAATACTGAATAGCCAGAGCTGCTAAAGCTATAGCTAATTTCTTTTACAAACTAACGCCTCATTTATTCGACAAAGTTTCAAGCTTTTGTGCTGGATGGACGTCTGAGTAAACATTGACCCATTGTTCAGTCTTTATAAGCAATGACCTTGCGGTGGAAAAAAGCACAATTTATCTCAGTACAGAGGCGAGTTCATGATGAAGTCTTTTCTAGCTGTTTCACTGTTTGTGGCCTTCGTGGCTGTTGTCCGTGCTGACGGGTTGGCGGAGTTGGAAGACGATCCTGGCAAATTACAGGTTATTGTAAGTAATAGTTTTTGTAAACCATAAAATAAAAAACCGCTATACATCTTGTGCGGATAGAGAGTATTCTGTTAACTGTTTGCTGTAAATAAGTCAGCCAGTTTTATTTTTTCATATAATTTTATTGATGTAAGGCGCAGTGAGTGTTAGAAATGCGGCATATAAAAACTTAGGTATTATTAGTATTATTTTTATTGTTATTTGAAGATTATAAGAAGGAGTATATCAAATCCTCTTTATCATTTATTATCAGTTATCTTTATTGTGTTACATAATTTTATTTTATCTCAGTTTTAAACTATGTCCGATGAATTGTGGCATTATCAATTACAACAGATTTTATATTGCATTCTGGAAAGATATAACAGACATGATAACAACAATCTTCTTTCCGTCGATTTGAAGGAAAGCCAAAATTAAGGATACCCAGAATTACTGATGCGAAACGTATATATTTGGCATTAATTTTTTCTTAAAATCAGTTTTAATTTAATTCTTTTTGTTTCAGCAATGCAAGAAAGATCTCTACAACTGCTTCAAGGCTGGAAACAGCACTAAAAAGGAATGCTTGGTGGCGTACAAGAACTGCATGGTAGCAATGGTCCCTACTATGCCGTACTTCGTGGTAAGTTCACTGAACAATTGTATTCGTTATACACTTAGGCCCAGTTCAGACGCCGTACTTCACATGAGCCGAATCTAATTGGATGAATTAAGTTCATGTGTAGTACGGCGTCTGAATCAATTCGGAACGCTGATTGAATTCGGATCGGCTCAGCCGTTCTTCCCGCCTGGCTCAGCCGGGAATAACGGCTGTGGACCGGCTTTGATTCAGACGCCGAACTTCACATGAGCCGAAACAAATGCATGAATTATTATAATGTATTTTTCAATATAACAGTAATTTTCCCCTTTTAAAATAAGTTCGGCTGAATTAAGCTCGGCGTCTGAATCAATTCAGCCGGTCTAAATTAATTTGGGCCGGCCTAAATTCGAATTCGATTCGGCTCATGTGAAGTACGGCGTCTGAACTGGGCCTTACACTCTTTTTCTTTATATAAGAACGTCTAATTTTCGAGCTGAGGCTGAACCAAGACCGAATGTTCTTATTTTTTGGGGCGATTTCAGCCTGACAGCGTTCTTAACATATTCTTAGCTAAGTTACATGGTATAGAATTGCACAAAAAATATTCGAACGTGACTATGAAAATAGGCATAAAAATGGTATTAACATTTTATGTGATAGAAACTCATGTTGTTACTATAAAAAAATGTGCATGAAGTATTTTGATTTGAACTGCTTATTCACTGAGATATGTGAAATGTTACATTTTGTTAATTTTTTGAAAGGATACTGGAATATTGTATTTAGCTGTATTTAGAGCTCAATGCATGAAACAAGTGAATACAAATGTTCTTAGCTAAGTCCCAACCTGGCTGTTCTTAGTATGTTCTTAAAATTTTGGTCAAATTCAGCCTCAACGTTCTTATAAAAAAGGCTCTTATAAAAAATAAAAATAAAAAGAGTGTATTACATATATAGTGCTTCAAGGATTCGTCTATTTTAGGAACAATAATTAGCACAGTGCATGAGTAATAGTTTGCTAGGTTCGACTTACAAGCAACCAAGTGTAAATAAAATGTATCCATTATTTATTTCAAGTTCACGGTTTCATCCGAAAAAAAATTGTGTATTTTACCATCCATT
This sequence comes from Desmophyllum pertusum, assembly GCA_029204205.1. Classification (NCBI taxonomy): domain Eukaryota; kingdom Metazoa; phylum Cnidaria; class Anthozoa; order Scleractinia; family Caryophylliidae; genus Desmophyllum; species Desmophyllum pertusum. The sequence goes on from MU825879.1 coordinate 2,112,537, forward strand.
TAATATCAGATACTTGATTAATTGTTTGACATATTTATTTACAGACTCTGTGTAAGAAAGATCTGAGTTGGTGCGTTAGTCATGCGCAAGGAATTAAAATGCAGGCTGGTTGTTTTGTTGACTTCGCCAAATGTTTGAAGAACAAGGGACCCACTCCCGTCACCTATGCCCCAGACTCCCGCGCAATGGATGCGCCAGCACCCACTCGCCATACAGGGGTGGTATGTTGTACGACACATGTCTCAAGCTTTTTCTTTTATTAATAAAAATATATTTTACCACTCCTATCATAACAACGTTGTTGCTTGCTTTCGTCTGTAATTGCAAGGATCATAATTTGATTCTGTTTAGAGAACGAATCTTATAACCAGAATTTACGTGCTACATTAGAAATAAAAAATCATATTAAAATCCTACCAGGCATTTTTTTTCCGTACCCAAAACGACGCTTTTATCTCTCCGAAAGCAGCAGGCATTAATTTCTTCAAACGTTCTATAGGTGACATTTTACAGAAGAAAACAATGCTATACTACACGTTTATCCCAATATCTAAAGTGATTATAGGCCTGAATAACAGATATTCCACCGAAAATAGTTGTATCTTGAAAAATATCACTGAGAAATCATTATTTATTTTGTATTTATTAAAATCTATCCATTGATTTATTTTTTTAGCAATGCCAGATCGATCTGTACGACTGCAACAACAAAGGAGATAAGACAACTATGGAGTGTCTGACAGACTACAAGACTTGTATGGCTCAACTCATTCCTCCTTACGTGGTAAATGACTATTTGGATTTGTTGATTCCTAGTTACGAAAACACCTGCAGCAAACCATGGTAACCTGCGTTTTGCGTTTTTTGCCAATGCGAGAAAGGAGTGAGCGATGAAAGCATTCATGTCGGATAACAAAGAGCCGCTTGCATTATTACGTTGTATCAGTAACGATAGTGAAATTGAGAGAAACTGCACCTAGAAGAGTAATTCTGTTCGACTTGACAGACGCACGATATATCACTATTTATTATTATTTTTTTTTTTTGCAAAAACAAAAAGGGAAGCAACCGGCCTCAAAACGGGAAAAATAAGATCAGAAAGAATAAGACACTAAAGAAATAATAATAAGCTATGAAAAACTTGGATGGTTAGGATTGGAAACCTCGTAAGAGTTAAATTTCTTCCCTGCGCGCTTCATCTTGTACATTAGCTGGTGACTAAGCCCTTTTAAGGTCATTCCATCGGAATAGAACTTACAAAAGATTTTCATTCAAACTTTGCCTATTGGTTGTTTATCTTAAGGGAACTTAAATTTTGAAATAAAAAAGGGGGGTCCCGGTATTCGTTTAGGAGCAGGCGGACCTTGTATATACCCCATAATTCCTTATAATATCAGCTTCCAGAAACGTTTTTACTAGCTAAGTTCACGTTTCCGGTGATTATTTATTATTCTGCAATAGAAATTAGTCTATATTTATTTTATAGAAATAAGGTGATTACTAGACTCAAAATAAGAGAAAAAATTGATAGGCCACCGTACTCGTTTACGAGAAAATGACGATTTATCTCTCTGGCGAGCTTAGCCGTAAAGGAAAAGCCGCCATTTTCTTTATGCGCGCGCGCTTATTACGTGTGAAATCATGCGCAGTAAGGATGCGCAATGCAATACTAAGGAATCACCTTAATGTTTCCATTTGAATACTTCATTGAATGTTTCTCTATTTTTAGGAAACATGCAATAACAAAGCGAAGGTGTGTTACGCTAATGGCGAAAGCATCTTCGACAAAGCCAAGTGTGCTGTTGACTACGCTGAGTGTTTGACCAATGGAGCTAGTGAAGGGCCAGATGAGGCATAAAAGCGACGTAACAATTGTACCTGCTTGTACATGTAGGGACCTAAGAATAAAGCTTATTTGAAACCAACGCCAGTTATCGACTTTGTATTTTGTATTCATTGTAACAATTAGAAACAAACTCTACATACAGCTGTTTCGAGAAAGGTTGTCGGAAAAAGCGCACGCGACAATCCCGAAAGGTATTGTAGGTAGTTTTAAGTTCACGGTTCCTTGACTTCAGCATTTCAGGGAAATCTGAGAAAATGACAAGAGACACCATGGACGTATGTTTGCGAGTGCTAAAAGAAGGCAACAAAAGTAGGCATCGCGGGTTTGATGTATTTATTTGACTTATTAAAATTCATTGATAATATCCCAGATTACCTTTCAGGATTGTCGCGTGCGCTTTTTTCCGACAACCTTTCTCGAAACAGCTGTATACAACGAAAACTCTCGATGATACCCTACTCCGCAGAAAAATATCGCTCCGCGCCTGGTCTTCTAGCCAGTCAGTTTATTCGACCCGTGTACAAATGTTAAACGTTCAATTCGGACCTTTTTTCTTTCTTGCAAACGCACCTCAGGCATAAAGCGTACGAGAGAAAAGTGAGGCGCTGACCAGTTGGGGGATAATGATCTTGATATTCCATCTAATTATCCGTATTAGTACAATGGGATATATTAGTGCAATAGGGAATGCATGGAAGGAGGCTAACTTCAAAACTGAGGAGAAAATCTTGAATTTCATTTTACAAAATTGTCAAAAACAAACAGCACCACTTGAGTAGAGCTCGATAGCTTCCATTTGATGAATGGTCATACTTGGGTTTCATCCCCAGATTCAAAAAGTACAACCACATTTAATGACTCAAGATTTGACTCTGGGAGTGAAAGGGTTAAGCTATCTCGTAATCTTAACGTTTGTGACAAGGCACAACGCGATTATTTTTCAAGTAACCCTATGAGTATACGTTTTTTCAACGCCTCAAACTTTCATTTTCCTTGGCATTTTACAGTACTGATATTTAAAAAAAAAATACCAAAACATAAGGACCTGTGACAACCCATGAGGGAAACATATGACAGATTCGATGGTTACCAAAAAATATAACAAAGAAGCTAAGAGTGTAAACGTGCAATAAAAATGACCACAGCTTTACATAATCTATACTTCAAATCGCTCATTTTATCTGAAGATCAGGTTTACTGGAAATTTGAGAATTGTGAACAAGGCTGTTGGCTGTTAATCAGTTACCCTAGTTTTTCACATGAGTACAAATTAGATGCGCTTTTTATATTTAAAACAAAATTCAATCAATGGTTCCGAAAAGTATTCACACATCAGCATGGGCAGCCCCCCCCGGGGGGGGGGGTACTTGACCCATGTTTGGGTATAGGGGTGCCGCTGAGGGTTTGAAAACCTGACCCTGTTTAGGACAAAAAATAAAAATAAAAATACCTAAAATACCTACCCTGTTCAGGGCAGAGATTCCAAAAACCATACCCTGTCCAGCGGCACGTCCCCGTATAGGCCACATAAGGGAGCAGCCCCCGGGGGGCAGCCCAAGCAACGCAGTGAAAGCACATGAATCCTCGAAGAATGATAAAAGACTGCACCATTATGATTGTTCAAAATAACATTTTATTGACCATTAATTTATGAGCAAACGTACTCGTGTTCAGTTACACAAAAACTATACTACTCCCCTGGATTGGATGCTAATACAATACAGATATCCATTGGACACGACACCGCCTCCTCACTCATCCGGGCCAGGCTCGCCTTACGTCCATAGCTTATAGAACTCATCACGTCGCTCAGAAGACTGTTAATTAATTAACTGAAAATAATTTTTATTTCTGTACCTCCTTTAGAAAATACATAAAGATCGCTTACTAAATGCAAATTGACTTGCTGAGTAATTTACTGCGCGTGGATACTGTTTTGAGATGAAATCCGGCGAATTATTTTAATCTGGTAAAAAATATACATATACCAGAACTAATTCATTTCCCAGCCCACCCATAAATAAAGATACTACTACCCACCTAAATTAATAACATTGTTATTGACAAATATGACTGTACGCTTTTAGCAAAACTATCTACATATAGTGACGTCTAATTTAGTTGAACGCTGTACTTTGAGATTATGTAGTCTATAAAGTAGTATTTATTGCTCTTGAATTCACTGGAAAAATGAATGTTAATTCTAATTTGTCTAACTGGTATTCTTAACCCCGTATACAATGTCGTTGCGGACTTCGTACCTTTATTAATGTTTAATTTATCGTATATAAATAAAACTATAATGTTTATGTTGTTATAACTCGCAATGTTATGGAGGACAAATTTGACTCAATTTCTGCTTTGTTATTTTACTTTAAGCTAATATGTAAATTTCGTGTATGCTTGTTTACAACTGTAAATTAAACATTTGGAAAAGGTGAACAGTGAACTCAGAGCTTTGTTGACAATTATTAAATTATCCCATTAACGTTTAGAGAAATAATAACATTAACTTTGAGCTTCTATCCAAAATTTCCAAAATTCGTCACCCTGCCTTAACATGGGATAAGAATTGATTGCCTCTTACATGTATTGTGCTATAGCAAAGATATGGGTGACGACACCTATTGTTATTTAAAGTTTGACAACCTAGAACTAACTAAAATACAAAAACAATGTTTGTAAACAGATACCTTTCTAAGCCTATATATTTCCTATTATGAGCCTATGCACTGTTTTGCGCGTCTCAACAGCGATTTCGTCACTGTGTCTATTGGACTGGTTTTGCCATTATACTGCATTGTTACAATTTTATATTAAGTTCATGAATGATCTCTATGAAAATGTTTTAAACTTTCGTTTGATGATCCTGATGAGACAACAATCGTTGCCGTTTACATCCGGGTAACCCTTGTCGTTGTAGCTCTCCAGGACCGCATTCATGTCTTGCCAGCGGTCATTAAATTGTTGCAATTCTCCTTTAACGGCTTTCTGCGATGGTCCATCAAGGATGTCACACACGTCTCCACCAAGCCGATTAACACGATCCACTTTGACTTGCATGGGAGGCTTTTCTTCTAATTTAATCTAAAAAAAAAAAAAAATACATTATCAAAATTACTCTAGTGATCAATATAGTCTTCCATGTGTCAAGTCTACACTCATAGGCTTCCGTAGCATGAAACGGATTATTGCGACTCCCTGGATGGAATGTTAGTTATAACACTGCCGGAGATTAGCCAGGCTTCTGTAGCATGAAGCAACTTGGGGTATTGCGACTCCCATACCAGTTCAAGGTAGGTACTATACTTTCATTGCTACCTTCTGTTTCCAAACGTGTCTCTGTTTAAAAAATAAAGATAAACTGAGACATAGTTTTTTGTGGTATTCTTAGTTCTTAGGTTCTTAGGTGTCCCGTGGGCCTTATTAGGCACGCTAGAAGATTATGACACATTAATAAAGTTGTTGTTGTTGTTGTTGTTGTTGTTGTTATTTACAGTCAACATGTATAATACCTCAGCTCTTTTCTTGAGGTTTTCTTGCTCTTCAGATGGCATATCTTCTTTGTATTCGTTCATTATCCCCTGGCCATCATCAATCCATTTATTAACGGAATCCATCAGGTCATACATCTCCCTCATTTTGTTTTGAGTATTAATTAGCTGCAAAATTTAGAAAATAATACTCTACTGTTAGCCTTGAAATATATGTTTTTTGAAAATATCAATTATATGTTGCTATTGATGAGTTCCTTTTTTGAAAGATTGTGGAGTGAGCTGAGTCCAAGACGACCAAACAAGCTACAACCACACAAGTGGTCACAAGTGTTGGAAAACTTTGTTTTTCGCATATTTTGCCCCTCCCCACCCCTGTTCAATGTTGACAAAACACTTTCAACAAACACATGAGTGCATTTTACCATTTTCCAACATTGAAAGGGGGAACGGGAGTGCTGACACGTATTTAGTAGTTATTACGATCATAATTGTTCAAGGTTGTAGTTCGATAACGTCAGTTTTATTATATTGGCAGTTTTACAACAAAATAACATTTTAAAATAAAAATTTATGATAGATAAAACATCCATTATATTCTCGGCAAAAACGCGCAAACACGTGTTAAGCGCATTCATTCTGGATAGTGTTATGAACTATACAAGACGCAAATATTGTAAATAAGTATTAATATAAAAATCCGTTGTTCGAACCTTTCCTTTTCATCAAGGGCTCTCTTGGCGACGTGGTTCCAGCAGTCGTCAAAATCTTGTAACTGCGCTTGGATTTCCTTGGTCGTTTCTTTATCGCGACCCGACTCCTCCACGAGTTCTTTTCCCAGCTGATGAAGTTTTTGCAATCTCTGCTCTTGTTCCTCAAGTTCCTTTTGAGTGGTCTGTTGGTGAAAAGACAGAGTCTGATTATCCAGCATTGCTCAAGTAGGTCTTTCGTCAGAAGGGATTTAAGGCCGGGACACACTATGCGACAGGTCGCAGCGACAATTTCCTACGTGTGACATGCCCATTTTAATGAAAAATCCTTGCGGCTGCGAACTCAAACAGGTTTGAATTCGTGCGTCATGTCGCAGCGACAAAATGACACAAATCTTCACTGTCGCCAATGCAGTGCACACTAGACGGCAGGTCGTCGCAGAGACCTGTCGCCTACTTTGTCCCGGCCTTTAGCCTAAAGAGGGGCTGAAACTCGAAACGTGAGCTATTTTTTTGGAAGCTTTCCTGAAATATCATATTCACCTTGGACAGCAATACCGTCGACACTGCTCTCGAAGCTGAATATCAAAATTTAGAAAACCTTCGAGTTGGCGAGTTGGCTCCTCCGATTCATTTTATTGGAACATACTTTAACCTTAACCTAACACCAAGTTGACAGACTAAGTATACTTTCAATTTTTCACCCATTCACAATTTTAACTACTAGTCATAATTAGCATTACCTCGAGATGTTCAAGGCTTTCTTTGACTTGTTCTTCGTCGGCAACATCAGTGTTTGATACTCCCTTGAGAGTTTTCTCTTTCTGGCCCAGCCAATTCAGTAAAATTAACTCTTCATCTCGAAACTTCTGCCAGTCGATCATAGCCTTTGTCAGATTTTGGTTCCTGTCCTCGCTCCAGTCCCATGCTCGAGCCCAGCGGCCGTTAACGTCTTTGACTTTGGCTCGTGTTTTGTCGTCCAATTCTGGGTCTTTCAAATCGGTCGCCAGTACTGACGTTACCAAGGAAATGTCACCAACTTCCTGCTGGAATTTCTGTGGGTGAAAATCGTCCATTAGCCAAAACTTGAGTATATGCGATGATATCCCCCAGTTTCCAAGATTTGCGTTTTATGTTCTCACGTTCAGTTTTCGTCCCAAATAAATTGTTAAATTGAATACATTTTTATGTTTAATTAGGACAGACTAGCAATATTTTTTAACGCAAACAGGATTCCTTTTGACGTTTAACAGCTTGGCGAAGATCTCCCAAAAAAGAGGGCCTTGGGTAAAAGAATTTGAAAGATAGTTAACACAATAGCCTCCTTTTTACCTGGTGGTCTTCCAATTGCTTCTTAACAGCCTCGTAGTTAGGACCGAGATCTTTTTCTTTCTCCATCTTTCGTTCGGCCTTTGCCAGCCAGTCGCTCATTTTAGACAGTTGTTGTTTCAAAAGCACTGATTTCTCCAGAGAAAGCCTACGATAAAGAAAAATATACATATAACACCTATAGATCAGTTTGGATCCCTTGGTACTTTAATGATATTACCGAGTTATACCGTGTTAAGACTTTTGTTTACAGTGGGTGACCGTGCATGACACAATCACATTCTGTTCATCGATTGGTTAATTGGTTACATCTATCCATTGATTTTAATTGGCGCAGTGCACATCGGAACAGTCAGAATGCCACGAACACTTTTCTACTGACAATGACATCACTTTGGTCTCCACTGGGCATGGACGTTGAGCCCAATTTTAAGCAATAACGCGACAGATAAATTAGGTTTATTTTTGATAATTCACGTGATAATTGTTCCGTAGATAGTGGTACCACTCACTTTTCTTGATCCCTTTGAGATTGATCAAGAAGGTTTTGCATTCTTTTGTCGACGTTATCCATTCTGTCTTGAAAGTGTTCTTCTTCACCTTTGTCAAAGTACCCTTCGCCTATCATAGATCTGCCTTCATTCAACACTTCATAAGTACGAGACTTCAGGGGCTCGAGATCCTTACGAAATGTCTGTTGAAAACAAGTCAGAAGGAATATGTACCAACGAAGAAAATAACAAAGCAATGTGTCTATTACAAGAAGAGAGCGTAAAAAACGCCATCCCCTTTTCACGACTTCCCTTATGAAACGGAAAAAGTTAACAACTTCAGTGTAATTACTTGGGCTATATACATCTGACATATACTAATTGCAAACATTATTTACAAATAAAAGTTGGCTCACTTTGTGATTTTACAACAAGGACCTGATAATTGTAATGTGCCCTATTAACCCAGTCGAATTTGAATTTCAAAATATGAGGTGGGGAAGGTTGAAAAGTGAAATTAAATGTCCTTGAGTTACAATTAATTATCAGATAGATGTTCATAATGAATCATTTACCTTCTGTTCTTCCAGCTGCGTCACTGCTGTTCCCAAATCCACAGAATCTTTGTTATCATAAACTGGTTTACGGTCCTCTGCATCAGACAGTCCACTTTCCACTTGGTTTAAATTCTTGTTGAGACCAGCAGCCGCTTGGTCATGCTCTGATTGACTGAGGAAACAAAACAATCATATGTACTGAATTAACAATTTGGCCACTTTATGAACGGAAAGTGGCCGGGAACGAGTTATTATATAATTGATGGATTAAAGTGCCTATAACGTTTACCCAGTTATAATGGATTTCGAAAATTTATGTCTGTCTAAGACGTTTTGCGAAGAATAAATCGTATTCTGTGTTTAGTCTTTTTTTTATCAGAGGACAAAATCCCCGAAAAGAGCCCATTTTCCGCCATTTTGAAAACAAAAAGGAGCAATTTATTGAGAGACTGGGCACTAGCTTGTGACGTCAACCCAGTATCACGGCTGCAGAGCTTTGCTTGTTTATCACTTGATTCTCTGTATACCAAACTAGAAATATGCCGGGTAAATGTGTTGCGGGTGGATGTTCAGCCTTCCCAGATTTGCAGAAGGGTATAGTTCTGTATGCTATACCTTCTTTGACGACGATCGTCCCGAAGCAAGGAAACACAGAAAGAAGTGGTCGATTTCGTAAAGCAAAAGGCCGATCCGAAACTCCTCAATATCGCTCCATTTAGCACCTAATATACCTTCATGCATATGCGTCGCTTCAGCTTTGTTGATGACGAGACAAGCCAGTGTTCCCAAGACTGAAATGAGACGATATCGGCATAAATGTTGTGCCAACTGTTCTTGCGAAGCGAAGTGACCAGAAATCCAGTTGTGAGTGAAAGTGCCAAACGTCGCCACCGATCGACGAGCCGCGGTGAGAACTGATAATTTGTCAACTGTTTCGATCTTAATTCTTTATTTAAGCTTTATAATAACTTAAGCTTATATGTACAGCCAATAACAAACCTACTGAAATAACTAGTAATACGTGAGACGCTCAAGAATGCGAAGAGGCGAATGGAGTCTTTGACATGTTGTGTCTGATTTGCACCATCAATGTTATATCACCAGAGAATAACTGATGTAAGCTTATATAATAATTTCTGGCAACTTACACTGTATTTATTCTCAAACCGAAATAACCTTAAGCTTAAGTTTATTAGGTTTTAAATCTTTATATTTTTACTCATAAGGAGTGCAATATTCAGAATGGTGTCTGGATTAGGGAAGTGATTTACTTGAATCTTTCAATAATTGAAATTATTGAGGTGAGGGAGCTAAATATAAATTTATGCAGAGTTGAACCTGGCCAAAATATAATGGCACTTTGAATTGTCTGGTGTCTGTTTTGCTTATCCTCTTATTGCTCATATCCTCTTAGTATATCTTGCTTGAACAGACAATGTGTCTTATTACTCTGTAGATTATGTGGAGGATACACATGTTTGTATACAGACATTTCTTGTTGCTTAGGCCGGTTGCTATATGTAGGATTTGAGTGATGAATACAATGTTCTTCAAGCAAACTGCCTATGAAAGGGCATAAAAATGTAACCAATTGCCCAAGAAATCAACTGCAGTTACCAGTAACATAAACAAGTCTGAATTATACTGAGCAGAATGAGAAGTATAGCTATATATATAGTGAGTACATTTGAGATAACACTCATAATGTATTGCATGCTACAATTTTTTGTAGCTCTAGAATTTGAATCACTCATCAATTTTGTTCTCAGCATTAATGTCAGAATTTTGTATGTAAAATAAAGTGCCAATTACCAATAACTTGTGAATGATTATTGACCTTATGTCTGTCGTACAGCAACTGCTATTAACCACTGTAAAACTAGTTATTCAGCAGACTGATAATTATTCCTTTCCTGCATGCATCAGTTTATTGTTAAAAACAATGCTGTTACTTCCCCATCTCAAAGCAGTCAACATAGAGCAACCAGTACTTATTATGGGAACCTAAAACAGTATCGTGGAGGTGCGGTGGTCTGGTGGTTAGTGCGCCAGACTTCTTTCTGGAGGGTCGGTGGTTTGAGCCTGGTCTCTGCCATTGTGTTGTCTCCTTAGACAAAAAACTTTGCTCCACATTATCTGTTTCTATCCATGCAGGTTTATAAATGGGTGCCGGCATAACCATTAGGGAAACCTAACAAAATGCCGGGGGTAACCCTGCGATGGACTAGCATCCCAGTTAGTGGGGAGTAGCAGTACTCTTAGCCACTTCATGCTATGGAAACCAGAGATACAAGTGCCTGCCTGGCCACTTGGCTCTAAAAAGACTTTGCTTCATTTCTAGCCTGTCGGCGCCCAGCTCGCTTTGCTCACCTCAGTCCACACTCGGCTCCCCAATTTTTTTTGCCCTATACCCCACTTAGGAGCCTGTTCACAGGCTACTTTACTTCACTTTAAAACAGTAATTCAGCATCTTCAGTTTCAAATCCAGCATTATATGCAGATGGCTCTGGAAATGTTTTTCTTATGGCATGATACTGCTACATGCAGGCAAAGGTATCCTTTTTCCACCCAAGTACCCATGAACAAGGCAAGTGAATTTGTGATAAGCAATACCACGCAGTAACAGATCTAGAAGATCTCAAGGTTTAGGGCAGTGCAACAGACCATAAGTTTATTCATAGACTGATTAAAATATAAAAATAAAAAAAGACTTGTATTAATTTCAGATTTTTTATTTCTCACACAAGTGGATAGAAACTAGCAATGCGCATGTCAGACAGCAATACTGCATTACATGTATATTGACGACGTTGAAATAAAATATATTCCCTGTATTGGGCTATATGGAATATATTTTCTTCCAAGTAGCCGTCAATATAATGCAATAAATTATTGCCATCTCAAAGTTTATATACAGTGTTATAGGAAAATGTTCACAGGTTTTGGGTGAAATGTTTGGGATCACTGGTTTATAGAGGACTGTTGACATAAAAATTACAATAACATAATGAGCAAAGTGGTGGGGGTACATGTATCTAATCGCTTAGACTTTAAAACATTTTCACAAATATTATAAACTATTTTGCGATTTTGAGACGGCAATGCTGCATTTAATAATTTATTGACGGCTACTTGGAAGAAAATATATTCAGTTTGGAGAATATATTTTATTTCAACGCCGTCAATATCATGCAGTATTGTCGTCTGAAAATCACAATTACTTTTGTATCACAATTCGACTGTTTTTGGGGCAAAACGAAAGCAAAATTTAAGATTACTTGCACTGATTAAAATGTAATTTCTTACTCCTCGCGAAGTGTTTACACGCAAGGATTGTAAGTAGAATCAAATATTTGTTTTGCAGAAAAGTTATCAAAATACGGGTAATTCTCGCCATAAATTGCTTATTACAACAAAATAAATTCGAAATTGTATCTTTATGGAGATTTCTAACTACCATACGTCGACAGAATCGGTAAATAACGCAAACTTGATGAGCTATTGCTACAAAACTTTGATTCAAAACATCGATTGCGTGACTTGCGCGCAAAGCAAAAGTCCGAAATAAACAAAATGTCAAACAAACGAAAAACGGTTTTAAAACTCGCCTTACGGTCCAGAAGCTTCCATTCAAAGTTAACTTGGGCTTCTTGCTTTTGCTGATTCTCTGAAACCCACACTTCACTTGCAATAAGTTTGTCCTTGTATGATTTTAAATAAGCTTACGTCTGGGTCCAACTTTGTTGGCGAGACGCCTTGCTCTTCATCTAATATCGCTTCTTCAACTTCAATCACGTACCCTGGACGTAATTGAATCTAGAATCATCTGAAGTATAGCTCGTCTCGGAATTGGAGTCACTTTTTGACATTTAGGTTCAAATAATCAGCCAGAAACCCGAATAACTCGCGTCGAATTCACTCTGACTCCTTCTTCTTTGTTGTGCACTTGAGATGAGATACTGGGTCGACGTCACTAGTGCCAGTCCACTAAGGCGCGGTTTGTACTTCGAAAACCGTGATTTCAATCGCGTTTTAAAAATCGAGAATAACTTCAAATCCCATTATTCTGCTTGTTATGGCTTATTTTCAATGTCTACTTTTGAGAAAAAAAGAAATTGGCTAAGCGTTATAGGCACTTTAAATACAACAAGCCCGTTCTGTATAAGAAAGCCTAAAACATCTCCAAAATGGTACAGGTGCGTGAGCTTTTAAAGAGGAGCTCGTTTTCTAAAATTCAGACAATTATTAAAGGCATTTTAAAATGAAAATCAGCTTAAAAATACGTTTGGAAAAAATACACCGTCAATGTAGTATATGTATATATGTAGTATGGACTAATTTTAGGTAGCTTTTGTGCTTTGTTTTCATTTTACTACTTTCTTTTACATTTGTTGTTGTTGTTGTTGTTGTTGTTGTTGTTGTTTTTGTTGTGTTTTAGTTGATCAAACTGAATTTGGATGTAGTTTTGATTCATTTCCAAACTAAAGTGACCTATTATATAGATTTTACCTGATGCCTGGTTTGCTATCCAGTTGGTCCCAGCTATCATTTAGCGCTCCTTCTACAGAATCCATGCTGGCAATAGTGACGACCTCCTCGTTCAATACTTTTGACGCCTTCTGTAAGAAAAATAATCATTTCAGTAATGATTGTCTTATTAAAGTACATTACATTGTAATTCCACATACACACATTTACATAAACAGACACGCACAAAATTAACAATCAATCAATTATAAATTAAAGTCATAAAAAAGAGACTAACCAAATTAAAACTACTAAATAACATGCGTGTTCCGACAGTAAGAAGGTTTATATTCATTGATTGATATTTGCTATATATTTTCCCCATTTAATGACATGCACAGCTAACTTATTGTTTGATTTGGCGATCCTGCTTTCGAGTTGATAGTTGAATTGAGTCTTGATAAAAAGGACATTAAAATATGGTTTTTAAAGTGTTACTGTTTCTGCAGTTGCTCTACAATACTTTGTACTTGAGGTTCATACCCGCTCTTTAGCCTTATTTCCCTCCAGGTTATTGTACATCTCCGTTAAGTACATGATTATCAGCTTCTTGTCGGGTTTATCGACGTCAATATCTGTGAGGCAGAAAAATGGTAAAACCTATGTCAATTACAGCGTTTTTTTATAGTTACAGGTGTATCCCTGGTTGAAGTAACAATCGAATACCATCCTAAGCCATCACTGGGTTTCTTGGTTTCCCTTTTGACCTTTCTATCTTCTGCACTGATTACAGGATGCAAGTCCTAGCGCCTCCATGATACAGAGTAAAAAGTTCTGGAGGAGTTTTTGGAAGACTGATTACCAGTGATTACCTGCTCTTTCGCACTCAGTTGTCAAGCATAGCGACATATTTTAAGATTAACAGCTCTATCTTATGTATGGATGTGATGTCACGGAGAAGCAGTCGTGGTCGTTCCATGTTGAGCATATTAGGGAACTTAACAACGTACCACGACGGTGAGGGCAACAAGAACGTCACAAAATAATAGGTTTAATTAGTAGTAAAATTGCTCTGCACATGCATTTTGCAGTTTGGCATATATATTTCTTTGCCGTTCTCTGCAAAACTATAACACGTCAAATGACCAAACTCATCGACGGTATTATGGAGAACGTGAACACACACTGGACACTCGACGGTGAATTTTCCTTTCTCTATCTGAACCTGAACTTCGTCCCTACGAATTCAGCTCCTGAACAGTTCGGCCACATTGAACAAATTGAGCTTGTTGGATAGTCGCCATATAGTTTATAGGAACGTGAATTCACTTTGTAAGGGACGTTTTCCATGGCTTTGGCGTTGCGGTTGCTCAGTCAGCCTATTGAACACATCACAGGAACAAGGCAAGCACCGTTTAGTGTTACCATTCGGCCATGAATAGCACCAAACCCTGAGTTTAATGATTTCTGTAATTATAAGAAACAAACCTGAAGAGTCCAGATAGCGAGGAACTCCAAAGTGCTTTTCTGCCATCTTGAAAGAATTGTCCAGCCTCGCACGAGTTGATGATTTTTGTAGGGCATCAAAGTCAAATAACTCGGGTCTACAAAAGAGTTTTATTTTGTGTTGATAATTTCATTAGTGGTAATTGAACTGTTCTTTACTTCTTATGTACATTTGCCTAGCCTAGTATTACTTATTCAAGAATGTCGTGAATAGGTCTCGGAATTGGATTTTAAATGAAAATACCTTTTTGATGGCTGTTTAAGTTATGCAATTAGCAATTTCGTACCTGTATGAGTGAATGAGAGCGTTGAATGCCAGGCCGTTTCTCCAACTCGAAGTAAAATCTGAGATTGTAACATGATCCTCGTACCTAATGATTCGGAAATTTAAAAAGTGAGCGTGCATGTATGTACATATATAATGACCCAATGATAGCAATAAACGAAATACTACACAATGATATCTACGCCTCCTCACCCTTTCAATCGTTCCTTACACCAATCAAGAAGTTTCTTCTCGACGTTGAATGATTTTGCCGTCTCCTCTGTTACTGTTTCTTGCATTACCTCTTGGACCTGTTTGTTATGAAGTCAAAACATGTTTTCTTTTTCAGTAAGACATTAGTGCACAGACCCTTCTGGTTCTATCTGGCCAAGTATACCACTATACTAATACCAGATTAATAATGGTAATAGGACTGAGTGGAGTCCAATTCGGTCTGTAATCATACGAGTGATTAACAAAATCGGACGACCGCGCTTCGCGGGAGTCCGATTTGTTAATTAATCACGAGTATGATTACAGACAGAATTGGACGACACGAAGTCCTGTTACCAATTAATCATAACTATAACAAAATTTGAGGAAAAGACGTTAAACGTGAATAAAAACATAATAATCAAGTTTGTTTTTGACCGAGATGCATGCACGAGCAAAGGACAGCGCGCGCAAATGACGCGTACTGTCCAATTACACTGTCCAATTACAAGCATGACGTGTAAACTGTCCTATTACATCGTCCAATTACAAGCATGACGCGTACACTGTCCTATTAGTGCTCAAATCGCGCCTGCTGATAACCAATCGGATTCGAGAATTTTGTTATAGTTTTGATTAGACCAGGTAATTTGTAGATGTGCGAAATATTGTTTCTCCTCTGTCGTAATTTATGTTCTGCTGTTATGGAGTAAACTGCTTGCTGGTCAGGCGCAATGTGTATTGTCTTGATTTTCTTGATTTGATATACTAATTATATGATTTGGCAACAGAAGTTGATCCCTAGTTCTAATACCTAAAACCTACACCAGAAATTAATTTACTCCATCAAATGTATGCGCTACCTACTTGGAATCGGAGAATGATGCTCCACATGAGGCCCAGAACTGCACGAGGTTTTCCGTCTACGATGTCAAAGCCATTGATGCCCACCAGTTTTACCTTGAAGATTATTGTAAAATTAGTTATTGTTGTATGTGGTACAATACGTACGAGGGTGAAATCCTCAACCAAGATAGAAATATTATTTATCCTCCTACATTGCCATACATTGCGTTTTAATATGGATTCTGAGAATTTGGTATCTTGTTCTAGACGTTCGAGAGCAGCGCAAAGAATAAAATGCAGAAAAGGTGAGGGGACTGGGGAGAGTGGTCCCCATTTTCCAATGCACAATAACAAGACAGAACGCCTTAAATTATCTAAATTCCACACTATTTAAAATGATAACGACTATGACACAAATAAAAAGGTCAAACAACATTTTAATATAATTGGTACCTTTTGTTTCTCGAGCATACCCATAGCGTGTTCTACATTGTTCAGCTTATGGACACGCATGTTTCCTTTCTCTTTTTTCTAAAACAAGACAACAAGAAAGCCATTACACAAGGTAGTCTATGTTTGTGCCTAGTAGCTAAACAGACAGAGAAACCTCATGTGGATACATAAAAGTTCTATAACAAAAACTTGGTTATCATCTAATGTTACAATATCAGATACAGGAAAAAACAAATAAAGTAACTTCTGATTTAGATGAATGATCATATTTACCACTTTAGTGTTGAGAAGAACTTCCATCAAGTTTATCAACATCTTTCCGTCCATGAAGTCAACTACGATATCTTTGATTTCACAAGGAGGGTCATGCTGTGAGAAATAACAAGAGATATTTCCAGTAAGTAAAACAGATTGTTCAAAGTGCGACTGAGTTTTTTTTTTCTTCGTTTCTTCTTTTATCAGTTACGAAGTATGTAGGCACCTATTTAAACATTTTTTCCTTTAGAAAAAAAGTGGGGTTACATCAAGCTTACCACCAATTTTAAAATTTCTGAAGCTCTAAAGACATAAAAACACGGAAATATTATAATGAATGATCTTTATCATTTATGGCTTAAAGGAGCTATGTCACGAGTGGCGCATCTTGAAAAAATTGGCCATTTAAAAATTTCAAGTTTGCCGAATTCGCAATCCGTCTTAATCGTCTCCATCCTCAACCATCCTTGTTCCTGTTTGGTTTATTATCACCTCTTGGGTGTTTTTTACCTTCGTAAACTATTATTTTGAGGCTTTCTTCAGTTTGAAGGTGATTTTGCTCTTCGCAAAAATGACTTACAATATCGTGATATAGCTCCTTTAACAATATAACTTTGTCTCGAATCTGCCGCTTTTATTCCAAAAGCGAAATCTGTCAGTGAAGCCTCCGCTGTTAGTCAGCCCAGGTTATACATTTCTCAAAACTTATTGGTAAGATTAGTACCTGAGAAAGTTTGGCATTCACCCATTTGGTGAATGTTTTCCTGTGCAAGTTTTCTCTCTCGCCTGAAATTAAATTAAATAATCGATATATAAGAACATATGAGCTAACTCATTGGTACTAATTGTTTGTTTGTGTCCAAGTCGCTTTCGGTTTCTTTCTTTCATCTTGTTTGTTTTGAGTTTGTTTCAAAGGATTGTGATTAATAATATTTGCCAGTTGATATTTAAACCGCTGTTAGTTAAACTCTTCGGGGCTCTTATCTCTTCGCATCTAAATCTCCTCCGCGGTTTCTTTGTATTTGCCTCTCTCTTTTTTAATTCTTTAAATATTTCAATGCCATAATATTCCAATGACAAAGAAACAAAAGTATAGTGCTTTCAAGTGCCTTAATTTTCCTTACGCAAACTTTAGAATGCACTGACGAGCTGTACTGACGTACATGTACTTGGCATGAAGTAAATTCATTATGTAGTTAAAATTATCTCGACTGCTAAATAGGAATATTTCGAAGGCTGTGATTTTGCTTATGAGAAATGCCATATTGGTAGAACTGGGTAGAATATATTATATTTGAAATATATTTATTCTTATGATGTTTTTGAGTGTCTCTCTGTGATCGTTTTTGCTTTCTAGAACTCGTCCCCACTTTCTGAGACTCTGAGAGCCTGGAAATAAGGCTACTTCAGTTTCTAATTAACAACCTTTCAACCGAAACTTGATATCTTACTTTAAACCCATTTGCCAAACATTAGGTTATTATTTCCTTTTCCTTTTAACCAATCATTAATCAAAGATGCAAATATTAAAATCACTATGTTGGTTGCACCTGATTACACAACTTCATCTCGTATTCGTTAATATTCGCATACATGAATCCATATCAAAACACGCTAAAATACCTTTGAAAGAAAAAACTAAAACTACTGTAATTTCATCACTTTTGCGTTAATTAATTTCTTCTGGTCAATAGAAATTTGAATAGCAAAACACGGTTTGTTATAGCTGTGTAGTAAATTCCACGCATATCTTATAAAGTATACAACTAAACACTGCAAAAATTAGTACTGACTGCATAATCACCAATTGAACCTTCTCTTAGTATCGTTATGTTTCTTTCTACATAAACGTAATAAGGTTGAAAATTTCACCCACACTTTGTAATATCTGTCAGATATTCAATGCTGATTTTAAAATATAGAACAGAATCGAAGCAATCGATGTCAAGTACTTTGGATCAACACCAGAGTATTTTTAAGTCCATTAAAGAGCTTCGTCGATATATTTCATTATTTCTCATTTTACTCGAAAACTTGGCTATTCCCTCATTCAATTGTTTCGTAGGGTAGTATCGACTTTTCCTTATCGAAGTTTATTGATTTCAAGTGCACGAGCTGGTGTGGTGTAAATTAGGATTTAGATAGTAGATAGTTCCCAGTCGGTGATTGTTTACAACGGGTAGAATTATAGGATTTAATCTGGGTTACAAGGATTAATAACATGAACCCACAACCGCTTGACCACGCTAGTTAACTCAAAATGCACCAAGCTTCGTCAGGAAATTTTACTGACCTGCTCTTACACTTTCATATTCAGCATTTTCTGCAACAAAACTCACGAAGCAAATCTCAGATAATTTGGTCGGTCGACCATTATTCACGAGCGCGCTCAGTAGCAATCTTAATTGACTCGACATAGAGCTGGAAAACAAGTTCCAAAATTGTCATACCTGACCGGTCCTGTATCTTTTTCTTCAACTTAAGGGAGTTTTGACGACCTGATTCTGTTTGTGGTTCCCCCATGTTTAAACTTTAGTGCAGTTCTTCTAGACTCCGTTCTATTATGCTCAATTAACAATTGACTGCTCAATTCAGTGTAGGTATGCAAATGTGTATTCAAACTATTCAGCCATCAGCCGGACAATGGCACCGTCGGGTCACTGACTTAATTTGAATATAAACATTTGTGCGTGTAGATGCGGTTTGCAGTTTTCGTGAAATGTTGCATGTCTTTATGTATAAATAACAACTCTAATCTTCCTAAAAACAAACAAAAGACGCTTACAACAAGTTTAACGATAGTTTGTTAACAATTGCGTAACTCAAACTTTGATTCGCTGTAGTTCGATTCGTGCCAGGAATTCCGCTTTGTTGAACATGGTTGCATGTGTCCGTGACTTTTTGCGTGGATGATTATCACGTTTTTGGACAGACAAAGAGGACCCAGAACTGTTTTAAGGAAAATTAGACCCGGGAAAACGTCGACCTTTTCATGTGTCGAACTAAATTCAGCGAATTAAGTCATGAGAAGTTCGACGTTTAGTCTTAATTAAGTACGACTGATTTTATTTGTGTCTGAAGCAGACATAAACAACGACAACGACTGAATTAAATTCGACGTTTGACTGCACAGACGAAATTAAGTAATTGGGATCGACCTTAACTGTAATTTAGTTCGACTAACGAAACGTTTGGCTCGGGCCTTATTCGTTAGAAATAACATAAAACAACTGAACTCGGTTTAAAACCAATGAACGATATTGTGTAGAAAAACAACTGAAGAATATCAAAGTAATGTTAAAAATATAAATTATAAAATAAAATTACAAAACGCCTACGTACTCCCACGAGTCTCCTTTAGCTCAGTGATAGAGCATCCTTCCGGTGTGCGAAAGGTCATAGGTTCGACTCCTATTGGGAGAACTCGGGAAAAACAAAATATTTCGACATAGTAGCTTTATGTCACTGAATGAATAATATATTTCTCAGTCTAAAGAAATATATTTCGATCCACCTAAGCATGAAAAGACAACAAAGTTGTGCATTGATAATTACGATAAATAAACTGAAGGATATTATCTGTACTTCTATAAACTAATCCAACTGTAAGGAAGAAGTTTGCCACAAATGAGCTGATTACTTAACCTTGCGCATGGCAGAGCAAACAAAACGTAAACGGTCTCATGTTCGGCTTCTGTTGAAAGAACTCGGATTTTTTTTCTAGCATCCTATACATGTAACACTGACTGAAAAAAGAAATACTGGTTTTCTCAGAAACAGACATGTATGATGATGTGTTCGGAGATCTGCCCGGATTTTTCTAATTTGATTTTCTTTTTTTATTATGTTTTTTGAACAAATCACTTGTTAATATAAAGTAAAGTAACGTTGTAGCTATAAGTAAGTTAGGCCCAAAACTAGAAAAGAAGCAACCTCGTCCCCTTGGGGACGACGGAAGTTGGAAAAGAAGAGTTGCTATAGAAACTGTTGTTTCCAGCGGTAGTTTTCTTCAGTTGCTCCAGTTAATTTATTTTCGTACGTGGGCCTTGTGCATTGTTGATCAGTTTGTAACAGAAGTCGTGATATATTTGTTTGAAATATAAACTCGATAACATTCGCACGCAACTGGCTTTCGTGATGTCGGCCTGTTTCCACCTGATTCTATAAACAATTTACAATTGCAAATAGTGAGTCAATTTAATGTTCTCTTTGTTTTGTTATCACCTCGCTGTCCTTGGGCATAAGCACGCGAGCGGTAATTATTTCAGTTCAGTTAGAGACATTTTAAAATTAAAATTAAAATTAAAACAACTATTACAGACAAAAGACAAAAATTAGTCAAGTTGTTGCTTTATTGTCTTTTGTCTGTGTTTCTTCGAAACGTGAGTCCCTTTTCAGTCATAATTTTCGACCCATCCATCGGCATAAAAAATCACGTATAGCCAAAGCTATGTAAACACTGATGAATATTAGCTTTTTAAAAAGCATTGTTCTGTTCTGACTGCCTCTTCCTTTCTTCATTTGCACTTTTAAATAAAACAGTCATATAACCACAAACACAACTATTTGCCTTGTTTTGGCTTATAGACATTCGTAGCGTCTAGCATCAAATGTTAGAATTCAGCCGAGTCTTTTATCAGAATAAATGAGATATGCATTTACATTTTCTTCAAGAGGAAAGCGTGTACAACGCCTCTTGGACAAGTAGAAATCGATATAAATACTATATCGGAGTAATAAAATTGCTACAACTATATAATTATATTATTTTCAATCCCACGAGGACGGTGATGCTTTGGTTTAGCTTGACTTCAGTCAAAATGAGTTCACTTGAAGTATTTTGTGCAAAAGAGAAAGACAATGTCTACAGTAATTATTTTAGAAGTTTTGTGTACTTACTGGCTAACTGGGCGAACCGAACTGAGTGCGCAGTACGTTTAACATCCCTAGCGGCTTTCTGAAACTTCTTTAGGGAAGGTCTACGGTGTCATCTGGAGTTTTAGCTTCCATCTTCAAATGCAAACACGGAACACTAACGTCGAGACCTGAATCACGTATCAGCTTCTTTTGGAATATTTTATTTTTTCTATTCTACATGAATTTATGCACAAACGCGTGATTCTAGAGGGGTAATAAATAATATTGTCATAAAAATATTTGTTGCAGCGGCCCGTTCTCTAGAAACGGCCGTTATTGTTAACCTGTCTTTATTCGAAGGTCGACGTATTTTAAAAATCCCCTTACTGATTAGCATACATGTCCGTAACTCTTTTTTGTATCTCAGTGAATTTAACTTGAAGATCTTACAGAACTATTGTAGTTTCAAATTGACAGAAAGCAGCTATAGCTAGTTGTATAGAAATATGTTTAAGTTTAAATGTGTCCAGTAAACGTTTGGAATAATGGATCCGTCTATATAGACTATATACGACTGTAAAATGAAACGACAGAACAAACATTGCTCAAGTCATTAATTCACTGTTTGTTTTACATTTTGATATCACTTTCAACGTCATTTTATATAGATAATAAAAATATATCAAAATATATATCAAAATACATCAATATAACTAACAGCGAATTTTTCGAAAACTTTATATTTATTACTCTTAAGTCTGGTTTCCATATGATCGCAACGATCGTTGCGAGCATATGGAAACCACTCTTGCGATCGTTGCGATCGTTGCGATCGTTGTGACTGCGATCGTTGCGATCGTTGCGATCGTTGCGATCATATGGAAACCAGGCTTAAGCTTTTCATCTCTCATTCCAAAATTAAACATTCCGCCAAACTCTTTTTCCATACATAAACTGTATGTTATGACGTTCTTTAGTTGTACCTCAGTCATTCGGTTAGTACAATCCGTGAATGGACGACTACCTGTCTACATGTCCGAATAAAATTATTTATATATTTTACGGATTTGCCTTTTACATGTCTGGATGCAGGGAAGTTTTTTTAAATTTGCTCAATTCGTTGGTGAGGATATTCCATATTTTCGGCGCCCTAAATATCTAAAGGGAATGCTTCTCATATTTATTAATTTGTTTTGATCGGAATAGATACAATGCAAAAAAATAAAAAGGATTACAATTATTTGCTGCACTCTTAACAATACTTTAAAAGCAAAATAACTGTATATATTTGTGTTATTATTACAGTTGTTTTAATTTATCTGAGTGGATTAAAAGTATTTGTTTCTGTTGGGATTAACAAAATCATGTTATGTAACCGTCATGAAATGTATTAACCTTCAAGGGGAATCGAAAAAGATTCGAGTTATCGAGGGTTCGAGCTATCGGGATTCAACTGTCGTTCCAGTTTCAAAACAGTCAGTGTATTCATTATCGGGATTTCCTTGTATGGGGTTTAATTAGGTCTTCACAAAATCTATTCCACTTTGCCATCATGCATGCATATCACAGAAACCCATTGAACATAGAGTGCTGAAATTAAAGGCTCTGGGATGAACGGAATAATTATTTTTCACCCCAATTCTTTCTCAGTTTACATGTCAGGAATTAGGGCGTGTACAATTAAGGCCAAAACAAAAATATATAGAAGCACATAAGAAGTAGAAATTTGAAATGCAATCAATTTCTGAGCCAAGTATTTTATTTTTCCGTATTGCATAATCGGTGGACACATCAGTATCACTTTAGAGCAGTCGAACACTTTACTTACCTCGTGGTAAAATGTCCTTTTTGTATGTTAGCAAGCGTTTAATGATCAGTTCCATTTTTGTTCAGGTCGGTATAGTAATTCTCTGTGAACGGACGTTTCAGATGTGATCTAACCACAAGCCCAGTGAAGACAGTGAAGGGGAAAAATTAAAGCAGGGCAAAAGGCATTTTTCATTATAATGTAAATGCTGACAGAACTGTCACTCTTCGGTTCATAACTGATGGTCAAATTACACCTTTCGATAATAGTCTTGCAGTCGAGCAGTTGTCATAGAATTAAACATTTTTTTTTCTCGGGAAGCGAGGCCGGAGGCCGAGTGTGCGAGGTTTACAATTTTGTCCCCCAAAGATCTCAGGCGGGATTATATCTTGTCTGGAGTTTACGATCATATTTCTTTATTTTATTTCTTTGTGAGTATGGTGCATGACGGAAATGACGTCACACGGCGCGCTCGTGGCCTAATGGTGTAAGGCGCCTACCTTTAAATCTGATCTTCGGGACTGAGGCACAGAAATAAAGTTATTGTTGTTGTTGTTGTTGTTGTTGTTGTTGTTGTTGTTGTTGTTGAGGGCGAGGGTTCCTGCGGAGAAGACTTGTTACACATACGAATATGAAATTTGAGCTTTCTCATCCGATTTATGCATGACAGAAGGGTACGTTAACATCCAAGCCGGGCGTTTCGATGAGTATTGGCCTGGCTTGAGGATTAATTATTTATACTAGTTAAAAACGGTTTGTTGATGGAGCTTAAAAAAATTCATCCGTTTTTTTAGATTTGTATAAATTTTGGCTTTGTTTTTACTCGCATAACCAATAGCATTTCCTTTACGTATACATCTTCTTCAAATGTCTCAAACTACAGTGGAATATCCCAGGGAACTGTGATCGCTGTTCACAGTTCCCTGCTGGGACCCATTATTATGCATTTGCATACATGTAAATTGAAAATAGCGCACGCGTGTTTTACATAGCCTGTTGTAAACAAGAGAGGAGTTTGGGAGAATTTGAAAGTTTGCAAGCGAATTCTCCGCGTGTTTGGGAACACAAAGCGGCCTCAAAAGTTACGGTGATGTCATACCCGTGTTTCCGCAAGCTGATCTAAAACGGTTACGCAGCCAATCAGAGCTTGCGTTATATAAACAAAATTTTGTCAAATGAAATGTATTGACAGTTGAAGCCTTCATTTGTAAGACCGCTGTTTGAGCGGTATCAAATCTCGCATGCCAACTGAAACAGATTTCCTCCTTCAATCTCGCAGTCCGCGCATATAAACTACATAACGCATAATACTCTGTTGTTACATGGTGGGTTTTTTTTTTCATCTATAATAAATTTACCATCCGTAAATCTTAAGACATTAAACTAGCTGCTATCAACTTAACTTTAATCGAGGTAAAACTACCATCGGATGAGTGTAGAATTAAAAAATAAGGGTGTTATTAAAGATGTGGTTATTATTCATCGTGGCTTGATAGAAAGATGAATGTTTTAATCGTTTGTCTCACGATGGAGTCACTTTGAGGTGTTGATAGCGACCAACACCTCAAAGTGACTCCATCGTGAGAAAAATGATTTGTAAACGTTCATCTAAAAATAAGGGTGTTAACCTGATAGCGAAATTATCAAGGATTCGATCGTGGTTTGTGTTATCCGCCTCAGCCTTCGGCTTTGGCAAATAGCACAAATTGACCTCATCGCCTGATAGCTCCTGATGAAGACTAGCGGTAAAGCAGTCGAAACGTCGCGATCAACATCTCAAAGTGACTCCATCGTGAGACAAACGATTAAACGTTCATCTACATCTACAAACCTTAGCCTTGATAATTCTCAGTCATGCTCAACCTCATCCAATAATATTGTTACGTATCTTCTTACTTACTGGCTGACTGGGTGATAATTTCTTTCTGTCGCACTGCAAGTTTAACCTCTCTAGCGGTTTTCTGAAACTTTCTCAGTGAAGGCTTTTGAGCGCCGGCTGTTTTCTTAGTGGCCATGCTGAAATGCAAGGCAATAAAATGGAGAATTGAGTAATGAAAACTTCTTAGTACTTTGAATTTTCAGATGAATTTACGCACAGCACATGACTTCTAAGGGTAAGAATAATACCATATTTGTGGCAGCGAACCGTTCTCTAGAAACCGTTGATCCTTTTGTTCATAAGCTCAAAATGAATTCTTCCAACTGGTCTCCATACATTTATTTTAATATCAGTTATGAGAACGTGACAGTACATCATTGTAATATTCCTAATTGATGTTTCCCCCATACTGTCACCTGTTTACTTGACAAAAGACCTAGGAAAAGTATAGACGTACGTTGATGGCTCCGTCTGCTGTAATTAAATAATTATTCACGTTCGTGTACCGATCGCGCACAATCGAGTATTTTATTACTAGCTTGTTATTTCAGGACTTCACTTTTAAAGACTCATCGTTGACATTCAGATCTCCAAATTCGTCATTATTATATCAAAAATTTTTGAGTAGTCATACGGTGAAAGCCGTCAACTCGAAAACAATGACGCATAAAGGCTGGTTTTCACTAGCGACGCAAGCACAAGCGCAAGCAACATACGCAGACGCAGTAATGTGTTGATTTGTCCTAAACAAAGGCACTGATGATCAACACGTTACTGCGTCTGCGTATGTTGCTTGCGCTAGTGCTTGTGCTTGTGCTTGCGTCGCTTGTGAAAACCAGGCTTAAGAGACAAAAACATGGGATACCTGGCGTGAGATATTTCGATCAGGCGAAATGAAGGTGTCATATATATGTAACCTGGCCGAGTTACAAAGGTAACCGCGCCAGGTTTTGCTGACGTGTATTAAAATATATATGGCTTCTTTAAACCACACGTGTTCTCGCTGTATGTTACAGATAGTTCTCAGAGTTTAGTTGTAAAACCATCCCAAACGTAAACAAATGCAGTTAAAATTAATTAAGATAATCAAATAATTTAATGATTTTAAAATTGTAGGCTATGCATTGCACATATTTTTAATCTCGCAGTCAGCTCGTTTATTTTAGAGCGCTCGCGCTTAATTTTTGTACCGCTGCAATCAAAGATCAAAAGCATTTTTGGAAATTCGTGAATGGCGATACTTTTTTACTTCTTAAAAGAAGACATGTTTTTCGAATAAATAACTATAGCTATTTTCTAGTAACATAAACTGAAGTAAACAACACATAATTCACGCACCATTCATTTCATTACTCCATTCTTCATATAGTTTCAACACCCATGATGCCCATGTGTCACGGCTGCCCTCGTCCAACTTCAGGCTTTCTTCAACCTTTTTACACTCCAAATGTGTCATTGGTTCTCAAAGTCTATTTTCAAATATAAAATAAGAGACATTTTGTTATGCCATAAACTAGCGAAGAAAATGACAGAACAGCTATAAACTTTTTATCTTGAAGCTTTACAAAACTCTCCGAGTCCAACGATGTGTATTGTTTTTGTTTACTTGTTTGTTTGTTTGTTTGTTTGTTTGGTTCTTTGTTTCATTGTTTCTTTGTTTCTTTCTTCTTTTTTCCTTTTGTCGTGTTACTCAAGCATTTTTATATGCATGCCATGATGGGTAGTCAAATTGTATGATTGCGTTTTTCGTTGTCAATAATCAGTTCTCTCGGCGCAGTTTAGGGTCTCTTCGGAGGCCACCATCATTGCCTTTATCGCTTCAAATCCTTCGTTGTCCTATAGACGATTTGTAGTCTGATTTTCTCTCGAAATCCCGGATGGAAGCGCTGCGCGAGACGTCAATGGTGCGACGTGCTCTCGCCCCAACCCCTTCTCGTCCATACCGCCATTTTTGCGCTTATCCTCGCGGGGATCACCGCTACGGCGTTGCCGGGATCTTAGGGAAAACGGGAACTGCAAACACCCTACCTTTCCCCTTGAGCATATCTGATTGAGCATATACAAATTCTTCTATATTTCTTAGCCTGTTTCAGGCTAAAAGGCGAAAATGTTGTCTACCGACCTCTCCCAAGGCCAATGACACCTTTGATTCGAGAATTATAGTTTTTGCATATATGACACAGCCTGTCAGAGCAGAATTTTGAAGTTTTTAAAATTATCTTTATATTTACATAGAAAACGTTGGTAAGAAGTTAAATTCATGATATGGTTCTAGAATAAACTTATCTTCAGTGAACAAAATGTAGAACGCGCCCGGTGAGATATTGTTATGTTGGTGGCAGCCAAACTCTTTTCCACACATTAATAATAATATTCGTATTTATAATGCGCTAATTCCATGTAAATATGATCAAAAGCGCATTACAATATTAAAAAATAAAAATACATCCTGAGTAAAAACTAAAAACTAAAATGCTGGATCATTAAAAGCTAAAGTCAATCTTCAAACATAAATATGTAAGAACTAAAAAAAAGTCACGAATTAAAAGCAAGCCTAAAAAAATGAGTTTTCAATAAACGTTTAAAGCTATTAAAATTGTCTTCATTGCGAATGTCCGCTGGTAGCTTGTTCCAGAGTGTGGGGGCAGCCGCTGAAAAAGCACGATCCCCTAAGGTCTTAAACTATATGATGGCGTGTTTACAATTTTTGCTCTTTAGTTGTACCTCATTGGGTTAGTACGATCCGTAAATGGTAGACATTTAAGTTATATGTATCAAAAAAAAATTATATGTTGGGGCAAAAAATAATGTGTCCGCTGAAAGCAGTGGTACTAAAGCTATGCAAAGTTTTTAGGATCAGTGAAAGCACTGATTTAAGAGTTACAACCGTTGAACACTTATCTTACCTCGTGGCACTTTGTATTTTTGTAAATCAATTGTACGTGATTTCCCGCATTTTTGTAGGCCGGTCCGTAGAGCCTCTCTCTAGATCTGCATTGGACTGATGTTACAGTTACTATCGCTTAGATGTGATCTAACTACAAGCAGCGAAGGGTAAAAATTAAAGCACGCAGAGCGAAAAAAACTTTCCTGTTTGAGGCTCAGTAATGCTGACAAAACTGTCACAGCTATTCAGTTCTTATAATTGATCGTCAAGTACACCGATAATAGCTTCACAGTCGCGCGGCTGGTTGTCATAGAAACAAAGTAAATTTCCAGCGGAGAATAAATGTACGGCCCATTAATGGAAGTAGAAAAGATATTAAATTTGAGACTTCTCGTGTGCTATATATACTTGAAGGTAAATATCCAAGTGGAGATAATTCCCGCGGGACACCTAAAACACTGCAGGCACGTTTTCAGATGGAGTCACCGGAAAGCAACTATCTGACCATTTTTTTATTTTGAGTGGAAGATACCAGAGTTGTGACATTCTACCATCTACCTACGGGTGTTTTTTCTCGTCGAGACTTCTGATATTTTCATTCATGAAGTAGAAATCACACTTATAATTTTTTTAGTTAAATTAAAGCTTAAAAAAATCTGACCCCAAGTGGAATCGAACCCGGGACCGATAGATTACCAAGCGTGATGCATGACCACTTAGACTAACCGGGCTAGCTGCCAGGTTTCGGAATAATTTGGCCATAGATATCCCTAACCCCAATATAATAGCTTAAACTAAATAACTTGGGCTAACCGGAGTGCTAAAGTAGACTAACCGAGTGCTAATTTGGGCTAATTCGTGCTAATTTGGGCTAATTCGTTCTAATTAGAGCTAATTCGTGCTAATTTGGGCTAATTCGTGCTATACTATACTATGTGGTATATTTGTCATGAGGTGTCCTTCCTCCCGTAGGTAGATGAGAGTAACAGCTATTTAACCAGAAGGATTCCGACATTTTGACAGGAATAACCTAATTAGTATTCTAGATCTCTATCGGTCGGTGTGGGCGCCTCGCAGTATTGGCTTTGAAGACAATCCACCTTGCCATAATCATTTTTCCATTTCTCCTTGTGGAGAATTGGCCTGCGTGCCCGCCGTCTCAAGCTGCTTCGTCAGCCGCTGCAGCTGGCCAGGTTTTCAAACCCCTCTCCCTCATCTTCCTCTCTGCCGTCCTCATTCATGTGTCACGTGGGCGGCCTCTTCTCCTTCTGCCTTCAGGCACCCATGTAAGTGCAATGCATGGGTTCGCATGAACAGTGCTCGATTCTGAGAACATAACCCAACCACATCCATTTCCTCCTTTTCACTTGCTCGCTGATGGCAATCTACCTTATACTAGTCGTTTTTGGAGCTATGTATTGTGACTACAGTAATCCAAGAAAGTATTTAAGTAAAGGAGATACACTCTTTTTTATATAAGAACGACTAATTTTCGAGCTGAGGCTGAACCAAGACCGAATGTTCTTATTTTCTAGCTTAGTCTCAACCTGGCTATGTTCTTAGCATGTTCTTTAAATTTTGGTCAATCTCAGCCTCGACGTTCTTATAAAAAGGTTTCTTATAAATAAAAAAAGAGTGTATGGAGCTAGACTCAGCGGAGTAAGACTGGAGGCAAGTGTTAAATTAAACCAGTGAAAGAAGAACAAGACTGGCGTTCCCTGTGACGGCCTCCACACAATATGTTCAAGATCATTTAAAGCTTGCGTGTTTGACGCCGGTGCAGTGACATTATTTTCGTCCCAACATTGAGTTTCCGCCCGTCTGGAACAGACTTCCGTAATCTCTTTCATCGGTATACACTTTCATTCAAGGCCATCCCCATAAAATGTATTGTTTCCCATCGCCCGACCGACCTAATCAATTTTTTCAAAAAGTAAAAAAAAATTCTGATTCATTGCCTGCGCCCTTTTCTCGCGTGTTTCCAGGTTTAATTTGCTTTATTTACATCTTTAAGACACTCTGACATCTAAAATCAGCCCTGTAATGACGTCTTCGAGTGATATCGGCTCGTAACAAAATGGTGGTCATGGGGAAGATAAAATCAAGGCTCGCTTGCAATTATTTATGTATTAATTTGTCAATATTTCGTTTCTCGGCTTTTCTTTTTAACCGACCGACCGACCCACTTTCACGAGAGAGAGAGGGCGATGGGAAACAAAACATTTTATGGGGATGGCCCAACAAGACTTGGATCCGGGTACAAGATTATAAGACGTCAGATTCTTAAAAGGGAATTCTTCCAGAACAAAGAGCACACACTCTTTTTATTTTATTTTTATAAGAACCTTTTTTATAAGAACGTTGAGGCTGAATTTGACCAAAATTTTAAGAACATGCTAAGAACATAGCCAGGTTGAGACTTAGCTAAGAACATTTTTATTCACTTGTTTCTTGCATTGAGCTCTAAATACAGCTAAATACAATATTCCAGTATCCTTTCAAAAAATTAACAAAATGTAACATTTCAAATATCTCAGTGAATAAGCAGTTCAAATCAAAATACTTGAATGCACATTTTTTTATAGTAACAACATGAGTTTCTATCACATAAAATGTTTTAGTTTCATGCCTATTTTCATGGACACGTTCGAATATTTTTTGTGAAATTCTATACCATGTAACTTAGCTAAGAAAATTAGACGTTCTTATATTAAAAAAAAAGAGTGTATATCGCAAGATGTACATGCAAATTTAAACATTCACGAGGCCCGACACCAATTACTTAAAAGTGTATTCTTCCTGCTCCAAATAGTGGTGATACTTTCCCTTATAACCCAAATATCTAATTCAGAAAATAAAGAATTTGAAGAGCTTGTATCAAGAATGATTTATTTCTCGTGAAAAGCACTGATATGATCTCAACACATGCAAATAAGCATTTAAAAGTGCAAATTGTTTGTACGTTTTAATCTGGTTGATTGACAGCTTAAGATGAGGATAGCACTGAGATACTGGCAATTTTAATTGGCTTCTCTTTTACTTACATTAATTATATCCGCCTCTCATCTCCTCTCATTTCTCGAAATATAACTCCTCGTGCATTGCAAATGTTTGAAACGGCGTAAAACTTTTATATTACTCGGTAGCACAACCAACAATATTACATCAAAAGACAGGAAGAGAAAATAAAATTTCAAGTAAAATATCATAAATATAAGCCCCATTTACACGGCATTCATTTTGGGTCCGGCACTCCTAAATTTTGGCACGCGGGCCGATAGTTTAGGGCACGGCCCGCTTGATTTTTGCCGTGTAAATGCAAAATGTTTGGCACGCGTGCCCAAAAATTTAGGCGGGCCGAGACCACCTCAGGAGGTAGTCTCGGCCCGCCTAAAAGGAGGCCCGCGTGCCAAAAAGAGATGCATTCTCGTTCCCAGAGCCTTCGGCGACACGGAGAAAAAAACCAGGGGCGCCAAAATTTCAATCACACATGCGCAAACGGTGTGTCCTGACGAGATATGTCTTCATGCCGTAAAAACTTGGCCTAAAGAGGAATATAAATGGCCTGAAAGACAGAGTAATCAGTCGGATTTCCACTCGTTTGAAGTTATAGATTTTATTATAAGGCTTATAACAACAACGGGTAGTAAAACTTGTTTCTTTTAGCGAGTATTTTAATCGACGTGATTTGTCTATGCCGTTTTCCATTTTGGACACTAACTGCGGCTTTGTTCGACCCTTGTAATTTGCTTCATGTAAATTACTATTCGAGGAATAGTCATTCATAGCAGTAGCATTATTTTGGAGGTAATGTATCAGTTCATGCATGTTGATAAATTCCCATCATGCACCATGTTTAATTTTGACCCCTCGGTATTTCAATAATCTGTTCCGTAAAATGCGGTTTTTAGTATTGTAATGCCGTTGTCTGCTTTAAATATATGGCTTAATTTTGGGTCGGCTGTGTTATTTGATACAGATATATTACACTGTTTTATCAAGAATTCGTCAATGCCACGGTACAAGTGTTGACATGCCTTGTTTCGTCCCTCATTTCTGTCAGGCCTTTTCGTTTTTTCAAGGCATCAAGCCATAAAATTGCTTTTGGCAATCGACATTGCGTATCTGACATTTTGATTTTGAACGAATCTGCTAAAAATTATGTGAGCCGCTGTTAAATAATCTCGGGGACTCACAAATTTAAGAGTGCCGTTCTTATTTTTGGGGTGCCGCTCAGAAATGAACATTGAAAAAAATTGAACATATTTTGTCGTGTAAATGAAGCGGGCCGTGCCCTAAACTATCGGCCCGCGTGCCAAAATTTAGGAGTGCCGGACCCAAAATGAATGTCGTGTAAATGGGGCTATAGTTGAAGTAAAAGCATTTTTTCAACAAATGCGAAACTATCCTGGGCAACTCAAACGATAGCCTCGATTTCAAGTACGGTCGCTTCAGTGTGAGGGCAGGCCGGGGCTACCTGTAGTGCACGAACCTACTCAATTGACAGCTGACAGCATGCAAAAACAAGTTACCATGGATACATTTATTCTCTCTATAAAAATGTGTACCCAGGGAAATCCCAGTTTATGTTATAAATAGATTGAGGTTTGACTCTTTTGGTCTCAAAGTGATCAACAACTCATTTCTCTTTTCAGTACCAATATTTTGTCCAGCAGAAAGGTGAGGAGAATTAAAAAAATCATCAACATGCAAATGCAAAAAACACATATTTCTACACAGATTTGAGCTAAAAACTCCCAATCTCACTCACGTTTTTTTTTTACTTTTTTCAGAACAAGATCATTGTGCACTGGATCCATACTTCATTCCATGGGTCAAATGAACAAGTTATGTATTCTATATGGAAACCTCTGCTTTGCTATATAGTACAAGAGATGCAAATAGGCTAATCGAATGGCAAGTATGTGCAATTCTGTGTTTGAATGACTCTCAAAAATTTATTTAAAAAATCAACATGCACATTCTCAGAACTAACGTTAAGAGAAATGCAGGAAATCAGTCAGGAGAAGTAACGTTTTGAGCTTGGTATCGACGGGATTCACATTCTTCAAAAGCCTATCTTCGTTACGAAGACAAAACAGCTCACTTTCCATTGTATGACAGATAATTAGACAATAGTCAGTGTTGCGTGACATTTTAGTCAATCATGACTACATGCCGAGTATACAAAGCATAAAGCAGAAGTTCATAACACAAACTCTCCGTCCCGAGGCGCAAGAACGTTCACGCGAAGTGTTCAAGAAGGCGCTGTTGGACATTCTCGTCTGAAGTAAACGCAGACATGGCTGCTGCTCTCTAACCAGACTTCTCTCTCAGACTGTAAGCGCGGTTGCAAACGTTGGACTTTACAGACGTTGCGCTTGGAAGAAAGTTCTTCAAAGTTTTGTACTCCCTTATCAAAAGTGAACAACCATGAATACAGAATACATCTCTATGAAAGGTAAGAATGAATAGGAGTTATGGAGAAACTAAGTAGTTGGAATTTAACCAAGTACCATTTGTGTCGACCGTTGATTCCATAAGATGAAATAATTTGCATGAGAATCAGGGAAACTAATTGAAAACTCTAGCCTTAAATAACCAAATCTCTTGGCAGTTGAGATCGGTTTAAGCCGGTTTATAACTTTCAGATGCAAAATATGCTATTTTTCAGCTATCTTCACCTTACATAAGCGACATATGTCCTAAGAGAAAAGGACTCTTTCTCGGCCGTCAATTGTTATGACTGAATGCACAGGTCACTGAGCACAAATGTATTTCTGTTAAGTATACGATTAGATCCATCCACATCAAACATGGTATTATTTGTCATATTTCGTAAGTAAAACCAAGCTCAATGTGATTCAAAATACTTTAACTTTTATCTCAACTTGTACTCAACGTGTGTAAAAACATTTATATTTAACACTTAAACGCACTTTTTTCTCGTGTTTAACACGTAAAACGCGCCTAATACAAAATCTTTTGTTCTTTTTGACAGCATCTTCTGTTTATGACAACTGAGATGGAACTAATATACAGAAAAAAACAAGTTCTGACTGATTATCATTTCAGTTTTAACAGCAAAACATTCGTTTGCTAAAAAAAATGGCACTTGATACATTTCTGCTCTCTTCACTCCACACAAGCAGCACAATCACTAAGTCAGACGCTAATCAAAAGTTTTATGTCTTCATTATTTACCTTAATTGATTGTGTGACGTGTATGTCAATCTAAAATACTCACAAGGCTTTAAAATCACTCAGTTACATATCAAAATTCATGAGAAATAAAAGTATGAGAACTAATAAAGTTTCGTATAACTCGGCTTCACGGTTGACCTAGTCGGCATAAATTATAATGAGTTAAAATAATTATCGCGGGAATTGAAATGACCGCCAAATTGATATCTGAGAGGTCGGGATGAAGCTGATAAGTTTCATGAGACCATGGTCTTTAAGTATTCAATACATTTAATAGGCCTAGAGCGCAATTGTGCTTCCATGTTACTCGCAGAGGTCTACAGTTCTCCACTAATTTAAGTCTAATTTACTTTCATTGGCGCGTGCGACTATATATTCGTCGGTCGAGTAAAACGAGGGAGAGCGGGGCTTGATGGGAAGTGCTCGTCTGACTCCACGCCCCACCACACCACGCGCACAGCACCCGACTAAGGACATCGACAGAGGCTGTCGAGTATAACGGGTTTTATTATACGACATAGCATTTTAGTGTGCAAATACGCATCAAAAAGAGTGCAAATATGACACCGTATTACACTCGTCTTAGTCCTCCTGGCCGCGCGCTACGGAACTGTTGAAAGCCTAAAAAATGACTCGTAAAAATACCCAGCCGTATTACGCAACTTTCCGCTGAATAACCTCTCTTTATACCATCCCTTGCGAGCGGCTCTTCCTTTTACCGTCAGTTAAATTTATTATCCGTTATTTTCTCGGTGATTAATTTACAGGAGTAATTTGTACGTTATGACTTTTTCCCCCATATAACTAATATAAAGTAAGATGAAATGGCTATTCGACAGGAAATGATTTCGTGGTTAATTTGTAATCGATCCAATAATAGTTGAAAATTGCGCATATTTATTGCATATTATTAAATATCATTATATTTTCTCCACAGCCGGTCAAATGGACAGGCATCAGGCTGTGTTCACTCGGTGGATTAATCTCCAGCTTGCAAAAGTAAGAATCCGTACGTACATGTATGCATGATGATTCTAATAACGTTAAGCTCAGTCCAAGATTGATCAATATCAAATTTCTTCTCACAGTAATATCGGTTGCTGCAAGAGAGAATGATCTAAGAGAACACATGTCGTTGCGAAAAGATTTTTCTCGCCGTCGTGTTGACGTCCATTTACTGAAATCGTAAATCGAAAGACGCCAAATCTTAAATTTCATTACGTCATTACAACTGACCAATCAGGTGTCTTCCTTGGTTGCTCACATTTTGCAAAATTGCTTTTTATAGGCAAATCCTCCCGTTGAAGTTTCTGACCTTCTCAAAGAAATCAAAGATGGCCAAATACTACTTACTCTTGTTGAAGTACTTCTTGGAATTGAGGTGTCAAGAGAAAAGAAAAACAACCGTATTAGCTACATCAAAAATGTTCAAGAAGCCATGCGACTTCTGGCAAGAAATAAGGTAAATGGAACCCCGTTAATCCGACCACATCTGGCCGTATAAACGGGGTGGTCGTATTAATGGGGGTTCTTAAATAAGAAAATGACTGACGGAACTTTATAGTTCGGGACAAAACAAAGTGGCTGTAATAACGAGGTGGTCGTATTAACCGGGTGGTCGTAAGGAGGGGTTCCACTGTATGTGAATGAGTATTTAGTGTAATTTTACTTAAACTTTCTTTGAAAGAAGAGTCCCTTTGGACTATAAAATATAATTGCTTGGTAAGGTAACCGTCAACTGGCCTAAAGCCGTCAATTAAACAGTGAAATGTCACCGTCAATCTCCATCGAGAATAGTTATTATTAGTCGTTAAACAGTCTCGGATCTGTTATTTTAGTAGCTCCTTTTTGAAAACATTTGCTGCTCATTGCCCAGTTGCACAAAAGGCCCTTAATTTCTCGAGTATAAATGACGTCACAGAGGAACGTACCCCAAATATTCTTAATTTAGCCCGGTCCGTTTTAATAATAATAATAATAATAATAATAATAATAATAACAGTTCTTAGAACGCATGTTGCGAAGCCTCAATGCGTTTACAAACGAAAAGTAACTAACTAACTAACTAAAAAAGTTTCTAACGAAAAGTAAAATTTCGCGTCCTTAGACGAAACAAAAATCCAAATCAAATTTTATTTTCTTCCATTTCTGTCCGCATTCCATGATTCGAACGTATCGAATTGAGAAAATCTGTCATATATACACTTCAGTGTTACATTATCCTCTTGTCAGTCATACCCTTTGTTTTTAGGTTCGTACAGCTGGTGTAATTGCCAGCGAGATCGTAGGTGGTGTTCAGCGAGCAACATTAAGCTTGATGTGGAGCATTATTCTTCAGTTTCAGGTATAATAAGAACTTCCTATTTTTCTAACCTTTTCAGTACAAAATATTTAAATTCTCCTTACGTACTTACTTACTTCCATGAACGTATTTTAATACCAGTGCTAATAATTGTTTGGTGCATCATCAGACCAATAGCCTAGACAGCGAGCAATTGGTCATTACGAATCGGAAACTTTTCGGTAATGGCACGAGAATTTGCCGAAGCTGGCACTTGTTCCACCATATGTTTTATTATTAATTTGAATATTTATGTTCTTTGCTCAGTTGACCGAGGCGATCCAACCTACTCCAAGGGATTATGGGGTGGACAAAAAGCTCTTAACCTGGTGTCAGGGTCGACTTAAAGGGTTTGTAAAAATATTGAGTACCTGTACATGACAATTTTTGTTTTGCAGTCTGTCTGACACTCATTGTCGAACCTTAAACATTTAAGTTTTTTTCGTGAAAAGACGTTTCAATTATGACAATTTATTCATTAATTTTGCCACACGAGAAAATCTTGGTGAACATAAGCTTCCTCCTCCAATGTCGCATTGGCCATCTAAAATTTAAACGGTGGTTAGTTTACTATATCTTACAACCTACAAACACTTGTTATTGTATCTTTTATTCATTAATTTCTTTTATTGCCATATAGACCATTTTCACACGAGGTCATGGTAGCCATTTGGTGCTCCCAAACAATGCAATTTCTTTCTTTTGGGAAATGAGTAATTTAAAAATTAATGATGGCGGGCACCAATACTTTTTCACCCCAAGTGAATCACAATGAATACTTGTCGTTTCCGTTATTAATATGCATCATTGTTTTTAACTTCACTAGATACAAAGAGAAAGTACGTGTCTCTAACTTAGCCAGCAGCTGGGTCGATGGCTTAGCATTCAATGCGCTTCTTCACTCCTTCAAGTAAGCTAAAAGGACAGTTTAATCGTAACAGCTTGTTTAAGCCTTGTCCGTGTTTTATTGGTACCAACCTTTACAACCAAAACTAGTTTTGAACAATTTTGCAACCTTTTCGACTAAATGAAAAGATTGACTGACCAATTTGTGACAAGATTGTAATATGAAAACTAACAAAGTTTTCAGTAGTTTGGATGGATTGCCAAGAGAGGATGATCTAAGAGAAGCATTTCCCAATACATGGGTCTCTTCCCATTATAATTTTAAATTGTTGAGCTATTTTAAGAGCGCTACCTGATTGGTCAATTCGAGCAACGTGATGTTGGAGCCTCGATCAGAAGGAAATAAAAATAACTTTCACAGCATGGTGCAAAACTATTAATAGATTTCAAAAAATTATTATGGGATACGGGGAATCCTTCCCTTAGATCATGCTCTCTTGGGGTTACCATAGTCTGATACGTCATTTCCTTAACCCCAAATAATCATCTACGGATCCCTGCGGGATGACCCTTTTAGTGACTACTGTCAAGAGAGGATCCCTTGCTACTGTATACTTATTATATTTATCTTTTTTTCCAGTCCCTCTCTTTTCGATCTTGATGCAATTTGTTCAAGTGAGTGCAATGAACGTCTTACGCATGCGTTTGACCTGGCGACCGCATCATATGGCGTACCGCCTCTTTTCAAAACCGAAGGTAAGAATACGAGAGATATTTTAATTTGCCTAACAGAAAAGGTCTTGCGCTGATATGAGAGCAAACTTTACCATTATCGTTATTTTTTGTTGTTGTTCAAAATTGAACAGTTTGTAGTTCTATTACATATACTAATTATGTCATGTTTGTTTTCAAGATATTGGTGTGGATACGCCCAATAAGAATCTGATAACGATGTTT
This sequence comes from Desmophyllum pertusum, assembly GCA_029204205.1. Taxonomy (NCBI): domain Eukaryota; kingdom Metazoa; phylum Cnidaria; class Anthozoa; order Scleractinia; family Caryophylliidae; genus Desmophyllum; species Desmophyllum pertusum. The sequence continues at coordinate 2,150,747 of MU825879.1, forward strand.
TTGTCGTATTTGTATCAATTCATGGAGAGAGGAGCCGGCTCCGTTGAAATATCGAAGAAAGAAGCAACACTTTCCGAGGTTACAACGGTTAGTAAAGTTATAAACACATCAAAACTACAACTTATTAGTTATGCAATGTAAACAGCTTTTTAACATTTTATACCTTTTAGCTTAGTAACGCAGGACCCCCTTTGATGCCAGTGTTTTTACACTGACGGGGTTATCCTGGATAAATATTATGTTATTATTATTTATATTATTATTATTATTAGTTTGTTGGTAATATTTTACTTTAGCCTGTCGTTTCCTCCTTTTGAATGAAAAGTGATGTGGAAAGTTACCCATTTTAATTCAAGTCTGACAAAACAATAATACCCAAAATATGTCGCATACTTCGTATGCATAGTTTATGTATATAAAAGGATCCTTTTTATCAGTCTTTGTTTTCTTTCGGGATCTCTTGACCAGGAATATAACGTCCAGACTATTTCTACTCGTAACGAGAGCTCGCGATCAGGTGATGCCACGTATGACGTCACGACCACTGCCACAACTCAAGAAGAAAAGAACGATGGAGGCAAGGAGCCTGGGCAAGAGCGAGTTCTTCATGTGTACGGTTTCCCTTCAGGGATACAAATACAAGAGGTAGGGCAACGAGAAACGTCCACGTTGACAGATCTTTCTCGTGATAATATTTGCCGCCGCCATACAGATATGCATGCATCGTCTTCATCATTTGACTAATGACAAAACTAGTTCTAGTGCAAAACCATTTATGATTTGGCATTCACGCGATCCCCGGGGGGGTACTCCAAAAAGTTTTATACGGGGAGGCTCCGCCCAGAGGTCCAGCCCCTTACCCTTTCATATGCCATTTTTCACAGAAAAGGTACCCCTTTCATATACCTTCCATAGAAAATGGTACCCCTTTCATATACCTTCCATAGAAATTATGAAAATGGTACCCCTTTCACATACCTACAGTAGAAGCACTGCATCCCTTTTCTATACCCTTGTAATGCTTGTAATGAACTTAATGAACAATATATATCACCAGAAATCATCAAGCATTTATACCAGTAGAGATGTTAACCAAACAATAATATCATTTACTCGTGAAATCCCTACCCTTTCATATACTTCAACTCGTGAAATCCCTACCCTTTCATATACTTCAACTCGTGAAATCCCTACCCTTTCACATACCTCGAGCCTAAAAAAGGACCCCTTTCGGGCGGAGCATCCCCGTATAGTCCATTATAGGGAGTAACCCCCCCCCCCCCCCCCCCGGGACGCGATCGTGCTTTGAGCCGAGCGCGGAGCGCCAATCCTCGCGCGAATGCAGAAACAAGAGAGCCTGCTCGCAAGCTAATAAAAATGAGTTTGAATTGATTTGCATGAAGTGAACTTTTGAGTAAAACTTACTTTCATATGGGAAAGGTTATCACCAGGACTCGTTTTGAGACAGAGGTAAAAGGAACTCGGAAATGGTCTACTGTGATCAGGGATCCCCCGGCAATAGTAAAATAATACGAGTGCAGAAGAGCAACTCTGGTTGTCTGCTGGTAAATTAATTTTTGACAGGAAAATTAACAAACATGTATTCGGCTGTATCTTATTCGTAAATGGTGAATGGATTTGATGGTAATTTTTGGAGCACGTTCAGAAATGTTCCGAAGCCTTACTGTTCCTTAGAGATTAAATTCCTGGTCCTTTAAATTTGTCCTTCCGGCTAAAAATTATTCTTTGAAAAACGCATAAGCGCAAAATAAAAACCTCAGGATTGAATTCTACAAGTCTCCGGTTACCACAAAATATCGTGTTCATTGCTCGCCAACCGAGTTAAGAGGGAATGATCTAAACTGACCTGAAATCACGATATTTTGCTCAACATCGTATATAATCGATTTATTTTTCTTTCATCTGCCAATTCCTTCCGTTCGTGTGAAAAATATCCAGTTTTTAAGATAAACGCCTCGCGTTATAATTCTGAAAACAACCAATTCTTGCGGGTTTATTCTTTCTTTTTTCATATTTTCAGCGAAGAGCTTTTGTCGTGTCGCCGTTTCGAAAACCTAACGGCTCGTCCAGAAAAAGTTCAACTTCATCCACACCTTCAAGTCCAACCTTCAAGGATTCGGACACTAAGGTATTGAAGAGCCTGAATCATTCTCTCGATCTGCTGCTGCTGCCACTGCTGCTGCTTCTGCTGCTCCTGTTACGATTGCTATACTCCTCCTACTACTACTACTACTACTACTACTACTACTGCCGCTCAAGTACTGCTGCTAGTGCTAGCGCTAGTGCTACTGCTACTGTTGCCGCTACTTCTGCTTCTGCTACTAATAGTAATAATACTAATAATAATTATGTATTTAGCCTTACTAGACTAATTGGGAACACTAACATAAAATAATAACTATCAATAAATCTTAACAGAAGGGAACAATACTACTACAATTACTGCCGCTGCTACGGCTGCTGCTGCTGCTTCTGCTACTGCTACTGCTGCTGCCGCCGCTTCTGCCACTTCTGCTGCTACTCTGCACGCTACTTCTGCTGCTGCTGCTGCTGCTGCTGCTGCTGCTGCTTGCTGATAGATGGTTGCAATATCTGCTGCACGGTTACGGTTAGAGTGATGTAGATCACGTTTCGTGAAAAAAACGCTCATTTCACGTTTTATCTAATTCGTGGTCTTTCACGTAATTACAGGTGACGGCCTCGCCGTTTCGAAAACCTAGTTCGTCCAGAAGTTCATCCACAGCTTCAAGTCCAACCTTCAAGGATTCGGACACCAAGGTATAGAAGAGCCTGAATAATTATCATTCTCCTGTTATCATACTGCTGCTACTGCTGATACTACTGCTGCTGCTGCTGCTGCTGCTGCTACTGCTACGGCTGCTACTGTTGCACGGTTTCGGTTAGAGCGTTAAAGGGGATACATATCACGTTTCGCAGAAAATAAAAACGTTCATTTCGCGTTTTATCCAATTCGTGGTCTTTCACGTACTTACAGGTGACGGTCACATGATCACAAAATCACAATTCACGCAAACTAAAAACACGCTCATTTCACTGACGTTGTAAATCACGGCTCACGGCTATTTAGCAAATCACGTTGACGACAAAAAAATCAGTCACAACAGAAACAATCACTTCGTGTTTTACGTCTATCTAAAAAGTTCAATCACGGCTCACGAAAATACAATTTTGGAATCCAGATCCAGGGAACCCCAGTACCCATTAAAATTGTACACGTGTTGTGTTCTTTGTCAGTTACAGACACATTCTCTCCTCTTTGTATTCTCACGATACCTAACTCCGCAAAAGGTGTGTAAATGGGTACCGGCGAATTGTTAGGGCGATCAGACAAAATGTAGTTGGGATTGATTGGGAAACGCGGCAGCCAAATGATTAGAGCATTAGACTCCGGATCGAGTGGTCCGGGTTTGAATCCTGGTGTCATTGTGTTGTGTTCTTGGGCAAGACACTTTACTCTCACAGCGCCTCTCCACCCAGGAGTATAAGTGAGTACCAGCGAACTTGACAAAACAGTGAAATCTGGCAAAATGCTGGGAGTAACCGACGATCGCGATGGACTTGCATCCCATCCAGGGGGAGTAGCTTCATTGGGCCAGTTTGGCCCGACTGTGGGTTTACCTTCTCTAAAATCTCCCATCCCATCCAGGTGAAGTCCAAGCTGCTTCTGCTGCAAGACTAGTACTGAAGCAGACTTTACTTCATTCCTAAGCTACACTGACGCTATATTCTTATGTGTACTCACATTTCTTCCTTAACATGCTACAGGTATCATTGGTGAAATCATTCCGCCATTTTTCATTTGTCCACTTTCACTATTATAGGAGCTTAAAGACGAACCTTTAAGGTTTTCATCGTCTCTCGTCTCGTCAGAGAATGAGTACGTTATAACCACGTTCACCCGAAGTATCACAACAGATGGTCATGACACATCCACTACTACTGAAACGGTATATGATCGCAATCACTTCATGTTTCATGTTTCATCTTACGTGCCGTTTTTAAATACTAGTATAAAAGAAAATAGAATTTCTAAGCTGAAGATGAAAGCTAAGATAATCTCGCCTCTGGCCTTGTCATTATACACACTACGCTCAAACGTATCTTTACTTTTGCCAACAGGTCACTTATGAAGGTGACCAAAACATTTTGTTTAGTAAACAAGCTGCAAGAGGGTCCAAATTGACAATCCAGGATCAGGACGGTTACACGAAAGGGGAAATTGGAAAAGATAAAAAGGTACTACATATAAGATTTTTAATTATTGCAAATATTGAGAGGAAGCTTTATCTAAGGATCTGTGTGGCACATTTCCATGGATTATATCATTTTTTACTTAAATGACGACCGACTACGTCTAAAGAATGGTGGAATAAGTTCAGGCTTTTCACTCAGACGTCAAACGCTTACAAAGCGGTCAAGTTTTTCGCTTCAAATCAAAGGGATTTCGGGCTCCAGAGTTCCAGTAGATTAACCCCATTGTTGGGACTCCAACTGCTAAATATAAAAATATAATATTGCCATCCATTTGCACATAGATATCTCCAGGGACAGATGCAGCAACTCCCGTGACAGCATCGGATGCTAAGAAGGAAAAGAGAAAGCGCACTACAATGGATGATGGCGGAGTAAAAGATAACGTCAGTAAAAAAGATGAAGGGGATGGCAAACTGATTAGTCGCACCAGGGAGGAAACAGTTACCCCTGACAAAAAAAGAAAGGGAGAAGAAATCAACAAAGACCAAACGCCTGTACGTATTTTATAATTTAGGTCGTGTTCTGTTGGGATCAACTGTTTTAGGTTGGTTCTATTAGGAGGAAAAACGTTTTGGGTGTTGGTTAACCGTTTGTTGATCAATTTTTCAACCAACATCACACTCGGTTGAAACGGTTGGTCAAAATCATCCCAAAATGTGTTTTCTCTTGAAAAACCCCAACCAGTCTACCAAAAAGACTGTTTCTAATAGAACACGGCCTAGTATTATACAATCGAAAACAGTTGAAACCAAAACTGGTTGCGGCTGAGACGGTTGGTCCAGAAAAGAACAGTGACGACTTTGGATTTCTTTTTACCTTCAATTGAAAAGAGTAATGAACATTTTATTTATCATTTCGACATGATGTAAATGGTATAAAAATCCTCATCTAGACCATTGGAAGTTGTCTGGATATGCAATGTATCGTCAATTTTGATTATGACAATCAGACATTCCATCATACCACTTGTCTTGTGCGCGACTGGAAGCATGATGACGACACTGACTTTTCGTCGTATTCTCAAACATCGTTAATTTTACAGGTTGCGAAAAGGTCAACTGGCAACAGGGAAGTTCTGCTTGTATCCACTGAGCGCATTTCAGGTGGCAGCACGCCGCAGAATACAGAACCTAGTGAACCGGCCTCGTGGCGTACCATCCGCTCTGATGATAATGGTGAACCAACTTCAGATGTAAGCCCGGCTCAATATTTCAAATATCGCACTGAGGATGACTCGACTCCTCCCAGGTAAAGTTAAAATATTAAGCTTCAACTATCACAGTATTTAATTAAAAATAAATAGCTTTTATATTTATGTGGTTTTAAATACCTTAAATTTACATGTATCAGATTAGGTACCTTCCTGCTAAGAGAAACCCATTCAGCTCAAAAATACGCAGTATGGGGAATTCATTCATTCATTTCCAAGCAAATTCAACTTACAATGAAACAAAATGCATGCTAAAGAATCAGTGCAGACACTTCATGTTTTAAATGGTATGGTAATAAAGAAAAGGAAATAACGAAGATTGAAAGATAAATTGGCACATTAATGGTATCACGGTTACATAGACTATAGGTTACCACTCTGATCTAAGAATGTAAAGCGAGTATGACGATAGAAAATGATAGTCACGAAAAATGTAGTTTATTTCCAATGTTATTTCATCATGTCAAGCTGATTATGCTTTCTAGATTCTTGACACAAATTCAGTTCAATTTGGAAGGAAAAAGAGAAAATGCTGGGTAAGGAAAGGTTTTTTCTTTCAGTCAGCACAAAGGCATGCACTGACCAAAACAAATTTACATGTGTGCACTAATCCACAACAACTAACCTTTAAGCTGAAATTCCTCAGTTCCGTAGTCTCGATAGGTATTTGGTATTTCTTTCCCATCAGCTTTAATGTTATTCAGTTGACTTACTAATGCATTAATCAGAAATCCGTATCTAGAAATCTCGATCCGGACCGAATATGGTAATTAAAATTTTCATTGTCGGTCGACTACAGTAAACTTGAGCCAGCAATGAGTCAGGTTTGCCACTCTCCCAGCTTTTGGCAACCTCCTCCATTTTACGAGGATTTTGTCTAAATCGAGAAAGTAAGAAGTATTATAGCACATAGCACCATTATAGGGTGTCAATGACCTAAATGGTTCTGGGAACAAAAGCAGGAATACGAAACAGGTGAGAGATGTTCATAATTTGTTTTGGTCGATCTAAATGTCCACAGTTCCATTACCTACTAACATTAGTTTATCATGACAAAACAGGTTATTATCATTGCAAAGTTCCAGCACACTAGTGGGGAACAATTTTTAAGTTAGTCGGGCTCCACTAATTTTACCAACCATGCGCATATGCGGATATACAACGTCCCAATTTTCAAGTTTTCTGCATTTGTTTTCGATATTCAGCCCACACAGTGGTTTTACTCATTTCAATCTGCCCTTCTTATTTCTGGCAATATATTTTGACTTGTTCCTCGTTGAAGGGTATGACGTATCATTGTACAAGACACCGGCGGAGACTTACACCAGATCAAGATTTCTCGCTATGGATGTGATTTAATGGCTAATGAATTCTTACTTCCGCAGAATTAATCCAACGCACTTTAATGTTTAACATGCACGAGTTATAACCTTGTATAACAAGGCTAACCACACAAAGGAATTGTACGTCTCAAGGATTTGGATCGTTTAATAACTGGAATTTATGAGTAGTTCAGTATCGTGCATTTTGTGGTAGCACGGTGGCCTAATGGTTAGCGCGCTTGAATTTGGATCGAGCGGTCCGAGTTCAAGCCCTGCCAAGGACACGGCACAATGGCCCCGACCAACATGGAACAAGACACTTAATCATTTCTCCCATTGCTCCAAACCAGAAGAATAAATTAATGGGTACCGGCGAACTGTTAGGGTAACCTGACAAAATGCTGGGGAAGAGGGTGGGGGGACTGTGATGGACTGGCATCACTTCCAGGGAGAGTAACAACACAGAAACCGGGATAAGCTCCGGCAGCTTTGCGCCACTAGGCTCGTGAAGACTTTACCTAGTTATCATTTTTATGCACTTTCCACAGATCTACTAATTTCGTGGATTATCTGACGAGGAAATTAGATGGAGTGGATCAGAGGCTGTTTGATCTGGAGTACGGTTCAAAACATTCGGACAAAGATTCCATGGACTTGAAGACCACAAAGAATGCTTTAGATCAACACAAGGTTACCTCAACCTTTGTTTGTTTTCCTTTTGCGTAATTTTATTTTAACTTAGAAATTGCCTATATTTAATAATCCAAACTAGTATAGCTGACAAATACTACAAGGAACAAACATCAGAGAAATGGTCCGCATTCAGTTTGAATGACATCTGCCAATTATACTCGCACCACTACAACCTGATCACCACTACTATCTTTAAATTATTGCTATCGTAATATTGAAACGTTTTTATTTAATCTCAGCGGTTTTTGACATCCTCAAGTTAAATTCAAAGTAAAAGATAAAGACAAGACAAGTTTGGTTTTTATTTATAATCAATTCCATGAGATAAGTCCCTTGAGACTGTAGATTCACCGATGCCTTGGTTCATTGTGTACCTTAGACCAAACCAAGTTTTTCCATTGTACATGTGTTTCCCATGTGTTGATTTAATAGGAGGTACTGTTTGAGCTTGAGTCGGTCGAGTCCCAGACATATGATGTATTGGAAGAAGGAAAGAACCTGGTAGATGAGAAATGCTTTGACCATCCACACGAGGATTACTTCAATGATAGAATGGACGCAACAGAGAGAAAACTAAAAAGGATTGAGGACAACATCAACAAGGAAAATCAAAGGTACAACAGTTACTGCTTCCTTGTACGCTACTTCTAAAGACTTATTTTCTTCCGGCTTATTTCGCAAACTACAAAATCCCTCGTCATTTGAAATAAAGATTAAATAATAAATAAATAAATAAATAAATAAATAAATAAATAAATAAATAAATAAATGTCTTAATTGACCTCTCCCCAATGGTGGTTTTTCAGTACAGGGCTAATGTAAACAAACACAGAAACAAATTTTGCAACTGAACATAACATAGGTAAAAATACCAACTGGCAGGAGGCAGACCAGTTGGCTATTTTATTACAAGCGTAGCCTAGGAGTTGAGCTCTAGACTCCCGAGAACAAATCCAGCTAGTAGCAGAGGTAGGGCTTGAACCTGGGAGCTCCGATCCGGATTACAAGACCAGCGCCCTAAACCACTTGGCCACACTGCTTCCTTAAAGGGGCAGTGTCACGGGGATTTTGACCTTTTTTGGTCAAAACTGTGCTTCAGTACCTTATTTATTTACAAAATAATTCTAGAACACCAAGAAAAAGAAATCAACCAAATTCTTGAAAGAGGAACAAATTATGGTCTGTTCTAATGCATTTTAGAAACGAAAATGCGAGAAATTGAAAAACTGTTAGCCTAACATGTTTTCAAATTGCAATCCATTCCGACCCAGTTTCTATGGCCAGAGACACTTATTGACAGTTTTAGTACACTAAGGTACGGGTCGCACTACAGCCAATTTTGACCAATTTTGTTTATTCAAGTGTCAAATCTGTCAACACGTAACGTAAAAATCGCAAAATACAGTGCGACCCCCAGTTTCAATTTTTTGCCAATTTTTTTGCGAATTGCCAAATTTTCGCCAATCTTCAAAGAAGCCGAAGTGTTGCCCTGGAGGCGACCAAATTTTTGAAAATCACACAATTTTGTTATTTAGCCCGTTTTAGCCATTAACTGTCATTCACGCAAGATGCTATGTTTTGATAATTAAGATTCGCTAGTTTAGCGCGTGCAATTACGGGACAAAATAATTTTTACCTGGTTCATCTGGCTCTTTTAATAATTATTTCGACCGGAAAACGAGGAACATGAACATCGATATTACGCCGCGAATGTCTATGACTACACTGGGTCTGATCGAAAACAAATTTACCGGCGGCAATTTGGATAACAATTCGTCTCAAGTTCAAAACAATCTCCTTCGATTGCAATTGAAGCCAGCAGCAAGAAACGTAGACTTTCTAAAAGCCCTTTCCAATATTATTTTTCCCTTTCGTTGGTTTTGGTTTCCTCTCGCGACGTTCCTCGATCGCTGTCGCGCGTCGCCCGGTTTCGCTCAAAGACGACTTGTGGCAAGTCTACAAGAAACGACGAAACCAAGAAAGCGAAGTACGAAACCTGGTCCCAAGCCGTTTAAGTTTACATTTACATCAATCAGGAGAGTTTTGGAAAACACATCTTGGTTTGAGTGCGACCACCACCAAAATTTGGCACTTGCGAATTTTTGCAAATTTTTCCTCGCCAAAAATTACAAATTTTTTTATGTAAACAAAATTGGCTGTAGTGCGACCCGTACCTAAGATGGTAATTTATAACAAAATTTGACCATACAAAAACGTTTTTTGGTTTTTGAAATGACATCAAATCCCCGTGACACTGCCCCTTTAAGCTTCATGCTTAACATACATGAATATTTTCTTCTGCCACCAGGTTGTTCGACCTGTATATAATTTTACTCAAACAGCACTTGGAGCGAATGAATGACTGGCTGGTCCGTGCAGAGTCCCGGATGGCATTAGATGATGACGTAGAGCCAGCTTATGACGGAGTGCAGTTACAAGTCACCAATCATCAGGTTCAAGAATAATAACTTTGAAAAAATGAGTAATTTTAAGACTCCAAGGAAGCAAGGAAGGATTCAACTGAATAATGCAAACCGAGCTCGAGAAGACGTCAAAATAACGTAGACGCGATTACACTTTAGATTGAAATGCACAATATTCCACGCAGGAAAACTCGCAGAGTGTTTAAATTTAATTTCAGCTTAACCGAGTGCTTACATTTAATTTGCGTTTTAATGGCACAGGCATCTACTTTGATGGGTGTGCTTGTAATAATACGGGCTAAGACATTTCTGACAGGTATTCTCTTTTTACTCCTCCTAAAACGTTTAATGTCATCTTTTAACAGACATTTCAAGAAGATTTGTCAAATTACTCCATGGTGAACATGATCCTTGATATGGACTTAGAAGATCCCGCCATAGATGAAACCATCAGAGACTGGGTCAAGGTAGGAAATTATCTGTCTTATCCAACATCACAGGGGCTGGGTATAATCACTTTTGTAGGTTAGAATTCCCGCTTCCAGAAAACATGTGATTTTCCGAGAAGTTGCCGGGCAACATGAAGTACTCTTATAGCATCATATTGACGTAAAACCTTTCGGAGTATTCGCGCGCGAGTTTGAAGAAAGAAGGTTAAAATGTTTAAATTAAATGTTTGGTTGCATGCCAATCGGTTACGATATTACTTATCAGTTGTTCAGCTGGCTCTAACTGACCTATGTACCAACCATGTTTACATGTAGGTCTTGAGTGAGCGTTGGGCGGCCGTGTGGACCTGGGCTGAGGAATGGAAAGAAAAGCTGAACCAGGCCCTTATCGACTGGAATAAATTGCGTGAAGAAGAAACAATGTTGCTGTCTTGGCTGTCAAGTAAAGAACAAACTATGGATGTGATTGGCCAGACGGACATCACAGATGAGGAACAAGTTAAAATGCATCTGAATTTACTGCAGGTATGATGATTACCAAGCGAAAGACTAAGAACAAACGTCTTGTGGCTGACAACTGCCGGGGCTTATCCCGGTTTCTGTAGCACGCATATGAAGCGACTAGAAGTGTTGCTACTCCTCCTGGATGGGATGCTAGTCCGGGATGCTAGTCCATCGCATGTTCAGCATGGTACCCCTCAGCAAACGTACTATTGTGTTAATTAGTTTGTCCGTAGACTAGTAGCGCGAAAGCGAGCCAGTGCGAATAGACTAACAAGCGCGAAAACGACGAAGCGCTGGCGACCGGAAGTGGGCGGGGAGAAACCTATTCCGCTACGTCGCCTCTCGCGCTCGCTGACTTGCAGTCTATCTCAGACATTCGTGAAAAAATAAAACTGGAACCTGTGAGTAGTATAAATAGATCGACTTTGTTAAACGAGGGTGACACTTTTAACAGTCTTACGACTGACAAACCGTGGCACTCGGATCCCACAGATCGAATTGGAATTTAGTAGAGTTGTTTTTTGCGGTAAGAGGAAAACCGGAGTACCCGGCGAAAAACCCACATTGGTGGGCGGCGAGCGCTCTCGCCACTACGCCATCACCTGTGGCCCCATAGTATTTCAGCCTATCTGGCTTCAGTTTCATCTTATAGTCATTATTCAGTCATTATTGTGTAAGGTGTTTGATTCATTTCCAACAGACACTGGAGAACGAGATGGAGACTCGAGGAACACGTCTGGAATCACTACACGAGACCGGAGAAAAGCTCATCAAAGAAGCCGAGTATCACGATTCAACTGCTAAGAAGATCCGAGATCAGCTAGAAGACTTTGATGGATGCTGGGCAGACATCACTAACTCGGTTAAGGAGCGAAAGACAATGGTGAGTACTGAAAGCGCCGGGATATCTCACGTTCAACTTTAGGGAACATTTTTCTCTTTTTTAAGTTCTTCGTTCGCCGTAATTCGTTTTAATCGTTCTCAATTTGTGTCTCAATCTTTCACCCAGTTTAACTTACCAATTCAGTGGGGTTTGATATGAACTCTGTGGTTTCTACCTTAGTAGTAAACTAAGAAGCCGTTTCCTTGGATTTCAAGGTAATTTTTAGCACGTTACATACTAGTTCCTTTTAGGGACAACCCTGTAACATACCTTGTGGAACCTGGATGTTCACCTGAGATATTTGATAAGAACTCGACATGCCGGATAAAAATCTACAAGACCCCACAACTCTCAGTTTGAAACTGAAAAGTTTGCTGCAATTGTCAACGATAGAATGGAAGAATTATAAAAGATTAATTTAGTAGCTGAAGTGACATTGATGGTGGAATTTATATAATAAGATGTATAATGACTTTTCGGTCCTTTGCTATAGCTTCAAGATTCCCAAAGCAAGGTGAAACAGATGGGGGACTTGATGAGAGAAGTTCGAACTTGGCTGGACGACACAGAACAGTTTATCAAGTTAGTTCGTGAACAGAACGACCCTCAAAAGGAAACCAAAATCCAAGAAACGATTGAGGTAATAATACACAATGAAAAGCATAGCAAGAAGAATATTAAACAATTAGACTGTGAGCTCCAGGTTTCTAAAGCCTGGTTTTCACTAGCGACGCAAGCACAAGCGCAAGCAACATACGCAGACGCAGTAACGTGTTGATCATCTGTGCCTTTTGTTTACGACAAATCAACACGTTACTGCGTCTGCGTATGTTGCTTGCGCTTGTGCTTGCGTCGCTTGTGAAAACCAGACAGATGACAGTTGTGGCGAGGGGCGAAGCCCCGAGTCAACTGCCAAAGTCGATAGAAACTGAGAGCGAGCAGTCTAATTGTTTTAGAATATAATATAACCCAATGCCTGATCTATTAAACATAAAATATCGAAAAACAGATTTATTGATGGTTTTGTTTACTATACTTTTCGGCCGAAATGCACGAAAAACTGTGCGCGCGCTCCGAGAGACTTAATTCTATCGATCGATCGTATGGTTATGTTCAATCATGTTATGTTTATTTGAAACAGGTGTCTGTGTAGCCAATCAGAGTTTGCCAATAGTCAGCCACTAATTTTATCACGCTTCCCTTTGCATTTCTGTAACTCATCTTCCACTATACCACCTATTTTTATGATTGGCAGGGTCATATGATAGGCTTTGGTAGAGGGCCTATTACTCAAGAACATCAGTGCTCTCCAATTAATACATTATTGTTTTTCCAGCTGAAATGTGAAGAAAAAGAGAAAAAACAACTTAAAGTTGACGAGATCAACCAACTGGAGAAAGCACTCAGCAGTAACATCGACAAGACATCAAACCAACACATGAAAAAAGTAACCAAACCTTTTAACAAGCGATGGAATGATGCGAGAGTTGCGTTAGACAGATATCGCAACGAAGATTACCCATTTGTCAAGCCGGATGACTGCTTCTTGGTCAAATGCTTCAAGAAAGCACTGGTGGTGAATTAAAGTAATTCTAATCATTAATTCTCCAGTCCTATTCCCCTCGTGGAGGAGAAGGACGTGATGAATTAATCAATAACAAATCCATAGCAAAGATATCGATATATGTCATAGATACGGGCACTTCTTAGGGCCGGGCGGTTCCCGAATGATCATATATATTCAGCTCCAAGCAATAGCACCCTTGTATAATGTCATTTGACTACAGCTACCATAATTAATTCAAATTTTACTTTATTATTTAAAATTCGAAATCCCAAAGGAGTTTAAACAGCAATGAGTCTAGTTAGCATGAGAAAAAGAAAAACTGAAGGATTCTGGTAGCTGTAGTCAAATGACGTCATCATACAAATTGCCTATTAGATTTCCATGATGTGATACTGACTTGATAAGGCCCCAGGCTGAATCAACTAAGACTCATAGAAATTAAATTTAAGAGCGAATAATCTGATTGTTTCTGTAAAATTTATTCGGAGAAACGAGCAGAAACCGCCATTTGTAGACGACCTCAATCCACTCGTATATTAATGCATTGATAGTATACTAGTAACTCAGCCAATTACTTTGCCGCATTTGCATTTGCATTATAGTATTAAAATAAATGAGAGTTAGTTGTGCAAATGGCGCCTTGCAAATTCCCTTTCTTTACTCTTCTTGTCATATTTAGTTTAACTAAAGTCATAAAAGAGGTTTGACTGATGGTAATGACAAAATAGAAAATGTGCTCTGTCCAACTAGGATGAACTCTTTAAGAATCTAGAATGCTTTAGTTTGGTTGATGTTTCCAAGGGAAATCTCTTGATTACAATTTCCCGCAGGTTTTTATACCAGAGACGCATGCAGAATCTATCTGTATGAGTGAAGAAAACAGTGTTTTCAATGGGTAAATATTATTGAAATATGACTGACAGTGTGGGAAACCGAGTTAATTAATGAAATTAACATCTAACTTAACAAAGTGTGCCAATCACTATTTAGACACACATATAAGGATTCTTACTTTTTCTATATAAGGGGACTACGTATCACGGTTTCAAAATTTGTTTGTCGGAGAAAAGTGATACTTTTTATCGAAGGAGAGCGGGAACCCGGGAGAAAATGGGGGCGGAAGTCTACGGGAGGCGGAAAATTGAAGACGGGCCGAGAAGCTGAACCCGGCCATGGTACTATTGGTGTGCACTTTACGACATTGCCGCCATGTTGGATGAATTTGTGCCAGAAGATTCGTTATTACTTCCGTTGTAATTTCATCGAACATGACCGAAATGTTTTTGCCTTTTGAATCTCTAGGGATTTGATTGCACACCAACTGTTATTGAATCATAATGAAGGGTAATATAATTGTGAAGTTCGCTTCTATAAGAATTCATGAGAATTATATTGTGACAAAAAACAGCCTGTTATCAATAAAGCGAATATTATGCAGAATTCTAGCTGTACAAAGTGATTGGTGGTAATATTAATTTATCCCTGGCCTGATGAGCTGCTTTGTACTCCAGATTGACAGGCTAGGGTACCTCTCTCCAGTCTCCACCCAACAATATAGAAATGAGTACCGGCAAACTTTTAGAGCACTTCAGTAGGGCACCTGAGAAAATGCTGAGATATATGTAATTTGCCATATTTGTAAGTACACAAAAGAAGACTCGCCCAACATATTGGAAAGCGCTGCTGAGTTTGAGAGAACTTTTAGAACATTTCAATTATATGCTTTTATTTTGCGAATCGTTGACAATTTGCATGTTGAATAATAAAACAATTATCCTGCTCAATCTTGCGGAATATCGTCTGATTTTAGCTATAGCCAACTTGGCCTACGGCGTCGGCTATGTATCGGTCGATATTCCGTCCGATTTCGCAGGATAATCGTTAAGTATGTAGTATGCCTTATTTAGGAGTGCCACTATTTCGCAGAGCAATTGTTAAATATCCACTACTTGATGATGTTCGCTATTCTCGTCACCTGCCAAACTGCTTGGCAGTTTCCTGCAAACTGCTTGGCAATTTGTTATTGAGATAACTAGATTTTGATCACTCATGGTAATTAAAGGGCTAAATTAACGTTTATTCCACTTGCCGCAAGGTTCGGATTCTCCTGAATTTATTAGTAACAAATCCTCGCATGTCTTGACGAGGAAAATTAGGCCCCGTACGTTCAGACTAGGTGACTGTTCCGGGCTCAGACACCCCATAGTCTGGGTTTATAATTTTGCTTCTCGCTCCTCTGTTTCAAAACATGTCCTGGTGCACAACCTTTCATATTGAAATGATTGATTTGCAAGACAATGAGAGTACCAGTAAAACTCATTTCCATATGAAAGGTTGTGCACCAGGACTCGTTTTGAAACAGAGGCACTTTGCATGCAAATGACCATAACAATTGCGATTCAAGTCGCCTGCATCGTTTTTCTTAAGCAAACGAAGTCGCACCTTCTTACAAACAATTATAACTACATCCGAGCATTGTTTTTTCGCGTTTATTCGGACGAGCCCTGGCAAGCCCTGTCTCAGCCACCCTAGATCCTGTGATGCCATTCGGCGCTTTGTTACAGCGCTTTCATCAAATCACACGGGATACAAAACATCACGTTGTAAATTTCTCGACCAATCAGAAGCCGGCATTTAGAGCGAGGGTACACCCTGCGTCACATAATTTCAGGGCGTTTCACGTGCTAAAATGTGTATTTAAAAACCTTCAAGGTGGCTATTTTTTCACAACATCACGTTTGAAGACAGGGACGTTTGCCAACAACAAGAAGTTCTGCCGCCGTTCAAGACATTGTACAGTCGCTTAACAATTAACGCCATTTGCTACAGAAATGAAGGGAGTCAGCCAGCGCCGTCGATTGATAAACCACATCGAGTACTTTCTGGACGAATATGAATATTATAATTTCGATCCTGCAGCCACGATGGTGAATCAGTCGCGTAAAGGAAGATCGAAGAAGGAAGCGAGTTTGAACACCAACCGGCCAAACCCGGCCGGCCATGAGAGGAAAGTATTGACAAAACTTCAAAATACGGAGAAGAAGAGAAAGGAAGGAACCAACAGGGCGTCTGAAAAGTGAAGCTGGCCGAGCTGAAGAAAGCTGGGGAAAGTACTTCTATCTGAGAGAATACTGAGATTTAACTACATACAGCAGTCGACAAGACATCCCGAGAACGAAGCTGTTGCTTAATGTGGAACTTCTTGATGTGTTGTGAACTGAATGGACAGCGCGTTTCGTTTCATTATTTTGAAAACACTTTAATTTATGAGTTCAGAGTTATTTACTACGAAGCTGAAATAAGTCACTGCTGTTAAATGAAACTTGCGAACTCGCTGTAAAAATTTAAACTAAACGAGTTATTAGTGAATTTTCACTTTGTGAATCTGCAAAGCTTGAGATAAATTAGTATAATCATTGATTCGAATAAATTAACTTACATTTGTTAATATTCCGTGTTTGTTATTGAAGAATAACTGCGCCAGGTACCTGTTTAGGGCACGTGTTGTTATAGAATTGTTTTTTTAAACTAAAATAAATTATTGTTTGAATATTCAGGCACATGTACTGAGCAATTACTTTATTTACATTGAACCATCAAATGAATAAGTCTTATTGAATTTAATCCATTTGATGTTTGAGATTGGACGGAAAATTTATTTGTTATTTTGCGGTTGAAATTTACGAAATTTTATGCATGCTTCGCCATTTTGAGACGCTCCTTCAGTGTCACATTCGCGTTGTGGCAGGCGCGGTGGACTAATGGTTAGCATGGACTCCGTGTCGAGCGGTCCGTGTTTGAGCACTGGCCGGAGTCGTAATGCTGGGGGGGGGGGGGGGGGGGGCAAACTTTGATGGACTAGCATCCCATCCAGGGAGAGTAACAATAATCCTAGTCGCTTCATGCTACAGAATCCGAGATAAGCTCCGGCAGTTGTGGGTCACTAGACTCGTGAAGACTTTTTAAAAAACATTTTTAGACATTCGTGTTACTTATTCTATTATGAATTGCATGGCTTTTCTTTAGTACGTGACGGTGAAGAGCGAAAACCGACTGAGAATTAATGGCGAAAGTAAGACTGCGAAACAGTCCGTATTTTTGCATAAGCTCATTGGGCGAGCCGCCACGTCCCAAAAGGGATCTGGAACGAGCGTGAAAATTTATAGTGGGACAGTATGGAGACTGACTGTTTTTGCAGTCTAGAGGAAAGTTTCCGCGCCGAGAGTATCCTTGGAAGACTGGACAAGCGAAGGAAGAATCGAGTACTTTAAAATGGTCCGCGGCTCTTATTGCCTTGTATTTTGATGCCTTTATCAATCTGTTCGCAGTTATTCTCGGATGAGTTTCAGTCGCAAGCCAACGTTCTAACGTTCCGTAGTTGCCGGCGTAGCTAGCTGAGACAACTTGAATTGGCGTGGAATTATATAGATGCATTTGCATGTGGCACAAATATTGTCTTGAAGTTCCCCGAGATCGATCAAAATCACTTCTTTGGAGGGCGTTAGCCAGAAATGGTCAGAACATTGTCGCTGTACTCCAGCCTTATACATCGTAAACTGCTCATGAATGATTGAAAGATCGTGCACAAATTCCTTATTTATTAAAGATATTAACAGAACGTCGTAAATAATCTCGCTAAATGTGTTCATGTTGTATTACAACAGATCCAGGTTACACTCAAACATAAGAATTATAGATTTTTTTACACATACACTGCATGTATAGTTTACTTGGTCAGTATTTTAAAACTGATGCATCAATCATCGCACTGATTATTTTGCATGTGATTCTAGGGCCACAAAAGGTCCATTTTAAGTGAAAAATAAATTTTTCCTCTTTGAAATCCCCTACAAAATGTAGACACAGGAAGATTATCCGCCACCTTTATAGGTAAAACTATTTACAAAAAATATAATTTTATACCGTAGAATAAACCCTGTGGAAAGGCTAAATATGAGCAACCGATAGTCTATTTTATATTCCTGTACACAATCCTGGATCCGCCCCTGCAGCCTTTACAGAACCATGAAAGAGAACACAAACACTACAGCTACAACAGCCAATGTACAGTCGAACAAAGTCCTCCGCCATTGAAACTCGCACTTTGTAAAATCCTCATTGGGCCAGTAGCCCCTCAAACAGTCCACACACGTGAAGTCGTCCTTGACGATTTGATTGTAATGACAGGCCGAGCAGGACCAGCAACACTTGCAGTCGTCCTTTAAAACCCGGATGTGACCGGGAGAGCATTGGACGCCACAAAAGGACTTTGGCGTTGTCTGATTGCTCCACCTGATTCCAAGATGATTGATATACCATGAACTGTCCCAAGTACCTACATTAACAAGGCTTTTAACAGATCCATTTGATTGCAAATGGATCAAGGAAAACATATTTTCCTTCATACGCCGCTGACCGGAAAACAGCTTCCAGTTCTGGCTGTACAACACGTCAATCACGTGTCCCAGGCTTCTGGAGAACGCCGCTCGGTCAAGTTGTTTCGCGGGGGCTTGTGACGCCTTTTCGTACGCGTGTGCCAGCAGATAAACACTGTTCATAGACGCTTGAATTTCTTCTTGTCTTCGTTTGGATGGCGAAGCAACCTTTCCAATGTTAGAACAGCTGCTTTGACCACCGGGAACTTCAACGATGTTGTTTAACCCAACAATATCGCCTTTGTCGTCGAAATAGTTCCTGAAGTCCTCCATAAATGGAAATTGAGGGACGAGGACTAGAGTGTCATGCGCAGGATTGCCGTGAAGACAGTTCATGTTCTGTTGGTTTGTTAAAATCCACGTGAAGTGAGAGGTAGTCTTCTTGTTTTCGACGGCTGTAAAACAAATTCAAAGGGAAATCAAATGGTTGCCCATACAATACAGTATACAATCGACTATTGGTTAGTACCGAAAGAAAACGTACTCAGCGTCCATGAGAACTAAGAAACAAATAAAATGATAATAGAAATTAAAAAGAAGAGTTGTAAGAAGTTAACTATATTAATTAAAATCGGAAACAACACCACTGGTTTTAGTGGAACTTTGAATATTACGATTTTTTAATTACCTGTATGAACAGGGCAATCAAACTCAAACAACTGAGTAAACATTTCTCTTCAGTGTACGACCGGGGCAGCGCTTTTCATCAAAATTAAGCCCACTCGGGAAATTCAAACTCAAAACGATTGGTTTCAGTCATCCTTACGAAGACAAGCGAATATTGCCGAGTCGTGTCATCGGACATGTTCGTAGCACGAGTGAGACTCGCCTCACTCGCCTCCAGTCAGTTTCCATCAACTGTTATACACGCTGCGCAGTTTTTTTCTTTTAACTTGCTTTTTCTGCTCTGTTTGCCTTGGCCATTTACTGCCGGTTATTTACTTAGTGGCGAGGTAAATATCGTTCGCTGTTCACCAACACTTCGGTAAATATCATCTGATATTCACCTCTACTTCGATAAATACATGTGAACTATATATTAACCGAGGAAGAGATTGTAATTTGCCAGTATCCTCTCCGTCAATTACCGGTCTTTTCCGTGAGCTGTTTTATTTATTTTAATTTCGGAGTGAAATCTCAATCGCAACTATTTGAAAACTTGCCAGGTACCAGCCGATGGTTCTGAACATGGTCACTGGACGTTTGCTAATGTAAAAAAAATATATCATGATTTTCTTTGAATAAGTCAGACGACTTATATCTCCCACTAATAGCAAAGATACTCAGAGGAAGTTGAAATACGTACACTTACTTTGTAGTAATTCTTTCGTTTCTACATCCCCGTAAAGAGAACAACCGCAGTGGATTGGGGCTCAGCCAAAAGCTTCACCAGCGCGTGTTCAAACCGGGTTGAGTTTATATCCCCGACGCTAAGTTGAACCGTAACAGCAATACATAGCTTTTCCATGTTCGATATTCGTAGAAAGGTCTCGAAGTCATTCCGATTGGCAGCAGAATAAACCACTGATACGGCACTCCAAGCAAAATACTTGATGAGATCCGCAAGCGCCCTAGCCTTGTAAAAACCCACCGATACTGATTGCAAAATATCCTTTGAATTCTGAGTCAAAGTCCCTTCCTTTCCAAAAATTATTTGCGGCACTTTGAACAGGCCTAGGAGAGTTGAAGCATCCTTATTTTGAGAGGCAGATATCACGCCTAAAACCGGTTTTAAATCGTCTCTAATATTATCTTCCCTCGTTGAGGCTAATACGGCTTTTTTCCGGTATCCATTAACAAGTTCAAGAGCTTGCTCTAGTGCGATTTGTCCATCGTTACAAGTGTCGCGGACTTTCAGAGACAAAGACGCATTATAAAGCTGTCTGTCCCACTTTCTGTTTACATCCTCGACGGCGTACTCCAAAGCGTTCAACCATAGAAATCCTTCCTGGTGTTTTGGAGATCCGCATCTTCCCAGATTGTCTTTGAAGTGCAGCGGCAAAAGAGCGCCAAAGGCAATATCTCTGTTTAGAGACGAGGAAGCTCGTGAATAGTGAGAGAAATATTGGCTATCGCTTCCCAAAACGCAAACATGCGCCCAAAACGTAGCTAAAGAAATGATTAGAACCAAAAATGCCGGTAGCCGTCTTTTCATGGCTAGGTACAAACCATTTTGTTTTGGGGGTTTCTAATTCTAGCAAACCGTCCAAATTTGCTGCACTTTTTGCGGCTTCCACAAGTAAACATTCATCAATAAATAAGTGAGCAAAGAAAATATTTAACAATTCGACCAATTAAACAGCTTGACATGTTTATTGGTTTTGGAAAGCTGCCGAAAAGCAGGTACCGCGGTTTTGTGTGATAAAAATGGTGTCTCTTTCCTTTACCTCGGCCCAATTCTTCCTCCATTTCTTTGGGAATGCTCGCAAACATACGAACAAACTCGATAACGGTAGCTCGTCCAGTAACGCTCTCGCACAATGGACTACTTTTGTGACATACGAAATTACCTTAAAATCGAAGGGAACCGCAAAATGGCAGTACACTTAAGTAGAAAAACAAGGATGGTTAAAATTGGGGAAGATCGAGACGGATTACAATAAATTACGCTAAGATGTGCCATATACATGTACAAGACAGTCACTCGTTATCATTTTTATTCACTTCCGTTCACTGTAGCACGGCAATTCGCCAACCTCGTTCCCAGGGTCTCTCTTCTTCCCGCCAAAAGTGTCTTCTTCCCACTTTTGGCGGGAAGAAGAGAGACCCTGGGAACGAGGTTGGCAATTCGCATGACGAAATTACCATCAGCTGTATCATTATAATCATATTTAAAGTTTTCATGTCCCCTTTAGCTCAATAAAGCTGCATATATTTGTATTACAAAGAAAACAGGGATGATTTAGTGCTATGTTCCTTTTGGTGCAAACATGTTATTGTGGTTTCACTTCTTAGTTC
The DNA here is from genome assembly GCA_029204205.1 of Desmophyllum pertusum. Lineage (NCBI taxonomy): Eukaryota > Metazoa > Cnidaria > Anthozoa > Scleractinia > Caryophylliidae > Desmophyllum > Desmophyllum pertusum. The sequence continues at coordinate 2,172,487 of MU825879.1, forward strand.
TAGCTTGAAAAGTTGCCTATGATTCTGCTGCTTGACCAATTTATATACAGTTGAACCTCTCTACAACGGCCACCCTGATGGGACAGAATTAACTGGCCATTGCTGACAGGTGGCCGTTGTATGTTGGTTTTAAGGTGCACGGTTTGGCAATTTGTCGAGGGTCGACTTTACGCTTCTTCTGTCCTATCGTGCGTTGCACCCGAACATGACTTGTTACACACCATATTACACAGTCACGTAGCTCGATTTGTTAAATTTAAATATAGCTTTCGCATGCCCTGTCTTTGTTTTTGTTGTTGTTGTAGTTGTTGTTGTTCTCGTCGCGCCCAATTACTCGCAAGTAGTGAAGTCGTCGTCAATTCTTTGTTCGTTGTCAGCGCGCATTTTCTTCGTCATGCGACACGTGCGAACATGTGATCAAGAAAGTGACGCTGAGGAGAAGCAGCATTCGTCGATAAATTCCCAGGTGTCCTCTCTTCTCTTTGACAAGCGCAACCTGGCCATCCTGTGACGTCATTAATTGGTGACGTCACTAGATAACGGAGAGGAGACACCTGGGTACTAGGCTTCCGTTGTTTGGGTTCGATTTATTTGGAGTTCATTAGCGTTAGCATCCTTCCCTGTGTCTTTCACCGTTGCTATAGCAACAGGCTTGCGCACTCTGAGAGGCGTGACAGGCATGTCGTGTTCACGTGACATTTCTATGAATGTTTGACAGATCTTGCCATAATCTTCAAAGCCCACTTCATGGGCGCGGCGAGTAGAGTCCACCCCAGTCCTCTCAAAAAGTTCCTCCAATAACTCCGGTTTTGTTGGAAACAGTTTTCTGTGGAATGGTACCAAGAAAACAAAGGACAATAATTAGTTGTTTGTTCGCATTTCTGATTGGCTAAACTTTGAATCAGTACTATCTTTATTGATTACGATTTCCAAGAGTAAATGTCAGTAGCTATGAAATAAATGACTTTAGTAAGGATAAGCTTACTTACCGTAGCGGAGTTTTAATTGTTTTTCTCCTGTCTGAGAACAGTGCTTTCACTACTTGCTCCACGACAATGAACGGAGCATCGATCAGCGGGGTGACTCTTGGAACAAACCGCAGCAACATAGCATCAATCTGAGAAGGAATAAACATGAAAGAACTCAGCAAATAAAAACGAAAAAATAAAAAACTTATCTTTAATTTCTTTTGTTCCTGCTCAGGCTAAAAGCGTGCTACTCTGGCTTTGCATGACCTCATTACTTTGGTTTTCATTTTACTAAAGGAAAACAAAGCCTGCTTTAAGAATCAGCCGCGTGCTGTCCAAACACAAAACAACAACACAGGCATTCTAAATTTTTTCCCCCAACACTTTTTACCCCAACACTTTTTACCCCAACACTTTACCCCAACACTTGGTTGCATAGCAACCAAGCTACCACGCTGACGCTCGGGTTGGTTTCTCAAGAAGATGCTGGTTGCCCTGCCTATTTGTAATATTTATTCCGTTTTTTGTTTATTTTTGTTATATATATCTTAGGCGAAGCCAAATAAAATAAAATAAGAAAACCTCAGTGGTGCCATGTTTTGGATGCTTAGTTTTGTATAAAAAACGAGATCTGGTAGTTATTAATAGAAACATGTCTACAATTTTCAAATGCCTTCATACCTTTGGTTCGGGTACAAATACTTTGCTTGGTAGCAAATATTTCTTGTTGACTTCACACAGATACTGCGTCATGATGGAAAGCCGCGTACATTCCTTATCTCCAGGGGGAGCCTGGATATTCTACAGATGAAAAAAGAGAACTAGTATATAGCAGAGTTATACAGTAAGAGGCATTGTAACCTAATGGCGGGTGTGCCAGACTAGATCCCGAGGTGTACAGTTCATAACCATGCCAGCCGGCAGGGAGCCATATGTGGGTTGGGTTTGTCGTTGGTTCTCGTCCTTGCTCCAACGGTTTTTCTCCGGATACTCCGGTTTTCCTCCCTCAACAAAAACCAACATTTCTAAATTCCAATTCAATCTGGGATCTGAGGGCCACAGGGTTGTCAGTCGTAAGACTGTTAAGTATCGCCCTTTTATAGTTTGTAGTTTATTTATTTGCCACACAAAATAGAAAAAAATACAATAATAATAGAAAAATAAATTAACTACATGTAATACAGGAAATGGTGAGTGGTCCTATGAAGAAACCATAAGGCTTTGGAAACAGGCTATGGAATGCTACACAGATGTTATATACAGTATATGTGATACAGTGTACTCACCTCAGCTACTTCCTTCTGGAACACCAGTGCCATAGGTGTCCTGCCAAAAGTAAATGGCCCTGCTCTCTGTGGAATCGCTTCCAGCCACTGCAGAAGTAGAGGAATTGACACATTGAAGGGGAGATTCCCCACCATACGCACACCTGGAATGTCTGCAAATGTAATCACAGCAAGGATAAGTAAAGGTCATGAGTAAAATTGTAACCATGGGTACAGTTTTTGTGGGTGTTCAAACACTCCTTCCACGCCTAAAAAATTAATTGTGCCCATGTCGTAAAATTCCAAACATGCTCAAGCCCTGGGCTTATATTGGTTCAAAACACATTTTCTTTAGCTTATTTTCTGAAAGAACTTAGTGGTGGTTGTCGAGCATACCATTTGACTGCCACTTCATGATATCAGCTTTAGGAAAAGCATCCGGTATGTAAAACTTCATGATATCAGCACGATGTATACTCAATCTTCCTCTACTGGCACTTTCAAGCATCTAACAGTAATAATATTAGATTCGCAAAATTAGACACAACAGAACTCTAACAAACATATTGAGAATTAGATCATTTGCAAAGTTGATTGAAATATATACACCTCTTATGTGTCCCATCCTTATAGAAGCACTACATTGCCGAGCAGAGAGGCAACTTCCTTGATGTATTTCCAAATTCACCACAAAATGGTGATAATCAAATATATATCTTGTTAACCAAGTGCAAGGGCCGTACTGGGAGAATATCAACCCCTAGGCAAGGTATTGAAAATACAGACCAAGGTCCATACAGAAAAGACTGAGCAGAAGTGGAAGGGCCGGAAAATGTTTTTGGACCCCACCTGGTCTGGATCCACCACTGCCAAGGGCCGATATTCTCCCAGTACAGTCCTGAGCAAACTTTGTGCTTAAAAATTTAAACCATAACAATGTAAAAAACTTTACTTGGTCCAATACTTAAAAAATATTGGACCGGCAATAAAAGCATTCTGATTGGCTGATTTTAGTTATTGGCCCTCTCAACTATCTTAGTCGTGCAATAAAGAGAATTAACATTTGAATCTTGCGACTAAAGGGTTGTCAAGTTACCTCTAATGAGGGAAGAAATCTTCTGTCGATTTCCACAGCGGCAACATGCTTGGCTCCAGCATGCAACAGGGACCTTGTGAGGGAGCCTGGGCCAGCACCCACCTCACACACATGACAATCAAACACATCAGCAACTTTTGCGATCTTATCTGTCAATCAATATAGCAAGAGGAAAAGAGATTTCGCGAGAATTTAATAAGCTTATATTACATTACCTCGCTTCCATATTTGCATCATACTTGCCCGTGATTTCATTGAATAAATTGACTCAGGAATTTATCTACTTTGTCTTACATCGCATTATTTATCAATATATTAGAGTCTCCTTACCTGTTACGTTTAGATCAAGAATAAAATTTTGACTGAGTTGCTTCTTCGCGGACAGTCCATACACGCGAAGGAGATCAGCGACCTTCGGCATTGGAGGAAGACGAAGAGGCAGTGGATTAGCAGACATTGTGAAACACCGGTTTCTAGTTAGAAGCTGTAATATTCAAGCTAACATACGAAGCAGACAGAAGGACAATTGCAAGCTTTCTGCGATGAAAATGTTACAACTCGTGCCTCTCCGTCCGCCATCTTGATTTTTCTTGGCTTCATGGGCAATACCGCTGACATTAGGTTCAATCCCAGTCTTGCTCGACTGTGATTTTGGGCGAGATTTTGGGTGGGAGGGCGGCAGCAAGTTGGCGGCAGAAGTGCCAAGCCGAAGCGCGGGGCGGGGACGGCGGGTGGAGGGCGGAGTCCTCGGTTTGAGGACCAAATGGAGCTTTCAATAAGGGTTAATCATAGCTAGCTGTAGGCTGTAGCTTTTGAAAGTTATCGTGAAATTTGGGAGAATAAATTTACGGCATTCTCGTTGTATTATAAAATGCTTAGAACATTAACAAGAAATGTAAACTACAAGTGGGAGAGCGCGTAAATCACCTCGAGGATTCGCGCTCGCTCGCGTGCTTTCCCACGCGACTGGCCCTGAGATCATGCTCGTTGCATCTTCGGTCCCAGTTCCAAGGCCGATTGTTTACCTCGGTTGCCAGCCAATTTGCACTTTCAAACAAAAGAGGTATAAATCTTTTGTTGGTGATAAATTGATTTGCATACATTCAATGTTCTGATTTTGAAAACACGGCAGTTTACTGAAAACATTAGCCGTTAATTGACCGCCTATTCCTCAGAGTAGCTAAATTGTGTTTCATGGCTAACGAGCAACGTCCGTCAAGTCCGCCACCGACATACGAGGAAGCTATAAACGATGATCGCCCACCGCCGCCATATTCGGAAAATCCGCAGAACCCGGAATCACTGCAAACTCCTCCACAAGCGGAATATCACGCACCTTCGCAAAGGAATTCTAGAGTTTCACCGAGTGTTATAGTGAACCAACCGGGTCGACGAAACGACAGACTCGGCGCTACTACACGAGAAGCTCCAAACGAAAATGGCGTTTCACAGCCTCGTAAAAAGCGTTTAGGATGTAATTGTTTATGTTCAGCTTTCCAGTGGACACCATGTACATGTGATTGCGAATTATTTTGCTTTAACTGCTTGGGATTTTTATCGTATCTGCTTCTTTGCGCTCCTGGCGTGTATTTGTGCTGGGGTTGCAAGAAAATTTGCCCCGAGACTTGCGGCGACTGCTGTACACGAAGGACCAGCATGATGGAAAGTTACGAGGACCGGGATGATAACATTGTGGCGCGCGTTTGTTGGTTTTGTGTTGGACCGTGTTGCTGCTTTTCGTGCGATGATGACACGGAAGTTTGTCCATGCTCCGACCCGTGCGTAAAACGTTGTGGAGTTTGTGCAGTTCTCAAGAAAATGACTTGCTACTGCGGCAGTTATAAGATGTGCGATTACAAGCTGAATATGATGGACGAGCAAGCAGTTGGGTTTATTTGTGACTGCAAGGAAGTGGGTTGTTTATGCAGAGACGCCAATACAGGGAACTAGATCACGCTATTTACTGCACCTTTAATAGTGCACCTGACAGCCGCCAAATAGTAAAGAAACGCAGTTCAGATCGTATAATTATAACTATTATATAGTTAGAGAGCACTGCGCATTAACAGCAATGGAAAAACCTACTACTACTACCGGACGACATATCCCACGTGTGATAAATTAAAAGCTAAAACTTATTTATATTTTAAAAACAGTCTCACTCTCTTGTTTCTCGTTTCGCCCAACGAACTCACACTAAAACAGTCTACTTCTATCTTTATTTCATTGAATTCAAAATTGGTTCACGACCTAACTTTTCAAGGTCCATTTTAATCTCATACCCAGATCTCCCATCGACACATGCCCGGGAATAGACTATAGCCCCATATAAAAGTGTCGGGGAATGTTGAAAGCAACCCCTAAAAGTACCAGAATCTCCTTTTGTGGGCATAGCTCATTTCGCGGAGAGATTGCATCCACCATGATCACCCCTGCAATGTCCCCTCCCCGACCCTCCCGACCCCCCTATCCCCTGCGTAAACTACTGTCCGACGGAGGTCTGGCACTAGAGTCTTGTTTGGCCAAGATGGCGGACCGCAGGTATGATTTTCCACACGGGCCAAATCCGGGAGAAGAAAGTCTTAAATTGAAGGTACAGATGATTATTAATATACAAAACGTTTCCCTTTTGGACAAGCTTTTGTTAGACAACCTTACTGGTTCTTATTTATTCCTCGATGGACTCTTTCGTAGGCAAAATATGCCGCTGAATACAAGAAAACCGGGAAGATTAAGCCTATCCAGGACGTTGGTGCTCTTATCGTAAGTAAAATCACAATTATTCCTCTATTAAATTGTCTCAATTTACGTTTCCTTAAGACTGAATAATTTTATATTGTGTTTTAGACTCACTCGATGGAATCTCTTGAATTTGATCATGACCTTCGGGCTATATATAGCCACTGTCTTGCTTGCAAATTGCCACCATAAATATTGGCGATATAATATAACCATACAAATGTAAGCACTATTCGTTTAGAACTAGCAGTAATCACCAGCAGATTAAGAAAGTGGGTTCGACTCTCTGAATATCAATTAAATGGCCAGTATGCTGACTGTAGAAATAGTTCCAGTTATATTGATGGCGTATATACTCAAGTTCAAGTTCATGTTCAAGTTCAAGTTCATTTTATTTGCACTTATTTTTTAAAGAATTACAATAATATATATATAAGTTATAAATAAGAAAGAAAAAAAAGAGGAATAAATATATACAGTTTATGTAAAAGAGTGCGTAGTGGTCAAAGTAGCCAAAGGCTTTCGTGTTGACCACTATCACAGAAAAACTAATCGAGGAAAAAAATAAGTTATGGAAGATGGAAAAAATATATAAAAAAGAAAATAGACTAAGAAAAAAATAAAAAATAGCTACTAAAAGCACATTGAGTTTTTACTGCAGAAGGCACTGCAGGATTGTTCAGCGAAATGACTAGGTTGACTGTTCATCAAACTTAGTACAGGTTTCCACAATAAACAATCGCTTGTGTGTTCCCAAGGGGAAAAAAATCAGTAACCCATAAATTGGGCTACAATTGAACCCTGCATTACATGACCAGAATCCTTGAAGTCATATGCTCGTTACATTGTGATAATATTATTATGTCTCAATGTACTTACCGTTGATTTCACTGTTACGCGACCATTGAAATCAAAACTCCTCTGAGCGGTTTGCAAAAGATTTCTGTCAATGATCCTACATGTCATACCTAAATGGGAGTGTTTGATTTTACGGCGGCGAGTAAACACCTTCCAAATGAGGTATGACTTGTATGATTGACAGAAATCTTTTGCAAACCCCTCAGAGGAGTTTCAATTTAAGTGGTCGCGTAACAGTGAAATCGGCGGTAAAATAAATTTCATCTTAAATTGTTGGTCAATTTTTGTTTAATTTACAGAAAGATCCAGCTATTGAAAAATTTGGTTGGATCAGAGAAAACACAGACCTTTACTTCAAGTTTAAGCCTCGCAGTGTGCGCAATGCAGTACTCTGGTGTCTGCTTATACCTGGTGCTTTGCTCTTTTATATCAAGAAGACAAAGGTAGGCCTGTTCTCTAATATGTATAGTCCATTGAGCATGTGTATGCTTTTTTGCGTTCTGATTGTAATAAAATAATACACTTGTTGAGTTACACAACTATTTATAGTGTGGAGGGGAGAGGGGGTGGAATCCCCGGGGGAATGGAGAGAAGAGAAGGGGGTGGGAACCGGAAAAATAAACAGCCCATAAATCATTATTGTAATTGGTGGGATATGGGTTGTGAAATCTTACAAATTAAATTTCACTGCTTTCACATAGATCTCATGCTATGATAATGTTTTTATTTTTCAGTCACAAGAGAAGTCAGCAAGTCTGCATTAAAGACAGGAATTCTTCTCTCACTTTTATTTTAATCCTTTTCTGAGTGGAATCAATTGGAATGTTGTTAATTCGATTTTTTGGTGTAAATAATTAAAGTTGATAGACAAAAATTTCACCTCTTTGTTGCTTTGATTCTCAATAGAGGTGGTTGATATGTTCAATTTATGGCGTCTTTTTAATAAATTATGACTTTGTTTGACCACAGATTTGAGGTGGCATTAAACCGTGATCTCTTGCGATTAGCGCGAGAATTTTCGGAAGCAGGTCACGTCGCCCCCTTGCACAGTCGCCCCAAGTGACGTCGCCCCAACTGTAGTCACGTCGCCCCAAAGTGTAGTCACGTCGCCCCAAAGTGTAGTTACGTCGCCCCCAAGTGTAGAAGTGTAAAGTTTTAGAGATATTGACGTAACTTATTACTCGAGAGATGGCGCATATAAAAATCGCCCTATAATGCATTGCAAACCTTGCGTACGTCATGTATGCCGATGGTAAGATTGACCACCTAGCTTATCGTTCGTAATTCGCTAATAATCGAAGTAAGTTTGATGTTGGGAGCGTGATTGATACGAACTAGTGATACTCCTGGTTTGTTACCATTTAATATGATAGAATAAATCTTATTTGCTTTATGGGGCGACGTGACTACACTTTGGGGCGACGTGACTACAGTTGGGGCGACTGTGCAAGGGGGCGACGTGACCTACAGTCGAATTTTCAACCAAATGACTTGAAGACGACTATATTTCAGTTTTCTGTTCATGTTCTCTCTGAATGGGTTTTAAGACAGCATAAATCAAACACGACTTGCTTGTTTGAATGTCTCCAGCAATTAAGCTCATCTGGGTACAGATCACTAAGGAGAAAACTAGATTGAAGAAAATATTTCTTGTAACCTGCGATCAGGCGAATTTTTCCGCGCTCTCATTTACTCTTCGTCTTTACGTAGACGCGCGAAAACACGCGAGAATAAGGAGCGCGAAAAATTGACCTGATCGTTGGTTATATTTTTTGCCACCGACTTCTCAAGGTTCGGATCAAAGTTGTCTATAGTTCGAGCAGCTCAAGGGAAAAGTGAAAAGTTTTGGTTGAATACCTGGGCAAGTTGCTGGGAAATCGTGAAACATTTACCCCCATAAATGCAGTGGAACTTTCCGATCGAGTCTCTATCGCCATCGTGGAGCTAAGCTCTTTGTCTGCCGGAAAGAACGCTGTCATAGCCTTCGAGCTGAGTTCTCGCCAGCTTTCGCCTCGTGAATGGGCCCCAAACGTGAGCCTGCTCACAGGCTAGGTTAGGGTGGACATGGATGAAGAACAAGTTTGAGGAGGTGGGCCGCACGGCGCGGTAATATTGCCAAGAAGATCACAGGTCACCAAGCGTATTATGAGAGTTTGTATGGAGCTGAAATTCGATCGAAAATAATTTTCACTTTTCCTTCGAAAAGTTGTAAATAATGTGAAATAAAGTTTAAAAACCTCACCTGTTGTCTTTTCCGGTGTTTTTACCGCTTCTGGAAGCTGCTATGGGCGAATTTCGACCTTCGGTCGAATCTGCCACTGTGGTGTACTAATAGAAGGGACTTTCCCAAATACATGACGAACATTTTCCTAAGTTTACCATGGGGTATCATTCCCGAGGGCGAGGGGTGTACATGTGCGGTGCTTAACCCCTAATATGTGCCTCCGAAATGCCGGACGATTGGGTATTTAGTGTCTGTATACTACGTGACTGTTTGATACCTTTTCAATAAACTCAATCCGTGCCATCTTTGTGAGTTCCAAGTTCCGTTGTGCCCCTCTCCCCCTGATATATCCTCTCCCATTTATCAAACGTACAGAATAACGATGCGCATACTTATCATGATCACGGAGGGCTAGCCTGCCGAATTTCACCCCATCCTTCCCCCTGCGACAACCAAAAAGGTGTGGTCTTGCAAACTACGGTACGTTACTTTTGTTGCCACCGTTCTTGCCGGGTTCTTGCTTACTTGTACCTTTTTAAGCGGCCGACGCATAGCGGCCGCTTCAAGAAATGGACTTTTTTTTTCATGTCGCTAGCCTTAGTCCTCTTCACGGTTGACATGATGTTATCGCATCTCGGTCTAAAATTAGCCAGTAGAGAATTTCTCTTCCACATTCTTTCTGTAGTGTCGTGTAAGTGCGTAGATGTATTTAGTTTATTACAGTAATCGCATTGGAAAAAGCAAAGACAAATGTCCCACAGCAGTGAACAGCAGTGTTGTTGCAAAATGTGCTAAATTTTGTTGTGTGACCTTTTCTCGTTATTCGATCCCACGGTTGACATGACGCAATCTCTGGTCATGCAAAGATGATGCAATAGAGGTATTGTGCTATGAGCATGAAGCAATCCGCATTGGGATTTCTCTTCCTGATCGCAGTTACGATCGATACCCCGTGGTATATGTTTTTGTAAACGTGATTAGTGTCCTTGGATTAGTGGTATTAAGATAAATTAGGTTGTTTTCAAATGACTATTTGTCATTAGTTGATGGCATTTAGATATATATTTCAGTTTCTACACAGTAATCTTAAAGTTAACCTATGAAGTCTGGAATAAGCTTATTAATCGTTTGTCGTGAAAGGTTTTAACATTCACACTTTTCCTACAAGAGATGAATAATTCAAATACTTTCTGTCTAGTAATCAAAAATGTGTGCATAAGAAAAGTGATTATTTTTGATACTAATTTGTGAAGCTGAGCATCTTAAAGTTAACCTATGAAGTCAGGAATAAGCTTATTAATCGTCTTTTCCTACAAGAGATGAATAATTCAAATACTTGCGGTGGAGAAATCAAAAATGTGTGCATAAGAACAGTGATTCTTTTTAATACTAATCTGTGAAGCTGATCATGTATGTGCTGATGCAGAGTTTCAGAATGTAGTTGGATAACAAACAAAAGGTCGTCTTTCTTACTTCAGCAGAGATGAAACTTGATGACTTGAAATGACACAGGGAGCAGAGGAGTCGAATTGCGTTACTGCGTTATTCGATCTTGTTATTGTTTTCTCTTTGTCGTCCCAGCGGGTACAGTTAATGATCGAATAATGTAGTAACGCAATACACAGCGTATAAAGCCGAATTGATCGACTCACAAAGGTCATCGTATAAAGCATATAGATCGAAACTCGAAAAAGTCCAATTTTGATCCTCTACTGCCTGTGGAAAATATTGAAAATGTTTACATACGGTAGCTCAGATCTCAGGCTTTACATATGGATGGAAACGAATTCAAAAAAGCACCGCACACGACATAAACTTTGTTGAATCATAGAAATCAAGATTACTCTTTAATCAGTAGTAGTGGACCAAGTCATCTTGTTTTTCATAGTCACTAGCCCTAACCCTCTACACGGTTGACATGATGTTATCGCATCTCGGTCTAAAATTAGCCAGTAGAGAATTTCTCTTCCACAGGCTTTCTGTAGTTTCGTGTAAGTGCGTACATGTATTGAGTTCATTACAGGAATCGCATTGAAAAAAGCAAAGACAAATGCCCCACAGCAGTGAACAGCAGTGTTGTTGCAAAATGTGCTAAATTTGGCGGTGTGACCTTTGCGCGTTATTCGATCCCAGCGGGGAATCGGCTTCCGGTCACGCAAACTGCGGACTTTAGCGAGACTGGCGTGACTACTTGTTTTTTCGTAGTCACTGCACTTTCCCCAGTTGACATATTTGCATTGCATTGTCTAAAATTAGCCACTAGAGAATTTCTCTTCCACAAGCTTTCTGGATAATTTCTTCCTACTTTTAGAGAAAATTTCGATTTTCGTATCGTGTAAGTGCTCTTTTCATGTTCTTTACAAAGAAACAAGCGAAATCCACACGGTTGACATGACGCAATCCGACAGTGTCTAAAATTAGCCACTGGAGAATTTCTCTTCCACAGTCTTTCTGTAGAATTTCTTTCTACTTTTAGAGAAAATTTCGATTTTCGTGTCGTGTCAGTACTCTTTAAAGAAACATTCGAAATATTGAATTAGACAATGGAAAATAACAGTTTTTCTTCATACAATTAGAGTATGTCAATTTATTTACGAGGAAAAACGCATGAATGACCTTTTGATCAATAGGGGTTTTCCCATTACATTATAAACGAAGCCAGGAGACATGCAAATAAATAGCCACTAGAGAATTTCTGTTCTGTTTATTACATGCACCTCAAGCAGTCAGGAGACATGCAAATAAATAGCCACTAGAGAATTTCTGTTCTGTTTAATACATGCACCTCAACCAGTAAACGAACTATAAAACCCGGTCCCAAAAACATAATAGTTTTTCTTAACACAATTCCACAGCATATATGTCATTCACAATTTATTTTCTCGTTGAGCGAAAACACATTTTTTCCCTCGTTGAACATGAACATGACGAGGTTGGAAGTGGATGGACTATATGGATATGGACCTCTAAAATATATTCAATATAACCTAGATTAATTAACGTCTTCGCTGAGCTTTTTCCGCATAATAAGGCAGCGAGTATGGGAGTAAAGCATTAAAGTAATCGAGTAATCGAGCCTCGCAGATTTCGTGACGTCCTATATGACAGATGTTTTCGAAAACTGCTCGACCACCGCGCCCGGTCGGCAGGGTAAGACCCTACATGTAAGTTTTCGTTTTGTCCACAAATTAACCCTTCTACATTACTAAAATTTGATCAGCAAAATATTTTGCTAGAATCACAAACTTTTCGAAAATATTTGTTCCCAGTGCCAAAAGCCACGAAAAGCTGCCGGACTATTTGGAGTGGAAACTGGGCCGAGTGATACCCAGCTGTCATTGCGGAAGGAGAGGATGAGTTATTTGCTTGTTGCCAAGAAAGATAGTCTTGTAATTTGTCGAAAGTTCGAGGTTACAAATCACGTTTATAATTGTTCATGGAAATGAAATCAAGGGATCCCTGTTGCTTATGATGGCTGAATCATTCTACTGGCAGCCTTTTGTGGATTTTGTGAGGATGTAGCATGTTAAAGGGCGCTTATTCGTATCCTTTGTGAATCGACAGTTTACACTGTGGCAGACTCGTATCTTGTTCGTTTTCCTTCCTCATATCGACTGAAAGCCAGTAACTTTATTTTGTGTATTTCTTTCAGTTTTAGGGATGTTTTTGTGGGGAAATAGTTATATATATCTACCCATGCATACATTTAATTTATACATAAGCTAAGTTGTAAGAGCTTCAAATGCAACTTCATGTCGCTCTGTTTATAACAAATAAGCTTCAGATATCAATATTGGTATTAAAAAGCTTGTTTGTTGCAAATATTATTCAAATGTATTTTGTAGGTAGCACATGATCATGCTATAATAACAGTGGCTATCTACATATTGCCACAATAAATGGTCAATTGTCAACAAGCTGAATTTTGTCACATCAACATCCAGCTACAAAACCATGATAATCCCATGATGAAACTTACATCATGGTGTTGTAAAAAGTATATATTTCACTGAGAAATGGCTTATTACTCTTATGTAAATCTAAAGGTCAATTTACACTGGTGATTTTTGATGCGATTTTAGCCGCGATTTGACCGGCGGTGTTCAGGGCGATTCAAAATCATCTGTGTAAACTACCTGCAATTTCGCTGCAATTTGTTGCCTCGAAATCACTGCCGTTTCAAACTTGCTCGAATTTTGATGTGATTTATTTGCGATTTTGTTGCTACAATATTGAACCCCGCTATCTCGAATGCTCAAGGGAAACGAAAAACAGTTTGAGATAGCGGGGAGTTCGAGATACATGTAACCAATAGTAAATGACTGAAAAACAAGGGTAAGCGGAATGGGTTTGAGTTTGAGATAGTGGGGTGTTTGAGATAACCAAGTTCAAAATACAAGGTTCAACTGTTGTAAAAAGTGAGTCGTCTCATACAAATCGGCATAAAAATCGCTGTGAAATCTCAGGTAGTTTACACAGGCACTAAAAATGGCCACTCAAATTGTGGCTAAATTTGAATCAAAAATTGCCGGTGTAAACGGGCCAACAATTCACTGATGATTTTATCGAATATACAATCATGTACTGGTATTGCAAGGAGAAATTTAATGGTACATGTACATGTATGCCATTCTATGTTTTTGCATGATTTCCTTAACAATTCTGTAGTGACAAGTTTAAAACCCTCCAAAAAGAGCGACTGGACAAGTTCAAAGAAGAACAAAAGGACTCTGTGAGGACAAGAAGTGACAGAGTCAAGGAGCTGTCAAAGGAAACAAATCGCAGAAGAAAGTAAGAAATGACCACGGCTTCCCAATAGATCATTTTCACCAAAATAACAAGATCGTTTTGCTTGCATCAAAAACATCAACAAACTCAGAGATTGTAGAGTACAGTAGATGGAAATAAATATATTCCCCAAATTTTAACTTGGCAGACTGTTCATTGCAACCAAGTTATTGGGGGAACAAAATTTGGAAAATTACTGAACGTAGTATTGGTCTGCCATATTGGTGTACCACTTTGGTACACAAATATGGCGGCCAAAAATGTCTGCAAGAAGAAAAAAACATTTTGCTACCAAAGTCATAGCCTTTCACTTGGAATGCCTTTAGTTCTGATTTTTAACTTATTAGCATACCGTAAAAGCTCTATGTAGCCCCTCCTCTCTATTAAGCCCACCTCTCTAATAAGCCCCCCCCCCCCCCCCCCCTCTATATTACAGTCAAAATACTCAGCGCGTTCCGCTTATTATTGAAGAATAACTTTCATTAATCGCGAACAGATTGCGTTATTCTCTTCACTTCCAAATTTAAATCGAATAATGCAATCATTCAATCGTAGCGTCCATTCGAATATCGAATGTTGATTTCATTATGGCAAAATAGCTCTTTCCATAATCGTGAGAGAGTTGATAGTAAATCAGGAGGACAAAGCGGAAATTTGAGCGGTGTGATAATAAAGACCGAACCTTAGCTTGTGCACGAAAGAATGTCTGCTGTCGCAATTCGAGGCCTCAGGATTTTTTTGTAATACATCACACTTTACGGCAAATTTCTGACCTTTTCACTTTGTTTTCGCAGCTTTTCGACAATAGCAATGAAATAAGTACAGGTAGAAAATAGACGACTACGCTTGGTTCTTTCCTTTGTATTAGAATTGGCAAGCGTGACCTGCGGTTGGTAGCTGTCAAATATGTACATTTCAGTCAACGGTCTGCTGGTTGAAAAGCTGTCGCAGTCATGGAGCAAATCTCTGTCCTTTATAACAAATCATTCAAATTTCCACTTTATATTCCAGATTTACTAGCACCTCTCGCACGATTATGGACATGCGATATTCGAATGAATGCTACGGTTGAATGATTGCATTAATCGATTTAAATTTGGAAGTTTGAAAGGAATAACGCAATCCATTCGCGATTAATGAAAGTTATTCTTCAATAATAAGCAGAACGCGCTGAGTATTTTGACTGTAAGCCCCCCCCCCCCCCCCCCTCATTTCCCGTCAGGCTGATGTAAATGACTTTTCAGCAATACATGTATGTTCTGTCATTGAGTTAGGGTGATGATTAATATTTATTAATTGTTTTAGAGCTCTCGAGGAAAAGAAAAAGGAACAACAAAACAATGAGGAACAGATAAGAGAGGAAGCATTAACCAAAAGAAAACAAGAGCAGCAAGAAGCAACACAAAGATTCCAGAAGGACACAGTGCACAAGAAAAAACCCAAACATGATGATGTAAATGGAACTGATAAAGGTATGCAGTCAAACCCTGATATAATGAAGTGCAAGGGACCAAGAAAATGTGTTCGTTATAACTGGGGCTTGTTAAATGTAAACAAAACCATGTTATAATGAATAATAATATTATTAGTGAGAAAACAAACAAAATCTTTCATTGTTATATCAGGTTTCGTTAATTTAATAATTATTTTGCCTTGAAAAAAAAAAAAAAAAAAAAAAAAAAAAAAAAATCAAAATTATGCGGGATTTTTTGGGCGAATTTGCGGGAAAATCGCGAATTATGCGGGGAAGAAAAAAAAAAGACATGATTTCGCGCGGAAAACGTAAAAACAGAGAGATTTTTTCTATTCCAAATTGTGATTCGCCACTTATCTCTAGATTTTCCACCAATAATGAGGCACGTTCTATCGAAATTTAGACAACAGGCCCCACGGTTTTCAACATAGAACGCCTTGTCATTCCCGTTGTGAATATCGTCCGATTGCTCAATGTTCGACAATTGGGAAGGAAATCTACTGTTAACTTCGGATAAATTGGGTAAGAAATAGCGAAAATAGATACCTGTTTATGATTTTCTACACATTTCTCCAAATTATGCGGATAATGAGGGAATTGCCGGATTATGCGGATTATGCGGATTATGCGGAGGAAGCCAAATTATGCGGGTCCGCATCTGCACATCCTACCATAAGCCCTGCATGAGCAATGCTGGCAGATACTTTTGTTGCTGTTTGTCAATGCTGATCTTACCACCCGCTCATTGTATACACATACATACTGCATTATATAGCTCATGAACATCATCGTTACACCTGATCCAGTAACATTGTTTTAGCATTCATGGTGTACTTGGTACATGTAAGTTGTATTGATAATCATGAATTAAAAGCAACTTATGTTTATTCTACATGTACCTCAGAGCCAATTCCAGTTGTTCGTGATGGTCGCTATGTAGTCAGGGGTCATGTGGTGGAGGTAAAGGATGGAAAGCAAATGCCATATGGTGCTCGACAGTTGACGGAAGGACTTCAACAGGCTGGATTAGAAGCTTGGAGAAATGACATGCCAGATGATAATTATTACGACTTTCAAGGCAGATACAAAGATTTGTCAAACAACCACATAAATAGTGGAATTTTGTATGCAATGAATGAAGATAGGTTATATTCCACACAGCCTGCCTTTGACCCATATGCACCACCTTCAGCTCTTGAACGCCCAGGATATTATGATTCTGGTGGGAAGGTTAGCGATAGAATGGAAAATGGACCTGTTGCCGATACATGGACAATAGCACAGCAAGAAAAGTTAAGAGCCGATGCCATTGCCAAAAGTGGGCCAAAGCTTGCTTTTATCAACAATGAGTCTCAAAAGGACCCCCTGAAGGGGCTTTGCCATGCATCATGGGCAGGGACTCACCAGGAGGGAGTGTCACAAGCTTAGATAGCTTAGATGAAGTTCCTCAAGTGGCAGGGCCTGGAAAAGAGCAGGAGTTAGGAGCCTTTTCTAGGTCTGGCATATTGGCCAGAGGAGGAAAAGAACCCAAGTCTGCTGGTAAGAGAAGAGTGACGTTTGCAGACAGCATCGAGTTTGATGATGGTGTCACTGGACAGCTTGTCACTGAAGAGAAGCAAAGTACAAAAGTTTACACCATGCTGTACGCCAGAAATGTCAACAACCATTACAACACGTCATCTTCATCAAGCTCTTCCTCAACACCTGGGCACTCGGGAATGAGTCAGAAGGGGTACAAATCTACAGGGCTGACATCTGTATCCCAAACGAGGACTGAACCAAATAGCACTAGTTCAGCATCTAGTGTAATGAAAAGCATCAGTAAAGAGCCTTCTGTTGCAACTGTGACTCATTGTGACCATCCAAGAGCAAAGCCTGTTCCTTTGGATAGTCCATTAACTAAACCTGATAAAACAATAGTTTCTTCAAACCAAGTGAATCGTGTGAAAGAGTCAGCTGAACCGAAAGATGCAGAAGCCGATGTTGTTAGTGATCTTGAGCTTAATGATAGTTTGGAGGTTATAAAAGACAGCTTAGACAACCAAGATGATCGTTTAGAGAATGTGAGACTGAAGGATCAAAATGATGAACAATACGATGAAAGCAGTGCAGTAAATTGGACTGCTTCTGTATCTGCCTCGGCAGTGAAAGATTCTTTAGAAAGGTACGTACAAAGCACTGCCGAAATCACTGCAGAAGAGCCTATTGACAAGTTCCCATCAGGCGATGGTCGTGCGGGAGAGAGGGAGCCTGTATATTCCAATCCTGAGTATTTTACAACTGACCCTTCTGTTGTCACATCTGGATACCAGTATCATCACCCATTCAACACCAGTACAGCTCATTCCACAACGACGTATCCACATTTTTATCATCCCAGTACACAGGGGTACAGTGGTGTGCAAGCTCCTACCCAGGGAACATTCCATCCAAATTTCCCTTATCCTTTTTACACCAGCGCTGGGTCTAAGATAATGGGAGTGGGTGCTGCTAGGCACGAACAGCAGGAGATTGATTATGCGGCCATTCCACCAACTTCGCATTTAAATGCAACAAATCATCATCTTGATGGCCGAGATGCTGCGTATGTGATTGACTCTCAGAGGATTCCTGCCCCTGAATCGGTTTCATCGCCTTCTGCAGTGAACACAGGCCATGCATTACACAGTCAAACCACCGGGATCACTGGACTGAAAGATGGCGGGAGTCAGTGGGTTGAAAGCAAGAATGAGACAAACAAGGCTTTGTCATCCCGCCAAAAGCTCACATCTTCGCCTTCATCAACAGCATCCTCTGCCTCATCAAGTACTAGGTCCACAAGATCTTTGATCCCAAGACCTCCCACTTCGAAGAAATCTGGTAGAGGCCGCTTCCATCCAGGCGGTCTCCACAGAAAGCAAGTAACTGCTCGTCCACGCAAACCAAGCTCTAACCATTCTCCTGTATCTGACAGTGGGCACTCTGTAAAGAATCCAAAGGCAAGTACCAATAACAGAAATAGCCAAGAGGAACGTGTGGTCGAAAGGCAAAACTCGGATTCACAAAGAACAGAGAATAGCAGAACTGGAACGGGAAAGGTCCATTCCAAACGAATAAACAGCAGCAAGAAACATGACAGCGCTGATCATGATGGTATTATCGAAAGCATCAAGCGCAACATGGAGATGATGAGCATGAGAACGAGGACTACAGCGGCCGAGGAACAGCACCAGCGGATTCTAAATTCATTGAAGCTGGAGTTTGGTGATGGCAGGAAGTCGCAGCAAGAACCTGCTGTCCATGGCGGGACTCGAGGAGAACGAGAGAATGCAGCTGAGCATCATGCCAACACACAAGACACTGCCACTCGAAGAGTCCATCATCCCCGGGTGGGATCAGCTGGATCAAGAAGTGGCAGGCCTCCTGCTGGTAGTGTCAGGTTGGATCTTGTCGATGACGGTAACTACCAACCAGGGTTGGATGGTCATCCCAACAAAGGTAAAGCACTTGCGAAGAAGACGACGCTTCAAACAGGTCCCAGTGATGGAGCAAAAGGAGTTGTACAAAAACCTCCATATGAACCAGTCATGAACCAGCAGATCTTTTACGAGGACAGAAGACACGAATATCCCACATCAACGGTTGGACATTCAACAAGTGCCGCCTTGACAAGCCAAGAGCGGGAAGGGCCATTACAGGCGAGGGCCAGCACACTTCATGAACGAGAGGACAGTGACCTAAAGAGGTCCATAGCTCTGGACAAGACACCCACAGATGATGAAATCAATCATCTCTGGGCCCATGTTCGATCCTACCTTCATGGCGGAGACACCAAGTCTGTCGGGTCAGACTCGTGCGTCAACAGAGTTGATGTGCGGCGTTCCAGAACACGCTCCAGCTCCATGCAGCAAGTTTACAATCCACATGCTGCTGTCTTGCAGCAGAATTCACGAGGAGGCAGCCAGATGTTAAATGGACAACACCTTGGAGTACCCGCCACTGGAGGAAGCACAATCGGAGGTCTTCGTCGGTACGGTTCTCATGAGGTTCTCAGGCGGGATAGTTCTTCAGACAGTCTGTCGTTGAAGAGGTCGCCATTATTACAGCATCGTGCTTCAAGAAGCAGACGTCCGCAGAAGCACGGCCAGAACGGCAGACCGCCATTGCCGAGACAGCATGAATATGGTCCTTCACCGAGCCAGACAGGACCCAGTGCCTCCATATCGAGCAGAGGTAAGTGCGTTCTGAGCGGATTTTTTGTCCTTAGCATTCTACTCAGGGGAGAGGGGATAGTAACACTTCAATTTGCTTCATGCTTCAAAAGCGCAATGAAGACGAAACAAGTTTATTTTCTGGCGTTTGCACCTTGTGCTTGTGTTAGGCATTTTCACATATGCGCGTGAATGGGTTTTGAGACATGATAACAACAAACACTTTTTTAATGAATACTTTCAGTAAAGTATGACCGAACATGGCATTAGGGGTGGGCGAGAGTTCGTGCCTAAAGGTGGGTCCTCAAGTGCACTTGTCTTGATTACTTTCCTAAATTATTTGAATGAATTCAAGTTGTGTCACGTCCATGCAAAAACTACCCCCTCCCCCCCCCCCCCCCCACTCCCCTCTCCCTTCACCTACACGTGTAACTGCGGGTAGGTACTTAATGTCACTTGTTTCATTGTAGTTTGCTGGCCCACAGCCATTGTCGCCAGCGGAAATGCAAGCTGTAATGATGGCCTCAGAGAAACACAAACATCAACACGATGCATTCGGTGAGATGTCTCCTCACCAGCAATACCAAGCTATGATGAGCGCCAGAACAGGTCAGTTTGTCTATAAAGATGGTTCTGAAATCATGCCTTGTTATTGCACTAGCTTGGGCGCCTTATCAAGGGAATTTTTTTTATTATCGTGATGAGGAGGATGACTAGAGCAGAGGGCGCAATTAAAATAATTTCACCCTTCCCCTCTCCACAAGTGTTTAGTTTAGTAGCCTCTGCAGTTTGGGCTACAACTGCCTTGTTTTCATCGTATTACCCTGTTGGTCCGACAACTGACTGCGCCGCGCAGAATACAATTTGAGAAACCTAGATGGTAAACTCGCTTTG
Source organism: Desmophyllum pertusum (assembly GCA_029204205.1). NCBI lineage: Eukaryota > Metazoa > Cnidaria > Anthozoa > Scleractinia > Caryophylliidae > Desmophyllum > Desmophyllum pertusum. Next base: position 2,192,983 of record MU825879.1, read on the forward strand.
ACTAAGCCACACACCAACTATCTAAAATGACGCTTCAGTTACGGTGAGGCCCTCGTATGGAATAATCTCCCCTAGGTTCTTGGTTTACTCCGGTATATACGAAGTGTTTGTATCTTCTAGTTGTGTTAGATTAGATTTGCAGTTTTAAATCCGTAATGTGCGTTTATATGACTGCGATACTGACCTATTTGTCCATGTTGATTAGGTCCCAGTGCTCTCTCGTTGGAGGAGCAGAGGTTGCTTCAGTCATTGGATCGCTTGAATGAAAGGTTAAAAGGTATTTGGAACTATTCATTCACATTCACGTACTGTTGTGAACTCATATTTGCATGTTTGTCTCCTGTTTGGTGATAAAACTTTGTGATATAGTTGAATGATAGGGAGGCCGTGTAGCACTTCATGCAATTGATGTCAATGCTACAGTGGTGGGACACACGTCGCCGACGAACGTGAAAAGTTTAGGCTAAATTTTCCAAGATGCGTAATCCATGACGTAGCGGACAGGGGGCGGGAAGCGGGACTCCCAAGGTGCAGCGGGAACCGGGGTAAACAGGAAAAACATTTCGCAACATTGCGTAATATTTTGCAATAGGAAAACACAAACAGGCGGGAACCACAAAGGGTCGGGAACCAGTACAAGGGAAGTTCAGACCCCCCACTCCCCCCCCCCCCCCCCCACCCACCCACCCTCCCCCTTTTCTTAAGACTGGGAAATACGCGTTATGTAGGGAAGTTGAAGCATTGGATTGTTTGTTTTTATCTGCAGTTCAAGAGGAAGTCACCAAAGCGATTTCACAGAAACCTAGAATGAATGATAGTGGATACCGAAAGACGCCACAGGTAATGTAATGGCACCATCACTCAATTGAAAATCGCTCTACGAGAAGTCACTCTTTTAGGACTTCAAAATAGCCGTCCTATCTTGTCACAGGCTAATAACTAATTCTTATTTTATTTAGAGTGCTATTGGTTCAGGCTCAAGACAAACACAGACAAACCAGCATTCTTCAACCAGGAACCTGCTTCATACGAGATAATATGCAGAGAAACACAGCATGTCTGACGCAAAACGCCATTCTTACAACGCCATTGCAATGATCAACAGTCGATAAACGTCGCTTCACGGTTAGCTTGGATTGCTACAGTGCCACAGATTGTATTGAGTAAACCAAGGCCATCATTACCGTTTACATCCTCTCTATTTCTTCAGAAGATTGCGGAGAGGTTGTGAACCATCTAAATACAGTTTTTCATTATTTATATTCAAAACTATTTCGAGGGAGCGCTGTTGTTTTTCATACAATTAATTCGCCTCCATCAAAATGCACAAAAGTGTACAATTTTTGTGAGCAGACAACAGTGGAAGATGAATTCCGACCAGCGTCACTTGGCGAATAAAGTGACTACATTTTCCGTTCACAGTATTTGTCAACCTCGTTCCCAGGGTCTCTCATCTTCCCGCCCCCTGGGGCGGAAGATGAGAGACCCTGGAACGAGGTTGAGTATTTGTTTTTTTCTCATAAGAACAACGTCAAATAAGATTGCTTTGGGTTTTACTTCCATTCGTCTGTTTTAGGTTTTGCGTCTATTATCATTAAGGGTTATTTTGTGGATCGTTGAAGGTTTAGTTTGGACATATAAAAAGAGGGTTCTTTCATCCAATGTTTTTTCTTGGTTTCATGTCGCATTAATATGTACATATTGTATATGCGATGATAAAACGTGCAGATACTTTAAAGCAAAGAGAGGAGTTATTTATACGACGAGATTCCATGGGGTTTCTAATGACCCTTTCTCGTGGATTGTGTGTATGGTCGTGTGTCTAACAGTAGTTTCTGTAGAAATGTAAATAAGAAACGAATGATCAAAAAATAAATGACCTTTTTCAACAGTCGTGTCAATGGTAACTTTGCTACGTTAATGACAGAGAGAGAGAGGGATTGAAATGAAGGATAGTCCAGATACTCGACCCCCTCGAGGCCGTTTTGATACCTGGAAAAGCTTAGGAGCCGAGGACATGGGTACCGTAGATCACAAGTTCCTAATTAATAAAAGGCTATCGAGGCGTCGGACTACGTTTTCATACAAATCGAGTTTGCTTCAATGATCTGTCAAACATTGGCAGCATTTATTTTTCAGTCGCGAATTTCCATCTTCAAACCATTAGTGTAACTTCATTTTCAAATTAACCATTTTTTGTGACAATATCACAAATGCGCACTAATGCGTTTTCAAAACGCCCCGCGTCCACTATCGTTTTCACAGCGTTTTTACAGTTCACACTGAAACGCTCGAAAACGCTACAACAGCCTTTTCAAATATGCGCGTTTTCGATGAAAACGATCAGCTTTTTCGATCGTTGTAGTGTGGACGATAAGCAAAAACGCATCGAAAAGTATGCGTTTTCAAACGAAAACGCATTAGTGTGAAGAGGCCTTCTAGTGTCATTCAGAAGTGATCATGGGTTGATATTTTTGAGAGCCAAAACGTGTGTTGACTTCGCACTTGTTCACGCTTTTGTTTCGTAGTTTTGGATGTGATGATGCGGTTGAGAAAGTTCATTCAGTCTTGTTTTTCATATTAACGCTTTTGATAAACAAGCAATCCCACTGGGAAAAGAGTTAAGTCGAAGTAATTTCAAATTCAAACTTGTCGTAACCAAAACAACAGACCAGATAAATTTGTGACCCTCTGTGATTTATATCGACTCCGTAAAAATGCCGCATATGGAAGAAGCAGCTAACCTCATTTCTTCTCTTCAGCGAACATTAAGCGAAGTAGACGCAGTTGTATCCAACGTGAACGAGCGCAGCAAACGAACCATTTTGCATATCGAGACGGCGGCCCAAAGGCTGATGCAGACCATCACTGAGCACAGACACAAATTGATTTCAAAAGTTTGTGAAATTACCGAGGCAAAACTGCACGCATTGCAAGTTGAAAAGGAAATCGTACAGGACAATTTTCGAGCTGTAGAAAACGTCCTGCGTTGTGCCCAGAATACCAACGCAGTGGAATATTCAGAGGAATGGGAAAACGCATTGTCCAGGCAAATGAATAACCTGGAAGGAGTAGTTTTCGACTTTCTGGAATACGACGAAGACATGAAGTTTCATTTTCTGTACCGTGATGAAAAACTATTGGCGGCGATTTGCAAGTTTGGCGATGTTTTTACGGTTGCAAATGACGGGCACCCCAAAGTGGCAAGCCGTGAGGCCGTTGAACTGCACGTTCAAGCAGAAAATGACGGAAGATAGTGCTGAGGAGGAATTTGACACGGACTATGTTGCCGATAGTGAACCTTTATTGATGGAATTTCAAGAAAACTTGAGCAGTCCTGGCCAGACTACTGCGGCGGCAACTCAAATGAATTTCATGGGAGTAGTTTTGACACAAGTATTTGAAGAAACAGTAGATGTAACTCAATTAAAGGAAGACACAAACAACTGCAAAGAGTTGACCAAAGAAGACTTCACAACATCAAAAGGAGGAGGAGGAATTGGAGATTCAAAGTATAACGGCAATAGGGAGAATGAAATTGTACAAGATATGATTAGGTCTGATTATTCTGGTCCTGTTGAACACCGAGTCTCAACTACTCATAAAGAAAACGAGGGATCTTCACATGTCCACAAGGAAACATCGAACACTGCGATTGAAGATTTAAACAACAACAACAACAACAACAGTGGCATTGCACGGCAGGAACACAGCTCTGCAACGTAAATTTTGAGGACGAAAGAAGCATGGACAACTGTTTGAAGTCCCTCTGGATTTGAAGATTGATGACAATTTGCAGTTTATAACAAAGGGATATAGTTAAAAAAACTAAACGTTAATTAAAATTGTACAATACACTAGGGAAACGTAGGCACTTTTATTGTAGAGTTCGTAAACTCCGTAAGCAAACTCTCGCGTCTTTGGCCTTTTTCGAGAGAGAATTTAGACAAGCAAACATGCCGTAACGAGGACTGTGTAGGGGCGTAATACTTTCCAGAGTTTAAACGCAAAAGATTTGTTGGAAAATTGTTACAATATTATTAAAGAACAACACGACTTCACTTCTCGTATTAAAATGCATCCTTTTTTTTTATTCTATAAATTACCAGTTGTGACATTAAAACAAACTTTGTTCTACAGTTAACCTTGTTGCGATAGTTGTAGTTGGAATGCGATTTCTTACAACGGATTGAGCTTGCAGGCAGCATACGTATCACACTTTGAAAGAAAATTGTGGTTTATTGGATATCATACCGACTAACGTATTTAAAAGTTGTTCATCGTGCAGAGATTCACTAAAATCAATTTCATATTTTCACTCTCTCAAATTTTCATGGGCGTAGGCAGTTTAGCCGACTAACGGCTTCGTCTTTTGTTACAAAAACACAACAGCTACAGGCGTGTTTTTTTATATAGAGAGAAAACAAGGACGACCATGCAAGAACAACTGGAAGTATTAGAGCGGTTTTCAATTGAGTGTCGAAAGTAATCCGGAATTGCTTTGGTTTTGCTTTACTACGCTCTATGATTGGTTTAAAAAAAACTCGCGCCACCTTCTCAGCCAATCAGATGTAAACCAAAACCAATCGCAACTTGGTCGCACGCGTTTTCCCGCGCTTGGCGCCCGTTACGTGTATTTGCTTCGAGTTTTCATTGGTTCGTTTTGTTTTACGTGTGCTGTGATTGGTCATTGTAATTGCTTTGGTTTTGGTTTTGGTTTTACGACACTTATTGCTTGAAAACCGCTCTAAAAGTACTTACATCGCTAAGTTCTTCTCCTATACGTTGTGTTCAGCTCCTACTTGTTAAGTGACCGATGAGTAATAAATAATAAATAACCTTAAAAACTACAGACTACTTCAAGACTGTACATGCCAGTTTGCAAATACAAAAAAAAAAGATTGCGAATGATCAATGTTTGAGGCTAAAGTGTAAAGAGAGTGAAAATTGTGATAAAATGTGCCTGGATACCAAATCCGTTGTAAGCAATCGCATTCCTGATCTAGCAGGCCTATATTTAGGGGCTCAAGTTCCCGTCCTCTCTCGCACCACCGCCTGGAGTGCCCAACGATCCCGGAAGAGCCTGTAGAGTATCAGGTAGTTAAACGTCAGAAGCCCTGTGACCGAGAGGAGCTGGTGCCAAGAATGAGACCGCGTGATCATAAAGAGCTGATATAAGACAAGTAATAGGAGAACCGCAGCCATCCAGTTGACAAGTCGCAGCGGAGATTCAAACATGAACTGCAAAACAATGTTAAAGGTTGGTGATAAATACAAAGATTGTAAATATTAGTAACTAACTGTATTCTGTTTGTCACGAGCCTGGGCCATGACCTTGAAAATTTCTTCTCGTGGGAATTGGTAAGTTAGGGCCACCTGGAAATATGCTTAGTGCAGGGGTATGTGTGTGGGAGGGGAGGGGGGATACCTGTGAGTGGATTGTCATCCCATACAGGGGGAGTAACAATTCTCCTTGTCGTTTCATGCTAGGGAGTGAAGAACCTCTAGGTTTTCCCAATCTACTCAGGATTAGAACACCCTTTTACTACCAATGAAATAAAAAGTGGGCACGTAACTAGGACACCAATTTAATGGGGTACATCTGTATGATTCAAGTCATATACTTACAAAAAATCTCCCATGATGTGAGTCTCCTGGGATTGCTACATTATGGATACCAAGCGCTCTGTAGAGTAGTTTGCCATGCCGCACTAGGACCCCTGGGGCCATACTGTTAATGCTGACCATCTAGGAGAGGGACAAGAAATACATACATAAAGCCAAGCAGGAGATCAACATCTAATCCTCTAAACGAAACACACAGCCAGGGCATCGTGATTAAACGAGTCAAACAAGAACATCAAGTTTACACACAACTTACACGTGTGGAGTGTCTCGGTGACCACATGGATATCTTTCCCATCCCCCAAGATGCAGTGCACACTTGTGTAGGGCGTCGCAGTAGTTGAGCGGTAACATGAACATCATAAGCATCAGAAGAGAACACAGCCAGACAAACAGCGTGTGTTGACAAGCCCACCACATGTCGTAATACACATAATGTTGCTGCGAATAATACAAGATTAAAGAGCACATTAAAAAGGAATGCAAGATTATCGTATGAACATTAAAACAAAATAATCTAATAAAATGCTTAATTGACCATTTTTTCTACGATTATTTAGATTGTTTTGTGCAAGGGACAGTTAAATATCTGCAAGCATACATCAGAGCAGAGCAAAACAAAAACAAAACAAAAACAAAACAAAAAAAAATCATCAGAGCAGGCTAGGGTGTTAGGAGTCAAGAGTAGTCATATTCATACATTTTGGAGTAGAATTCCATTTTACGACGTTAACCAAAAAGCACATGCCAATTTCCAAAATGACCTTTCCTACAAATTTGCTAAAAGTAAACAAAATACTTTGGGAGACGTGGTGGCGTAATGGTTATTACGTTGGACTCTATATGTAGATCGAGCAGTCCAGGATCGAGCAGTCCAGGATCGAGCGCTGGCCGGGTAATCGTGTTGTGTTCTTGGCCAAAACATTTAACTCTCACATTGCCTCTCTCCGGGTACTGGTGCCAAAATGCTGGGGGATATTGATAACCTGCGATGGACTAGCATCCCATCCAGGGGGAGTAGCAATACTCCTAGTTGGCTTCATGCTACAGAAACCGGGATAAGCTCCGGCAGTGTGGGCCAGTTGTTGGCTCAAGTGCGGTTTTACCTTTACACAAAATACTATACTTAGATACTTTTTTTTTTTTCTTTTTTTTTTCCAATAGTGTATCCTGTAATGCTTTTATCCCTAATCTTGATAATGTATGTATCATTGTATGTTTTGTGTTTATGAATTAAAAATAAAAAATAAAAAAATAAAAAAATAAAAATACTTAGATGTTATTATTATTCAATAGACTGAAAATCCTCACCTCAGAAAACTTCATTGGGATAAACCCAACATAATATGCACATACAAGCGACTGAAATAGAACTTGTTTTATTCGAAGATTAAAATCGGTCCGAAGGCACTCCGTCTCGTACCGGACGGCGTCTGGTGGCAGTGAACATGGCTGTGGAGCTGGGAGTTCCTGCTTAGTGTTCCCATTAACCATGACACCTTTATCTAGTAGGCTGGTCTGTAACAGCTGGAGCTGTGATAAGGGGCCTAGCTCTTGATGAGGGCTTAGTTTAAGCATTACTTTACTTCCCTGAGGGTCCAAGGTGAAGCCAAATGTAAATAGGTACATTACTAATCTAAAGAAAAGAAGAAGTTGCAAAACATAGCATGAGAACTACAAGGCTAAGACAAGATGACTGACTAACTGACTGATTGGCTGACTGAATGTCTGAATGGGGCTGACTGGTTGGTGGCACTGATTGACTAACTGGCTGGTCTTCCCTTGCTGGCTGGATGGCTGACTGAATGTCTGAATGAATGACTAAAAAGTGGAAGTTAATAAAGGTAATTAATAACTGTACTAGCAAATTTGGACAGCTGACAATTCGAGCGTTAGCTCTTCAATGGAGCAAATAGCACAGACACTGAGGGCTGGCACTCAAAACATCAGCTTTCTAACCGACTGGCCGGCCGACCGACCGGCTGGCTGGCCCACTGACTGACTGACCATTCACAGAATTATAACGTGAATAATGTAATACAAATTAGTATATACCAAACCAGTGAATAGTGCTTTTCGCGCGTTCTGATTGGCTAGCTCGGAGGTGAATAGTCTTTGCTATTCACCTCCGAGCAAAACAAAATGGCCGTGCGTTTTGCTTCTTTGATCAAAGCAGAAATTACTTCCATAAACGAGGCCGCTACACGTCACTGTGTTATCAAAAATACCTGAAGATATTTAGAGGTGATCATTTGTAGCAAGTTTAGTCGTGTCACTAGATAAAATCGCCAAAAATGTCGTACAAAATGTTTTGTTTACTATCGAGCAAATAGCTAGAGTAAGAACGTGACAACGCTCAGTTGTAAATAATTTCGAACAGTTTTAAAAGTCTTTGAAGTGGTTCCAAACGCTGTCAAGTCCAACTAACTTTAAAATGCAATTCCTACCTGAAATCCTGAATACAGCAGTGTCTTTCAAAAAGCAAGAAGTCCCTGCTGCCAACGATTTAGTTTTGTATTCGGATCGACTAATCTCGCTAGAAAATATTCCTGTTGCCGTATCATGATCAAGAACTGCCCAAATGCTGTGGCTTCTCCAAACTTTACTGCTTCTCCCCTCCGGTAAATTAAAAGCAGTAACATCAGACGGTGGATGCAGTCACATCAGTGTGAGAAATAATTGAACTGGAATTACGAAAACGTCTTCGGTTAGGCAGCATCTTGACCATCTTGTTCAGTTTATAACGGCACTTGCAGCTTCAACATCAGTTTCTCAGGCAATAGAAACTGACAGAACTTGTAAAATACGAGAAAATAGAACTCGTCGCTTTTGGCTCATCAGTAAAAACGGAAAAAATAACAATTTTTCCCATGAAATCGTCAAAGTCCAACATACGAGACATGTTGATCGCCTGATGTTGTCATGTGACTTTTCCCGCGCTGTCCTTGGTCACGCGTAGGGTTCCACTTTTAAAGGATTTTTTCCGATTTTTCGCGGTAAAATAAATCTATAATTTTGGAGCTAGCTATTTCACTGGTTTGGTATATACTAAAACAATTATTCACCTCAGTGTCGGTGAAAAGTGGTGGATATTTACCTCGCCGAAGCGGCTCGGTAGATATCCACCACTATCCACCTCCACTTCGGCGAATAATTGTTAAATATCCACCAAATCTGAGCAATATGAGCGAGTACTTACGGGTAACAGAGGAAGAGACAATTCTGAATGGTGTTCTGTTGAATAAGTCTCCATGACAACCAGGCAAAGCCTGACACAAGCACGAGAAACGTTGCACCCTTCATGGCGACACTAACAAAATACTTTACAGTGTATAGCACCTCTGAGGCCAATGTCTGGAAAGAACAATTTTACAAAATAATATTTATTTTAATAGTGTACTGTAACTCCAGGGGACGGTCTCTTTGAGTACTGAAGAGGAACAAAGACCAAACTCAAGAGAGTGGTGGAAATCGAGTCTACAACAAATGGAATCACTGCCAAATGAGAATAATTCTGAACCACGAGATGTACATTGTACACAACTCTGACTGGAATTCATTGGAAAAATAACTCTAAACCCTGAGTTACACTTAATAATATAGCTACATGTACAGTGGAACCCCGATTTCTCAAACCCTCGATTTCTCAAAAACCAGGTTTCTCTAACCAAAAGTTGTTTCCCTTGGACTTGTTTACTGAGACGAAGTCAAGGTACCGAGATACCGAGACAAAGTCAAGGTAAATATTCACCAATCTTCACCAATATTCACTTCGCCTTTGGCGAATAATTGTTAATTATTACCACTAAATTACAGACAGGCTAGACCCACTCCCCCCCCCCCCCCCCCCCCTCCCCAAGGATTTAAATGTCATGGACTTAATTTTGAAACAGTTGGCAGGTAAATGTTTATTAAATTTGAAATTTATATATTACGGAACCAGGCTTTTTGCCAGAATTTGAAAAGTGGGCATATATACTGGAGGCAGGTCCACCATATATTTATTAAAGCTTTAGTGCATTATTTTTTCATCCAGGGTTGGCCATCCACAGGATATCCGGACACCCTTCTGGCTAAAAGCTTGTACAAAACCTTTAATAATAATAATTTGATTGTCAAATTACCTGCCCAAGCACATGCCATGCTACTCTTCGGCTTAGGAAAACAGCAATGAACCACATGAGGTGCACATCAACCATGTGAACATTCTGTGGGGAAAGAAAGATCACATCACATCATGTACTTTGTCACAGTGCTTTGCTTAAAAATCTCGCAACCATGTTTTATCAGGACACTTGACTTAAACCAACGCCTTGTGTCTTTATACCTGATAAAACATGGCTGTTCGTTTTTTAAACTATGCATAAAACAATACAAAAAAATATATATTAGTTTTATTGAAAATTGGTTCTCTGATAGCAGAGTCTCCTTTTGTTATTTGAGGAGGGAAGAAAAGGAGACGCTGCTCTGACTTGAAACAATGTTTGATCTAACCACCGTCCACGACTATGGACGAAATAAACCGGTTTCTGAAACCGGTTGTCGCAAAGTATTCAGTCCGCATGTCTGCTGGAATTATTGCTGACTAGTAACTGAGCCCACAGTGACAAAGCACATGCTGTTCAATTTGGCACATTTTTTATTTATTTATTTATTTTACATTTCAACAAATGACATACATGTATGATCACATGCGATCATGTGCGAAAGTTGTTTGGTCGCTTAGTAACGCTAACGCATGCTCAAAAGGAATCGTTTCGAGTCAGAGCAGAGTCTCCTTTTCTTTCCGCCTCAAAATAACGGAAAAGGAGACTGCTAGCAGGGAAACAAATTGGAATCACTACATCTGTGTTCAAATGCACAGTGTTGTCCATTGTTGGAAATTCAAGATTTGTAGCTTGTACACATTTTGCATGTGGGAGACAAGGTGCTCCAACTTATGGTTAGCGCATTGAACTCCAGATATTGAGTGATCCTGGTTCAAGCGCTGGCCAGGGTCATTGTGTTTTGTTCTTGGCCCAGAGGGGGTACTCACTACAGGCATATTAGTGACAGGGAGGTGCGAAGGCCATTTTTGGGTACCTTAGGGGTTAGAGTCCTCAGAGGAAAAAGGGGCCTTATACAATGTAGGGTTACATTCGTTCTGGGCCGTTGGACTTTTTGGGGGTCTAGTTTTAGCCTAACAGGAATTTTTGGGAGTCAATTACACCTCCCCGCCACTAATATACCTGAGTAACCCCTTCCCCGTTGGGGTTCTTGGGCAAGACACTATACTCTCACAGATCTCCACTGGCAAATTGTCACACCAGTCAGTAGTTGAACCCTGACCACTCAATCCAGAGTCTAATTAATGCACTACTCATTAGACCACCGTGGTTCCAATGAGAAGTTTACATTAAAATTTACTTGAATACATACTTTCCCTGATTAGGGGTTTTATCGTTTTTCATCCACATGCTGTGAGACTATTTTAATGGTAATGGTAATTGTAGTTATAGCGCATTTTCCAGACTTAAAGGAAGGGGTAACAAATTGAGAATAATTTCAGCATGTCGTATCACACATTTATAGCTTTCCCAACAGAATATATCTTATTGACACCAGAATTTCAGACCAAAAGATGGAAACATCTGGCACACATCCTGACATTTGTCAGAATACAAATGATGAATAAATTAAAAAACCAGAATATCAACTCATCCAAAACTGAAATGTAATTTATACTAAAAACATTAGTGCAGTTACTTAAAAATTTAGTTAACCAAGATATTGGTCCATTTGATTCACCATAAAATTATGCTTACATGTATTATTTAACACAATTCAAGCAGAAAAAGAACAGTGACGTGTTGTTTTCACCCTACAGGATATAATTAGCATCACAATTCATTTCCGTGACTACCAACTGGGAAATTCACATTTAAAACTCGACATGATGGTGTAATACACAAGTCGCTTGAGAGAAGAAGCAAAACGGCTGACACAAATCCACGTCCAAAACATGCGATTGCCATCTAAACTATTCAAGCAACTTGAATATTTGTAAAGTTAATATTTAGTTTGAGCTCAATAATAATCAATGAATTGGAACACCTGGTACAGTAGTTTAGATAATCAATTTGTAAAACTCCAGCGAATGCGGCACGGTACAGGAATAATTATGCGGACGAGGCCAAAACGATTAACAATCAATGAATTTTTAAGCATGGGGAAACGTTTAGAAAAGTGCGCTTCCATTTATACAACGATCAGAATATGATTTAGCCAAAAAAATAAATGCATGCACCCACCGTTTTGTAGATGTTGACATGTTGAAGAGCAAGAGCGCTGACAAGGTACGTGAACAATAAAAGCTCGAAGCCCATGGATGTAAACACAGGTAAATTTGGATGAGGGTAGTGGTATAATGGAGGAATTGTCAGTAATGAAGAAATCGAATGTATTCCACCAGCGGAGGACGGAGGAGATCCGTTCCTATTGAGAGAATAAATGAATCGAAAGTAATAGTTTAGCTACTGAATAACACATTCAATGGGTTTCGAATAATTTTACACTTCGCGCGCACACTGTGAAGTGACGCACACTTTTCGATTTCTGCGTAACTAAAACTTTAAGCTACCAATGGAAGATTGCATTCAATTTAAAACACAATTATCCAAGAAATGAACAAAGATTCGCTGCGAGATTGACTCACCGATAACTTCGCACAGCGTTCTGTAGACTTCGGATACTCGACGGGCAACTCGCCTTCAAAGTGGCAAATTTTCTCCCTCCCGGCATCAATCGATACAGCCAGAAGAAAATATGATCCAGAATGGAAGAGCTGGCGACCAGATAGAAGATGAACGGCCAAAGAAGCGTTCCAAACATCTACATTAGCGATCTGACTCCTTATAAATGTTCTTTATTATACTAACCACAAAAGTCAGCCACCGTCTGCTCCAACTCTTTAGGGGCTATCCGCTGGCCATAATAAATGCGGTTTCTCACAAATTCTCTTGGAAAATGGGAAATTCCACAAAATAAAATTCGCAGTAAAAAATTATTATCAAAGTTATTTTTCGTGGGTTGATTTCGATTCCGCACATTTCACGAAATTACCTTCAAAAGGGCTCCAGCCACGAATCATGACAAAATGAATTATTCGTCCTAATCCCTTTATTTACACCCTGTCTGGGAAGCCCCCTCCCTCTAAGCCCCCCACCCACCCCTATTTCAATGTGAATTGTGAGTTTTCGCATTGCGTGCTGTCTGTAATGGCGGCCACAATCGTTATCTCACAACGCCGAATGGCACAGAAACTTGTACCTGATGGTGAGGTGAACAGCAGTTTGCATATGCATGGAAGAGGAAATGCGGTATTTTCCAAAACCAAGTAACACCTTTTATGCAATGGAAACTAGTTGAAACAAAACGTAAACGTTCAGTTCAGAGTTCTTTAATTCCCCTTTACACTGTTTAGTAAAACTAAGTTCTGAAAAATTAGTTAACCGTACTGCGCAAACTCGGGGTTTGTTTTCATTTTTGTTTTGAATTTGTTGATATGTTTTTGAGTCCGCCGCCATTACAGGTCGTTACGTTTAGGAATGCTCAATGAGCTGAAACGTTGGTTTGGGTTAGCGTTGAGGTTCTTCTACTCGTTATTATTGTTTAGGAAGGATATATGGCGTTAATAATGAAGAAAAAGGTAAGTTTGTCTCGGAATTTTTATTTTAGCTAGTATTTACATTCCTTCGTTTGAGTCTCAAAACCCAACTGAAAAACATTGCAGGGCGGAGATTGCGCAGTACGGACTGGAAATCATCTTTACAACGCGGAAAACTGAACACCTCAATTTTTTCGGCGCAGATATCGATTTTGCTTGCCGTTAGTTTGTATCTGTTTATATATATGGGGAAAATAATATTAAAAAAGGACTTTTAGAAAATAAAGATAGTACATTAAAGAGAAAGTGCGCAACTCAATTCTAGACGGTTGCCTGAGGACTTGCCCAAATGACTAGCTTTCTTTGAATTGTTCTTCTGGTCAGTTCTGGAATCAAAACGTTTCAGAAAGCTAAGATTTCAATGACTGAGCTATAAACTTGGTTTTAGAAGAAGAGCAGCCTGGGAACGAGTTTTCTTGACTTGTCGCGCGCGCGCGCTGCGGCATAAAGACTTATTGTGACGTCAAACTTTCACTTCGCTCTTTTTCGTGGAACGAACAAGTTATGCGTTTTTTCATGAGAAGAAAAAAGTTTTGTTTTAGTATGAAGTTGGTGATTGCGCTTATAGCGCTGTCATGTTTCTTTCTGTTATCGGATATTACACAAGCTTCAAAGCAAGAAGGTAAGATTTTTTCGAGTTTTCAAAACATTTTCGATTTTTTTTTTCTCGCACTCAAAAATTTTGATCTGAGAATCTAAACAGTTTCTATTGTCTTTACTCTCATTAATTATCAAACATTTTACTTTTCGCAACCAATTATGTGGTTTTCATTTGCTAGTATATTGAACGCCAGCCTCTAAGAACAAGTATTTATTTGTCGATGGCACATTTTCCAAACTTTGTTTCAGTTTTAGGAAAAAAAAAAACAAGCTTCTGGTTGCCATGGTAATCTCTACGGGTGTTACGCGCGTGCGTTCTTTTCTGTTTCTTTTCAAGCGCGCGCTTCAACGGTTACTTTTAGTTGAGTTGCTCTTCACAATCCATAGTTTTTCCCTGGAAATTTGTTTTTCTTGATCATTGCTCACTCTTAACACGACAAGAAGTTGTTAATTACCATACTTTGTTTTGGCATTTTGAATTGTTACACTTAGAGACCTATTAAGGAAGAAAGTTTATTTTTAAACCCGAGTGCATTACGTGACCTGTTATAAAATTATTTTTGCAGAAACTCCTGGAGCCGTCAAAAAGAGGGATTTCTTTTTCAAAGATTTCAACGATGAAACGGCCATTACCGGGAGCTTGATTGACAAGGGTTACGTGATTGATATGGAAATTAAGTCCATTAAACTGGATATAAAATTGATTTTCACTTACAGCAAAGGTTCAGCAGATGTCAACATCACACCCAGAAGCAACAATACGCCCAAGCATGGAAAGGTATTTAACACTGTAACATTTGGTTTTTTACTTCCTGGCCAAGTTAGGTTATAATTTCGCATCAATCTCGTATCCAGAGCCCGCGTCTCGAATGTGAGCGGTCGGACTAGCCTGTTCCAGGCGTTCGGATAGTGAGGAGCGACGCGGAAGGTAGACTTGCCACAAGTCGTCTTCTTTGCGCGAAACCGGGCGACGCGCGACAACGATCGAAACCAAAACCAACGAAAGGGAAAAATAATATTGGAAAGGGCTTTTAGAAAGTCTACGCGGAAGGACGCGCGAAGCGCAAAGAGCGGCGAGTGAATAAAAGGCGAGGGGATTGGGAAGAGGGCGTTCGCTCTCCTCGTCGCTTTTCGCACTTCGCGCGTCTTTTCGCGTCGCTCCTCCACTATCCGAACGCCTGAAACAGGTTACGTCGGGCGTGACTTGGACGCGGGCCTTCTCGTTTTAGGTCATTTTTAAACGTTTATTTAATTCGGGCAGCACACAACAGCGCTATGTCATGCGAGACCTGATTACTTGCCTAAGTCGTAAGAAAAATGTTGTCTCTCATCTACCATCTCTTCTCTCCTTTATTGCCAGATCTACAAGTTCAAAACTGAATCTCCTGAGTATCCCCGAAATGCCACATGTCCTGCACACGAATTGAAACCAACACTCCCTGGATTGACGACACAGGCATGGGACGTTACAGTGACAATGGCGGACGATACAGTGACAATGGCGACACAGGCTTGGGAAAAATGCTGTAACATTACAGCGACAATGGCTGGTAGGGTGTGGAATGGATTTACATTGTTAGCTGATTGGATCGGGGATAAGGAAACACTTTTGGCCGATTGGACCTGGTACAGAGGCACACTGTTGGCCGATTGGACCTGGGACAGAGGCATACTGTTGGCCGATTGGACCTGGGACAAAGGCACATTGTTATTTGATTGGACCTCTGATAGGATTGCATTGTTAGCTGATTGGACCCGGGATACAGTTACATTGGTGGCCGGGTGGATCTGGAAAGTACTTGCATGGACTGGAAAACTGTTTATCCCTGCACCCAACTACCTAACTGATGCGGTTACCAAGTTTTATGCTGGATATCTGGACAGTAAGTGAAGAGCCTTTAGCGACATGGCGAGTTTTGTACAGAATATTTTTTTTTTGCAATGTCTTCCATTTTACAGAACTCGCCATGTACGTCCCTATTTAGTACAATATCTCATTTCCGCGAGTCACTTATCTGCATTACCAGTAGCTTAACTTCTTCTTTTCAACTTTCTTAACTTTTCTTTTTTTTCAACAGGACACGTGAAACAAGTTCGCATTGTTGCCTCAAGCTGGCAAGATGTCTTCACAGGACACGTGAAACATATTCAAGCTCGCATTGTTGCCTCGACCTGGCAAGATGTCTTGTACACGATGTCCGCTGTTTTTGCTGTGAATGTTATTCTCGTCGCCGTTTACCTGTTGGTTTCATGCATTGTGAACTTCATTGGACAAAAATGGTGAGTTGTGTAACGAAATAGCACCCACCTCAGTCTCGTCCCCAGATTCTATCCTTGCTATCGTGTATAGTGACGTCAGGGTCTGTAATGTTATCCGGTTGTGGAACTTTCTTCTCACGGTGTTTAATAGGTTGATCGCAAGTGATTTATATTCAATTATTATCAATTCAGTTTGCATGGAGGGAAGGACTTGAAATGCAAAGCTAGTACTACGGGAATAAATAGCCGGGGCAGACTTAAAATATCCAATATTTCAAATGGTAGAAGAATCAGTCTTCTATAGGGGCCAGAGCTAGGAACTTTAAAACGTTCCTGCATTTCAAATTATTTTATTCACACTTAATAATAATAATAATAATAATAATAAAAGCTTTATTTAACCTGGAAAAAAATCTATCAGCACTTCGAGTGCGTCCTAGTACGTGCATCTTCTGCCTACAAGATATCCAGTGTCCAGTATGTTACTGTTCTTAAGTTGGCCACGTTTATTTATCAAACCTAACTTGTTTAACTGGTTTTGTTCTTGCAGGCAACAGTATAAAGAGAGGAAAGCCGCTGCCAATGCACCCCCTGCTCCCAAGAAACCAATATGGCGACCGAAGGCTAAGAAAAAGAAGAGAAACCAGGAATGGCGTGGAACCTTCACTTGAAAGTTTTCAAAATGTCTTTGTTTTGTATGGAAATGAACCTTTCTGAAGCTGTTTGTTTGGAATACGAGATTTTATACTTGTGATTTCGTTCATTAAAGTTGTTTATTGTTTTCCTCAGCTCTGTTGTCTGGTTGTATTTTTGCATCAAGATCAATTGATTAACTCTTTTTATTATGTCTAGAACAGGAATCAGGGATTATTATGTCTCCTGGTCTAGAAACAAGAGAAATTGGCAATATAAAATTGTGATCAATAGACCGTGATATTCGTATTCTCACGGTTGGACTGGAACTAGCTTGCAATCGAGGCTAAATCTTTTCAAATGCAAATATTTTTAACGATATTACCCCGCATGAGCCTCGATTGCAAGCTAGTTCCAGTCCAACCGTGAGAATACGAATATTGTCTATTAACACGCACTGTGATTGGTTTCGGTGTCATTGCACTTTGCTGGCTTCATTTTATGCGTGGAATAGAAAACGCCCGCTTATAGAATGGTAAAGTGTGACGTCACAAAGTTTCAAATTACAGTCGAACCTCCCATAAGTGGATACTCTTGGGACCATAAAAAGTGTCTGCTTAAAGGTCAAATGCAACGAAATTTGGTATTTTTTTCTTTTGTCGCGAAAAACTGTTCTTTATACTCGCATCAATCATACTCAACCCTCAAAAGCTGGTTTGGGAGATTTGTGGCGCTTATAAGGCACGAAATTCGAGAATTTCCGAGAATTTCCGACGGCTTAACGAAAACGAACCAGGAATGACCGCGCTTGGAATGGAAACGAATTTACTGTTTTTGTGACGTCATATGTGGTGAACTTGTTTCAGTCACGCGTGTTTTCGCGCGTGTTTGAAGCTTGTAATTTGCTTGGGTTATAAGTGTTCTGGGTTTGTTCGGAGATTATTCCATAGTATATCGACGAAAATGGATGAAGACCTTGACATCTCCTTTGAAAATGCTCAAATACAACAAATTCATTAATCTCACCTATTCCTTGCATCTGTTCTCGTCTTTATTAAAAAAGCTTACGCCTGATTACCAGGGACCGTTTAAGCAACCACGACGGCGACGGCAACGAGAACGTCACAAAACAATAGATTTAATTAGTAGTACAATTGCTCCGCACGTGCGTTTTGCATTTTAGTACATTTCTTTGCCGTCCTCTGCAAAACAACAACGTCAAATGACCAAATTCACGGTATTATGGAGAACGTGAACACACGACGGTGAATTTTCCTTTCTAGCTCTATCTGGACTTGAACTCTGTCCCTGCGAATTCAGCTCCTGGACAGTTCGGCCACATTGGACAAATTGAACGTGTTGGAATAATCGTGAAATAGTTTATATTTGAACAGTTGCTACAGCTAAAAGCAGCACAAAACACCATACTTGTTGATGCATTGAAACTGCAGAATTTTATAATTCTCGCGGACTCGCGCGTGTATGTGACGTCATATGTGGTGAGCTTCCCATTTCCGACAATTTTCCGAAGTTTGCCCGAACGCTTCCGTTTGTGGAAGCGAAAAAAAGGCAGTTTTCAAAGTCGAATATCTCGACGACGTTTTGTCTAAATCGTTTCAAACTTAAGAATATGATTATTCATAATATTCCCTATTATTTCGACTTAAAACTAATCTTACTAAAGTTTTGTTGCATTTGACCTTTAAGAGAAGTGTCTGCTTATGGGAGGTTAAAAATGTAGTGTTTGTATGTAGCTGGGTAAATGACTAAGTGTCCAATTACGGGAAGAGGTTCGACTATATTTTTATCAAGCCTCAAAATCGACGTTTTTTGGCATGCTTCCTCCGAACTGAGATGATCAAATTTCATAATTTCGCAGATTTAAATTTTGTGACGTCACAACTTTAGTACTCTGTTGTTTACATATATATATTTCTTCCCTGTTGTCCAGTCGTGGCTTTATGACGGTGAAAACGCCAATCAAGTTACATGTATCATTAAATTCGTCTGTAAAATATTTACTAATCGAGTAAACAGTGCGTCACCAGCTCTTGATTATCTTGACGAAGATCTTTTTAAAGACCTCCCGTATTTAATTTCTGATAAATATTTTTCAAAGTACAACTGCAGTCATGGTTTTATTTCTTTCTTTATTATTTACGTGCTTACGTAAGAATGTACGTTTGTATGTGTAATTACAAAACGAGCTTCTGAGGGTGAAGGAAACCAACCTCGTCCCCAGGGTCTCTCGTCTGTGGGGTGGGGAGATGAGAGACCCTGGGAACGAGGTTGGAAGGAAACAAAACTGATACAAATAGGCAAAGAGATCATGTAACTCCTTTTACGAACTAGAAAAAAATATCAAAAGGATGAGAAAACAAATGAAAAGAAAAACAAACAAACAAAAATAGTTCAAGCCTGGGCAGAGAGTGGGTACGCAGGTATTTATGCTAGTGTTCGGACAAGCCGTTCGAGTTCAAATGTGCGCTCTCGTTTGGTCTGAACTCTCAGCGACCTTCATCAAATCTCATGCGCTCTCATCGAATTTGAACCTGCTCAATATTTCTTGAGGCCAAACGTAACGAGAGAAAACTCTCGACGACTCTGAGGTGATGAAAGAAAAAAGGGAGTTAAGGGAGCACTGTATTTAGTACTGTTGTTAGGGATAAAAAACACAGCTCAGTCCGTACAGCTAATTAACGTTTAGAAATGTTCGGTTCCATTTTCAAGAAGACTAAAGGTTATGTTGTCTCCGTGGCAGGACGAATTTTGTTTGCTCTAATCCATGTGCAGAACGTGCGAGTACTTGCCCACATCGTCTTAAATTCTCGTTTAATAACTCTGTTTAAATATCCGTATAAATATGGATTGATAACTCCTGTGGCGTAGTAAAGCCCTGATACTATGGACTGAAGTAATTCGGGTGCATGCTGTCCCGTATGGAAAGACCAGAGATTCACCACCGTATATGGTGTCCAGGTAATAAACAGCACTCCCACGATGGAAGCCAGGGTTAACGCAGTCTTTATATCCGCGCGGAGTGCGGAATGAGGCTTGCGCATGCAATATTGTCCGGATATGACCGCTGCTGACACTTGCCCTCCTAGTTCGGGCTCAAGTACCGCAGTCAATTCTCTTTGGCGCAGAGCTTTGACTTCGCGCGCTATTTGTCTGGAATGCCGCAAGGCTACTCGCAGTATACTGATGTAAATAAATATGATAGAAACCAAAGGCAAGAAGTACATGGTGGTTAGTTTGAAGTACGTAAAGCTGACGGATACGTGGTAGTCGGACTCGCATAACCAGAGCCCAGGGATATAGTGATAACGACTCCAGCCTAGCAGTGGAAAACATGCTGATAATAAAGCGTAGAGCCAAATGCCAAGTATGCAGAGAACAGTTTTATTTCGAGTCACCCAGCCTTTGTATTTGAGTGGCATAAGTATGGCTAGGTATCTGTCCATGCTAACAGATAACAGCGTCAATACCGACACAGTACTAGTGGCATGCTGGAAAAATCCGATGATCTCGCATCCAATTTTACCCACAACGGCGTGTGAATTGTGAAAACTTGAGGCAACGGTGAACGGTAACAGAAACACTGCCACCAGAATGTCATTTATGGCTAAATTCACCAAGAAAAGGCACGAAGGGCAGTGAAGTCGCCTGACGCGGTAGATGATGTAACATATTGTCGTGTTACCAATTACTGTGAACACAATCATGAACACGATGACGACAACCAGAGGCGTAACCATGGTGATACTGTCAGGTCGTGCGTTCCTTCATCTGTTAGCACCCTTAACGAAAATGTTGAGAAAACGTTCTTTTCTGTAGAGTCTGGTGAGATAAGAAAGTGTATCAAATGTGCGAATACAATTCGGCGGCGAAGCACCTGACTCGTCCCCTGTCGTCTCTCCTGTCTCCTATCAGGCGAAGCACACAGTGGGATTTGAACAGCTATCTATAAACAGCTTTTAACCTCCAACATCCTACTGAACAAAGTTAATCTTGTTTCATTGAAGATCGTAGCTTTAGCGCTTTATAGTGTTATCTCAGGCTGCTAAAGAAGGATAGATGTAACATCCTACAAGAAAAAAATATATTGCTAAACGAGTAATCTTTTAAGCTTACTTTCCGCTCTAGGTTAATCAAAATGTAGACCACCAAACGTATTATTTTTTGATGGTATTAATTAAAATCAGTCAGGCTTCCTGTTCTTTTAAAAGATTGCTTTAAAGAGCTATTGTTACAATTAGCACTTTAATGTCTTAATCAGCGGCGGATCTTTTTACGACTTCGCTTAATTCCGTCGCGTACAATTAAGACCTGATACGAATAGATGTACATGAGGTGTAAAATCTCTAGCAGGCGGAGGGCGGGGGGAGGGGGGGTTGAAGGGGGGGAGGGGTTATTCAACAAAATTTTATACGGCGAGAGTCCGCCCCGAGGTCCAAACCCTTACCCTTTTAAATGCATTTAACCCTTTCACTACCCGTCAATAGAAAATGGTACTCCTTTCACATACCTACGGTAAAGACACTTCAATGAACGATATCCCCGGAAAATATCACAAGCCCACACCTAAATGACAGTTTTCCCTACCCTTTTCTATACTTCAACTAGTGAAATCCCTAACCTTTTAAATACCTCCCGAGCCTGAAAACGGGTACCCCTTTCGGGCGGAGACTCCCCGTATAGTCCATTATAGAGTATTAGTATTAGTATTTCAGTTTGAAACCTCGAAGGCAAAGGAACATTTTATGCTTCCTGTAATTTCAAAGTGTTCGTAATTGCTAGAATAGATTTTGTTCTCACGGGGTCAAAATACAAGTCAAATTCCAGTTGAAAAGAGGAAAACTCCAAAAAATTACAATTAAAATGTTGAGAAAGATATTAATATAGGTCAGTGACACAAGCTACCAGGAAATATATTTTATTTAGTTCTCCCAACGGGAGCCGAAGAACCTATGACCTTCCGCATGGGCGCTCTCGGCTACCACTGAGCTACAGGAGACTCGTGGGAGCTTTAGGCCATATATACTGCTATAGGATTAGTTTTGTCGATATGTGCAGTCTATGTGTGGAAAGAAATGATGGAGAATTTTAAACTTGATAAAAACTGACTTTATTTCTTTTTATAACCCATAATTTCTTTCCAATAAAAATATTTTTCATTTGAGGATTTTTCGTCTAGCGACTAACGACATTTTCTTCGAATCAGTTGCTTTTAGAAATTCGTTAAAAACTAAGAGAAATTCACATCTGTAATAACCATTTTAATCGATAGAGACCGCTTGCTTGGCGTCCAATGAATTTTTATTTTAACAAGTAGTGTTTGTTTTGAAATTCACCGTATGCAGCTGTATATATATAGCCAACATTTCGGTAAAGATCTTGTGTTAATTAGATGCTAGTACCTTCTTCAAAATATAATGAGAACAAATTATTAAACATGAGCAGAGGGCACGTACGCGTAAAGGGGAGCTTTTGTGTGTTCAAAAAGAACGAGATAATGTAACTACCGTCGGAACTGACTGGGTTTCAATGAGGCGGCTATAAACGGCTATAAAATAAGCGTGTAGTCGCTAGGCCTGCGCAAAGAGTATATTTGAAAATAAATACCCTTTGCTCTTGAGAGCGTATGTAATAAAATAAACATATGACCATGTCACTCTGGCAAGCGATTCTCTTTCACATACGGAATTGGAATTTGATTCCAATTGCTAATTGCACTTTTAAGCACTCACGTTGTCGTTTTGCGCAAACTTGACGGCTTGCGCTAATGATCAGTTACGCTTTCTCCTTTGCAGAAAAAGAAAAACGAACACGCCGAGAAAAAATTATGCTTCAAATCTGAGAATCAATATTCAAAAAGTATGCATAACTGAAAGGTTTAATTAATTAGCCCCCACCTAACAACACTAAGCGAGAAACAAAACGGGTGCTCGCGGAAATTTTTCTAACCCCAAAATTGCAGGCATAACTTTGTACGTTTTGTTGAACGTGTCCGCACAGACCTTACAGCTAACAGTGTTTCGGTTTGGCGAGTTAAAGCGACGCTTAGAATATGGAGGGTAAATAAAATAATATAACTTTACGTCAGTTTACCTCAAAGCAGCAGGTGTCGCCCTGTGTACGATTTCTGACATCCTTTCCTCGCCACCAAGAATATATCGCGCAGATTTTTTTAAGCGCACTGTTTTATCGCTACTTCAGATCATAAACATCTCTTTCCGATATACTCCACGATGATTTGGAGTGAGCTAGGAAAATTACTCAGAAACGTCTGCTGGTGTAGAATTAATTTTTTGCAGACGCGACAGATTGCATGTAGGTGGCTAAACTGTTGTGTTGATGAAAATTAATTGCCTTCACACGTTACTAACAAACACACGGTTCGGGGTTTTACACCTTGAAAACAAGGAAACTTATCATATTCATTCTTTTTACTTAGACAACAATATTTAAGCTCAACATTTGCTTTACGAAAATCAGATCAGTGGTCATCGAGAGAGCTCTATAGTATGTCCTTACAACGGGACATATGGAGAAAAAAAAACACGCGTAAATAATACAAAACAGTCCACGGAAATACCCTCAGCCCAACACTTGCGTTTGCTATCAGTATTTGTAAGGTATAGATAAAACATTCGGAGCGGCGTACAAAGGAATATGGGGAACGCGTGTTAAGGGTAAAAAGCATACTAAAATCTAAAGTAATCTACAAAACAAAGCTTTAGCCATTATCGAGTTCAGTATACATGTAAAAATATATTTAGAGAAACAAACAACTATATTTCTTACTAAGTAGCTGTAGCTGTAATTCTTACCTATTAACGATTTTTTCCTCGAATAAACTCCGTTTGAAAAATAAGGCGCACTTTCGTCGTGAAACTGGCGAAACGTTTGCCCAGATGATCAAAAATCGTAGCTTGAAACGTTTCTTATTATAATTTCTTGAAGCTTGTTAAAGTCTTTCACCTGGTGATTTAATTAGCAACTCCTTCTCAGGGCTCAAAACATAGATGGTATAATGAGTACGTAAATTGGACTGCATCAGGGAGGCTGATCTTTCATCTGCCATATATTTCCGGTAAGATACGGCTACACGACTTATGTGCTATCTGTCACATGTACTTCTCTCTCGTGTGATTGTTTTTTTTGAAGGGAAATACCGATTTGGGAGGACCTAGAAGAAATAGAATTACATCGACTTTCCCGAACATAGGCACGCAATGTGTACACATCGGACTCCGATTTCTTAATTTTCAATGGCCTTCATTTGTAGCCAATTTTTAATCAGAAATGAAAAACACACCTTGTCATCTTGTAACACGCACTTTGCTTCGCCATATCTACCAAATATTGCCTATTATGCCTTATGCTTGTGCTCCCTTATTATGTCATAAATTATGTCATATACATAAATTATGCCGGAAAATGGGCGCAAGCCTATGCTATTATGGAAGAAATAAGCACGCTTGTTAATTTTTAAAGAGCAAATCCCCAATTTCACAACTTCTTCCGTAACGATATCATTAATCACTGCGGTGAACTAATAAATTAAATCTGCAAGGCTTGTGATTTCTGTTGTCAAGATTCAAAAGAATAGGTTTACGATTGTCTTGGCAGAGCGTATAATTACCACAATGAATCCTTAATGCATGATACGATTTTCCTAATCCTTCTGTTAGAAACAAAAAGCTGCAAATATAGGCTTAGCGTTGAATTTTCGTAAACAGATTTATGCAATTCAGGCTGTGTGTTACCTTCCACAGATTCAAACTCGAAATACAGTAAAAACCCGCAAGTAAGAAACTAGTTTTTTAAGAACCTGTTAGGCTAAAATTTGCCAGTTAGACCCCCTCTGTACAAGAACCTGTTTAGCCTAAAATTTGAAACAGGTTCTTATTTTCTAAAATCTATATTAAAAAAAATGTGTACACTGCGTCAATTATAGTCATTTTTACATAAATACTTGGTATACAGATTTTATATAAGGAATAGGCTGAATACCACTAAATTCTATTAGCTACAATGTAATTTTTTTCTTCAGAAAATAAGAACCTATTAAAAGAACCTAAATAGCCTAAATTTGTGCTAATTACCATTTATGTAAGAACCTGTTTAGGCTAACTTGGGAAAATGCAGGTTCTTACTTGCGGGTTTTTACTGTATTAATTTTCCTTACGGATTTCTTTGAATTTTTGCTTTGAGAGTTTTTCAGTGCTTACAATGAAAGTGAATGTGGCAAAGCACCGCGAACGAAAATGCTGCTGGTATACGTAGGATCTGTACAAGATCTAATCAGCCAAAAATAGAAATACAAATAAAGTAAGCAGCACTGAATTTTATATATCCGGCCTTCTACAACATATAATATACTCTCTTCTAAGGTTATAATGAACAAACTAACTGGCCATCATGATTGTTACCGACCAGTCAACTTGTTTTAAAGGGTCCCTCTCAACCAGTGTGCTTTGCGCGCCAATACTCTTACGGCGGCCATTTTCGGGTGCCGCGAAAATAGCGGCTTGAAGTTAAAAACTACTTTTTGCAGTATTCTGGCCTTGTTCTGGCCACAAAAAGCAGTTAGACGACCCAAGTTAGTACAAATTGGAAAGTATGGCATACATTAGCCCCACGAGAGATCGAGTTCCCCTGATGAAAACAATAACACGCGACCGCAAAGCACACTGGTTGAGAGGGACCCTTTAATACTACCAGAGGCAGACCTCGATTAATGCATGTCAGTGATTCGCCGGGACAGAAGGTGCCCGCGCAGCTTGCTTCTCGTGCATTGCTGGGTAAATTAAAAAAGCATGTGAGGTCGAATTGGTTTTAATAACACAAGAGAAGCAGTCAGGTTAAAAATTCCCAAGTGCTTTTCAATATATGACCATAGGTACCCCAAGCTCGTAAGAAAATAAAAAGATGAGTGTTACGTAACTATGGATTTGTAACGGTCGAAAATATAAGGAGTATGGGGGTGGGGGGGGGGGGGGGACGGTGTATTCTTGAGGCTAAAACTGATACGAACTAGTCTTGAATAAAAATTGGATACCTCTGTTGTTTATTTATTTCTCTCCTATGTGGTTAAGCCCCTTCCACACGAGCAAGTTTTCCTTGACAAGTTTTCACTTTGCAATTTTTCCTTGCTCGTGTGGAAAAGGAAATTTGGCAATTTTTTCGTTGACAAGTGTCCTTGTTTAAAAACTGGCCAGTTTTTGAACAAGGACACTTGTCAAGGAAAAATTGCCAAATTGCGAAACTTGTTCGTGTGGACGTGCAACAAGGAAAACTTGACAAGGAATCCCTGTTGCCCAGCGGCCTTATCTTGTGGCTCGCAATCTGGGTCCTATAAAAGATGATAATCCGCTGTACAATATTATTGTAAGTTGTTACAAAGAAAAATTGTCAAAGAAAAATTGTTTATCGTCCACACGAGCAAATAAAATTTTTCAAGGAAAAACTTGTCAAATTAAATTTTTTGTTTATCCACACGAGCAAATAAAAATTGTCAATGTTCCTTGTAAATGAAAACTTACTCGCCGAGGGGCTTTACTGGGCCGATTTAGCGGGATTCCAGTGTTTAGTTCCACTGGAAACGGGATGTATAGACCCGGGAAACAGGGGAACTTAACTGGAATCTCGCTAAATCGGCCCAGTAACCACATAGAAGAAAAAAAAATACACAACAGAAGTAAGCCAATTTTCATTCAAAACTAGTTCGTATTTTTAGCCCCAAGTATATACCGTTGTTTCCCATACAAATCCTTATTTTTTCGACTGTTACGTAACTGCACCTGCGCCCATCTTACCACCACCAAGGTACTCCAAACCTTGTTTCACAAAGGTTGTGAATTATATGACCTTGGCATAAAACACTGACCGGATACTAAATACTAGCTACGAGCGACAAAGACGCAAAGCCATTTCCTGCATTCGTGACAAAAAGGCGCTTGTTGACGAAACTCAATAACTGAAATGGCTTGAAATGGCTACATACAAGTCAGATTGTATTTTAATATTGATATTCATCAGTTTTAAAAACTCATTTGCGTGAATTTACATTATTTCGAAAACCAATATCGCATTTTTTTAAGATTTGGACTTTGAAACGAAAATGTTAGTATTTTAGCTCGAATTATTTCTGAGTAAAAGTCATTTTCATTCTGGATGAATTTTTTTGTAAATTTACCTTTTTGGTTTGCATGAATGATTTGTTCCTTTGCCTCCCTCTATGTATGAGTTATTTTTCTTGTCACCTTGCCTTACATTAATTATTAATTGCTATTTTGGGAGTATTTAATTTCTCCCATCACGTTTCCAAACACGAAATGAATTGATAATTAAAACGAGGATATGATAGCTTTAGGCAAATCATAGAATGAGGTAATATTCTAAATTTAAGCAAGGGATCGAAGATAAATCCGCCTCTTTTAGTGCAACACACTCACTGTTTGTACGATATATAGTTAATTTGAACTCCCCCTCCCCCGCCAGGGACTAAATTAAATGATTGTGAGTTTTTATTATGAAAACGTCTTTCCGCCGCAGTTTGTAAATTTTCCTGTATAACTTGTTATCATCTTGTTTTTCTTGTTTTTGTTTTTCTCAGTTCTGTGCAGCAATTTGCATTATTCCTTTGAGGTTCCCCAGTTTCGATTTCCGGCAGTGAAGATATTTTTTTTCGTTGGAAATCATTGCTTCTGTTGGACAACATTTTGAGTCATCGATCATTCGATATGTCCTTAGAATATTATCCAACTTATTTATCCTAAACGTTTACTATTTCGTTTTTATTACCTTCTATTTAAATAAAGTTGAACAGCCGTACTTTTGTACAGACCGCATAAAGTAAGTCAGAACAAAAGACCAGATCGTCGCTAGGCTACACACACGTGCCAGAACGCACGTCAACTTAAGCACACGTTCGTGACCGACATTTGAATATGGTTACACAACTTGGGAAAGTTCTCGTGGGAACTTTTCCAACGCTTAATCCCTTCTCTTTTGTTTCGATACAAGGTTCGAACATTCTAGAACCAAATTAATTAGTTTCGCCATAAACTCGTAAACACTATTGTTTTAGTTAATCCCTCTAAGTTAATTGAGTTGTTTTCGTAACTATAGAATATAATAACGCTAGCCCAGTTAGACTTTTAATTTACTTTAGTTTATCGATTAAGTAGTTTGTTTATACTTGAAGACTGTTCTGGCCCTGTCGCCAGCTCCACAAGAACTGTGAAACCTTTGGTTTCATTAATAACAAACAAGCGAACACTTTAATTAAGTTTGAGTATGCGAAGTATTTACTAGTGTAATCTTTAGCCTTTTGTTCTTATTATAATATAGGTCACGTTCGTTAAGTTTACATCGTATCTTGTCCAGCCACAACTGTGATTGGTATCGAAAACACTTCGTTTAAGGGTTTTCTAGGATTCTAGTTTTGGTTTTCCGACTGAAATAAGTTTAGATCAAGTTGGTGATTTGGAAACCAACGCGCAATTTAACGTATCAAAGGCCCCGCCTGGATTAACTTTTATCAATGGAATTTTAATAAGTATTCGATCGACCAATCACAGTTCGCGGCATGGACGCTACGTTTGAGCATTTACGCTTTGGTTCGACTAAAAACGGCAGAGTCAGTTACCTTGAGCCTTAGAGCTAGGAGCTGATTAAAAACGTCCAACACAACAACCGTGTCTGTCATCTTTAAGACGAGATCCCTAACGAGCAAGAAGACGCTAAATCTGTAGCGTAACAGAATTGGTAGAGAAAGCGACGGTTTCGATACCCAGTACTTCCCGCAGCCAAGCAAAATCCTCTACAACGTCAAGACCATCAACCAGTGAGTACCAGTATGAACTTTACGCTTGTGAGAGATCACCGTTCCTGGAATAGCCAAGCCTAATCTAGGTAGCACAGCCTTTAAGCTGCTCGTCAATACGAAAGGCACCGGCTGCGTAGTCGCAACAGTTCTAATACGAACTAAAGACCCCTAGCCACATTCTCAGTTACACGAAATTAGTAGCTATATCACTAGGACCTCGATGTTCACATGTTTCCACGGGGGCTAATATCACGAAAACTCTACTTTCACGGCACGGTAAATCAAAAAACATTTCGCGTGTATAGATCAGCATTTCTGTAATTTCATGCCTCTTTTCGTCTTAACAAAAAAGTAACAGCCTCGCTTAAAACTGTGGACCCGAAGCAAAACAAACTCGGCCTCTAAGCCTAACAAAATTAGCCACGCGCTATCAAAAGAATTTTGCGACGGCCACTGCTTCGCAAATCTAACAAACTCAAAAACTCCGAGCTCTGGCACCGGCAGTGACACCTTTTTAGGAACCGCACCCATAGATCGCGTGGGTGACCAATCAAACCACTCTTCGATCCATTCGGACAGTTCGGAATCGGTAATTTTCGATATCACAGACGAAGATTTAACCGTTGAAGAACCAATTATTACCATGAACGCCGACGATGTAGCAAAATTACTTTCGGACCACACCAAAGAACTCGCCGAACAATGGCAAGGTCAATTAGCCGCCATATCAAAGAGTTTCGAGAAAACACATTCGACGCCACACTTTCCGTCCACAAACAGTGTCCCGATGCCTAAATTCTCCGGCCTGTCCTCAGAAGACGTGACAGAATTTTTGGCCAATTTTGATCGAACAGCGTCTTTCTACAAATTGACTAATATACGTAAAGCAGAGGCGTTGCCTTTGTACTTAACGGTGCCGCCAGCATTTGGTTCAATACCACGCCTCACATGGCGGGAAAAACTTTCGACGAACTTTCCGCCGCTCTACGGACACAATTTCATTCGGAGTCAGACATCTGGCTATTGCGCCAAAAGCTAAACGAAAGAAAACAACTTCCACTCGAATCGGTTAGCGAATATGCCGCTGCAGTTCGACGTCTCGGCCAAAGAATAAATTTGCCGCGTACAGAGAGTATAAATTACTTTATTCAAGGTCTGCGACCAGACCTCAAAAGTTTTGTTCTTTTACAACGCCCGACATCGTTCGAAGATGCCGAGACACAAGCCAAATTACGTGAGTCGATTCCGGAAAATCGACCCACGGATCGCACAGATGAAATCTTACACGCGCTCAAACGACTACAAAAGTCGCCAGATCAACCTGCCCCAGCAGTGGCTGCTTTCGAACCGACCAATAATAATTACCAAGGGAGGGCCCCAAGGGACAACGAGCACCTGACAAAAGACGATATTGCGCAGTTAATTTCGCAACAGGTTCGCCAAGAATTTCGCCGCGCTCGAAATCAACAATTTAATGGCCCACCGCAACGAGGACGACGGACATTTGACGGCCGACCCGTGTGCGATTTTTGCAATAAACCGGACATGTACAAGCAGTTTGTCGCCAACGTCAGCAAAACAGGGACCCTCGCGTCCCATTTCCAAATAGCCAGTCTCGCCAGAATCAAAATTGGCAGCGCACGCCAGCTTTTCCTCGCCCCGCAGGCCAGCCACATTTAAACTAGCAGCGATCTCTTTTCCACGGGAAGAACGAGAGATCGATTTACTAGATGATGATCGAAATTCCAATGAACGCACAGCACATATCCAATTTGTACAGGACACTTTAGGCGTACGCGCGCAAATTGAAAGTACTACCAATTATGACCGCATAAATGAAATTAATACGTCACAAGAAAGTGATGACTTAAGTGCAACTACTTTCCCGAGTAGTTCAGCAATAGACTCGTGTGAAGTTATAGCCAAACCTGTCGGTAATTGCTACGCTGTACGGTCCACGCAAAGAGCACAAATTAATGACCAGAAACGACACGTACAGGAAAACAACCCGCCTAGAGAGAACTTTGAGTCTCACACACAAATTCAACCAGAACCAATCGGTGAGTCCCGAAATAACACAGTCCGTTTTAACGACGAAATTCAGGACTTTGAAACCAATCCGACACTTCGAGTCGCAGAAATGAATACTATTCATATTCCTCGCGATCTAGATTTTCCCAGCACCAACATAGAGACAGGTTCGACATCCAATTCGAATGAAAATGTCTCGAGTACACAATTTTTGGAGATACAAGAACACTCAGTTCAACAAGAGAATAATACACATTGTTTAGTAGCGCATGAAATCAACACAGCAGTTTCACACAACAAAGATTTATATACGGCTCCAGAAGCATTTGAGTTAAGAGTTGAGACAGTGAATCTCGACACACACGATATTAGAATTGACCATAGTCACATTGTATTCGAAGAACCACAGATTTTCTGTGATGACATCAAAACAGAAAGAGCCGCAATAAAAATAATTAAAGGAAACCCAGCGAACACTAAAACGTGGTTCTCTGACGATAAAAGGAAACGATTTTTCGGCAACATAGCCAGTAAGTTGCGCTCATATTTGATATTCTCACACATGTTTTATTTGGCGAATTATATCTCCACTTTGGTAAACAAACCACGAAATGTACATGGGCAGTTATCTATGGTAAACATAGAACAGGCCGCGAATTGTGGCACGCATCATCGGATTCACTCATTTCTTTATTCTCGTGCTAATAACTGCGACTCTTCTGTTGACCAGCCCCTTGAACAAATTGGCACGCGCCCGGAACACATGGAACAATTAAGAGCGATTCGGGAACAATCACCTGTTTCTTTTAGTAATAACGAGAAGCACGAATTCAGTTCTGATAACCCTCTTGATGGTGTACAAGTCAAATCTACTTTTGTACCGCCGCGATCAGAAATTATCATTTCAGTCGACTTCGATTGTCATAACCTGATAGGTAAAACTGGACTTGCAAACGCGCGCAAAGATCTAACCGCGCGGTATTGCATCGTAGGCGCCGCCCAGATCGTAAAGGTTTCAAACGAGAATTGTATTCCAATTCGCTTATTTCATCCAGCCAATCAGTTCGAGACAGTTACCAAGCAGTTGCCGCCGCCGTACTCTTACAGAATTCCACGCAAACGAAAACCTCCTGATAAAGTTTGCTGCAATGAAATCAGTTTGGGTTAACCTGAATTTCTTTGCCTAATTTTTTTTGGAAAACGTTTCACGCGCATTATGACTCACAGAAGTGACGAAGTCTTGTGATTCGACTAGCATCAGAACCCCCAAATTGAGATTAAACATAAAGAATTTATATATCACATTCTTGTGTTTCAATACTAGTTTTTTTTCGTATATATAAGCAACAATTTTCACTTCAATTATTGTAGTTAGCAGTAGTTTAGCTAGTTTTAGTCCGAACTGGCTTGGTTTTTCTTGAACATTCAAACTCACTGCGTATGCATCTCAAGACTCAAGACCAGGACAAGCAGAATTCAAGTGTACTCCTACGTTTTCTTCTGACAATTGATCAAACCACTCCCTCGTCAACCACACAAGTTTACCAATAACAGTAAACAATAGAAGCCCAACATCAATAACCACAACTACTTCAGTGTACAGTGTTTCAACGGCCGTTAGCTGATGTGTCACCATGCAGGATGCAAATGTAATTCAAACTGACCGACTGGCTCTGTCCAGCAGATGAAACGTCAAAGAAATAGAATACGGTTATTTCAGGAGTTCCACTAAACGATGCAGGAACCACGGCGTCACATCAAAAAGGCCATAACTATGATATACACATGACAAGATTCGTCTCACACGAATACACATGTACACAAATTACAACTAACCAATGCGGGCATCAAGCATCATTGTGGTTGTACTGAATGGAGCCGAGATCAACAACAGCCCTTTAATCAAGTTAAGACGCCATACTCCTGATCAAGATCAAGCATCTTAGAACACGAACATTTAACTTATGTAAGGCCTTGGTATCGTCCCTTGAATTGCGTCTCAATTATGTACCACACACTGTAGTTAATGATTGGACGGAAAGACCACGCTTCTGCCATTCATAACAGTAGAAAGAGAAAGACCCACCCATGACCCACCCTATCGATTTCAATTTTACACCCCATAAATTGGCATTGTTCCCCGCCTCCCCGCTTTGAATTTTACCACGACCTTGGGATGGTCCTTCTCTGTCGCTATGTTTATATTTGTTCCATTTATTATATTTTAAGCTATTGTAGTATTTTAGACCATTTTATCTTATTCTACTCTGGTTAGAGTATTCGTGTGTTTCAAAAAAAAAAAAAAAAAAATCCATATTTACCCGCATTTAATCAAACATTCAAATTTTTCCATATTTTTTTTTACAATACAATATAATCATATCATTCCACACTAGACGCCAGGAGGCGCCTCTCATTAAGGGAGGGAGTATTATGTTGGACAACATTTTGAGTCATCGATCATTCGATATGTCCTTAGAATATTATCCAACTTATTTATCCTAAACGTTTACTATTTCGTTTTTATTACCTTCTATTTAAATAAAGTTGAACAGCCGTACTTTTGTACAGACCGCATAAAGTAAGTCAGAACAAAAGACCAGATCGTCGCTAGGCTACACACACGTGCCAGAACGCACGTCAACTTAAGCACACGTTCGTGACCGACATTTGAATATGGTTACACAACTTGGGAAAGTTCTCGTGGGAACTTTTCCAACGCTTAATCCCTTCTCTTTTGTTTCGATACAAGGTTCGAACATTCTAGAACCAAATTAATTAGTTTCGCCATAAACTCGTAAACACTATTGTTTTAGTTAATCCCTCTAAGTTAATTGAGTTGTTTTCGTAACTATAGAATATAATAACGCTAGCCCAGTTAGACTTTTAATTTACTTTAGTTTATCGATTAAGTAGTTTGTTTATACTTGAAGACTGTTCTGGCCCTGTCGCCAGCTCCACAAGAACTGTGAAACCTTTGGTTTCATTAATAACAAACAAGCGAACACTTTAATTAAGTTTGAGTATGCGAAGTATTTACTAGTGTAATCTTTAGCCTTTTGTTCTTATTATAATATAGGTCACGTTCGTTAAGTTTACATCGTATCTTGTCCAGCCACAACTGTGATTGGTATCGAAAACACTTCGTTTAAGGGTTTTCTAGGATTCTAGTTTTGGTTTCCGACTGAAATAAGTTTAGATCAAGTTGGTGATTTGGAAACCAACGCGCAATTTAACGTATCAAGGCCCCGCCTGGATTAACTTTTATCAATGGAATTTTAATAAGTATTCGATCGACCAATCACAGTTCGCGGCATGGACGCTACGTTTGAGCATTTACGCTTTGGTTCGACTAAAAACGGCAGAGTCAGTTACCTTGAGCCTTAGAGCTAGGAGCTGATTAAAAACGTCCAACACAACAACCGTGTCTGTCATCTTTAAGACGAGATCCCTAACGAGCAAGAAGACGCTAAATCTGTAGCGTAACACTTCTAAATTGAAAAAGATCTATTTACCTTTTTCTCTCTGCAATATCACGAGAAACTAAACTAACTGTAGTGGCATCGAAAACGGAAAAATAAAATTGGTATTCAAAAACGACTGGACTCGAACATATCAATTCATGAATATTTCGTAAAGTGCTTAGCATGTTTTTCATTGATGTGCCAAGGTTTAGAAGAGGATTATAACAAGTTATCCAACTGCTTTGAATCAACTATTTAATAATTAAAGCTTTACACTGGCTTTAAGCTATAAACCTCTATATCAAGGTTTGCCGACCCTTAATTCGACGTGTAGTCTCAATAATTCAAAAAACTTTGTTTACTGTGTAGTTTCGATAGTTAAAAGTTGCTGTAATGCTCCTGACGAAGGCCACGACGGTCGAAACGTTGAGAATTAAAAGCTAAAAGTCTTAACTGGAGTTGGATATTTGACCTGCCTTCACAGTTCAAATATTTACTGAAACCTATAGTCAAAAGGTCGCAAGAAAATTTACAGAAAAATAGTATTTGAAACTAAAAGCGTCTCTGTAAGCCTTCCCAGCAAATCTACTGCCCTAAATTAAAATTTCATCTGTTAAATATTTTGGCAGACATTTTACAGACTATGAATATTTAAGAGTTAATTTTTTGGAAATTATATAAATTTGCCGCCGGTTTTTCTTGAATCGCCGACTGTTTTCGCGCGATGTTTACACTCTTTCAAAATGGCGCGAAAAAACCGCGAACGGACTTAGGATATGAAAGTACCGAATTCAAACCTTATATCTTAACGCCATTGGAATATTGATATATGTTTTCATTTACGTGTCGGAGAACCTTTAAATAAATCATCACAATTTGCCGTTGAAATATCCATTAGAATACATCTCTTTTTAATGGCCACTATGACATTTGGCAGGTATTTTTCGTAATTTGCCGAACTTATTTACGTAGGCCATGTTGTATTGAAAGAAACACGAAGAAAATCATTTGTTATAACATCCTGATAAACAAATGAGTTGTCATTTTTTTCATTATTTGTCCAGAATTTGTCACGGAAAATTTATTTGGCGAAGCGATCAAACGCTCCGAAACAATAAGCTCTTTGCCAAGCGCAGCTGGAGAACAAGACAGTCCTCCGCCTATCTGTTAATTTTTCCTACATGTATTTGTGAATTAAGAATCCATATTTCATGGCCTCGTTGCCTGACAAATTATTTTCGCGTGGAAAAAAATGATGATATATGTTATATTTTTTGATGGTGTATGTTTATGTATAGATTATTTTTCGAGCTCAAATCTTTTGACATGTAACATTGTTTGAGTTTTTAAATCTGTAGCAAGATTTTGAGTTTTGTCATATACGGAGATTTTCATACTTTTTTATATTACCACGTAATATATATTTAACAATACAATGGCTAATATGAAAATCGTATACTTAGTACGTCAGAACTAAGATAAAATAGATAAAAACTAAACGTTACTTCCAAAACAACAATGTTTGAAAACAAGCAACAAAACTTATTATATACCTTCGTATTCAAAGTACAGCATCGCTTTAGTTTGTGGATTTGAACGCCGCCTGTTACAGTAGAACTCATAAACGTTTTAAACTGGCGTTAAGATTAGCGTGGGACGAAACAAAATACATCTAAAGGACACGACTATGTATATGTAAAACATATTCTTCAAAAGTGGGCAGTGCGAACTTTGCTATGCAAAAATACTGGCATGTTAGCCACGAAAAACACGACTACCACTAACACTAACTTGTTAAAAGACCACACATACCTTTAGAATTTGCCGTCAATCTATCTCAACAGTAAATTTGTTCTAGTTCGGTATCGCTTAATGATCACAATATCAAGGTCTCTCGCGCGTGGACTCAGTGATGGAGATCTCTCATGGGGATCTCTTGGGTTTTATCCCGGTCATCTGACAAGTCAGTTTGAACGCTATTTGTTTGAATCTTCACAGTTTGACGTCAACCCGTCAAATAACTGTTATTAGTTCAAGGGCCTTGTCATGGTTAATAATAGAAATTCTTCAATACGACGTCATTTCTTTCTTTGGGAACGGTGCACGCTGCCAATTAATACCACACAGCGCTTTTTAATTCTGTAACATTCTGCCTGAAATATAACAAAGCAAATACTACTCGCTGTTAGCTGAGTCACGAATGTTATTCTAAGTTTTGATTTTTTAGATTTAGACTATTTCAGAACATCCTGTTTTAATGAAAACGATAAAAACCGCATCGAACGCATAAAAAGCTTTAAAAATGTGTCGTTTCCACGTTTGCGTGGCTGTAAATTTTCTAAAGTGCAAAAATGGATTTTAATGGATGACTGACAAGATCTATGATCTCCTGATACAGAGGAAATGGTGGGAAAATGATGACAAAGGGTTAGAATGTAAAATAGCACGTGAGGAGAAGCATTTTAGTTGTATAAACAAATAAGGTATTTAGCCTTTTGTATTACAGCCATCTAATCTACTTCTCGTAGTTTTCTTCCTCTTCAACAAGACAAAACATTTCTTACAACATGTAAATTGAACACACACATTTATGGAGTTTGTGAATGTATGTGATTAGGGAGTTTTTATAAGCAATGGCGTTTTCGAGCCACGGATGCCAACCGATAGTTAAATGTTCTCTTCTTTGGCGCTTATTACGCTTTTTCGTCCACAACGTAAAGTTGTAAAATGCTAAGACGAAAGCTTTCCAACTCACTGGTGGAAGTAAAAGAGCAGCTAGCTAAAACAAGATCATTCGACTTCCGGTTGCCGTCCGCACTCAAACACGAACTTGATTCGTGATCTGAGCCTCGTTCCCAGTCTACCTTTCCCTGCTTATAAGGATATATCAGAAACAAATTTACAAAATGGCGCGTGAACGGCCAAAACCTTTACACGCGCTAACACAATAGTTTTTACATTTGATAACCGGGAAAAGATTTTGTAAATTTCTGCTAGGTATAGCGAGAAGAGAAAACAGTCAAGAAATCGATGGTTTAAAGTGATAATAGACCTTTTTATCATACCAGCCGTGACCGTATAGTCTCACTGACCCCGTAATCCTACATAGTAATTAAACAGTACCACGAGCTGACATATCTAACAGGTTGATCATCACGTGAGCCGGTCCGGGCAATTTTATTTTTTACGCCCACTTCAAGATGGCGACGTTAAGACTTTTTCTACATTAAAAAGAGAACACAATTCACGTATTGAATCAATTCGAACACACAGTAACTGTAACCCGATTCCCTAACGACTAACTTTTAAGGCAATAATGTGCTCCCATAACAATACGGTCAATACTAACCGGTTTACTACGAATAAATCATAAGATCGATGATTAACAACATAATTCTAACAAAATTTTCAAGCAAGCAACCGTGGACTTTTAACCCCAAAAAGTAAAACGTTGGCTAACTTCAAATTCTAAACTGTTGATTTACCCGAAACAATATTCAGTTGCTTAAAAAGTTACAAAACGTAAATGGCGGCCATCTTGAAGTGGGCGTAAAAAGAAGTCCCGGCCCGCACACGTCATCTGTTTATTTATAGCGCACACACAATTCAATGTTCACTAAAACGTAAGCTTTCCAACTAAGTTCAAAAATGGTGGGAGGATAAATACCTTGGTCCCGACAGAAAGACAAACTGATTTTGTCTCTGACGTTCATGGTTGTTCATAATTTTGGATGAGATCAATAGAATGTGACGTCATGATCGGTCTTGGTCGCGCCGTGTGACGCATCAGGCCTCATCATCACGTTACTGGATAGTAAAATCACTAGTAATGGCATATAATGATCCGCAATCAAAGGCTCATTGTGCTTCGATCGTAAGACATGGTTCTTACCACCAAGATTCTACCCGTTTTTGTGCCTAATTTATCAGCTAAATCGCAGCGTATTCTGTCAAAAAGAAATCGCAAATGGCAATAGCAAATGGTATGTTTTAGAATCTGAACAAGATATAACTCTAAAATATTGGATTCAATGATTTTTTTTCTGTTCCAAATGGGGGCGGTTTAATAAAATAACTCGGGTAGGCGATATGACTATTCGAGGTAGGCGTTACGGAAGATTGTTTTAATGTACATGTATATTTTACTTATGGCGGGGTACACGTGAATTTCAATGACATTTTAAGAGGTTTAAAGAAGGGATAGAACACAAGAAAATGATTTTTGGAACACCAACAGACAGTTGATACCCACGCGGGTGCTCTTGCGTGGGTATCAACTGTCTGTTGGTGTCCATCTACTAATTTTTAACTTCAAATTCTAATTTTAAAACTACATTAAATCTTCAATATTTCTTATTTCCCTAAATTTTACAACTCCTTTGAGAAAAACTATTTCCTCCCAAACATACCCAAAAATCACCCAAACATTTACAAAACACTCCATAACATAGATTCCTGATATGAGCATAGAGTTTTTGGATTGCTTGAAACGTGAACGAGATATTTCTATTAAATAAACCCAAGTTAAGTGGCGGAAAAATGGCATTCAGGTATACCCCCGCCTTAAAAAGAGACGATTACAATTTGAGAGACGGAGGTGACATCTGGCGTCAGGGTCTTTGTTTTCGAAACACCAACTAATCCTCTCACTAATAAACTACACTAGCCTATCACTGTAAATAGTTCAGACATGTGCAAAATATGTCGTCAGTTTTAACTGTATTTACATCTTAAATTTCCAGAAATTTAGAAAACTTTTTTAGAACTTTTTTCGAACTGTAAGAAAAACTTGAACTGTAATTCATTTATATGAAAGTCGAAAAAACGTGAAGCGGTGGGTTGATTTTTCCTGCGTCACACTTATTCGGCCCATAAACAAAACCAAGGCTGGAATAGGCTATGAGGTAACAGCCGTAACATGTGCGATATATAGAGATTAGCATTATTCATTCGTTTTCAATTTTTATATCACATCTATTTTCACATCATTTTCAGTGCGTAAATTTCAGTAGCGATATTACATTCGCTTGCAAAAACGTCGAGGAAATCAGTATAGATACAAATATAGATACAAATTTCTAATATGTTGCAAAATAATTTAATGTCGACTTAAGCATAAGCTCTCGGTATAAGATTCGGCAGTTGTGGGCCACAAGGCTCGTAAAGACTTTTAATTCCTTTTTTTTTTTTTTTTTTTTACCTTTGAGCATCTTTGTTTTTGGCGAAATACAAAGACCTCGCATCGAGATCAGTATACAAATTAACGTAGCACATGACAGGTACAGCTGACATGAAAGCAAGATCAGAATCAAGGACGAAAACAAGACGAGCTCAAAGCATGAAAATTATCGATCACTTTCTACATCGAAGGGGACTCTGCTCGCAGGGTAAAAGTAGTCACTTTCTAACTAAGCATGCACCATCTTCACGGAGTTTCCAGTGTACAACGAAAATACGGTAAACTAAAAACCTGACATAACTAACTCACCTTCAGTACGAATTGTGTTCCAACTAATCAGTCTTCCAGTTCGGTGTTTTTTCTGTGTGTGTAGACTGCTAAGAGCAGATCATATGGAAATATTTCTTGGTATAACACTGTGCGAAGAATCACATTTGTCTATGTAGAAACTTTTTGCCTCGTCCAAACATCAAACGATTTGAATCATTTTGCCGACTAAGCGGGCGACTTAGAGACTTGCTCATCGTGCTTATCGGTTTTTGCGCGCTTTAGGGATTTTTTTTAGCGTCATATCGTATTTATATATAACTGTGCGGCGATTTACATGAGTTTTGTGCCGTTAATTCCGCCGGCCCCGCGGCATTGTTTTATGTTTTATACACAGTAGTATCGCTTCAGTCACGAAATAATCTTGTCGAGATTTACTGTACACTAGCAAAAACAAAAATGTTATCTTTTTCAAATTGATGGTTTGGTGCTATAGGTCGAAACATGGTTGATAAAAAGACGAGGAATGCTCAGTAAAGGCGTAAAAAATAGATGTTAACAAGTTTAAAAACATCCTGAAGCCATATCTTAATACCAATAATCTGATCTAACAAATTTGCATTAATTCTCAAAAGTTAAAACGATTTGCAAATATAAACAACATATGAGCATGTTCTTATGTTTTAACATTGTTATGCATGGCCATCTAATTGTTTGGTCTAAAAATAGGCAGACTGTAGATTGTTCTTTTGTTTTTCGTTTACAAGAAATAAAACGATGATTTCTCATTCTCTAGTTTTTAATGCGCGTTTTGTCATATTTATGGCAGCCTGCGTATTTATGGCGCCAAAATTGGAAACGGACTCATATCACGCGATAGAGGACTGTGGCCGATTTGAATCAATCTTGTCACAATTTTTTTTGTCACAAAAGTTCTCAGTGTTCTTGAGGCAAGAAGGAAGTTCTTTTTTTAACAAGTTCATGTCGGTCAGTTCTCGTCCTCCTACTGACGATCACGTCGATCATTTTTCCGATTCGAATATTGTTGCTTTTATTTTTTTTATATTCTGGGTTTAATTTGTACACAATAATACCAAATAACCTATCAGACAAATATAGAAATCGATGAAAAGCAATCTGCATATGTATATCAAAATTATTAAGAGTGTACATAATTTCTAACGTACGTAACCACTTTCTTTTGAACACTAAAAGATATAATATCAAATAAGCAAAACAATCCACTGTAAACTATCATGTACTCTTTCTCAAGTTACAAACAACATTACCGATTACGTGGCCTGATATTGCCTGTGTGTATGTGCTAGCTGATTGTGATCTTAATTTCAATGTGTTTTCGATGAAGAGTGTAGTAAACAAATATACAATTTCCGGCAAAGAGATATTTTTATCTTTCTACTGGAAAACTTACCAAAATATCGGAGTAAATAATAAAATGTAATGTGTTTTATTATTAATAATAATAATATAATATGTTTTGATCAGACGCGCTTAAACGAACTTTTTCCTGTTAAAAGTAGCTGCCTGTTTTTACTATAGCGACGCAAGCACAAGCGCAAGCAACATATGCAGACGCAGTAACGCATTGTTTTGTCGTAAACAAAAGGCATTGCTGATCAACGCCTTACTGCGTCTGCGTATGTCAGCTTGCGCTTGTGCTTGCGCCGCTAGTGAAAACCAGCAGGCGTTAGGGAGAATCGAACATACGGACGAAGCCGGCCAAATAAATGACTGACCCCCCCGAACACGAACGGACGACAGGTGAATAGTTTGAGAAACATGGCTTACGGAGGTCGTGAGTTCAATTCTCACCGAGGTCAAAGTATACCTTGTGAGTTTCATTTCCTTGCTATGATTAATGTGCAATAGAAAATATTAGAGCTAACGCTAATTCATTATCACTTAAATTAATCCATTTTACACGTCTGTCGCACTTTCGATAGGGATATGTTTGTTTTTTAATTTGTTTACATTGCAAACTAAAAATCCTGAGGGCAATAAAATAATTTTTTCAAGCCAAGAAATGGATTTGTCAGTTTAATCATTATTCTGTATTGTGCTGAAACAAATGTATATTTTGTCTTTGACTGATTAAAAGCTTTAGCTCTGAACACATGCAGCGTTAATTACGAGATGAATAAACAGCATGGCACTGCAATCTCCTGTTATGATATATATCCGGGTTATGATATATCCGGGCTATTTTTAGTTGTTTTTATGTGTTTTGATCTACAGTTAAACTAAAAACAAATCCTAGCAATTTTTTTAAAGAAGGTATTCAGTTATAAACAAGCAACGAAAAATAAATAAATTTTCGCGCGTTTTAATAAGTCTTCTTGTGATTTGTGTGATGTCTCTGCATGAGAGGTTGTTTTCGCGCGCAATTAAAACCCAGTATGAGACACAAAAGGGATTTCTGTAGAGCTGCGTCATCAGTATGAAATGTTTGGGTCGAACTCACGGGGAAGAAGCGCGGGAAGATACAGAACTCACGGCAATAACAGTGACCTGTGTTTACTCAGCTAGCCGATACGTACAATACGAAAACGTTTTCTGTAGAATCACGTGCGATGTACTGTATTCAGAAGCCAAGCAGACGTCAGGAATATATGTTAAAAATATACTTACATTTATTGTGTAAAAAAAAAAATACAAAACTAACAACACATTTTTTAATGACTGTAAACTCCCACGGTTTTGACATTACGTGATATTAATCTATCAAAATGTTCCATTTAAAAACATCATTCAATCACGCATAACAATTTTGTTTTTAAAATCCTCACAGCTTTTGGAGTCTGGATTGATTGACCGTCATGCATAGCAGGGGACATGAATATTGTTAACCGAGCAAAAATATAACAATCTGTTGTTTCTCTTTATGATATTGTACGTTCCCGGATATAATACACACGAGGGTTTTTATTTTTTAGGCAAGAAATATACACAGTACAGTTTAGCCGAAATATTGCAGAAATAGATATATGACACTCGTGTATTTTCATATAAAAAATTGTTGATGTGAACACTGGGCTAATCAAGAGAAGAATCAAAGATCATCGCTATGCTATCCCCTCTTATGACATGGCATGTTATGATATTTCCGGGATATTTTTGGTTGTTTTCATCATGTTTTGATTGATCTGTAGCTTGTCATCCTTTTTAGGTTGAAATGAATTGTTAAATCCTGAAAACCAATATAATTTTAGATGTATCTGAATTAACAACACAGCAATCATATATATTGGTCGTTTTTTAATTAAAGATGTATTTTTCATATTTTATTTTCATATCTTAGATTTACTGTACGAATAAAACTGAAAAGCTTGAACTCTTTGATTTAACTTTGACACGATCAAACCGCAAGAAGAATAGTCAGGAAACTCAAATTTACACTTTGGTTTTGCAGAAAATCTTCGCGAAAATAGCAATAAAATAAATACAGGGAAAAAATAGACCAGTTTTTGGCAAAGGAAAATCCAAGCGTTAAAATCACGCTTTTCTGATTCGCACAGTGAAAGAAAATTGTTGAATCGAATGATGTTTACACCGACATTCGTTGTGAATTGAAAGTTTCAGTTTTTATGTCGACATCTGCGTCATTGTATTTTCATTCAGCCATTTCTACCTTGACAAAGATTATTTATTTACTGGTAGCAAATATCTTGAAATAAACTGATTTCCCATAGATTTTTCAATTCCATTTTCGATCTCGACAAGTTTGGAAATTTTCAAACTAAAACTGAAGACCAATTTGTAAATCACACATTCAAAACTGTATTCATATTTGGTATCATTTGTTTATGCGTCTGGGTTTTTTTAACTATTGAAACTTTTGAGTACCAAGCGAAAAATAATACGTAAAAAATCATTTAACTGAAACCAATAAACGTGTACTTACATCAGTTTCTCATTTATAGTGAAGTTTTTCTCGGTCTGAGCTCGTTACCTTGAACTGGCCGTTGTATAGTGGCAGCAAGATCTCTTCTCGTGTGAATTTGTTGATTGAAGACTTGCAGGGTTATAACTTATTTATATTTCTTAGTATCGTTGTAATTTGACGTCAAAACATTCCGCGTTTCGTGCCAGTTGCCCTGATATCATGCGGTCCAAACTGAAATCACGTCAACAATAAGTGGACAAATTAAACCTTTTATAAGCTCGCCAACGTAAAAGCTTTTTATCGAAGTATCGTTTTGCATAACAAACCCGATATCGATTCAGGTCACACCGAGTGCTGGTAAACAAGTTTTAACTAAAACCAAAAGGACAAAGACGTTATTCATGTTGGATTTGCTGTTTGCTCAGTTGTAAAAACGACAAAGAATGAATTAAATATTGTGGAATAAATAAAATACGACAACATGCACCATTTTGAAGTCAGAATTCTTCATAATCACGTTAGTTTTGAAAAGAATAATATTTAG
Organism: Desmophyllum pertusum; assembly: GCA_029204205.1. Lineage (NCBI taxonomy): Eukaryota > Metazoa > Cnidaria > Anthozoa > Scleractinia > Caryophylliidae > Desmophyllum > Desmophyllum pertusum. Next base: position 2,237,033 of record MU825879.1, read on the forward strand.
AAGACGAAAGCTCAGTTGGTAAGCACCCTCTATATGATTGTACACTTATAACTGAACACAGGAGAAGTCTTGAAACAATTCAAACTTGCCATGTATACTGAATATCATCACTTTTCCTTCGATTTACAAAGCGGAAAAAAAAATTCACGAACGCACAGCCCAACTGAGTCAGTCTCCGGCAAGCAAAGTAGTGAACGTGTGCACGACTGTGCGGTTAATAACGTCACTGATAACCGGACTGACACGAAATATTAAAAGAACGGGTTTTATCAGTAAAATAAGTGGATAGATTTTACTCCACATTTTCCGGTGACATTCATATATGCATGATTTTGCAAAAGAAACCTTCAAATCATATTCTGCAACCAAATTTAAGTGTTCTTTTAAAGTTTGAAGTCCACTGTAAAGTACAAATTTACCATTTCCCAAAACAACTTCGCATGACGTCATGAACATGTGAATTTTCTTTTAGATTTATATATTTTCAACAGTTTGGAGCGTGAAAATATTACGGACTAATGTCAAGAACTGTCAACCTCTCAGGGTTCTCATCAGGACATGATAATGAATAATGAATAATTTGCTGAAAAAAAGATATTTTACAAAAATCAACTAATTTTGTGCATGTGCGCACGTATATGGAATTGTACAAAAAGTCTATCTTTTTGGTCTTGGTAGTTCTTACAAACCAAATTATTTTAACGTGGAAATAAATGTAATGATACGTTGTTAGTTTTGTTTGTTCTGTTTGGAATAAATCACGGAAGCACTTCTTCAAAGTATATTGATTGTTTGCGACTGACTGAATAAATTTGGAGATATATATTGTCTCGTTCGTTGCATGGCGGAATTGAAATGGTGTCATGCTGAGACAGGCATAAGCCAATTCCTCTATAGTTAGTTCGCCTCGGTATAAATTCCAATTCAAATGATCTTAAGATAGGAATGAATCAAAGTAATTGATAATTTTCTTTTGAGGCAGATTGCCGCAGAAGATATCATGATGAAATTTGGCTTTTTTTTTTGTCTTTTCAGACCAGAGGCTTCCGTTACTCCAAAAGTATTATACAAAGTTGCGACAATGAAACTTGAAGTGTATATGTACATATAGTACGTCCCAAAATGTATCTTTTCACGTATGCAACACGAGACTTCATATCACGTAGATTACCGAATTACCTGCAAAGGTAACTTGGCCCGATAAAAGCACACGCACGATCGGAAAAAGGTGCAGCTACGTGTAATATAACATTCGTACTCGGAAAGTTTTCGATACAACCATTGTCTTCGAGCGAGTGAGTTACAAACCTGCATTATAATTTCCGCGCTAATTTCAAAAAATATCTGGGAACATTTTGGTGTGTCAATTTTTTGTGTCCATTTTTGGATCACGTGACTTGATGTTTCTATGGAAACCAAGTTTTGACAGGCAGCTTTTCCCAAATTTGGTGTTTAAGTTTAATTTTCAGTTTTCATGAGATTTCCGCTTTGTACGCAGGTTTTCTTCCAAAATCTTTTAAATTTTTTGCATCTTTATATTTAATTCGATCTTTTTCAAATCAAATATGGTGATTTTCTGACATTTCTGAACATGTTAGAAATCCATCCATACGACGTGACCACTGCATTCAGTTGGATTATTTGGGCGTGATATCATAATTGCATGATCCGTGATTTGTCACTAAAATTAACATGCATGTTTGAATGCTTTATACACCACATAAGTTTCATTTTTATAGCATGAATACTTTTTGGGATACAGATCGTTTTACCCACATTTGGTGTTTTTTATTTCAGCTTAATTTTCAGTTTTCATGAAATGTTCGCTTTTTACGATGAAATCCTTCCAAAATCTTTGCAATTTTAGCATCCTTATATTTTTTGATTTTTTCAAATCAAATTTAGAGATTTTCTGACATTTCTGAACAATTTAAAAATCCTAGATGAAGGAACCAAGATGGCGGATTTTTAAAATGTATGACGTCATTATGGCGTGATGACGTCATAATTGACAAGTGACTGTCACTAAAATAAATATTTTTTGATGCTGTACATACCATATAAGTTTCATTTTCAGAGCGTGAATACTTTTCGAGATACATATGGGGGGGCACTTTCTGGCCAGCCCCCCCCCCCCCCTCCCCCCCCCCCCCCCCCCCGCACAGGCTCACGAACGAAAAAAAAGCCCAGAAATGGGCCGAATAAGCAAACGCTCGCGAGTAAAGAATCAAGCTCACAAATCCCAACAGTACATTGATGCGCGCCCTACGTATGTCACTCAACAAAGTTTCGGATACATTTTTGACTAGTCTACTAGTCCACTCGCGTTCTCGAACATTTCCCCCTCAATCGAGAGAGGATTATGAGAGACTCGACCCAAAAAATTCCATACTGATGACGCAGCTCTTCAGCGACCCGTGTAGTGTCTCTGATTGGTTGTCGCGGCTTGCGCGCGAAAATTCGAAACCAAGCAACATCCAATCAGAGACACTACGCAACAACAACAACATCAAACACTTTATTTATACCAAGAAAAACACACATTTACAGTCAAAAACTCTCGGAATTCTTGACGTCGTAAACCGAGCTGAGGATCGCATCATATTTTACACTTCGTAGTTCGTTGACGCCTTCAGGACACTCCTTGCGATGACTTTTAACTCGTGTCTTGTGTCTTGTCTTCTCGGTTCTGTTTCTCTGTTGGAACAAGGTACTTTGGAGTTGACAAGTGGTAGTGGTGTAATGACCCTTGAAGAGCGCACCAAACCTGAGAAGGTTTAAAAAAAGGTTAAAGTTTGTCTACAAGCCTATTGGTTTATCCTCGCCACTGGAGTATCGCTGCTCCCCTATGCAGGCATTTTTGTCAGGCTTCCCTGACAATTAGCCGGTACCCGTTTACTACACAGACCCCAAGGTGCTAACTATTAGGCCACCGCGCCTCCCACAGAGCACCAAGAAAGAGTTCCCTTACTGCGAAAACATGAATTGAAGAACAACGAAAGTGTTTTACATATTGCAAGCGTACAGCTTCCTTTGTATGAGTGATATACCCAATTTAAAACTAATAGTTTTATTAGCCCGTCATTCTTACCTGAGCGGCAGTTGCTAATTGATCCACAGCCTTGGTTGGTGCCCAGGAAACACTTTCTCTTGCGCGTCACCAGAACTTCTCTTTCCATCCACTCGATCGTCTGTTTTATTGTCTGGTCTTCTGACCCTCGGACACAAATACAATCATAGTTCAGTAACCAAATTAAAGCATTCAAAGCATCATTGTTGTGCGAATTTTTTTTTCAGATGACATACGAAAATAACTCAAAATATAATCGGGTAGACGCAAAGTAACGTTTACTGGTTTTCGTGACTGATATCCTGATACCTTTTTCTTTCATGGAGAAGTACAATTCTCTCTCGAAAAATCCTAGATTTGGTATTATTTATTTATATATTAGCATGTAATTACTACCCCTGCTTGAATACAGACACAGTCCTCTGGGGTTAGAGCCGCCGATGGCCCCGTTCAGGGGCGTACAGGCGCAGAGGAATTTTGAAACCACCCTAACGTACGAGCTAGCTCACATTATAATGCATTTTTGTGAGTTGACTGCCTGGTACTCATGATACCTTCGTGCAGTGCTCATTAGGAGGAATTCCATCCGCGTGTACGACGCGTCGTTCTCAGCCCGCCAACGGCGACTGCAACCTTGCCTCGGGACGTGAAAGTAAACAAGCACCAAGTGGAGCGCGCGAAACTCTCCACCCAGCTGGGGATCACGTGATTGTCTGGCGCAATCTCCCCGATTTCAAACTCAAAACGTTCTTAGCTTGTTTTGGTATTGATCCCGGTTTTTTTTTAATGAGAAACGAGTGTTATTCTCGATCTTGAATTGCTTCAGTAGTCAATAACCAAGTGTTCAAACGACTATTTGACAATGTTTTACCTGAGCAGGAGTTGTGAATTGATCCACAGTCGGGTTGGTGTCAGGGTTACATGTAATCCAGTTCTGCATTTGACGTAAAAAGACTTTCTCTCGCGTTTTACCAGAACTTCTCTTTCTCTGCTGAGGATAATAAATGACATTATCAACTCAATTCTGTTTAACTATCTGGTTTTATTACTGAGACTTATTACAGTTCTTATTACAGACTTATTACAGTTCAGTAAATAGATAATTGTTCAGTAAAAATACATCGTATGAAGTAATGATAATCTCATTTGTATTTTTAACTGCTCAGTTTCGTAACTGGTCATAATCTCATCCATATCGTGACAGTTTTTTATTTAATTTCTACTCGTGAAATGATGAACAAGCACCAAGTCAGTGGAGCGCACATTAGGTTATTGGTTTGGTTTTCTATCGAAAGCATCCTGAGTCGGTTTTTCAGTATACAAGTAAAAAATATTCAGAACTGGTACTGCACTAATATGTCTAATATTACCTCAGTATCTAAGCAAGTTCAATAAATTTGCTGATTACATAGAATAAGAACTGGACTCATTAGTTACCGGCTCTAGACGTCCATTCTCCTTCGTCTTTTCTTCAGTGAGTTCTCTGAATTGTATCGCACTACAACTTGGCCGTGACAAATGCAAATGTCTCGCGAAGAAAATAATACAGACGAATATAATATATATCATTCGAGACAGTTTCTCGGTTGCCATTGAAGATTGCCACAGTACAGTCCTGAATTGCTGGACATTCTCGCCGCAAATTATAGGAACATTGTCCTATTTTCCAAGCGAATTAAAGTTCCAGGCTCGTGGTGCGAAGTCAAGAATCATCGTGCACTGCTGTGATTTTACTCGCTGTCCTTTTTAAAGCCGATCTTTCATCTGCTGATATCAGCGGAACGCCTCTAAAATCGAAGTGGATGTTTTAGTTCTCCTTCGAAAGTTATCAGTTCAGTTGCAGCAAAGTAAAATTACTTTAGTCGGTTAAAATATTTGAAAGTGCAACTGGGCTAAAGTGCGCATGTATGAATAAAATCGCTTCATTGCATGTAACAATGAAATGTGCGAGTTTCTCACCGACAGCGAAAATAATAATTTTATGTACTTGTAATATATCCACAGAGGCATACTTTTATTTGCATAACAAGTAAAGTTGTTATATTACCTGCGGGCGATGGAAACCGAACGCGTTTAGCTCGCCCGCACTAACTGTGAACCTGCAGGAACAGGCTAACCTGCGATCAGGCGTTCTTTTCCTTTTCATTCTTTTCGCGGAGAACGAGAGCGCGGAGGCTGGATCAGGAGATGATAAAACCGACTCGAATTCCGGGGGAAAATTTACAGAGAAATATTATGGGAAAAACTTTACACTTGATACAAATCATAAACCTCACATTTACCTGATGGTATCTTTTACAAATGTAACAGTTCTTTTTGGAGAATATAAATATTTCAAACTCAATTTTCATGAGAAATTATTTTGTCATTGGTATTAATACAAAATGTCGTGCCATATTTCTGCCGCATGCTCATTGTTACAAATTGCTTAACGTATGCATTGTCTATATCATTTATGTACCGTGATAAGAGAAAACGGAGAGATAAAAAATGTATACATGTATAAAGAGAAACTAATTGCATTTAGTAAAACTCTACTAGTATACTAATGCAAATGAGACAATCTGATTGGCTGAGCTACTCGTACACTATCAGCCATTAGTGTGCAGTGGCTGGAGGTCGTTTCTTCTCGTTTCTCCGAAGTTTCGAAGAAGATTTAGAGTTAATACTGGACAATTGTTATGATTTTTACTACGGCCTCATCAACTATCACATCATAGAAATCTCGAGCTCATAATCTAATTGTTAAATAGGCAATTTATATTCATTTCTCAACTAAAAAGTTTCACTCTTCCTTGATAATGATGATAGAATCATCGAAACGTCGCAATAATTTTTGTATTTCTACTCCGTGTTACCGAACTTCGCTCGCTCGTCCTCAACCGAGAGCCAGGGACAGGCTATTCCCGACCTTATATACAAATCAAAGCGACTCTCTTTCTGAGTATTACTAGACTTAGACCAGTCCCTAATTTTTCGCAGGGATAGTCGAGTGGAGAGCACGCGATCGCGCGCGAAAATCACCTCGAGGAGACGCGACTCGCGGCGGCGAGAATAAATGCCTCGATATACTGAGCTGGAAATTTCGAAATGAGACAAGAAACAAAAACAAAAACAACAACGATTAAAAGTTATCCAACTTTATTGCATTCAAGAACAAACCACTCCCTGAGTCCCGATACAACAAATAAGGCTAATTCCTCGAATTGTGAAAATGTTGTACCAACGACACGTACATTGTACGAAAAACAAAACAAAAAACAAAAAAATACAAGGCCGGAATCAAAAATTATTAGGTTTTCCTCAGCTGCCCATCCGTAAATAAACTTGATCAAACACACCCAGAAAGTTGATATACTTTTTTTATAATTCCTTATGTCCCAATGTGAACAAACACATTTATGTTTCTGGCATTCACAGTGGCGGAGCCCTCTGGGATCCGCCACTGCTTCATACATTTCTTATCTAGGGTCCTTTCGAAATATTAAAATTCAGCTAGATAACGAGGCTAAGAGGACACAACAAAAGAAAGAATAAACATGCTTGTTAATTTACATTGTTTGTCCTCTCAGCCTCGTTATCAAGCTGAATTTTTAATATTTCGAAAGGACCCTATTACGAAGCTACGTCACCGATAACGCATCTTGAAAAGTTAAGCCAACATTTTTTCAAGTTCGTCGTCCGCAATCCATCTTAATCTATTCCAATCTAAACCATCCTTGTTCCTGTTTGGTTTATTATTACTTCTTTGGTGTTTTTCTACCTTAGCACACTGTTATTCTGACGTTTCCTGAAGGCAATTTTTTGATCATCGCAAAAAATGACTTCACTTGTTGTGAATACAAACAATAGTTCTCTTATTGGCAATGATCATTCGTGTCTTACAGGCTTCATTGTTTGTTGACAGTTTGAAGAAAAATCCAATACAGCCGAAGCTCTCTGAGCGGACACTCTCGTAAGCGGACAGCTCTACTTACGGCCGCCTTGACAAAACCCTGTTTAAACTCTAGCTCATAAAAACTCAGTATAAAATTTACACATTCTCGTAAGCGACCAGCTCCAGTTGCGGACACTTTTTCTACTTCCCGAGGGTGTCCGAGTACAGGAGCTTCGACTGTACTGGTTATTCTAGGGGCATTTAACTCTAGTATTTCTTTTTCATTTTCCATAACTTTGCGAACCATTTCTCAAGTTCCTCCTTTGTTCCGTCAGGTTCAACATATTGGGAGGGTTCCTCCGTGTATGGCAAGGGTTTCATCTTCTCATTCACTGCGCTCATGGATGGCGGATAGTCTCTGAGATACCATAACGCATTCTCATCTCTTCGCTCGTGTTTGAGCACCTCAATGCTCTGAATGAGTGGCGAGTACAACTGGAAGTTGATCTCCATGGGTTCACCATCTATCACGTTGCGTAAAGTGAATGTAGCACCCAAGGCATTCTGCCAAAGATTCTTGTCAATACAGATTCCCACAAACCTAATGACAAACAAAATAAACATCTTAGAATATAATAAATAAGTAGCTGTTGACATCTTGCTAAACTTGTTGTTGAATTTAAAACTTCTCAGCCAATCTAAGAGCTAATTAACAATATTGCATATGAAAATAGGCCAATAAAATTTGAAGGTGGCTCAGAGGATCAGGGGAATAAAACAAAATAAATTAATTATTCATCGTTCAACCTCAATGTAATTTTGTTGTTTTATATACCCCTAAACCTCAGAGCCAATTAAGAATTTGCCTATTTATAGAATGTATGTATGGGTGTGAAAATCAAATGATTTATATACCTAATCGTGCAATTTTAATATGGTGCAGCAAGTTTGGTTGGGCTATGGTTTGTATTAATGAGACCAAACTTTTCCGAGTGTATAGACCTCGCTGCACTCAATACACACTGTCAAGGCCTACAGTACAGTGCAGGGCCTATATCCTCCCAATGTGGCCCTCATGCTTGCTTCATGAGTAATAATAATAACAATAATGAGTAATAACAAACAAACCTGACTTTTCCTTTCGCAATCAGGGGATCTGATCTGGTCACTGCTACTATACTGCCCACTGAAAAGTCTTTTGCGCCTAGCGTCTGCAGCCTGTGGTAGCAGTCTCTCTGCTCTAAATATGTCATGACATCCACCTTAGCCTCTTGTGGAGAATCTGGAAATCCATTGGGCCATTCCTTCTCCTTCCAGACAAATCGCGGTTCAGGACGAGTGCCTTCCAGGAATGCTTTGGTATTTGGGAGTGTCTTGTAGATCGACTGGACTTCAAGCTCCGCAGTGTTCTTCTTGTACCACTCGTTAATATTCACTTTTATCTAAGAAGGACAGTGATAAAGAAATGCATGTTAGGTCATGCTATGTTAGGTGATTCTGTTCTGTATACATGTATCTTATTAACCAAGTGCGAGGGCCGTACTGGGAGAATATCAGCCCTATGTCTTGACAGTACAGATCGAGAGCAGTGAGGTCCATACAGAAAAGACCAAGGGCCGAAATTCTCCCAGTACAGTAAGGATAAAGTCTGTAATTTCCCTTGGATGGGATACCCATTACGGGTTATCTGCTTATCCCCAGCATTTTTGTCAGATTTCCCAAACACTGGCACCCATTTATACACCTGCATGGGTGGATAGAGGCATGTCATAAGACAGTCTCAAATTCTCAAATTCCTGCCCTGTTTTATGACAGTGTAATATATACATGGCTTTGGCTTCCTTAATTTTTTGTTAACTAACACAACAAAGTGACAGCAAGGTTACTCTACAGTGCATTTGTTTACAGCTGAACCCACCTTTCTTTTCATGCCATGAACATTTTTCTCTGTCCTTTGTAGTGGTAATGGCTGCCCTTCACCATCTTGATGACTTTTCTGGGCACTCTCATTGCTCTTGTCTGTTTGTGTTTCAAAGTTAAACAATCAAAACAATGCAAGTGGAATTTAAAATTAAAACAAAATGTCTCCATCCTGTGTATATATCCGGGGGGCCGGGGGGGTAGTCCCGTCAATTTAGGATAGGTGTGTGCCTATTTAAGAGGCTGTCTCTGTAAGATCCTCATACCAATTTGGGCCACATAACAGATTTCCTTGAAACTTTGCATGCGAGTAACACCTAATGTGGTTAGTTTCAAAATGCATTTCGTTTTGGCTCTAACTTTATTTTGACGGATTTACGAGGGGGTCCCGTGGGGGTCCGAAATGGTGATTTTTGGTCTTCAAATTTCCATTTTTTCATAATTTTAACATCCTCTCACTTCCCTTGAAATTCATTGCAAGACATCATCCTGCCGTGTGGTGGTAGGTATATGATCTGTTAATACTATGGTATTATTAAAGTTGCCGTAACATCATTTCAACTAGTTAAATTTAACTTTTATGTTACCTCCATTGACAGCTTATCCGAAAAGGTTAAAAGTGGGTGTACAAAAAATCATATAACTCAAAAGTTAGACTTTGCACAGATGTTTCGTTGCATTTGTGGAGAGATAAAGACTTGATCTTCAATGCTATTAAATAAAATTTTCCGGCCAGCAGGTATTACCGCCTAAAGGTCATTGTGAACTATCAGTATTTCAAATTTTCTAATTAATCGGCGAAAAGAAGGTCAAACATACGTGTGAAATTTTGATCCAAATGATGTTCTTTTCCGTCATAATCACGTATGAATAGTTTTCTAAACACGTTTTACTGCTTTACTTTAGCAATACTCATCCAAATAAAGCTGGAAAAAATCATAAAATGACCTCCTTATTTATGCATATTGATGCTCAAAACACAAGTAGCTGTCAAATTTACTCCACTAAACAGCCGATCAAATTTCTCGATATACAGATAGTTTAGCTTACTTATTCGATGGGGGAAAACAGTAATCCAAAAACAAGACAAAACAAGGTATAGATGGTATATTGTAACAAATTTAGACATTCAAACAAATCTGAAGAAACTTACCCTTGATGACCTTGAAATCGACAACTCGCATGTTGGCATATTTGCCTAAGTATGTATAGCTGATTTCGCAGACAGCTTCCTTGAGATTAGATTACAGTTATAATTGCTGTTACAATTAGATCTATAATGATTAAAATTCACATAAAAATTGAAGCAATTACCTTTGTGATTGCGTGAACATTCTTCGCACAAGGGACGTTAATTCCCACTTGCCGTGACAAGAATCACACTGTTATTCAACAAGGTAACCGCTGACCTAAACACGACAATGTTTCCGAGAAATGATAACTGCGGGGAATCCCGTGGAATGTCTAGTTTACTAGGCTTGTCGATTGTAAAGATGATATCAATGGCCATTGCTGTCACCAGGTGTTGTAATCTGTGACATGGCGAGGTGGATATAGAAACTTTACGGTTACAATGTTCAGATGGGAACTAAGAGGAATTCCCAAAGGGGGGAGGGGGAGGGGTGGCGAGTAATTGAATAATAAAGTGACCAAAATTAACCCCCAAATAATAACATATACCTTTACTATAAGCCCAGCTCATATTTATGTACAGAAGGATTTTTTGGTTTTGCTTCATGAGAAGAATATTATAGGAACGAATTATGCGTTTCAAAAATGATTTGGTTACATTTTGAAGGCCGGATGATTTTTTTTAAGTGTTTGGGCTTATATTCGTTGGGGGAGGGATCTGAGGGTTTTTCCATTGTAGTTAATTCTGATTTGGGGCGCTTATTTTCGGTAGGAAACAGTGATGGGGAGACATGATAACATTGTGGTGTCTAATTGGTGATTTAGCCATTTTGGCCTGTATACCTTTTCTCGAATAATCTGAGGCATTTTTGGCAGGCATTTTATGATTTTAAATGCGGTACATCACAGTTCCGTGATATACCGATAGTAAGCCCCACCCATCCCGAAAATAACCACCCCCTACCGAAATAAGCGCCCCAAATCAGAATCAACTACAATGGAAAAACCTTCAGATCCCTCCCCTAATGAATATAAGCCCAAACACTTTTTAAAATGTAACCAAATCATTTTTGAAACGCATAATTAGTTCCTATAATATTCTTCTCGTGAAGCAGAACCAAAAACTCCTTCTGTACATAAATATGAGCAGGCCTATAGTAAAGGTATATGTATTATTTGGGGGTAATTTGGTCACTTTATTATTCAATTACTCACCCCCCTCCCCCCTAATTGAGAATTCCTCTTACTTCCCATCTGTACATTGCAACCGTAAAGTTTCTGTATCCACCTCGCCATGTCACAGATTACAACACCTGGTGACAGCAATGGCCATTGATATCATCTTTACAATCGACAAGCCTAGTCTCGGGAACATTGTCGGTGTTTAACTGGTCAGCGGTTACCTTGTTGAATAACAGTGTGATTCTTGTCACGGCAAGTGGGAATTAATGTCCCGTGTGCGAAGAATGTTCACGCAATCACAAAGGTAATTGCTTCAATTTTTATGTGAATTTTAATCATTATAGATCTAATTGTAACAACAATTATAACTGTAATCTAATCTCAACGAAACTGTCTGCGAAATCTGCTATACATACTTAGGCAAATATGCCAACATACGAGTTGTCAATTTCAAGGTCATCAAGGGTAAGTTTCTTCAGATTTGTTTGACTGTCTAAATTTGTTACAATATACCATCTATACCTTGTTTTGTCTTGTTTTTGGATTACTGTTTTCCCCCATCGAATAAGTAAGCTAAACTATCTGTATATCAAGAAATTTGATCGGCTGTTTAGTGGAGTAAATTTGACAGCTCACTTGCATTTTGAGCATCAATATGCATAAATAATGAGGTCATTTTATGATTTTTTCCAGCTTTATTTGCATGAGTACTGCTAAAGTAAAGCAGTAAAACGTGTTTAGAAACTATTCATACGTGATTATGATGGAAAAGAACATTATTTGGATCAAAATTTCACGTGTATGTTTGACCTTCTCTTCGCCGATTAATTAGAAAATTTTGAAATACTGATACAGTTCACAATGACCTCTAGGCGATAATACCTACTGGCCGGAAAATTTTATTTAATAGCATTGAAGATCAAGTCTTTATCTCTCCACAAATGCAACGAAACATCTGTGCAAAGTCTAACTTTTGAGTTATATGATTTTTTGTACACCCACTTTTAACCTTTTCGTATAAGCTGTCAATGAAGGTACCATAAAAGTTAAAATTTAACTAGTTGAAATGATGTTACGGAAACTTTAATTATACCATAGTATTAACAGATCATATACCTACCACCACACGGCAGGATGATGTCTGGCAATGAATTTCAAGGGAAGTGAGAGGATGTTAAAATTATGAAAATATGGAAATTTGAAGACCAAAAAATCACCATTTCGGACCCCCACGGGACCCCCCTCGTAAATCTGTCAAAATAAAGTTAGAGCCAAAACGAAATGCATTTTGAAACTAACCACATTAGGTGTTACTCGCATGCAAAGTTTCAAGGAATTCTGTTATGTGGCCCAAATTGGTCATGAGGATCTTACAGAGACAGCCTCTTAATGGGAAAACGATAACTCAGAATTGTGTGAACAGGTCGTTTTTATTTCTTGATCACAATACCAAAAGGATACCCTATTAAAACCATACCCTATCCCGCGGCACATACCTATATATAGCTTGCATATGGGAGTACCCCTCCCTAGCCTCCCCCCCCCCCCGTATATATTTATTTTTTATATTGATATATTTTTTGTGTATATATTTATGCGTAGGAAGACGAGGGGATACCCTGATATTTCTTTCTGATGAACTCAATGTTTGTGAGAATGATAGTTATTGATAAAACAAATTTAAGCTTATGATTTACAAATGACCACGAAGTACTCACTAAACCAGTTACAGGGATATGCTGGCATATCAAACCTACCCTTGGTAGATTCTAGCTCCTGGGATGTCTTCCGTGGAGTTATACGTTTTTGAAGATTTCTAAAAACTTTTTCATCAACATGAGGAGATAAAAACTTCAATCGAGATCTCACTTTAGACGCCATTTTGCTTCTTATGGTCTGCGATGGTCTGCTGCACTACGCGGATCGCCCTGGGGACTAGTGCCCAATCTTACGCGTTCTACTCGTTCTACTTCCAAGAAGGGTGTCCGCTGGTCGATCGAGTTTGGCAGATTTTCGCTGATATATTAATTTGCGAGAGACTTTTTTCAACTTATAATTTACTTGAACACTTACCTTTTATTCAGACATAGTGAGGCCATTAAATATGGTATAATTGTCGAAAAGTATTTACTGAGTCTGATCACGAACCGTTTTTTTCTTGAATGAGCCTTCGCTTCGGCGATCGGTTTGCGAGGTGCACTTCGTGTATTCATACACAACGAAACCGTGGGAATGCTGGGAAATACAAGACTTTTCCGCCATGTTGCTTTCTTGACGCGAAGTTTTGCACAAGGAATATAAACTTGTTGAAGATCAATTGGATTTTGGGATTTGACCCTAACTCAATCGTCCTAAGGAGCTATTAAGCTTCAATTTACACCATGCCACGAATTATAATCAAAGGAGGCGTGTGGAGAAACACCGAGGTATGCTTCATGTTCAGAAACTATTTTTGCTGTACCTTTTAATACTCTGCGAGTAGAGTCCTCTTCGATCTTCCTCGGGAAGAGGGCCTCTGTGTGAAATTAATGATAATACACAAGGCTACACATGTATATTAAGTAATACCGTTGAACCTCTCTACAACGGCCACCCTAGTGCAGAATTAACTGGCTGTTATACCGGGTTGGCCGGTGTACACTTGTATGGGGAATATTTTCAATAGGGTCGGCGCATGGAAACAGTCCGGGAGAAAAATGCTGGCAGTTGTATAGGTGCCGTAAGTATGTGGAGGTTCGACTGTAAAGCTTAAAAGTACAATCAAACCTCCGGTATAGCGATGTTTCTCGTTACGTCCGTCACCTAGAGAACTATTGGCTGTTGAAACATAGAGTTCTTTTGTTTAATGGTTGGCAAATTTGAATAACAAAACAAATTTGACGTAATGTTGATCAACAGTGAACACTCCTATAGCAGACACCGCAGAGGGTGTCAGGTTACGGGAGGTTCGACTGTAATTTAATCTACCTGATTGACTTTATTATTTATCTTCGATATAATAAGACCAAAACGCGATCTTCATTCATTGTTTTTTTGTTTGTGTGTTAAATCTTAGGATGAAATTCTCAAGGCAGCTGTTATGAAATATGGAAAGAACCAGTGGTCCAGAATTGCATCTTTGCTTCACCGCAAGTCAGCCAAACAGTGCAAGGCTAGATGGTAAGTGTTGATGAATATCAGGTTTTTTTGTTATGTACCAGGGTGCATTCCATGTACATCCACACCAAAGATACACCAGGGTTTTCAAAATTATACGCCAGGCAATCTGCATGCATGCCAGCTTACAATGACTGTATGCTACTTACCCTACACACATTACAAACCCATGCTGAAGATCTTTGTAGTAACCTACATGTACTGGCCAGTGTAGTATAAACACAGCTTCATACATTTTACATGTACATGTATAACTGATAAACCCTACATATTATGAAAGGCGAGAAAAAATAAACACTGACGAGTAAAAATGCCCAGCCGTATTACACAACTTTCCGCTGAATAACCTCTATTTATTTGGCCATGTTTTATCAGATGCGTGACTCCATCCTTGTTCATCTTCTTTTTTTTCTTCTATTTTCAGGTATGAGTGGCTGGATCCTAGCATTAAAAAGGTAAGAAGATTCTCATTAATTTTAATCAACAGAAAATATTTACACATCAGATGGTCCAGTGGTATCCTGAGTGAACTAAATATTCCAACAATCAAGGCCAGGTTTGTTGGCTGGTGTTCTTGGTCAAGACACTTCACTCTCACAGTGTCTGTGCTGGACTACACCATGGCCGTAACACCCATGGCCATAGCACCCCTTCCAGGGGGAGTGGTAATACTCCTAAGCTGCTTCATGCTACAGAAATGGGAGATAAGTTCTGGCATACTCAGTGCAAGCGTGTTGAACCACGAGGCTCTGAAAAGTCTTTTACTTATACATGTACATGCATTATACATCATGAACAGTAGTAAGTTAAACATGCCCATATTTTGTTAAATTTGGTGTTTTGCTGTCAACAGACTGAATGGAGCCGTGAAGAAGATGAAAAGCTACTTCATTTGGCAAAGCTGATGCCAACACAGTGGCGAACGATTGCTCCTCTTATTGGCCGCACAGCGTCACAGTGTCTGGAACGATATGAATTTCTTTTGTAAGTCAGTTTATGTACTTAGTGATTTTCATTGTTCAATGCATACAGCATTGTATTTCCCAAAGCCGCTGTTAAAATTTAGAAATATTGAAATTCATTCTGAGAATAATTCTTTCCAGAGATCAAGCTCAAGCTAAAGAAGGAGAAAAAGATGAGAGCGAAGATCCACGCAAACTGCGACCTGGAGAAATTGACCCCAACCCTGAGACAAAGCCAGCGCGACCTGACCCTATTGACATGGATGAAGATGGTAGATACAAATAATAATTATTCTTATTCTTTGCCATGTTTATCTTACATGTAGTTGGTTTCCAATATTGCTTACTTCCAATAACTTGTTGACACAACCTGTTTGTCACATTGATGAATTTCACTATCCTTTGTTTGCATGATCAATTATTGATCGTGCAAACATTATTTAAGGTGTTACATGTACATATCAATTTTTAGTACTTGTTCATGTTAAGTTAATGTTATACACTGGGTGTATGGCCATGGGTACAGAATACAAAGAAAATGAAATTGCCTGACTTTTCACATTTACATGTAGCTGATACCAATATTGTTTAGCCCCGTGGAAGTACATAATTATGCACGTGTATGTTGTGTAGGTTAATAAATATCACAGGCCAGGAGCTAGCCTGTACAGTTTAATTTTTCTTTGTATAGGTAATCGCATGGGCCCGAGTGCAATTAGGGATTAATTTCACGAGTATTTTCAAAGTTTTTACAAAATTGCCCGAGTCGCGCAGCGACGAGGGCAATTTTGTAAAAACTTTGAAAATACAAGTGAAATTAATCCCTAATTGCACGAGGGAACAATGCGATTACTTGTTTATCACATAAAGGGCAAAATTTTCCAAAAACCTTCAGCGTGCGGCTAATAATTCACCCTGCGGAACGAAAATATTCCTTTCTAAAATCACGCAGAATCACAGCAAGATCAAGCAAAACCTTACGTTCAGAATAGGATAACGCTGACTGTTATGTCATTCTTAAGAGAAAAATCTAAGTCGTGAAAAAAAAATAACAAGCTTTATACACTCAATCCAAGCCAAGTACCTGTTTGAATGTTTTGAAGCTTTCCGCTGCATGCGAGCTGCTTGACATGTACAATCCTACATCGATAAAACAGCAAACGATGAGTCCAAACAAACTTGTAAAGGTAGCTTCTCCTGTTTAATTTGACCTTCTTCTTTCTTCGAACAAACTCTGTGCTATTTACTCTGGCTTGCATGTGATGAAGCCCGTATTTAACAGAAGTGAAGCGAAGAAGTCAGTTGGCCGCCATGAATGAATTTCGTCTCAAACTAGCCAAGTGTCTAGCTGATGCATGTTTTCTACTTTTCAATTGAAATAATCTTCTGTTGTTGTGAAACACTGAGATTCAGCTTTCGGAATTTCGTTTGAAGCTATCACCTGCGGTTTCCATTCCTTTTGCATCAAATAACTCGGGAAACTGAAGTCAAACTCCGAAGCGAAGTACAAGCGAACGCTGTGTTTGAAAATTCTGCTCAAAATCCCGCCGTCAAGAAGCCAACTAAGTGCAGCGCGCTCAGCCAATTAGGAGCGAGGAATTTTGCCGCTCTACCAATCAGGATCAAGTAATCATGCCCTTGATTACCAAAAAGTGCCCTTGATTAAGAAAAAATGCCCTCTGTCTTAGCCAATCAGAATTCAGTAATTTTGCCCGCTATGTGATAAGCTGAAAAAGCATACATGTACATTGTCTATTTAGGACTTTATCCTACATATTACAACATGTGAAAACATGACCACTTCAAAATTGTTTAATGTAAAGTATTTTAATTTTACTACTGTTGTTTCATTGTAATCATCAGAGTTGGAAATGTTGTCAGAGGCTAGAGCTCGTCTGGCAAATACTCAGGGTAAAAAGGCCAAGAGAAAAGCCAGGGAGAAACAACTTGAGGAGGCCAGGTGAGGTTCAGTCAGACATTTTATTGAAGAGTCTATAACCCCTTCACATCCACCCAGAGCTAAAACTAAAGTCAATGCTGGGGCCGCACAGGGGGCCCCAGACTTTTCTGAAAAAAAAAAAATTCCAGAAGTGCAATGTAATTTCACCAGTTAACGTTTTTACCGGAGAAGCCAGTGATAAAATTTTCGTTCTGTTCTCGTTTGCAACAGACCAAAGTTGCACAGTCCAAGCTCCCGCAAATGCGGACACCTGCGGGAAGCAGACAAAGTGTCTGCCACTAGCTGGAGCTGGTCGTTTAGGGAATGTGTATATTAATTAATACAGAGTTTGTATGAGAGTTCAAACAGGGTTCTGTCAAGGCGGCTGCTGTAAGTAGAGCTGTCCGCTTACGAGAGTGTCTGCTCAGAGAACTTTAACTGTACCATTAGCAAAGAAGACACAATTACAACTGAACAAACATCAAGAGTTAAGTTGCGACAATAGATAACTTTGAGTGATAATTGACCGAGCTTATATGTACAGTTATGAACTATTGAGCAGTTGTATCGTGTGTTTGATTAATGTGATGATTTGATCTTGAAGTACAGCATTCTGGTACTTGTACATGTCATTGTACATATACATTGTACAATATTATAATGTAATCTTCTCAATCTAGTACTAAATATACTGTATCACATTTTGTTAATAATCTTTTAGACGCCTTGCTGCCTTGCAGAAAAGGAGGGAGTTGAGAGCTGCAGGAATAGAGTAGGTTATAATCATGATGAGTCTTAGAGATTCTACAAGAATTTAGCAAGGAAGAATGCTGGCTTATATGCCATTTTATATGTAGGGCACGTGTATGATTTTTAAATGGAAATTTCACATCTCGCATCACTGAATCGTGAGTATGTACAAAATGTACATACTTGTGCATTAAATTCATCCCCACAAATCTTGTTTAGGGAGCTACATATACGACAAAAGACTCTTAACTTCAATGTACGAATGTAAGTTCATGAACTGCATGCACTGTATATCTTTTGTTGGGACAGCTAAGAGAGTTTTGAAAGCACTCAAGCTTGTATTCTCCAAATGTGTGATAACCATGTAATATATTTTTTAAATCTGATTTGTAAAGGGTGTTTCACTCTTTTCTCACTACAGGATACGAAAGCACCGAAAGAAAAGAAGAGGAGTTGATTACAATGCTGAAATCCCTTTTGAAAAGAAACCTGTTCAAGGTACAGTACATGTACATGTACTTACTGAAAGCTGTTTAAGATAATTATGACAGATAGGTACTGTATCTTTGAAAGCATTTACTACATATTATTGTAGATACAGTACATGTTAATTAGCCTGTTAATGTACACATATGCAGTACACTGTTAATTAAATCTGCGTCACTTTTTCCATTGTAGGTTTTTATGATGTTGGTGAAGAGGAGCTCCCTGACTATCAACCTGATTTTAAAAAGCTTCGTCAGGATCACTTAGAGGGTAAAATGAGAGATGATCTTGAACAGGTGATGGCTGTTAATGATACCATTCCTTGTTACAGCAAGGCACCCAAAAGTGTGACCACTTTTAATTAATTCACATTCTTTGTGCATGCAGACTACCCAATCAGAAGCCGAAGAATAGCTATCCTTGACTTCTGATTGGATAGTATACGCGCATGAAAGAATGCGAATTAATTAAAAGTGGTCACACTTTTACAGTGTACTGGTAGGGTCCTTGGGTGTGACTGTCTCTCGGGTTTGATATATTACACTGTACTTCAAACTTCCCTCATGGATATAATTTCCTTTGTTATATATTAACTTGATGTATTATTAAATAAAATGAGTTTAAGAACTTGATTTGAAGAGCCGATTATTTTAGAGTAAAAATTTATACATTAGTACTTGTTAATACTTACCTGACGTGGGAGGCACTGCGATCAAGGAGGCAGTCCTCTCAAGGCGAGGCCCTTTCATTGCACTTCGATCAGGTTGACCCTTGCGATTACCCCAAATGTGGGTAACTCAAGCGTATAAAATTTTTTATACATTAGTACTTGTTGTAAATAATTTTTTACATGTACATTTTTGTACACTGTATTAATCATGCTTTTTCTTGAATTCGCCTTTATTTTTGGCAACAGCAAGAGAGAAAGAAGGATAAGGATAAGATGAAGAAGAGAAAGAGTCTGACCTTCCAGGGGCTGTCATGCAAATTAACAAGTAAGTAAAGTTGCTCTTATTTTGTTTGGAATTACTACAGCTACAAAGAAAACAACAAGTTAACAAGAAACAAGATGCGTTGTAAGATAATAAATGAGACGAGAGATGCATGGTACATGTAACTTACTTTTGAGCAGTACTGTATTGTAGGCACTTTATTAATTTTGATGCTTTTGTTATGCTTGTAGGCTGAATAATCCTGATTCAGTAAAGAAACGTAGCAAGCTTGTTCTTCCCAAACCCCAGATATCTGATATGGAGTTAGAAGAGGTACTACTGCTGCTGCTGTTGCTGCTGCTGCAATAGGCGTTAATTACTGACTGGATAGTGTAAAAAATTTGGCTCAGTGGCTCAGCCGGTCAGAGTCAGTTCAATGCACCATTGAAATAATAATATGGATGCGTCCAGGGGGGCTAGCAGCGAGGCCTGGGACCTAGTATACATGATTGCACATTTAAGAAATTTGGCCGAGCGAGACTAAGTACTGGTTTGTTTAAAATAAACATGGCGGACGATGGCGGACATGACGTGCGTTTGTGTTCGTTCAGAAATATTTTGGCGATTCCACATTCAAACATCTATGGGAACGATTCGGTCGCTGTTTAACTGAACTTTGGTCATTGTGGGACACCATGGATGAAAATTCCACAGCAAACTCCCGTAGAGGTACGTTTCTCGAATGATTGACAGATTTCTTTACTTGTGCGATCATGTATAGCGGAAAAGCGGCAAGATCAAAGGGCGCTGCCTTCCCCCCCTGGATGCGTCAAAGTACTCAATTACATGTTCCGGTACATTGTATCAGTGATAGAACAACCAGGGATGCCGCTCACCAAAGGGGTTTTCAGTAGGACCCTGTTAGAAGTAGAAGAAGAAGTACAGTAAAAGCTCTGTTATGTCCCGAGGGGCTTATTAATTTCAGGCCAAATAATTTTGTTAGAAAACCCAAGTTAATTTCCAAGGTCTTATTACAAAATCTGACATCGGGGCTCATGAAAAGTTTAACGTTTGGTCTGGGTCTAAGGGTGCTTTTACATATGTATATTATGCCTGGTTTACAAAAACTCAAAATGTCTGTCAGGTCAACAGGTAATATTATTTTGTGATTTACAAAACTAACACAGTCCAGAGAATATTCTTAGCACTGCTGTATTTATCATCGTCGTTGTTGTTAGATTGTGAAAATGGGCCAGGCAAGTGAATCAGCTCGATCATCAGTGGAAGATAGTAACATGGCATCTAATGCTCTTCTGAGTGAGTATTCAGTGACTCCCGCGACAGCTCACGCCCTGAGGACTCCTCGCACACCAGCAGAGCAGGACACAATATTACAGGTATTCATGGGCTACATGTACACTGTACATGTACAACATGTGAAACTTGTGAATGATGACCTTATCATGAGCCACAAGTCTAAAATGTCGATAGCATGCTTACAAATCTTCAAGCAAGTACAACTGTGGTTCTAACTTTTAAGTTTGTGCATGAAATGAATGCTTATGAGCAGTACTTTCATGGGATACTGTTTGTTTTTCCATATCTTAAAAAAGGAAATTTGAAATTTTGACACTCTTGGGAGTGAGGGTTAATAATATTATTATTATTAGTCTAACCTGCCTATCTTGTTGTCTGTCTCCAGGAAGCTCAGAACATCTTGGCCTTATCTAATGTGGACACTCCATTAAAAGGCGGTGTAAACACACCCCTTAAGCAGAGTGACTTTGAGGGTGTTACCCCAAACACCAGGCTGTTCAGACGCCGAACATGATGCTTGCTACTCCTTACAGGACCCCTCAGGGAGAAGGTGGAGGTGAGATCTCCAGAAAATTGATTGTTTCACTTCAATGGGTTCAAACGGTCATGCCCATGGACAATTGGTAGATTTTGACCCATATTGTTTGCTTCTTTAATTTGCAGGGTCCGTTGGTTGTCATCGTCATAATTATGATTGACGGCAGCGAAAAACACAATCATTAGTTGGGTTTTGATCTTCAGAGTTTGTTTGTTGTTGAAATGTGCAGTAAACGATTTTGTCGTCGATAAGTCATTTGTTTATTGTATTAGGAGCCACCCCACACAGTATGGGCGGAACCCCTCAGAGGGGCAGTGGCAGTGGCACCACACCCGGACGTGCATCCGTGCGGGACAAGCTGAACATTAACCCAGAGGAGTCTGTGATGGAAGAATATGAAGCAGGTTATGGAGCCAAACAACAACAGGCAAGAATACTTTGATGCGATGATCTTGGCTGACATGCATCTTTATTTACATATGCATGGTTAAAGGGGCTATGTCACACTATTTTCGGCAATTCTGTTACACACAAACTAGTCTTAAAATAGATTGAAACCACTAAATAATGGTTTCAAACCATAGAAAAACATAAAGCAAAATGCTAGGAAGCCGCAATGAAGTGCATAATTATGTTCAAAACTGGACAAGATTGAAACGGATTGCTTGCGCAAAGGTTAACTTACGTGTATTTGCTTCGAGTTCTCATTGGTTCATTGTGTTGTTTACGTTTGTTGTGATTGGCCATTGTAATTGCGTTGGTGTTGGTTTTACAACACTCAATTGAACACCGCTCTATTGTTTCCACGCAGGAAGAATTGAAGGCACAGTTGAGAGCAGGATTAGCATCACTTCCAACTCCCTCCAATGACTTTGAGATTGTACTGCCTGAGGTAAGGAACCATTTTCTGTTATGTAAATTGGTTTTTTCTTTCGTTTTCTGTTCAATCAACTTCTGATAAGGGGGGGGGGGGGGGGGGGGGGGGGGGCGGGGGGGGGGATAATCTAGGGGATTCAATTTTTCTTACGACTGTGCAATCGTAGATCTCTAAGCAACATCACCGCCTGACATTATGGAGCCATTGAGATGCAGGCAATACCTCCTCCATCTTGCCGAAGGGTTCTGCCGCCAATTCACCGCAGTGGACGGACGAACAACACGGGCTCAGTCTCGCTTTGGAGGCGGGATTTCGCCTTCAACTGGTACTTGTTCCCCCACTGGATTGCAGACCTTTGGGTCGTGGAAACCATTTTGAAAGTGCAGGAAACCTGGCGTGACTAGAATTTGTAAGGTGACAGTTTTCTTTCTTACACTTTTTTTTTTACAGACTGTTGATGGAGAGGTTGACGAGACCGCAGATGACAGTTTTGTTGAAGATGCGGCTGATATCGATGCTAGAAGAATGGCTATGAAAGCTGCAGAAGGTTTGCAACTTGACTTAAAGTTTTTAGTGTTAGATTATATGTTGTTACTTCGATCATTGTCAACGAGCATTATCTACTGACAGTATCTTGTCAGCACTATCCACAAGATATCTTGTGGATAGTGGTGAAGAAGAGCCAAGTGAAATGTTCATTTGTTTTTCTTCTATCACACCACAGTGTTGTTGTTTCTGCAGAATTGAGAGAGATGAGACGTCGTTCCCAGTCTGTGCAAAGAAACATGCCACGCCCCTCAGATGTGAACGCCACTGTTCTCCGGCCGCCAAATGTTGAACCGCCACTCACAGGACTGCAACAGGTAAGAAGAGAGAAAGACACATTCGCAGACTACAGAGCCTACAGTGCAGGCGAGCGCTGATTTGATTCGTTTGTGGGTTAGCTGCCCGTTTCTTTTTTTTTTTCACTCGCCCCAAGGTTCCTCCTGTTTACCTAATCCAAGATGGCCGCTAAACACTCGATGGGATTCAGCGCTCGCTCGTCCAAAACACTCCTGCACTGCAGGCTGCAGACACTCGGAAAGAAAGCGTCTGGCCTACATGTACAGTAGTGCAATGACAAGTGAAACAAAACTACATTACAATGCTGATATGTGAACTGATGTTCGCTGCTTGTCAGGTTACGTTCGTCCGGCCGTTCGCTCGCTCGTGCGTGCATGCGTTCGTGCGTGCGTGCACGCGTTCGTGCTTGTGTGCGTGCGTTCATTCGTTTGTTCGTTCGTGCGTGCGTGTGTTCATTCGTTCGTTCGTGCGTTCATTCGTGCGTGCGTGCGTTCGTTCCTTCGTTCGTTCGTAACTATATAAATTGTACTTTAAACAAAACAAATGTTTTACGAGGTTGAGTAATACCTTATTTACTGCTTTAGGCGGAAGAGCTTATCAAACGGGAGATGGTCGCCATGATCAGACACGACATCGTCAACCATCCAACAGCTCTGCAGATCGAAAACCTGACGCACAAGAAATCCAAAAGTGCCGCTCAGGCTGTGATTGCCGCCAATCAAGCAAAACTAGAAAGCGACCCGCTGGAAACATTGACAGAGAAAGAGATCGCTAATGCGAAAGAAGTGCTGGCGACAGAAATGGAAATCGTCAAGTCTAAAATGGCACATGGAGACCTAGCCATCGAAAGCTACACTAAAGTGTGGGAGGAATGCTATGCCCAGGTACTGTGGATTATGCTGTACTGACACTGTTAAGTCTGTGGATGAAACCCTAGTGTGTGACCATTCAAATGAAAGCTATTGAGCAGTACTTTCATGTGGTACTGTTTATTATGCTGTACAAGTGGTTCTAACTTTTAAGTCTGTGGATGAATCCCTAGTGTGTGACCATTCAAATGAAAGCTATTGAGCAGTACTTTCATGTGGTACTGTTTATATGCTGTACAAAGTGGTTCTAACTTTTAAGTCTGTGGATGAAACCCTAGTGTGTGACCATTCAAATGAAAGCTATTGAGCAGTACTTTCATGTGGTACTGTTTATTATGCTGTACAAAGTGGTTCTAACTTTTAAGTCTGTGGATGAAACCCTAGTGTGTGACCATTCAAATGAAAGCTATTGAGCAGTACTTTCATGTGGTACTGTTTATTATGCTGTACAAGTGGTTCTAACTTTTAAGTCTGTGAATGAAACTCTAGTGTGTTACCATTCAAATGAAAGCTATTGAGCAGTACTTTTATGTGCTACTGTTTATTGTGCTGTACAAAGTGGTTCTAACTTTTAAGTCTGTGGATGAAAACCTAGTGTGTGACCATTCAAATGAAAGCTATTGAGCAGTACTTTCCTGTGGTACTGTTTATTGTGCTGTACAAAGTGGTTCTAACTTTTAAGTCTGTGGATGAAACCTAGTGTGTGACCATTCAAATGAAAGCTATTGAGCAGTACTTTCCTGTGGTACTGTTTATTGTGCTGTACAAAGTGGTTCTAACTTTTAAGTCTGTGGATGAAACCCTAGTGTGTGACCATTCAAATGAAAGCTATTGAGCAGTACTTTCATGTGGTACTGTTTATTATGCTGTACAAGGTGGTTCTAAGTTTTAAGTCTGTGGATGAAACCCTGGTGTGTGACCATTCAAATGAAAGCTATTGAGCAGTACTTTCATGTGCTACTGTTTATTATGGTGTACAATATGGTTCTCCTGCGATGGACTAACATCCCATCCAGGGGGAGTAGCAATACTGCTAGTCACTTCATGCTAACGAATATTTAAATTAAAATTAATTAATTAATTATATTTAAATTAAAATGACTGTTAATTTGCCTGTTATACTTTCTTTTCTTGTAGGTTTTATTTTTACCGACACAGCAGCGATACACCAGAGCAGCTTTAGCCAGCAAAAAAGACAGACTGGAGTCATTGGAGAAAAGACTTGAGGTATGAACTTGCTTCATCATTGCTTCTCTGATTGTGTTCTTTCTCTTTTTTTTTGGAACAAATACGGCTTGTACATGGAACTAATTCCCAAATGTTTTTGTTTTGTTTTGTAGATGAACCGAACGCACATGACCGAGGACGCAAAACGAGCAGCGAAAATTGAAAAGAAACTCAAAGTTATTCTTGGTGGTTATCAGGTATAAATCACTACTACTGTACTTATGCGCAATACATGAACATAATACTGGTCAAACCTGTTTTAAGCGGTCACCCGAAAGGTCCCGAAAATTGCTTCACTTAAAGGGACACTGTCCTGATTTTAGCATGATTTTGGGAAGCTCAGAAACATATCTAGATCATAGGAAGTTGATCAATAATGGTTTGATTCTGTAGAATAACACTCGACAAATGACAGGAACCCATTAGGAAGTGAGGATGACGAACGACAGCGAGGATGGAAATGGATTGCAATATGGATTTTTGAAAAACGTCAGGATGTCAGTTTTTCAAAGTTTCAAATTTGGCTCGGAAATCTTTGAAATTTTGCAAACATTTTGTTGCAGTATGGAATTTCTTGAAGAAATTGCTTTTTATCATTTAGTTAGAGTTTATCAAGTTCTTATTTCATAGATTCAGGGGCCATTTCATGCATTTATAACAGTTTTGAGCAAATACGCCGGGACAGTGTCCCTTTAATCACTGTAAACTTTTGACCTCTGTTAAGCGGTCACCTCTATTAAGCGGACGCGGTCACCCTTTCGCAAGTCCCAATGATCTGTTTTTTATTGTTTTTGACCTGAATTAAACGGTCACCTTTTCCAAATTCACGAGATTATGTTTGGATTTTCTTGCTAAAGCACATTAAAAATCCCATAAACTGCCTTTCGGTGAAATTAATGTGGGCCTTTGTGTTGCTTTCTTTTATCAATTGAAATGACAGTTTTTTGCATCATGTTTATTGTTAACATTTTTCGCCAAACCTGTATTAAGCGGTCAGTATGCCATTCCCCGAGGGTGACCGCTTAATACAGGTTTGACTGTAGTTAAAGGAGCTATGTCACGATATTTGAAGTCATTTTTGCGAAGTGCAAAATCACCTTCAAACTGAAGAAAGCCTCGAAATAATAGTTTACTAAGGTAGAAAAACACCAAAGAGGTTTTAATAAACCAAACAGGAACAAGGATGGTTGAGGATGGAGAAGATTAAGACGGATTGCGAACGACGAACTTGAAAAAAATGGCATATTTTTTCAAGATGCGCCAACAGTGACATAACTCCTTTAAAGACTGATGAGGCATAAGAAGGAGGAGGTTTTGTACCTTTAATTTTATATTTAAAGAAATAGAAGATGGCGCTCATATACTTTTATTCCCCATAAAGGTCGAGTTTGTCAATATGTCACAGTAATGCCACTGTACTCGGTTGATGCCGTTTTGTTTTTTTACCTGAACTGAGCTGCACGTTTGATATTCTTTTTCTCACTTCAGAGTCGAGCTGTTGGTTTGACGAAACAGATTAACGACCTTTACGAGCAAGTGGAGCAGGCTCACACGGAGAAAGAAACATTCAGTTCACTGAGAGAACATGAACTGAGAGCTATTCCCAAAAGAGTTGAGGTATTACTGCAGCCGCTCTTACTTTATGTTATGGTTAGCGCGTTGGACTCCGGATACAGCGGTCCGATATTTCTGATATTTCTTTTTAATGTTTCGTTTCAAATGGCCAATCAAAATGCAAGAACTGTGGGAGGCGCAGTTGTCAAGCTTCACGCTCGCGTTCTGGCAATTGACATCTCCGCCTCCCACAGTTCTCCCAATTTGATTTGCTAGTTTGAATGGAAGCCATCAGAAAGTTGTCAAAACCTTTGTCGAGTGGCAACGGTAGGGCACTCTTCACTGTAAATTTGTAATGTAATATTATAGGCCTTATGTGCCAATTAGCCTGCGAGCAGGCTCACAAAATAACGCGCGCGAGAGCGGCGATAGCCGCGAAAACGAGCCGGCTTGCCCGCGATCGGCGGGGGCGCGAGTTTTCGCGCGCGTTATTTTGTGAGCCTGCTCGCATGTGCCAATTGGCGCGAAAGAGATAGGTGAAGGTGAAGTTTTTTATATACCCTCTGGATACCAGCCTTCCGTTCGAGCTGAATGGGCCATCCTGTAGATATAGAGTTTTACTTTACCTTTTCACATTCGAGTGCCAAAATTGTTATTACGTAACAAAGATTATTCTTTCCATATTTGGTTCAAACTCTGCCTGTTTGCTTATTTTCTAATCTCTATTTTGTTTTCCTCGCAGGCGCTGAGAGATGACGTGCGAAGACAAACGGACCGCGAACACCAACTACAAACTCGTTATTCTAACCAATTGTTTGAGAGAGACGCGTCCTACAATCAGATGCAGCACCACTGATAATTTGCCTTGCTGGTTTACGCGCTTTGGTCCGACTCCTTTCATCACGACATCTCCAGAGACTAGATAGACACTCGTAACGGTGCTATAGTGAAAGCCGACCGACTTAACGAGCGATATCCCTCAACCCGTTAATCTCGTACCCAGATTTCCATCGGCCACGCGGAACTTTTCAGAGTCAGACAGAGTGGAATCTGCGTAGGAGATTAATAAAACGTAGCATAGAAAGCGGGCACTGTGATTGGTTGACAGTCGTGTTTCTATAGCAACAGAGAACCCTGATCTTTGGGTCAGTTCACAAGACGTTTGTGCATTGGATCGCCTTCACGTATAAAAGCGACGATTTCTCATTCTATACTTGATAGAAAAACGTGTTTGCAAAACCTCAATTTATGTTTGCTGTGTTTTCTCTTACTCGAACTCTTGTATAATTTTAATATATATACTTGCCTGCGTGTATTTCTTTTCGTTGCTATTAATTCTCATCTGAGCGGTTTGCCAAAGATTTACGTCAATCATACATGTCATACCTTATATGGAAGTTGTTTACTCGCGGTAAAATCAAACACTTCCATATAAGGTATGACATGTATGATTGACGGAAATCTTTTGCAAACCACTCAGAGGAGTTTTGATTTAAACGGTCACGTAACAGTGAAATTGATGGTAAGTACAGTGAGACATAATAAGGCCTTGGAAGTTTTTTACTCGCGGTAAAATCAAACACTCCCATTTAGGTATGACCATGTATGATTGACAGAAATCTTTTGCAAACCACTCAGAGGAGTTTTGATTTAAACGGTCGCGTAACATTGAAATCGATGGTAATCCAAAACGTCATCGGCTAGCTAGCGGAGACAGCTATTGTGCTAAAGGGAAAACACGTTGATCGAAAGATGTTTAGTAATCAATTTGTCTTTTAGCTCAATAGCCCTTTTCACGGTTAACCTGAAATATTTGCATAACAATACAGCTAAACATGGAAGCGAGGCAATTTCGGGCACAAGCTGTAAAACATCGTGATTTTCTTGAGCTCCTTAAACTATGTTCGCATAAAAATGGTTTTAAAACGGAGAAGAACTAAATATGCAACTATTTTAGTTAAAGTTTGTCGTAAAGATCGTAATCCGATCTCCCTGTTGCTTATGCGAGTCTACTCTTTATTAATTGAGAAAAGTCGTTTTACATTTTTTTCTAAAAACAACGTAAACAAAAAGAATTGTTTTTCTTCTACATTTTAAAACTGTTTTTATACTAAAAGAGTTGAAGGGGTTCAAGAAAAACACGATGTTTTGCAGCTTGTGCCCGAAATTGCCTCGCTTCTATGTTCAAGTGTATTGTTATGCAAATATCGCAAGTTAACCGTGAAAAGGGCTATTGTCTAGCAGCTCAAAATCTCCACAAAACCCAGAATTGTGTCCTTTCGTGTTGCTGTTTTACAGAGGACGGCTAATGTTCCAAGGTGTATAACCGCACGTGTAAAGCCATTCTATTTGCATATGACGTCATCGCACGTGACGTCATCACATGTTTGAATCACATACCATCAGTGCTTTTCTTGGAAAAAAACCCCTCATAATAATGGAGCTTACGCAGGCAAGTTCATCTCATCCTTTCTTACAGTACATGAAATACACAAATAAATGAGACTACATTTGTAGGAAATAAAAAGTTGTTTATAAATTCATTGTGTTGTAAATATATTACAGAATTCCCTGATGTAACAATTACATATATAAAGTAATGCCAAAACTGGGCTCTCTTGTATTATGAAGCGTTTGTACAATATCGCCACAAAATTATTACACAAACTAGTTTGGCTTTGTTTGATATATAGAAGTATGAGGTTGAGTTTTCATTTTGTTCGAGGTTGGATGACTATGACGTTGGGTTGGTTGGGTTCAGTGTTTTTAACAGTTGTTTTATAATATTTAATACCTTTATAAATAGGAGAACAGAATCTACAATGCGAACGAGTCTCGCAGGAGTCTGAAAGGGCGATTAATAGTTACACAGGACTGCAACACCACGGATTGCAGACTGAACGCCGAAATGTGGCGTTCTCGATCACGATCTAAAGACCAGTGTTATTCGGCTTCCAAACCACTGCTGTTATTCGAGCTGAATTTCAGTTCGTGTCACGTGATATTACACACAGTGATATTTGGTTGATGTACGACTTTATTTAGTCGATTTCTACACTTGTATTTTGATTGGTCCAAAAAACTCGTGTAAATTTCTGTAACCAATCAAAGCAAAGGTATCGTTTTCTTTTCCAGTCCTCGCGCGACTTCTCCTGGCATATAAACTTTTCGTGGTCTGGATTCCCTATGCTAGGTTTGTAGTAAAAGTATATCCAAACAGTCATTGATGAGTTACTATATAGCTAGCAATAATGATAATATTTGTCATTTGTAATACAGCGCAGCTCAGATCTCGGCTTTAAGACAACGCATTGCCTCCGGTGCATCCGATAGCGTGATTCTTTATTCTATTCGAGGCACGTTCAATGGGCATGTCCTATGAAGGGACACTGATTTGTGGTCTGGGCCACACATGAAACACTACATTTGTCACCTCCAGTGAAAGGACCCTAATTCACATGGTGTTTTCCGTTAAAAATCACGCAAACGTTTGCATCGGAGGCAGGTTTGTCTCCATCGTGGCCGTGACGCGTCACGCAACGCATCTCTCCTTCGCGCTATACGGAGGAGACAGACGGAACGTCCTGTAAAAAACGGCAGCGAAGGAGACGAAAGGCAAGATAAGAGTTAATATTTACTCGTCAGATACTCCGACACTTTACATCCTTTTTATAATACAGAAAAGCAATATTCTTTAATAGTTTCAATAAAATGCGCTTCTTTCCAAAAGAGGCTATGTCATGGCTATGAAAACGAAGTTACTTTTCGTCTGTAAACGATGAAACGTTTTCCAACAATTTAAGCTCGTACAGTCGAAGCTCCGCTAACGGACACCTCCCATAGACGGACACCTCTCGTAAGCGGACACTTTTTCTGGTCTCGAGGGTGTCCGCTTACGAGAGGTTCGACTGTATTTTGATTGCGCATTAAGAAAATGTTCATGATCGATTCTTTCATTCTTATGACCATGATATCTTCAGAAGAGATCACATGTTGATCTGTTGGACTGAAAAGGCGGACAAAACGCGCGGTCCAGATGCATTTTATCGTGTAATTTGACTGGTTGCTTGAGCGGTCCATATTTTTACTTCTCAAACTCATTAGTAATTCAGGAAAGGAAATCATAACCGTGTCGGAGGTTTGGGTACCGTACCCGGTCTTAATTAGCGTAGATTTTTACGATTATATTTCTCCGTTAGTTTCTGTTTCGATTGAGAAGATATATCAAACCCTCGAGACAGTGTTTTATCGGTTATTCAAACACCTCGAATCGTAAAAAAAATACTCCGCTACGCGTCGTATTTTCAACTCTCTTCTCGGTGTTTTTTTCTCGCGACCGGGCGTCACCAGCGAGCAAGAAACCCAGGATAGGTGCTTGGATATCGCGATGAAACAGTCTCTCGTGTTTGATATATTACATCTGGACCGCTCGCGTACATTAACCTTTTCAAGTGGCGTTTTCTATGTTAGAAAAAAATAATACAAATCCTATTGACCAAGCGTGAGGTTCATATATAGAAATATTGTCCTCTTTCTTTTCTTTGTTCACATGTAGTTCATCGAGGTCCACGTATGAATCACGCTTGGTCAATAAATTAAATATTCGCCCGCCCGCTCGATCTGAGAAAAATTAGGGACTACTCGTAGTCTAATTATATTAATTACCCGCATTCATTCTAGCCGCCATGATGGTTCATCATATTATATAAATGCAAATTAACCACAATGATTTCTGAGAGGGGGAAGGGGGGAGGGGGGGGGGGGGGGGGGGGGGGGAGGGAGGGCAACTTAAAAATCGAAGATTGCATCACGTTTCTTGGTATAATGATAAATTTTTCACTGCTATTTTATGCTTACACAGTTTTTAACATCCGAGAGCAAAAAAAAAAAAATTGCAAATCGATGACGAAAGCTGCAGAGATTTATTTAGTGAGGCACTACACGGCATTACACTTTATGCTTTTGCATAAAATTAACGGCTTGCATAATTAAGAAGTAAGGATAGTAGCCTGTCCCAGTGTGAACATGGCGAAAAAGCGGGAAAGTGAAGGAAAAACGACGGCGGACTGGGGAGAGAAGGATAAGTGGGCGGTAAGCAGCCTCGTTCCCAGGGTCTTCTCGTTTTTCAAGATGGCGCTTTTTTTAGATTGTACATGGTTAATTCTCAAATTATCATGAAGATGATCATGGCGGTTGTCGTGAACATGGCCTACTATTTAAAAACAGACCCATCATAGCTCATCTCATTAGTTCAATCTAAATTGGACTCGCAGTTTTGCGGCATTGCGGTTTCAATGAGACTCTTGCAGCTGGCCGAGCCCTGGCCAGAGGACTGGTACCAATCGTCTAGAGCCTGGTTTAGATTCTTGCCGCCCACCACGGTTTTCAGCCAATCACTATGCAGAAACAAAACGAAATAGGTACAGTAACTATTCAGTCTGTCTGTAAGAGCAGAATCGCCTAGACCCGATTGTTGAAACGTCAATATCCCAGTTATTTTGGTAATACATTTCTAACTTAAGTTGGACAATGTCGAACTGTAACGATGATTTACAGTCCGTACTGCGCAATCTCCGCCTGCAATGTTTACATGAGTCTCATACGAAGGAATGTTTACTAGCCAAAATAAAAATTCCGGGACAAACTTACCTTTTTCTTCATTATTAACGCCAGATATCGTTGCCAAACAATAATAACGAGTAGAAGAACCTCGACGTTATTCCAAACCGACGTTTCAGCTCATCGAGTATTCCTCTGCACGTAACGACCCGTAATGGCGGACTCAAAAACTTCATGTACGCTATCACCGAAGTGTAACGTATCAATGAATTCAAAACAAAAATGAAAACAAACCCTGAGACTGCGCAGTACGGACTGGAAATCATCTTTAAACTTGGAGGCGAAAAAGCTTTGAAACAACACAAATAAAATTATAAAAGCGGTTAATTTTTGATTCCGGATGGATTAGGGTTAATCGGCTTCCAGGTGTGTTGTACACCAGAGCCGTCCAAAAATTCGCGATACTGACCATCGATATAGAGTGGTAAAGTGTGACGTCACAAATTTTCAAATTATTTTTATCAAGCCTGCCTAAGATTGCTGTTGTATGATCAGCCACAAAATTTCAACTTGTTAGCGCGAATAGAGCAGAAGATGCAGAGGTTCAAAGTTTGGTACCGTCCCATGCAAACTTCTCTAATTTTGCGCAGGTTCTAAACTGAATTGAGAAATTAGAAGGGTTTGTATGGAGAAATTAAAACCTGAAGTGTCCACATCTCGGCCGCAAATTGCAATGGAGAACTAATTTTTGGCATGTGGACGTTTTTTGGCATGCTTCCTCTGAATAGCTGATCCGAATTTCATAATTTTGCAAATCTAATTTTTGTGACGTCATTACTTTAATACTCTATAAGGGACGAAACTCAGACTCCTTTCCCCTCTCCACAACTAAATAATAATATTATAATACAAACTGTTGAGATTAAGAGCATACTCACTCTCGCATGAGGATTGTGTGAGAAACGCATGACGGGGCAAACACGGCACTGTAACAAAGAACGATAAAAAAGTTGCTGTAAAACAATTCTTCACTCATATAAAAATGGTAAAAGTCTGCAAAGTAGTCTATGTCGCCAAAACTTACCATCTTAGTGCTTTGGTGTGATTTAATGAATCTTTCACCTTCATCCCAAGGAAGAGAGCTGACTGTTTGTCATTTGGATTTAGGACGGATATGCCGAACAACTTTAGTTGTTCAATGTCGTACAACCACTGGAAAACGAACAACGGGGCTGTTGAAATACAACAACACGCCTGTTATACTGATAGATAAATATCACGAGCCAAGAGTCTACAATGTCGATAGCATGTTTACAAATCTTCAAGCAAGTAGAACCGACGTGTGGTTCTAACTTTTTAAGTCTGTGGATGAAACCCTAGTGCGTGACCATTCAAATGAAAGCTGTTGAGCAATACTTTCTTGTGGTACTGTTTATTTTGCTGTACAAAGTGGTTCTATAATAAAGTATGAAGTGGTTCTAACTTTACTTTTACGTTTATGGATGAAACCCTAGTGTGTGACCATTCAAATGAAAGCTACTGAGCAGTACTTTCATGTGGTACTGTTTATTATGCCATACAAGGTGGTTCTAACTTTTAAGTCTGTGGATGAAACCCTGGTGTGTGACCATTCAAATGAAAGCTATTGAGCAGTACTTTCATGGTGGTACTGTTTATTATGCTGTACAAGGACGTAGGATACTCGAACGTAAGCAGCAACTAATTAGTGCAACTTACTATGTTTGGGGGATTTACTGTCAGTACGATACACATGCTCTCCAAAGTAGCACCTCCACTTTTTTTTTGGATTTCTTCTCGCGCAATCATCGGGAACAACACCTCGCCAATAACTGAAATAGAGGAGAAAATACCTTGACGCTCTCAAACAAGATGAATGGCTAAAGAAACCCGGGGGGGGGGGAGATAAAGGGGGGGGCAGTGGATCCCACGGAAGCGGCGGCGCGCGGGTGATTTGAAGCCCAAATGGCAGAGATTTGTTCCATTAGCCGCACACGGGCCAAAGGCCAAACTGGCACACACTACCGGAGCTTATCCCGGTTTCTTTAGTATGAAACCGACTAGGAGTACTGCTACTCCCCCTGGATGGGATGCTAGTCCATCGCAGGTTACCCACTAGAATTTTGTCGCCGGTACCCATTTATACTCCTGGCTGGAGAGAGGCACTGTGAGAGTAAAGAATACCACAGCACACAATGACCCAAGCCAGGGCTCGAACAGGCGTACCGCTCGATCTGGAGTCCAACGCGCTAACCATTAGTAAACAGTGGAGGATTCCTTTAAACACAACCGGCTTTCAAAAGTTGTTACATACCTCATTCCTTGTAGAATCATGGCGGCATTCTGAGGTTGCGCTGGCAGACAGTTCTGTTTGCCTCCAGCGGTACAGTCTGTTAAGTCAATATACCAACCAGAGTCAGCCAGGCCTCGGACCTGAACTTTGAGCGCAGCCATCTGAAGCCTTCTCGCCAATCTGTCCAAGTTGAGGATCACGCCGATACCACCAGCACTGTAAAACGTAAACAAGTATAGATTATCTATACCTTTCAGATTTCCGAAGATTTCCGAAGATGACCCGAAGATTTCCGAAGATTTCCAAAAGTCACCCGAAGATTTCCGAAGATTTCCGAAAGTCACCCGAAGTCCTCCGAAGATTTTCGAACGTGATCGGAAGGTCAGCAAATATTTCCGATAGTCTCCCGAAGATTGCCGAACGCGGTATGCAACTGTTACAACGATTTTTTTCTCATTCATACCAAATTCATGCCGGCCGGTTACGTTATGAGAAAAAAACGACTTGATCATCTCAGTTGAAACTAAATTAAAGGAGAAAATTCGACCTCAAAAATTGAAAGTTATATAGAGAATTTGTGTGTTGATCAACCTTGTGTATGTTATGAGCACTGATAACTACGAAGAAAATATTCATTTAACTTATAACCGGGAGCTTATAACCGGGATTTTATGGTGCGCTTACGTTTACATATAACAAACCTGCTGCCCGCTAGAAGTAAATGCTTGGCGTGGTAAAGCCCTTTGAACATCAATTCTTCGAACACCCTTTCCAATATCTTGGTTCCAAGAAACGAGAATCGCTCTGCAGAAAACGATACGATAAATTTGATAACGTGATTGCATAGGAAATTGTAAAAAAACATTAGGTTTTATTACGACAGGTCAATTAAGTAAGTTCTACCTCCTGTTTGCCAACTGAATGCATTGCCACTCCATGCGTCACTTGAACAGTAAGGTATGAACCTGATGACAAACAGTGATCAACACATAAATTCTCTTTAAAATTTCAATACAAAATCAAACATGTCAGTCAGGAGAATACAACAACCGATCACTGATATAAAACTTGACAGTGAAACCACTCGCCTGCGGCTCGTGGTTCCACTTTAGTAAGAGTTTAGCATAATCCAGTGACCGACTATTTGGCAAACTCGCAATCTAATTGCCGAAATCACAAACCAAAACTAAAAATAAACCACTTTCACTTAGCCTGTTCCAGGCGTTCGGATAGTGGGGAGGGACGCGAAAAGACACGCAAAGCGCGAAGAGTGGCGAGTGAATAATAGGCGTGGAGATTGGGGAGAGCGTCCTCTCCTCGCGCTTCGCGCGTCTTTTCGCGTCTCTCCTCCACTATCCGAACGCCTGGAACAGGCTACTTTCACTGAACGTTTTTGTTGAATAGATCGGTCTCTAAGTTATGCTTCGCCCCTAGCCAACTATCAGCCGATAGAAACCTCGATGAAAACATGTCATTGATTTGTTAAAGAGCCTGGAAAGAGTTACACAATATCTACAAAACATGACTGGAATTCTTACACGTGATTAGCATTCCACCAGGTTGGGTTTTCACGAGGATTACGCGAAAGTATTCCAGTACCTGTGGGACGAATAAACACCATAATTATACCGTCACTGGATTAGTCAAAGTTATTATTACTTGCCATAGCTTATCAGTTATATTTAACAAATAAAGAAGCCAAAGCCATGTATTACTCTGTCATAAGACACGACGGGAATTTGAGAACACGAGAGAAATTTAGAAAACACGAGCCGCATGTGGGGGCGGAGGAGGGGGGGGGGGGGGGGGGGGAGTTCCTGCGATGGACTAGCAGCCCATCCAGGGGAGTAGCAGTACTCCTAGTCGCTTCATGTTATAGAAATCGGAGTTAAGCTTTCTACTTCCCAACATTCCACACAATCGCGCTCCGCGCTCGATTTTTTAACAGTTTATTAGATCCATCTGGTTTCTCTGATCTACTGGAGTGGAAGATTAACTTTTAAATTATTTTAAAAGAAG
The DNA here is from genome assembly GCA_029204205.1 of Desmophyllum pertusum. Lineage (NCBI taxonomy): Eukaryota > Metazoa > Cnidaria > Anthozoa > Scleractinia > Caryophylliidae > Desmophyllum > Desmophyllum pertusum. Next base: position 2,273,552 of record MU825879.1, read on the forward strand.
AGTTTCCCTCCTACCTGTTTTATATTGAACATTCCCCCATTTATCAGACGACATCAATTCTTTCATTGTGGAGTACCTGTACTCGCAAGAAGCGGCACTGTTACAAAACCCACCGCCTGATGAGAAAAGAAGTACAAGTAGTATGATTACTAGAAACACTATAATTAATTAAGTGTCATATCACTCTAGGTGTTAATAAGACACAGATAGGCTTTGCTTTCTATACAAATATTTATTCAAAGAAATGTCGGGGTAAATAATCTAAAACAGCGAGACGAAAACAAGAACAAAGGCTTGGCGTGAAATAAATGCCGTATGTCATGATCAAACACATCAGTCACGAACTGAAAAAAAAAAGCAAGAAAAAAAAAAAAAAAAGCAAGAAAGACATCACATTCTTTTCGTAGAAAATCGCGCCGCCATAATGTTCTCTTAAAGGAGCAATTTCACGATATTTTAAGTCATTTTTGCGAAGTGCAAAATCACCTTCAAACTGAAAGCCTCAAAATAATTGTCTGACTAAGGTAGAAAAACACCAAAGAGGCGATAATAAACCAAACAGGAACAAGGATGGTTGAGGATGAAGAAGAAAAAAAGGATTTCGAACGACGACGCACTTCAAAAAATTGGGCAATTTTTTCAAGTTGCGCCATCCGTGACGTAGCTCCTTTAAGAGCTTTCGTTGAATAAAGACCAAATTTACAGATTGTAGAATAGGGCTGATAAAACAACCTGGCGAACTTTTCAAGACGGAATATTCTTCATAACCTGTTATACTGGAGAAATAATATTTCGAAATTGTCTGCTACGTTGGTACGCTAAAATTAATTGGACACCGTGAGTTCAGAAGCTCTATAGAAGCATTCCTATCACGCCATTTTAAAGATTCCCTACTTTCATATATATATATTTTTAAATAACCATTTTGTGCATAAAAATGACAGAGTAAAATGATTTGTTCATGTGTCCTACATGCTGGGCCACGCACTTTACCCAACAACATGGTAGACATGAAACTTTGCACGAAGATTAATGGCGCAACAGTAGGTCAAGTTATTTTAAGCGATTGTTTTTTACATGCATATCTCGATTGAAACAGCTAATTAACGGATTACAAACCGTCACAAAGAAAAATAAGGAAGAAAGCCCTAAAGAAATTGGACATGAAAAAAAAAAAAAAAAAAAGGATTGGGTAAGAAAAATACTCGCACATTCGCCGCTCGCCCAAACATACAAGAGAGTCTGCTCGCAGGTAGCCTCCTACGCAGATTTTCTTAGGCTAGCTCGCAGGCTATTCAAATGAAACTATTGAGTAGTAGTACTTTCAAGTGGTGCTGTTTGTTTTTGACAATTTTGCAAAATGAAACTCATGATACTTTTTCGTTAGTTTTAGTGAATTTGAACTCAGCACTCTTGGGAGTGAATTTATGACTTTACCACATTTCTCATCATTTTTCTGTTAATACCACTGATCCTATTAGACTCGTATCTGCCCCCTAACTTGTTAATCCTCTTAATTACGGCGAGAGCTATTTCCGGTCAACGCGATGATCGTCACTAATTGTAGACAAGTGAGAAGGAACACTAACATGGCCACAAAGGACGAAATTCCGGCTAAGTTGGGACTATCGAAATGTCAAGTGCTTTGTCGGCAAGAGAGCGCAATTTATAGGAGCTACGGTTTTTGCATCTTGAAAAATTTAGCCTAAATTTTGCCAGCTCGTCGTTTGCAATCAGTCTCAGTGATCTTATATCCTTAAAGGAGCTACGTCACCGATGGCGCATATTGAAAAAAATGGCCAATTTTTTCAAGTTCGCCATTCGCAATCCGTCTTAATCTTCTCCATCCTCAACCATCCTTGTTCCTGTTTGGTTTATTATTACCTCTTTGGTGTTTTTCTACCTTAGTAAACTATTATTTTTAGGCTTTCTTCAGTTTGAAGGTGATTTTGCACTTCGCAAAAATGACTTAAAATATCGTGACATAGCTCCTTAACCATCCTTGTTTCTGTTTAGTTTCTTATTACCTCCGTCTTTAGTGTTTTTCAACCTTAAACAATCATGTTTTGGTTTCCTTCAGTTTGAAAATAATTTAGTACATCGCAAAAAACGTTTAGTATATTTGACTTACCTTCCAAATACACAACCCATCGTTTACTGCCGTGAGCTTTTCGTAAATAATACCTGAAATAAGGGAGTAATGATGAAATAAAAATAAAGATGCAGAAAGAACATGTTACGTGATCTATCGCAGCACATAACTCGTTTAATAGTGATTTAGTAGTGATTGAGTTCTCTTGTCTTTTTACCAATTTTGAGTTGGTAAAAGGTAAAGCCACTTGGGCCAAACCGGCATTGCCGGAACTTATCCAGGTTTCCGTATGGTTACTTGGTGGGATGCTAGTCCAACGCCAGGTACCCATGTATTCTCTTGGGTGGAGAGAGGGACTGTGAGGTGAGTGAGAGTTAAATGTCTTGCCCAAGAACACAACACCGTGACCCGGAGTCCAACGCGCTAGCCATTAGGAAGACATGAAATGAGTCGTTCATCTGCTAAGGGGTATTTAGAAATGAGTATTATATGATCTCTCTTTGTTTGTTATCTATTCACGATCACATAGATCCCAAAATCTCATTCACAAGCTTCTTCTTTCTTCGTTCTTTTCAGTTTTAACAATATGTATTTATTTGGGCAGTTAAATATACAAATCGCCACAAGGTACCAGCACGGCTGAGAGCTATCCCATGAAAACTGCTAACAAAAAATGATGAAATGACCCTGCACGTGCGTTGTACGTCTTGGTACATTTTTTTTGCCGTCCTCTGCAAAACAACAACGTGAAATGACCGAAAATTTGATGCGCTAGTATGTGGAAAACGTGAACCATGTTTGGACTTTGGACGTCGTGACTATGGACATCTCCATCCATGGCCACGTCGGCAGATAGATAGAAGATAGAGATAGAAAACTTTATTAACGTGTCAATGCCTTTTAGCCTGTCCTCGGAGTAAAGGCTGAGATTGGCAAAATTTTAAGAACATGCTAAGAACAAACCCAGGCTGAGATTTAGTTAAGAAAATATTTATCTTGTCCACTTGCTTTTGCAATGAGCTCTGGAAATCAACGTTAAAATACTGAAATAAAATTACATGTAGCAATTTGGTCTGAGTAAGTTTTCTCCAAGATTACTTCCACGCCATCGAAGTCAATACAAAATGTATGAAACTTGCTACAATGTTGCATTTCTCCCGTCCGCGTTGATTTACTGAAATACTTCCATGTATAACTTGAGAACATCTTAAGAACGTTTTCAGGCCTCAAATCGCCAAAAAATAGGAACGTTCAGCCGCGGTTCAGCCTCAGCTAAAACAAATGGACGTTTTTACACACATGTACAAAAAAATTAGTGTCGTTGCTTATTTCAACTCCCTAATTTATGAAGCTAGTTATCGATAACTAAGGCCCCTAGTTATCGACAACTAGCTTCACACACTGGCTATTTTGTTATCGACAACTTTTTATGATCGACAACTATCTCTCTAGTCTGTGGAGGCCTTTAGTGTCCTTATGAGTGCACGCTTGAATACCTTTCTCAATCTCGGCTGAAATTATAATATCATTGACGCTTACAAAAAAGGAATTAAGTGCGTCCATTCAAAGTGAGATTTATTGAAGATGTCGCACTTGTCAGTAATACTTGTAATTAAGTTTTAAGATTTCAGTCCAGTTGTATCGCAAATGCCGCGTTTGTGGTATAACGGTTACCGTAATGCCTTTGCATGGTACTTTTGATCAGCAAAATATGTCTGATAATATAAAGATGACCAAAGGTGAACTTTCAGTGCAGATCAGTAATAATTAAAAGATGAACAGAGATCAATGATGAAATAGCGCTGAAATTTCTTCTTCGTGAAAAACAACTCATGACATAAGCTACGAGGGCTTTTCTGAGTGTATCTGCAGTTTATGATCATTTAAAAACATCGAAAATGAGACCATTTCTTATCATTTTCTCGGCACGAATTTGCAGTTGTCGCTGATCACTGCTGTTGATAAATCGATAACCCCACGACCTGAAACCAAATAACAACAACAACAACAAATACTGGATAGTAATAATGACGATTGTAGTTACAAAATGGACTATTTGTGTGACTAAAACTGACGTTTGCAAGCATGCACAGAGATTTGGTTCGGACTACTCACAAATGGCCGTTTAATTTTCAAAGGTTGTAATAAACGCGTTATCAAGATTAAGAAACACTGACGTATTTTGGATAACGGTTTGTCAAACTAAACATCTGTTCTTTCAAAGAAGCAGCGAGAACTATGTAAAGGATCTTTTGATAATAATATACCGATTACAATTTATCTTGGCTAATGCCAATATGCCAAGGCTACCTCATAATTCTTCAGTCTACAGTTTTTCAGAAACGTTGGCAACTAAAGTGATAATTGATGTACAGTCAAAGCTCTCTGAGCGCACACTCGTAAGTGGACAGCTCTACTTATGACCACCGTCTTGACAACACCCCGTTTGAACTCTAGCTCATACAAACTCTGTATTTACACATGATTTCCGTAAGCGGCCAGCTCCAGTTGCGGACAATTTTTCTGCTTCCCGAGGGTCTCCGCTTACGGGAGCTTCGACTGTAGTTGTTTTAGTAACGAGTGTTTTATGCTTGTAGAGGTTTCAGGAAGTTTCTTTCGTTGGTTTCCACTGGACTAGGCTGGCCTGGAGGAAATATCCCATGCATGTGCTTTTAATTTTAGCAATGAACAGAAGCTAACAGGTTTAGCTGGTACAGAAACGATGGCACCAAATGTCTACAGATATTCGGTTTCTTCAGATGTACATCTTATCGATCCAAGCAGCCTCAAATTAAGGAATCTTCCGGAAAATAGTTTACTTCCATTTGTTATCATTTTTTTATGAAAACCTGATGCAGTTACACCCTAGAAATATTTAAAACTTTTTTACAACTCTGACGTCTATCGCGGATCGGTATCATCTGAAAAAATTACCATGGCTAATCTTTTGGGGATTCTCTTGCCTCTAGAAAAATTCACCCTCGATTTGATTTGAAGTATGGTTAAAGGAAAATGGATTGTAAAGCGAGAGTTGCGCCACTGATTTTGAGAATGAAAGGAAACCTCACTTTTTTGTCAAATCGGTAACACTACCATCATTCAAACTACACTTAGCCCTGGACCTGAGGAAGACTTAAGCTCTTCTAGTCGAAATATTGGCCAATAAATCTGCCCCTTTGTCGTAGTACAGCTTTATGGCAGACTACCAGTATTTCACGGTTTTTGCTTTTTGGATCTCTTGCGACGAATAATAAAGGATTTTTATTGTAAGTTGTAAGACTTCATTGAACAGTGCTTACACTATTCGCGCATTTCTACCTAAATTCTGCCTCCTCGTTCAAAACTCGACATGTGCAAACCTTATCTAAGCCACAATAGCGCCGTGTTCGTTTGTGATCTTCACCGCAGGAAAGTATAGACAAATTCCGGAATTAAACTGATCTCCCTGTGAAGGGATCTAGCACCGCGCGCGGCCTACGCAGGTTGCCGTATAATATACGATTCTCATATGGATTAAGAATACCGATAATTATTTCATCGATACAAGTGCCGTCGCCGCACGCTTATATTAACAACAAGCGGTATACGATCGCCATATACCTTATACCACTTACCCAGCCGCTGTGCCGTCGTTGCAAGTCACGTTCCTGTCAGCAAGCTTGTGTAACTTCATTTCGAAGACATGAGGGCCAGTAGCATGGTAACATGCCTTAGCAAGTCTAGCAAGGTGGGTATACTGGGTGGTTAACTCTTCCAGTGATTCCTTGAGATCTATTACACTGTCCACGGGCACAAGTGACAAGAACGACACGTAAACTATCACTGTAAAAACACGGAACTACAGGAGAAAAAAAATACACAGAGAAAAATATTGAAGTTATTTGTTTTCTAAAGATTGTTGGCAACCGGTGTGCTTTACAGAATAGTTGAAGTGCCGTGAATCTTAAAACAAAGGTGTGTTCATTCCAGGGACTATCGATATATATCCCGATCACTAAGTTACGCAGGCTTAGCTTTTTCAATTTGTTGCTTCAGTTTGCTTGTCGTATTTTTGGCACGGCTTAAACCGCATAGTATTAAAACAAATTAAAGGTTCGTCATAATTGAATAAGTATTCACAATTGTCACAAATTGTTTTCTCCTAAATGCAATTAAAACTAACCAACTCGTGGAAACTGCTCGCAAAGACGCAGTATCATTCAATAATAGATCCCACGAAGACATCGAATACGCAATGCCATTTTGGCATTTTCACTCACCATTTTTCGACGCAAAAACGAATCCTTGTCCTTTTGTACACTAAGTTCAGTTGTTCTTTCAGCAAAAGGTCTCCCAGCTTTTCTGTAAAGTAGACTGACGTGAGTTCTTTTTATCGCGACAATATAACTCTGTTATGAATCTAGAGTGGCGCGGAGCAGAGAATGGACTTTCCTTGCCAAAACAACGGGGCACTGACGACCCAGAAATAAAATGAAAGTGTGCTACAGGTTGCCTAAATAGCGCCGAACTGCGATGGCCGCGTGTGATTGGTCGCGGCGAGTAAAAAGGTAGAGGCTAATTGCTCAATTATTAAACTGTATGACCATGTAAACCGCAGAGTTAATTCTCGCCTCTTCAATTACATACCCCCTGCACGTCATTGGAGCAAAATGCTAATACCTTATGAAATGATAGCGATCTAATACAAATATTTACATAGAAATGTCCCGTGGTTTTTTGGGGTTTATTTTAATTGCTTGAATTAAATCACAAATTGGAGCGCGTGTATGATAGCTAAAGATAGAGATGCGGGCTCGGGATTTTTTATCGTCGTACAACTCGAAGAGAAGCGTTTTTTTCCTTTGAGGGATAGAAACATCGTGCTTGCTCGCTGAAAAACCAATTAAGGCAATGACACCGTTTCATGCGTTCCTACCCACTTGGGACCCCTTTGGCGGTTGATCAAACGGATGTTTTAATTGTAACCTGTAGGATCAAAGATGAAAAGGCAAAAACCGCAGTGCCGGAGATTGTTTGCTTCGAGTGTAATCGTTTATAGAACGAAGCTTGTAAAACAGTTAATGGGCAAGCTCTTGTGGCACTTAGAGCCCTTAGAGCACTTAAGCCCTCCTTGTGTAAATACCACTGGAATCCTCTTATTCCGCCGTCACGAAATGTGCCGCATTTATCACAAAACATGTTTATTTGCGCAGTAAAGCGGGGAAACAAACGTGTTTATCAGAGTTAAGTTTATCACATCAACGCAATCAAATATGACAATAGAAGACAACGTGCTTTTAATTGTTCAGAAGCCAAGCACTTTAAATGAAAAAAAATCACAAGGCATACCTTATATCACAAGAGAGCACTCGACGAAAAGCCCGATAAACAGACAGACTATCAAATCTTAGTAGTCACTCAGAGAAACCATTTAGCTAAATAGCACTAAAAGCGGATAAACTAGTGTGCTCCACTATAAAAACAAGTAAACTGAAATTCGAACCTTGACTTTTTTCTGACACCTTTTGATATTCAATTAAAAGCCGACTGCAATGGTTCTTCCACGTAAAAAAACGTTCTTCCTTCCAGTTTACATAAGAGGGCAATGTTTTGGGCGACCCCACAAGATTCCGAGAAGAATGAGAGAGCGTGACTACACAAATGCAAACACGTCTTTGCCCAAGGGTCATATTTGCACAGAAATTGTTGAGTATAAAAACTTAAACCCTTATATAGATGTCTGCAGCCAAAAAAAGAACGTTTTGTCAAAATGTTGCGGAATTTACTGCTGCGCGCATGAACGGGGCGGCAAATTTCTCTCACAACATGCATCGCAAAATAGTTCGGATTCTTGGTTGGGGCGAAGCTGAGAAACTGTTTGTGCTTAATTGTGGGGCAACATTAATAGAAGTTTCTCGATTTTTTCCCAACAGTCGCACACTGATAAGGAACAAAAATGTTTCATACACTGACGCAAATCCGGCTAACTTTTTCCGGACTTACATACTCAAAATTGTTTTTTGTACTAGAAGACTTTAATCCGTGTAAAAAATAATCAAACTGAAACTACAATAGCTTCACGAGGACGCAATGGGGGCGACAAAATGAAGAATAGAACGGTACTACACTTGCAAAACAAAAGTGCCTCAAACCGTTGCCAAAAAATAGCTCGACATTTTTACCAAACAAAAAAAACAATGTTTTTTTGTCATCAGACGTCATCTCGGATAACAACGTAGTAAATGAATGAATACAATGTCATTTATGTTCTCACGAAGATAATAATTAATCCAAGTGCTGAATTGTCCAACAATATACCTAAACTTTAAATAGAAGTTTTAGTCCGGGCCTAAGTGATCAAATCCTGAGCAAATATAAACGTGTTTATCTCTTGGGCCAAAATTGTGTATTTTTTAACTGAATACTCTGTATTCACTGAATGTATAACGCACGGTACACTGTTATCTTCATATAGGTATTTTTTACCCCTCTTATCATCTACAATTCCAATAATTGTAGTTTTTACAGACTTTTTAAGGATATAGATAAGAGTAAAATAGCTCGTGGCATTTAATTTTTGCCAAATTTCCCTGGTACCTTGTTTATCCACAGCTGCTAGTAATTCTGACAATCTCAAAAGTGCCGGGCTTTGTGAATTTTGAAGTTCGCCGACTCCAAATTTTCCAGCGTTCATTTCGTTTCTTTAAAATTCCAGATTGTTTTGGCGGTCTCTCTTGCTTGCCCCGGCTGCACTTCAGAACTCCGTTACGCGTTCAACCAAATGAACTGTTTTCTCATTTATTAAAATGGACGATTCACGAATAAGAAAATAAAACCTTTACTTGAAAATTAAATTCTACGAATTCTCTCTTTTCTTGTCCTAAAATCCGGCATAAAACTCACAGAAAAATTACCATTACAAATATCTGTGGTATTTGGTAGCGTGAATAGCGATGTCGAAGGCCAAACAAACCTGTTTATGCGCTTAATTGACGTCCATGCCCCTAGTTTATAAACATAATAGAACTTGACAGTTATAACAGCAAATTGCAGTTAATGATACATCGAACAAGCGAGCTTATCTCCGCCTTGTTAAATGTTGTTCTACCGCTGACCTCCGCCTATAATTACGTACTCAGTCATATCATTCCTCTCCTTAAAATTCAAGAAGTCATTTAACGCAACAATTCTTCTCTGATACTTGGGAATCTATACACTACATCCAGACAGTAGCTTGCCAGTAAAGTGATTAGAGAAAATGGAAACTTAGAAACTCAAAAGGAGTCACTCTCGATTCGCTCGATCCATCTCAACCACAGGAACCCCACCCATGATATAGCCTCCAGATCAGATCCATCAGTTTACCAGCCTGTGAATAGCCTGTGGAGCCTTTTCATAGGCTATCAGTTTACAGTGAAAAGGAGCTACGTCACCGTTTTTTTCAAGTTCGCCATTTCTCCATCCTCAGCCATCCTTGTTCCTGGCTATATGGTTTGGCTTATTATCACCTCTTTGGTGTTTTTCTACCTTAGTAATTTTACTACCTTTTATAATTTTTTAAATCATGGCATTACCTGTAAATTAGCTTGTGATTTTACCTAATTAACACGTTCTAAAACCTCAGGGCATATTCTAAAATGACATTTTCCGACAAAATTCAACCTTTTTGCCTTATTTTTACCAAAATATAATCAAAGTTGGGAAAAAAATTGGCTTTTTAGGGCCGTTTTTGGCCAATCAACAATGCTTCAGGCAAAATTAATGCAATCTAAGTCATTTTTACCAAAACCAACAAGCAACAAAAAATAAATATCCATGCTAAAATTGCCACATTTTTACATTTATGTTATTACATGGAATAAAACCCTTAAAAGTCTTGATTTTTGCCACATCGTGTGGAAAAAATTAAGCACTTTTAATTATTATTTCTAGAAATGACAAAAGTATGCAAAATCCTAATAATAATGAACAATTTTGTCAAAAAACAGAGAATATTAGTTTTTGGGTGAAAGAAATCCTTTAAAATACCTTAATTTTGCCAGAAACCAAACTTTTTGGCAAGAATTGCATTAAAGGAGCAACTTTTTGCCATAGACTGTCTTAATCATTTAAAACCAAGATAAGAAGCAAAATGTCGGTGGAAATTTCCACCGACATTTTGTGTCTGAGATTAAAATGTCGGCGGAAATTTCCACCGACATTTTGTGTCTGAGAGTAAAATGTCGGTGGAAATTTCCACCGACATTTTGTGTCTGAGAGTAAAATGTCGATGGAAATTTCCACCGACATTTTGTGTCTGAGAGTAAAATGTCGGTGGAAATTTCCACTGACATTTTGTGTCTGAGAGTAAAATGTCGGTGGAAATTTCTACCGACATTTTATTGACAGAAGCAAATTGTCGGTGAAAATTTCCACAAACAAGCTAGTTGCTGTTTTAAAATTTCGGTGGAAATTTCACCTACGTACATCTACAGTTACTGTCAAAAATGATACTGTCAATGAATTAAAGGGAAGTCAACATTTAATATTAATCTGGTTCTTGGACCTTCTTGAATGAATGATTGTTAGAAACAAAGTCTAAATATCGAATTAAATAATATTGTTCGTATGGACAGAAAATGCTGAAGCCGTTCTCCGCGAGCTAAATCTACAAAGGCACGAGTTTCCGTTATATATGTGCTCAAAGAAGACGGTAAAGACAACCTGACTAAGTCGCATATTTACAATTCAATTTCACAAAAACTAATACTAATTAGAACTCTATATAATTGCTTCTACAGTAAAACAAAACTATCTCTCTCTTTCTAAATCCTGATACGTATTTTTGAAGTAGCTTGTTTTCGTCATCCAATTCGAAATCCACAAGCAGTATATGCATTCGTTTGGTAAACGGGCATTCCATAGTTCTCCATTTGAATACGTCTTCCATTCATTTACAGCTCCCCTTTCAGTACTCTATATCAAATGTAGAGTCTTCAACTTTCACTGACGTCACTTTTCCTATTACTGGAGGCTTCTTGTACATGTAGCCTTGAATATGAATAGTCTGTCAAAGTGCCAGCCGTCTCCTCGACGTAATCCCCGAGCCACAAGTAAAATTTATCTTAATGCTTCCAAAGGGTTTTGCATTCTATTGACGAGAGCAGTTAATGTTTGCGGATTCTTGTATCGACCAGAATATACTTGAAGACGAAAACAGGATCAGTGTCTAAATTTATCGTGAAGATGTAATTGTTTGCGTCTATCAATGGTTATTGAAACTCTAACTAAAAGTTGTTTCCCTTGGATTTGTTTCACTGTAATTTTACCCCTAGTATGCGAGCAGGCACAGGTTTGAGGTGTATGCACGTGCTGCGAAAGCCTCGAAAATCACACGCAATCCGGCTAGAAATTAAGTGAGCCTGCATTGGTCACAGTAAATTTTTCATTTCTCCTTCGCCTGAGCGAAGGACAATCGAGAATAGTGTTCACTTTCTCGCCGGCTTGCGCGTGATTCTCGCTTGCATATTGGCCCCAAACGTGAGCCGCCTGTTCGGAGGCTATTTTACTCCCGATATTTCAAAGTCCTGATTTCCCGAACTAATTTTCGTTGGAGGTTCGATAAATCTGGTTTCTCGATGGATTCCACTGTAGTGTAACCTTTAAAGCGACAAGTCGCGAGCGAGCGAAAAAGTCGAATCGCGAGAGGTCCTTCCTTCGAAGAAACCGAAAAATGGAAATAATAATAATCGGAAAGAAACTACAGTGTATATGCGGCGGGGGAAAATAATATTGGAAACGACTTTTGGAAAGTCTAACTACCAACTGATCGTAAATCACTCTTAGTCCTCTTACGACTAGTGAGGTCAGTTTGCGTCACCTCTACTAATTCAACGATCAGAACTTATGTTCTACTTACTTTACAAGTGCCTTGAGATTCCTTGGTCCTCCTGAAGTCGGTTCCACTGAGAAACTAATCAATCCTAGTATGTTATCATCCAGCGAGTAGTGACAGCTCATCAATTGTTCAAAGCATGTCGTTTTGGCGGATTTCTAGGGGTTTCCGTTAAACTACAAATAATGCCGCATTCCATTAACTCTAACCGGGCAGTGAGTGACCTTCGGCTGTATGTCCGACCATTTTTTTTTCGACGAAGCCGGGACCCCAGCACCGAAATAACTGATTGTCGTTTTGCTTTATACGATTTCTGTGAGAACTATGCAAAATGCTTTTGGTTAGCCGAATACAGATGCAGAATTGAAAAAAATTAATATGAACATTACGTTCACATGCGGTATTTTGAAACATGCAGCGGCCTCAGAAAATCAAACAGGATGCCGCCCTTACATGTAATTGTCGGCACCGCTTGTTTGTCAAATCGGGAATTGAAAGCGCGTGATTTGAACTCAAGTAAACACTGCCTGATGATGCGACCTAGAAATGTCCACAAGAAAATTCGTACCACTTTTATGCGTCAAGCGACAAGTTACGAAGAAAAAACTGTTAGCGAGGATCACCCGGTCACGAGCTCACCCGTCCTCTAGTTTCCAGTAAAGAACCAACAGAATGAAGGTTTGAAAAGTGATGGTGTCTCAACTGTTTGATACGTACTAGTTATACTATCGACGAATCGGCACATTCAGTCCGAGAAAGGCGGCTTTATATTTTGAAACTGATAGTGATCACGATGGTAGCCAAAAGATAACAGATACAGTGGCATGCAAGTTTAGAATAACGGCTGCGAAGGAGACTTAAGCACAACTGCCAGGTAGGCTCAGTACTTTCGAGGACTTCGAGGATCAAGGAGCTTTATCCTTAGACTAGAATATTAGTGCTGTTGTTATAAACATTAACTGATTACCCTACAATTCCAATGTGGCAGATTTAGTATTGGGTTTATATGCAACATTTATCAGTTAGGAAGTAACCACGGGAAAAGGTTTAATTTGGAAATATAACGTTTGCGCCAAAATCGATTTTGTTTGTCTCAGTGTTCAGTTTGCGGTCAAAACTTCGGTATGACAAGGCGTCGGTATAAATTTTCATCACCACATTGCATTATGATCCATCCACGCATTTCAAAGACAAACCTGAATATAGATAAACCCGTATCGTCTGTGAGGCAAAAGTAAAGCTCATCATAGGGATATGTACAAATACTTACCCGTTCGGTAAAATTAGTACAGCTACGTCGACAAAATGTGCTCGTCAGATTGATACCTCGGTTAATGACGTTCTCGTTTCGTTTTCAGGTTGATGTTGGAAAAAGAGAAACCTGAACAAACGTCTGTTCTAACACTGTAACAGCAATGAAAATATGATGATGGCGATAATCGATATCCGTATGGCTCGATATGGTATAAAAATAATGTCGATGGCGATTATCGGAAAATTTGAAACCGAACGACACATGCATATGTAACGACCTCGAAAAACTATTGACTGGGCTATAACTAATATGAAGTTGCTGTTTTCAACGCAACATTGATTGCAGAAGCGGAGGGATTTCATGACAGTTAGTTTCCTTCGCAGCCATTATTTGTGTCGTCACTTCTCTTCGCGGCGAGAAGCGTTGCGTGTGCGACCCAAATTTACGGCTGCGAAGTATTACAAGCTATGATTAGCACAGGTTAGTTGTATGTCGGGATGTTGTTCGTGAGGTATGGATATGTTATACCCGTCCGATTTGATGTATGGATCGGGGGTATGGATGTTATCTCTTAGACCCGAGGTATATGGATATTATACCTGACAGACTTAAGGTATAGGTGTTATTATTACCTTTAGTAGACGTTATACCAGAGACCTGAGGTATGGAAATTATACCCGTCTCAGAACACATGGCACATTTCTTTCAAATTGTACCATCTAGTCTAGTTTTTTCAATGTTACTATACTACTACTTTTTTATAAAGCGTTTCTGAATGCTAGAGACTTTTTGATCGATAATGAAAGCCGAGAGTAAAAAGAACCTATGCAGGAAAATAAAAACAAATAAAATAAAGAATGTTAGTCTTTTCATTGTTTATTATTAAGTAAAATATCGGTGGACATTTCCACCGACATTTTGTGTCTGAGAGTAAAATTTCCACCGACATTTTGCGTCTGAGAGTAAAATGTCGGTGGAAATTTCAACCGACATTTTGTTTCTGAGATTAAAATGTCGGTGGAAATTTCCACCGACATTTTGTGTCTGATATTAAAATGTCGGTGGAAATTTCCACCGACATTTTGTGTCTGAGAGTAAAATGTCGGTGGAAATTTCCACCGACATTTTGTGTCTGAGAGTAAAATGTCGGTGGAAATTTCCACCGACATTTTGTGTCTGAGAGTAAAATGTCGGTGGAAATTTCCACCGACATTTCGTTTCTATAGCGTTAAAATAATAGTGACATTTTTCATGGTTCTTAACACAACTATCACAGGCAATATTTTTGTTAGAAAGTGCATTTCTTGACAAAACGTTTTATTTCAGGCAAAAGTGAGGTCTTTTCAGCGTTTTTTGACAATATCTTGCCAAACCAAGTTAGATTATGGCAAAATTTTAACAAATTGAACAGATTTTTGCAAAGGTATGTTAAATTATGGTAAAATTTAGTAAAATTAGGTGAAATATTGCAGCGTGAAAGCAAAAAAATGCGAGTTTGGCAAAAAACTACGAAAATGATCACTTTTTGGCAGATATTTGCTGTTTTAGAATATGCCCTGAGGTTTTAGAACGTGTTCTATAGCTAAGTGTATTGTCCACGTTAAATAAAAGTCTATCTATCTATCGTAGTAAACTATTATTTTGAGGCTTCAGTTCAATTTGAAGGTGATTTTGCACTTCGCAAAAATGACTAATTAACTAGTACAACGTGACTCGCAGGTCCTCGCGAAGCTTAATTATTATGCGAGCAAGAGAGAAGGAGAGTAAAGAGCAGACAGAGCCGATACAAGCAAACACGACAAACGTACGAGCCTAATTTCTCCAGTTATGTCATTTTTGTTTACATCCGATCCTCTTCTTATTTCCATGCACTTTTTACGAACCTCAATCAATCCTAAACCGCAAATTAACCACACGCAATATCCCAACAAACACAGGCACGCTGGGCAAGCACGCGAGTTAGGTACCATGGCCATTTCCGATCCAATATTGTCCCATATGGTCACCAATTTCCTGCTCTCAACATATTCGAGTCCGGCACCCTTGCACCGCAATTAAAACCCGGAAAAATACTTTGTGACCATCAATTAATATCAATTAAATTTAGGAATGTCATGTCGTGTACAAGCTTTGACATTTGTTATGTTACAGGGGGATTACCTTTTTCCGTTGGTCGCAAAAAGAACAACAGCAAAGTAGTATATTTATAGTTACGGTCTTCCGCAAATAAACTTACAAGGCACCGGAAAATTGATTGTATCACGAACGTTCTAGTGCGTGACTTTCTACAAACACCACGACTTGGCCACAAACACTTAACTTGTTAATTATATACAATAATTAAGAATTTGTTTCCCAAACGTTACCAATTCAAGCGCAAAAAAACAACTTATCGCGACCACACGGCTCGATCGCGAGTCCAAGCTAGTTGCCGACAAAGGAAGCTCAAATTAATGTACCCAACTGTGGTATTAAATTCCTCTTTTGTTTTGTCAAAATTAGACTATGATCAGTCCCTCATTTTTCTCAGGGATAGTCGAGCGCGTCGCGTCTCCTCGAGGTGATTTTCGCGCTCGCTCGCGTGCTCTCCCACTCAACTATCCCTGAGAAAAAATGAGGGACTGCTCGTAGTCTATGTCAAAATACAAGTAGGCAAGACATACGAATTAATAGCTTGTCCCAGGCGTTCGGTTAGTGGGGACAAGCGCGAAGAATATAGCGAGCGATAAAAAAGGCGAGCTGACCATTTCAGAAAAAAAATGGCCCCACTTTACTGACTCGTGCATTAATGGCAGAATGTCACGATATTTTAAGTCATTTTTGCGAAGTGCAAAATCACCTTTAAATTGAAGAAAGCCTCACAATAATTGTTTACTAAGGTAGAAAAACACTAAAGAGGTAATAAGAAACCAAACAGGAACAAGGGTGGTTGAGGATGGAGAAGGTTTTAAGACGGACTTGAAAAAATATTGGCCAATTTTGTCAAGATGCTCTACCCGTGACGTAGCTCCTTTAAAAGACAAATATAGCTAGAGGTATTTGCGGTTTTCGACATTATTTTGCGGCGGTAGGCACAAAAAAACTAACGTGCGGTTTTTGAACTCAATATTTATTTCGGTAGGTAAATATTCCAAGAGCGGACAGGAAATGCTTCTTAGCCACTATAGAAACTTACGTAACTATGTAGCCATTTCCATAGCAACAAACGGGGAAATTTATTATTTTTAAAAACAAAATAACTTTTGAAAAGTCAAACATTAGCCGAGATATAATTAGATCTTTTCGGATTATAGTTAGTTCAACAGTGAATTTTAGAAAGCAACTGAAATATTAATCTAAATCACGCTATATACCGCCCGGCATGTAAACTTTCAAATAACAAACTGAGAAGTAGATTTTCCGAAAACATATCGATGAGTTCATAGCCTGTGTACATCCGCCTCCTTCCCGAGGAGGCGGATGTACACAGGCTAATGAGTTCATTGAATAGGATTTCTTAAAGGAGCTATGTCACGATATTTACGCCATTTTTGCGAAGTGCAAAATCACCTTCAAACTGAAGAAAGCCTCAAAATAATAGTTTACTAAGGTAGAAAAACAACAAAGAGGTAATAATAAACCAAACAGGAACAAGGATGGTTGAGGATGGAGCAGATTAAGACGGATTTCAAACGGCGAACTTGAAAAAATTGGCCAATATTTTCAAGATGCGCCATCCGTGACGTACCTCCTTTAAGGTTCAGTTAGATTAACTTCCGAGATACATATTTCGACTTTTTCAAAGTATTATATCGCTTCTGTTTAAACGAGGGTGATACATTATAGTTTTACGATTAAAGTAACGAGCATAGTCGTCTGTAACTCAGATCGAAATGGAATTAACACGGCTAGTCTATGTAAAGAGAAGTCTAAAGTCCCATGGCCTTATTAAACATCCGCGAAGAAAGATATTAGATATTTAGTTTCCCTACATTATTTTATTCTATTGTTTTACTGACAATCTATGTTATCTCTCTGACGTATTTCCGTTATTACGCAAAAACTGTTAGTAGCTACTATATAACACGTATATCAATGTAAAATTTCCTCATTGTACCTGAAGAAGACTGGTTTGGCCAGTCGAAATATAGGACTTAAAAAACTTAAAAATCTACGTTGTATCGGTCTCTGCTTCTACAGTATAAATTGGAGAGCTCGGAGAAAATCCATCGGAGCAAGGCATTCTGGTAGCAACAACAAAATCAACACCATGCAGACAGGACTTGAACCCAGGCCAGCCAATTCAGTGACTGTGCCTTGCAACTTCTCTAGGCTTTCATCGGTTTCGGGGTTTCGGTCTCGAAACTTCGAATTCGTTACAGTGCTATATAACGAAGTCCCAAGGGACCGGGAAAATGGGAATTTATATCAATAAAAATTTTGCAATAAATTATATTTACAGAAAAAATTCGAAAATATCATTTAACTTTCTCTGTAAAAATTTTCAATATATAAATTTATATTACCGACCAAAAATTTCGCCGTTAATAAACGGCGAAATATTTCATCTGCATATAAGGATCCACCTAAAACTTCGCCTTTTTAAAATAACACGGCGAAGTTTTAGGTTCATCTTTATATACAGATGAAATATTTCTCCGTTAATTAATCGCGAATTTTTAGGTGCATCCTAGGTGCATCCTTATGAACAGATGAAATATTTCGCAGTTAATAAATGGCGAAGTTTTGCGTCTGTATTATTATATATACAGATTCACTTATTTGCTGAATTTAAATTCTCTCTGTAGAGCCAGTGAGGTAAATACAAAATTCGCATTTATCAAATCACCGCAGGAAAATGTGTTCGTTATAACGGGCGTTCGTTATATCGAGGTTCTGTTTTCATATATTTTACTGTATTTTACTATGGCCAGGCGTTCGGATAGTGGGGGGAGCGACGCGAAAAGACGCGCAAAGCGCGAAGAGTGGGGAGAGGGCGAATGAACGCCGGAACAGGCTAACTGTAGTTTGGCCGGGCGCTTCGTTATAAAGGGGTTCTGTTCCATATATTTTACTTTAACCTTGGCCGGGCTGAAGAATATAGTTCATTGTACCGGGGACTTCGTCACAGTGAATTATGTCCATACATGAAAGTGTCTGTCCACCGAATCTATCCTTGTCTCTGACTTCATCTGTTTATCCGGCCAGACAGAAAAACCCTTCCCATTTTAATAATCGTGGCCACGGCCCGTTTTGGGGGAGTCTGTCCCATACTGACAGGCTACAGCCGGACAGACACAAGGGTTAACAAAGATTATATCATCGAGCAATGTTAAACGTGAGAAAGGGAAGGGAATATGCAGGAAAAATTTGATAACTGCACGTTTTTATTGTAGTCAAATTGGGAGAAAAGGTGCAATCTTTGAGTACTTTGAGGTTTAAAAGGTTAACAACATATATTTGCCACGTATTTTAAGCCTAGCCACCCAGGGGGAGTATAATCCCATTTGTGTGGATGAAAAAGAGGCATTTGTTTTTAATCCTTCGACCGACGTCTTTGTTCAGTTGGTTGTCGGTTAAGGACATGTCATGTTTCCTTTCGCCACCACAATAATCATTCATCCCACCCGCCAGGCACCGAGCCACCCGGCATCCCTTCAGCTCATACGCTTTTCACTAAGATCTCGACTCATCTGATAAGGTAATAAAATCATTTTTGATATCATACCTTCCCTGCTTATAATACTGCCGACGCTGAAAATGTCACTTGCGGCAGTGTGAGTCTAAACACGTGCTCAGAGTCTCACATGCGCTTCAATTCGTTTAATTTGCGCATGCGTCACTGATCTCACCAATATGGATAGTCATAGTTAATCCACTATGATTGCGCGCATACTAACCGACAAAGCGGGATCATTTTTTTTTTTTTTCATTTTTGCTTGGGACGACAAGGGATCGTCCATACCGCTATTTTTCGCTCACACTAAGTCAGAGCGGGAGTCCACACTTGTCAGAACATTTTAATCAGATTTAGACAAACATTTGATAAGAGATAGGATGGGAACAAACTTCAATACTTTACCAAAATGCGCGCTTGATCTGTCTACGCAACAAAGACGAACGTTTAAGAACCTCACCGTTGATCAGTTCCGTTTGTGGTTTGGAATTTAAACTGAGATCCGTCCAAATCCAAATCCATCCTTGAAAATGCTCTCAGATCACGGATCGCTGCGAGACGAAGCACTTACAAGCATATAGAGGATGTTGGTTTGGAGTAGACGGGATTAGGGCGTGACACATGTCTAGTTCTTTGGATGATCCGTTTGTCTTTGTAAATGGCTGTCTAGACATAATCTTGCCAGTGTTGCAGAGAAATTGATACATGTTTTTGGTGGGCTATAATCTAGCCGTGTTTTCTATCCAGTGATCAAAGCGGGGAAGCTACCTTTTCTTCCCGTTTGTTAAAGGAGCTACGTCACGGATGGCGCGTCTTGAAAAAATTGGCCAATTTTTTTCAAGTTCGCCGTTCGCAATCCGTCTTAATCTTCTCCATCCTCAACCATCCTTGTTTCCTGTATAGTTTATTATTACCTGTTTGGTGTTTTTTCTACCTTAGTAAACTATTATTTTGTGGCTTTCGTCAATTTGAAGGGGATTTGAAAAAATGACTTAAAAATATCGTGACATAGCTCCTTTAATCCTGCCGCAATTTTTTTTATCTAGACTTAAAAGTTTTATCAAAACCAAACACCTTATACAATCCGCAAATAAACACACTATTATCCCGTCAATTGCGGCTAAAGACAACACTACAAATCTTTACTGGTTGTTTTTAAAGGCGCTATGTCACGGATGTCGCATCTTGAAGAAATTGGCCAATTTTTTCAAGTTTCTTTGTTCGCAATCCGTCAAAATCCATCCTCGTTACTTCTTCAAATGGTGTTTTTCTACCTTGGTAAACTATTATTTTGAGATTCCCTTTCGATTGTTCATCAGAAAAAAGGAATTAAAAATTAATATCGTGAAATAACGGCTCCTTTAAACAAAGTAAGGCTGACTCCCGATAACTCGAACCTCCCGCTAACTCGAAGTACATTCGTTTTCCCTTCAGGTCATCTTGTAACTAATTTTACCCTCGATACCTTGAACTCCCAATAACTCCAACGTTTGAAAGTTCGAGTTATCGTTGGTGAACTGAATGTTCTTCGCTGTTTTCCCCCCCCCCCCCCCCCCCCCCCGATATCTAGAGCCTTCAGGAAGCAATAACGAGATTGTCTTCAGCCGCTAGTATAGTGAAGGATACTCTTAATAAGCTGAAGTTCAAGGACAAGCATATAAGTCACGTCCCAGTAAGGGTATGAACAATGTTTAAAAAAAAAACCAGGGAATAAATCTTCCTTCATTCAGGATATGACATAAATCCTGCACTAGGGGTGCATTCTTTTGGGGCTATTCCGGAATAGGAATACTCAGAATAGACGATGTCTGTGTTCTTTTTATTCCGTTTTCGGAATAGCAGAAAAAACGGAATGAACGGAATACTGTTTACTCGGAATCGAATATATAGAATATGCGTTCTTTTGAATTCTGTTGAAAACTTTGCAACAATCTGCAACTCGCGCGTGCGTACATACAATAGTTCTCAGGTCACCTCTGCCACCAGAATATGCGTTCCTCCGTGTATTCTGTTATTTCTAAACCGGAATGAGAATAACTAGAATAGTCCCAAAAGAATGCGCCCTAATATTGTGCAAAGTTCATTTTTGGGGTTAATTGATTTAATGTGAAATCCGTAAGCCTCAAAGCTGAACATGACCGCCATTGCGTGGTTCATGTGATGCCAAAAAAAAAAAAAGCTTCAGCCCAAAAAAAATATTGGCCAGAGGAGAAACAGTTTCGCCGAAAAGAGAAGAGGATTATTAGAAAGAGATACTACATAGCGGCCCTTTTTGTCTACTTAAATGCTCTATAAAAAGCCACTTGTTCTATAAAAAGGTTATAGTAAAAATAATAATAATATCTTAAAAAATTAAATTCTATAAACAGATGTGTGCGGTGGTCGCGGTGTCATATAAAATGACTGAAATAAATCTAAGCTACTTAGGTCTACAAAGCTGAGCTTTTAACACGTTCTTGATAAAGACATTAATCTTCGTGCGAAGTTTCACGTGTAAAAGAATGCTTGAAGTTCCTTTCTGTGTTTTAATAACTCGTTTTGTGAGTACAGCCGGGCCAAACGTCGAACTTTACAGTTAAGGTCGATCCCAATTTTTTAAAGGAGCTATGTCACGATATTTTATAAGTCATTTTTGCGAAGTGTAAAATCACCTTCAAATTGAAGAAAGCCTCAAAATAATATTTAACTAAGATAGAAAAACACCAAAGATGTAATAATAAACCAAATAGGAACAAGGATGGTTGAGGATGGAGAAGATTAAGACGGATTGCGAATGGCGAACTTGAAAAAATTGGCCAATTTTTTCAAGATGCGCCATTAATTCGTGACGTAGCTCCTTTAATTTCGTCCTGTGCAGTCAAACGTCGAATTCAGTCGTCGTTCTTTACGTCTGCTTCAGTTTAATTCGCTGAATTTAGTTTCGACACATGAAAAGTTCGGCCTAAGTTTGTTCCAGAGGGAAAAAAAAGTAAAAAAAGAAAACCTCTGGGACCAGGGTATGCTATGGTTGCGTGCTATGTTGTCAAGTCCACAACTGATGTTCCAATTTGTCTTCACGATATTTATTTAGATATTTTAGGCATTCAACCTTTGTACTATAAAGTTAGTATTTAGTAACTTGACACATTTGCTGTAATGTCGCAAGAACTGAAGGTTCATCAGGCGAATTGCTTTATTTTTACTGATTTTGTAATGGCTATTTTCTGTTGTTGATATTTAATCAATCTAGTTTACTTGGATACTTGGATTTATTTACTCCCAACTAGTGCAAGCTAATACTGGGAGATCTAAAAGAGACTGAACTAAGTTAATAATAATAATAATACTAAGTTACGAGCAATGTTCCTCAACTGAGTCTGTCAACCAACATATATTCCTATATTTCTCTGCTCAGGAGGAGAGCGTATTTGTATGAAGGTACCCAGTGTACCCCTGTATGGTGTCTTGGATGCCCTTTCCTTCTCTACATATATCTCTATTTTAATAACTATGGTAAATAATTTTTATGCAGAGTAAACATTGAATAAAATAAAACTAGGCACTGACTTGGGCAAGAAGTACGTTTGTTCGGTCCCAATCCCATCTCGGAGAATGAACTGAGATCGTCAGGCGTTGCTTAGTAACATGACGTATCCTCGGCGCCAAGCTGACGAGACATTTATCGCAGGTGCTCGTGAGTCCTCGTGTTATTTTCGGTAAGAATCGGAAGCTCTTCGGGAACTTCACTCGACAATCTTTGACATCAGCACAGATTTTTGCCTCTTTCTAAAAGACAAAGTTTTATGGTGGGCGCCACATATGACAGGTCAAATATTCCTTGGTCACGAAAAGAAAGTCAGCTAGCTTCTTGAGACAGACGGCGATATGTTTCTTTTGGGTGTGTTTATGTCATAATCCACCCAATGCAAAGCCTTTCCTATGGTACTCATCACTTTCCAAAACCTTCAGCATGAATTCTGCAACATCTGCGCGAGTCATCATAAACTTGGTACCAGTGTTACATTGTTCCTTCCTCGACCTTATAATTTCCTGTCCGTTCACCTACATAAAATGTTGGTTCTATTTAGACAGCTGGTTCAAACACTGTACACTAGTTGTTTTAATACGTCTCTGTCCACTGACAGAAATAATGCATGTAGTGTATTCAGAAATACTGCTGATGCCCTTTCCCGCAAGTATTATTACCACATAAAAAACTCCCTGTACTGCAAAATTATACCACCCCCCCTCCACCAGGAATATAAACCCCATGATCTTCAGTACCGTATTTCCTAGAATAATAGCCGTTCCTTGATTAATCGCCCCCCTCGAATAACCGCCCCCCTTGGTAAAAATATTTGAAATAATCTCCTCCATCGAAATCACCCCCCCCCCCCCCCCCCCTCGCCTTCCTCAAGTAATCGACCCCCTCCAACTCCCCCTCTCCCATCCCTCAGTCTTTCATTCCTTCCCGATCCAAGAAATTTACTTCTTGGATAGGAAACAAGCTTTGATTTAATCATTACAACAGAAAAGCACAGGTTTTCATAACAGTTTTTCTATAGTACTTAATGTTCATGTATTTCACTCTTTCCCTTACTTATTAGTCCTTCCAGCGATTGAAATAATCGCCCTCCTCGATTAATTGCCTCCCCTCGCCCCCTTTTGGAGCAGAAAAAATAATAATCGCCCCCGGCTATTATTCAAGGAAATACGGAATTTAGATTAAGCATAATTTCGTCTGATCACTAAGCACACGGTGTTTCAGCGACTTTTGATGTTCATTTCACAAAATGTAGAGCTTGTTTTGTGTTTGGTGTTTTACAGTCGAGGAAACAAGTACCAGTCCATGGTGAAATCCCACCACTGGAACGGGACTGAGCCCACACTGTTCATCCCATTAAAATGCTAAGCAACATGATGTATTTGCTGGCACGATTGCTAAATCAAGAGTACTCGTGAGTGCTCGCGCTAGTTCCTGATTGGATAAAAATATTCAGAAACTCTTCGAGTCCTTCCACGAAGATTTGCCAAAACCGGCACTTGTTCCTCTGACTGTTTATATCGATTTGTTTAAAGAGTTTTACCAAGGGTATCCTTTTATGCCCCCTCCCCCTCCCATAGAAAAGTAGCCTATGAATAGGCTCCGCAGTGGGGAAGGGGTGAAAAGAAAAACTGCGAGCGAAAGTGCCCCTTTCTCTCTCTCCCAGGCTTCGCGTGGCTCGCAGTTTTTCTTTTCACCCCATCCCCACCGCGGAACCTATTCATAGGCTAATAGAAAAGAAGCCTTTGAAACAAAATTAATTATTGAATTTCACTCATTAGCTTATGTGCAATTACCATTGATTAATCCACAAGGTCTAAACTATAGTGTAGTTCAACACTTGAGGATCAGTGCTCTCCAGTAACCTCTCCATGGTGGCCCATTATCTTTACCATACCATTGAGAAATAGTGGGATAATAATCCACGTCTGTCAACCATGAGTTGTTTGGCCCGGGCTGCGTACACCGTGATGTCATAGTTTACCAGTCTGTTTCACGCCACACCTGTCATTTAATTGGTTTCACCCTTAGTTCAGCTCTAACAGTGTAATATTCCACTGAGGTAAGGGAAGCAACTCGGCCTGTAACAAACCCAGGAGTGAAACCTGTCCAAGAGGGATTCGGGAGAGGGGGAGGGGTCACTAAATTTTCAGTTCAGTAGTGTGGGATGTTGCTGTGATACAGAAGTTCTAATACCCTAGTCAGAACCCTAAATTTAAGTTGCCAATTTGAACTGCATATTCAATAAAAGGCCTGATAAGGTATTAGACAACAGTGTTAAAACAACTCATCCAGCAGTTCACAGTTCACAAGGAAAATAGTCTGCACTTAACCAAATTCTTCCAGTTATGCCAATGACAAAATGGATGAAAAAAAAAGTTTGGAGAATTTTTATGCCATGACCAGGAAATAAAAGTGTTGAGTGGTACCATTTATATTTCTCTACAGATCTAAACTCTAAAATCTTGCTAACCTGTGATCAGGCAAATTTTTTCACGCTCTCATTTACTCTTTGTCTTTATGTGGTCACACGATGCCCTAGAGAATACGGAGTGTGAAAAATTGGCCTGATTGCAGGTTAAAATCTAGCCAACTGCCTCTGACTTCAATCTATAATTCAGTTTCACCAGCCTAGAGTTGGAGTCAGTATTCTATTGATTCACAGTGGATAGTTACACTTATTTACCTTTTCATTCCTTCCAGTATAGCAAACACGGACTCCGAGTAGAAAGTTGTTGGATTGAAAATACTTGCGACAACTCCTAGACAAGAAATCACAGCATCCTTTCCCTTCAGAGCAGCAGCGAAACTCTCCACGTCACAAGCATCGCCTTTAACTAACTCTAAATTGGGATGCCTAATAGTATATAGGAAATAAAGAAATCATAAAATAATAGTTATTGTAGTGCAGTGGCCTAGTGATGGTTAGTGTACAAGCAGTTTTGTCTGGCATAGGGTATAGAAATCAGAGAGTTTTGGTCTAGAATAATTAATTTATTAATGGCGCATCATTTACTGGGAAACTGATTAGTGGTATGAAGAATCTAGAATAGGAATTGACGCTCAGATTGAAAGAGTCTTACAAAATGTACATAACAAATCATTACAGCACCTTCAATAGCGACTTTCATAATAGAAAGAGTTTCTTAAAAATAGCGAGTCTGGGATTTTTGGTGTCTAGTCTAGAATAGGGTGCAAAATGCAGCTAAACATGGTCAGGTATAGGGGAAGGGTTTCAGAGTCCCAGCGGCACACCCCCACACAAAACTTCACAGAGTAATCCCACCTGGCATTCAAAGCTCAGTCAGAGTCATTGTGATGTTTCATTGAGCAAGACAGTTTCATTCTCACAGTGTCTCTCTGCTAGAGTAACCTGACATAAATGCTGGAGCAACCTTGCTGGGGAAACCTATGATTGACTTGCATCCCATCCAGGGGCACTGTGTGGCAATACTCCTAGACACTTCATGCTATATGTAGAAATCGGTGTTTGAGCACTGGTACATGTACCTCTTTTTCCTAATATGTTGGTTTTAAAATCCTCCTAAGAGGATGATCTAAAGTCTGAGGTCTAAGGTGGATGAAGGTCTAAGAACTGTGATACTTGGAGATAAGTGCAGAAACAACCTGGCAGGTATATTTTGCAGGTTGCGCAGGTCAACTGCTAAGCCCCTAGCCCCAACAATTAGGCTAACCTACTAGTTAGGCTAATTAGGCTAACAATGACGCCATGACCCTGTGTAATATTCTAAAAATAGTCTCCACATGCAACCTGCAAAATATACCTGCCGCGGACAACCAGCAATGTAATGAAAGGTGAGAGGTTCTCACATCCAAGGGAGGGAGGGTAAGAACAAAAATGCTCTGAGCATGGTAGAGTCATCAGGCAGTGGGAACCTTACTCCTTAACTCTGGACCAATAACTTTGTAGAATTGCAGTCAAACTTCATCTTACAGGTATTAAACGTTTTAATAAGCATTTATACAATTCTACTTTGTCATTGGTCAATGTCGCTAAGAATTCACGTGGGACTTAATAGAAGAGTGGGAATCACGAGCCAGAATAGAGCTGAGGTACAAATAAGACAACAACCAAATACTAAATTTATTTGGTACAGTACACGAATCAAACATTGTGAGAGGCAAAATAAAGGGGCTCCCGGCCGGGACTTGGCTAAGTTATAAACTTACCATTTATATACTTTCTCCGGTGTTCTCACCACAGCCGTAACAAGATGGCCTAGCTCTAATGCCTGTATTACTACCTCCTTGCCAGTTCACCCTGTTCCTCCAAAAACAACCAATTTTAATGCCCTCGAACTACTGCTTTCAGCAGCCATTTTCTATTTGAAAAGATGCGAGAAAACTGGAGCCAAATGGTGCAGACTTGTAACCAAGCCCACTCGTTCCAGCATTCCAAAGTCGTTCCCAGTCTCACAGCTTCCCGAGTTTTCCCGGTCACGTTTCAAGCAATCCAAAAACTCTATGCTCATTCCATGAGTGTTTTGTAAATTTTGGGGTGATTTTTGGATATGTTTGGAAGGAAATAGTTTTTCTCAAAGGCGTTGTAAAATTTAGGGAAATGAGAAATATTGAAGATTAAAAGGAGAAGTTGCACTCCAAAATGGCACTTTCTTTTTCTTCCGCCAATAGAAAGTTAATGCATAGATAAGTTACTCACCGAAATTTCAGCTTCCAAAGAGCTATCTAACCTAATTAAATCCTTGTCCAAAGTAGCCAAAAAATCGTGCATGAACCCCGCCATCTTGGAATATACGAGCAACCTGGCGATGCTTGCGTGACGTCAAAGAGTTCAACCCAAGTTTGCGGGAAGAGGCGGGAAGATTAAATACTCGAGATCGCTTCCTCTTCAAAATGTGTTAGTCATGCCTTTTTGTTCAGCACCATACTGCTCAAATTGGTCTCAAAGAGACAACAAAAGAGATGTTTGGTTCCATCGTTTACCGGTTTCAAGAAAAACATCACTCGAGAATGGCTAATTAAACTGGGCCGGGACAAGAAGTTCTTTCCCAAACTGGAACACATATACATTTGTTCGGATCACTTCACCGATGACTGTCTCTTGTTGTTATCTATTATTTAAAACGGATAAATTTAAAACTGATCAATACATGTCTTAGCTCTGTCAAAGATTGATAAATTACATGAAACAACAAAAAAAATTAACAGAATTGTTAGTGTACAGTTCGAACAAGAACGTGTTCCCACGTCGCGTTCGAATAGTAGAAATAATTGAATAAATTACTTGTAATTTTCCTCACTAATTTCTAGTGCCAATAACAAGCAACTTTGTATAGTGAACAATTCCGTTCAGTTTTTTTTTGTTTCATGTAATTTATCAAACTTTGACAGAGCTAAGAAATGTATTGATCAGTTTTGAATTTATCCGTTTTAAATAATAGATAACAACAAGAGAAGAAAACTTTGAACAGTCTTCGAAGTAAACACAATTACTTACCTCTTTTCTCCTTTCATTAATCGCTCGCCAACGTTCGCTTCCAGCTCGCTTTTAATAGGACTGGACTTCTTCTTAAAATGGTTGGAACTGGGTCAGGTTTTTTCTTTCTTTTGTGTGTTTTCTCCGAGGGAGATGGGAGATGGGAGATGGGAGATGGGAGATGGGAGATGGGAGATGGGAGATGGGAGATGGGAGATGGGAGGATGGGAGATGGGGAGATGGGAGATGGGAGATGGGAGATGGGAGATGGGAGATGGGAGATGGGAGATGGGAGATGGGAGATGGGAGATGGGAGATGGGAGATGGGAGATGGGAGATGGGAGATGGGAGATGGGAGATGGGAGATGGGAGATGGGAGATGGGAGATGGGAGATGGGAGATGGGAGATGGGAGATGGGAGATGGGAGATGGGAGATGGGAGATGGGAGATGGGAGATGGGAGATGGGAGATGGGAGATGGAGATGGGAGATGGGAGATGGGAGATGGGAGATGGGAGATGGGAGATGGGAGATGGGAGATGGGAGATGGGAGATGGGAGATGGGAGATGGGAGATGGGAGATGGGAGATGGGAGATGGGAGATGGGAGATGGGAGATGGGAGATGGGAGATGGGAGATGGGAGATGGGAGATGGGAGATGGGAGATGGGAGATGGGAGATGGGAGATGGGAGATGGGAGATGGGAGATGGGAGATGGGAGATGGGAGATGGAGATGGGAGATGGGAGATGGGAGATGGGAGATGGGAGATGGGAGATGGAGAGATGGGAGATGGGAGATGGGAGATGGGAGATGGGAGATGGGAGATGGGAGATGGGAGATGGGAGATGGGAGATGGGAGATGGGAGATGGGAGATGGGAGATGGGAGATGGGAGATGGGAGATGGGAGATGGGAGATGGGAGATGGGAGATGGGAGATGGGAGATGGGAGATGGGAGAGATGGGAGATGGGAGATGGGAGATGGAGAGAGATGGGAGATGGGAGATGGGAGATGGGAGATGGGAGATGGGAGATGGAGATGGGAGATGGGAGATGGGAGATGGGAGATGGGAGATGGGAGATGGGAGATGGGAGATGGGAGATGGGAGATGGGAGATGGGAGATGGGAGATGGGAGATGGGAGATGGGAGATGGGAGATGGGAGATGGGAGATGGGAGATGGGAGATGGGAGATGGGAGATGGGAGATGGGAGATGGAGATGGGAGATGGGAGATGGGGAGATGGGAGATGGGAGATGGGAGATGGGAGATGGGAGATGGGAGATGGGAGATGGGAGATGGGAGATGGGAGATGGGAGATGGGAGGGAGATGGGAGATGGGAGATGGGGAGATGGGAGATGGGAGATGGGAGATGGGAGATGGGAGATGGGAGATGGGAGATGGGAGATGGGAGATGGGAGATGGGAGATGGGGAGATGGGAGATGGGAGATGGGAGATGGGAGATGGGAGATGGGAGATGGGAGATGGGAGATGGGAGAGGGGAGATGGGAGATGGGAGATGGGAGATGGAGATGGGGAGATGGGAGAGGGAGATGGGAGATGGGAGATGGGAGATGGGAGATGGGAGATGGGGAGATGGGAGATGGGAGATGGGGAGATGGGAGATGGGAGATGGGAGATGGGAGATGGGAGATGGGAGATGGGAGATGGGAGATGGGAGATGGGAGATGGGAGATGGGAGATGGGAGATGGGAGATGGGAGATGGGAGATGGAGATGGGAGATGGGAGAGGGGAGATGGGAGATGGGAGATGGGAGATGGGAGATGGGAGATGGGAGATGGGGAGATGGGAGATGGGAGATGGGAGATGGGAGATGGGAGATGGGAGATGGGAGATGGGAGATGGGAGATGGGAGATGGGGAGATGGGAGATGGGAGATGGGAGATGGGAGATGGGGAGATGGGAGATGGGAGATGGGAGATGGGAGATGGGAGAGATGGGAGATGGGAGATGGGAGATGGGAGATGGGAGATGGGAGATGGGAGATGGGAGAGGGAGATGGGAGATGGGAGATGGGGAGATGGAGATGGGAGATGGGAGATGGGAGATGGGAGATGGGAGATGGGAGATGGGAGATGGGAGATGGGAGATGGGAGAGGGAGATGGGAGATGGGAGATGGGAGATGGGGAGATGGGAGATGGGGAGATGGGAGATGGGAGATGGGAGATGGGAGATGGGAGATGGGGAGATGGGAGATGGGAGATGGGAGATGGGAGATGGGAGATGGGAGATGGGAGATGGGAGATGGGAGATGGGAGATGGGAGATGGGAGATGGGAGATGGGAGATGGGAGATGGGAGATGGGAGATGGGAGATGGGAGATGGGAGATGGGAGATTCTTACCTTAGTGATACCTTGTCTCAGTTGAGATGATCGCGTCCTGAGCGGTGACGTTAAGCCGTTGGCCTTGTCTCCTGCACCTTCTATTCTTCTTGTAATTAGCGGGAAATGAGCGCGTAGTTCATGCTTTCTTAATGTCATGACACATCATAAAATGTCATGAAGACCATCATAATGTCAACTTTGTATGTACTTGAATTTAAAATGCATACAATAAAATACAAAAAAAATAATATCAAGACGAACATCATAATGTCCAAACGCGCATCATAATGTCATAACGCGCATCATAATGTCATAACGCACATCATAATGTACTGTCAATATGAACATCATAATGTCAATGATGAACATCATAATTTCATAACGCACATCATAATGTCAATATGAAACATCATAATGTCAATATGAACATCATAATTTCATAAACGCACATCATAATTTCATAACGCACATCATAATGTCAATATGAACATCATAATGTCAATATGAACATCATAATGTCATATCGCACATCATAATGTCAATATGAACATATCATAATTTCATAACGCACATCATAATGTCAATATGAATATCATAATTCATAACGCACATCATAATGTAAGTATAAATTTCGTAATAACAAGACTAAAATAATTTTGACACTGATAACGCGCCATAGAATCGATGACCAAGATTTTTTGATTTTAAGTAATTATGCCAATACCACTTACACTTTTATTTAAAATAAAATTAAGCAAAATTTACTTGTAAATGTAATACAAATTTAAATTTGAATATTGTTATTATGGATGCTAGTCAAGTGAAGCTATAACAAGTTTGCAACGAAGTAATATTAAAAGCAATAAAGCAATGTTTACAGTGGAAATGACAATACTTGCAGGCAAAAGAAACACAATTACATGTTATGTTCTCATAAGTTGTGATATATTGCACTGGATATACAGGATTGCTGATATGCCTCTTTTAATAGGTGCCTGAAAGGATGAAATGTTGATACAAATTGTTTCCTCTGGGTCCTACATTGTTTGTATTCATCGTTTCTGGATGCAACTTTGAACTTTAAGTAATTTAACTAAAGTTATAACAGGCTGTTGCAATACAATACAGGAAATTCTGACATGTTGAATAGCAATAAATTATTATTACTGGCACACTGAAGCATCTCAATTGTGATGTTTACATATACACCTATTTCAATTAACGTTGTCGGATAGAAATGTTTTTAAAAGCCCGCAAGACAAGACCGAAAGGTAGCATGGGTAAAAATAGAAAACTGCTGCACGCACCGAATACTAATGAGAAGTAACATGTAAAACATTATTTATAACGTTTGTTTTAAACCTGTAGAAGTAAGCTACTTTTAGCCAAACTAAATTTAAGCAGAATCAAATAAATAAGCTAGTGAAAAAACATGGAAAAATAAATTATATAATTCGGGGCAAACCAAATACATCACGTGCGAAATAAAAACGTGTAGATTTCTTTTCCAGCGATATGCAAATTCTAATGAATACCCAGACTACCATTTGGTCGTGTCTTGTAGGCTTTACGCTCTTATCCTATTTTTATCCGACAACGTTAATTGAAATAGGTGTATATAGATCCGGATGTTGATAATATTTCCTGTGTTTCCATTTCTTGTTCTTGAATGCAACATGGAAATAACTGTACATGTCATGGTCTGTAAGGATATGAAAAAATTTCATTTACATTCAAGACTACATTGGCTCCGATGTGTGACAAGAACAGATATATTATGCAATGGTTTGATACAAAATTAATGGTCAAAATGTAGCCACAAAAACGGCATAGTAGTTCAGCCTTTGATCAGCACTAGATACAGGCGAGCTTTCGTGGGCAAAATACCTCCTGTGAATACTAGAAAACTGAGGATCAGCTTAACGAAATACAAGAACTAGTACTGCAATTGTAATAGACAATTCATTGAATACAATAAAGCTTACGGAACTTATGTTTTGCCTGACGAAACGCGTCCAGATTTTCTACGTATGCGCATGATTAGATACTGTACAGCCAACTAGAAGCAATAAATTGAACAGAGCTTACCTTTAAAACTGCAACGAGAAGGAGACATGTTGACGGTCTCTCAAAAACAGCCAACTTGATACCAAAGCACGCCACGCGACAAAATGGTGGATTTTCACCCGTACTCGAGTGGGCGAGACAATTTACTAGTACATATCGGGGCCAGATCAAAATCATCAGTGAGCACATTTATTAATCTCGAAAATACGGCTGCTAAAAGAATAAACAAAATACATGTAACTATAAACAAGCGAACAGAAATTGACAAGAAAATTAACAACAAAACGCTCTAAAATGACGAAACATCCTGGACATCTTATTTGAGATAAGTCCATCGTAGTTTCTTTTAATTCTTTTTTTACCATTTTACGGTTTCAGTTCACGAGTGATCAAAGTTTAATAGAGCTATTGTCTTGATAGGGCATCAATTTCTCAGAAGAAACAAGTTTGTTGGAGATTCTAGATGTATAAACCAATACCAGTTATGGACCTTTGCAAATGCAATTTCGTAACAAGGACGCATTGTTGCTTTGGAAATTCACTGCAAAACTAAACACGACTAGAAACTAAAGTACTTCAAAATGTTTCTATTTTTTCTGGAAAATTCATGAAGTTAACACGAATTGAAATTTTCTGGATGACTAGAATAAAAATAAGAAAACGATTAACACCGCATTCGCTTCTCAACACGTTCGGCTAAAAAACCGTGTCTCAGATTTTTGACAAGTGCGTTTGTTTTTCTTTTATTGGCAAATGAAGTTGGGGGTGACAATTAGTTAGCATTCCCTGTGGAAAAAAGCTATAGCTTTAAAATTAAAAGGAGTTTTAAAATTCGCAGACACGGTTTTTTTAGAAGAGATGTATGTCATCATTCTGGCCAGATTTCAGCCAAATTGGTTGAATGGCTGCCGACTTGGAGTTCTAAACGTACATTGGGTATTCGAGGCATAAAACCGGCTCTTTTGAATCATATCGCTTCGGTTCGATCGCAACTCAACTGTCGATCTCATCCCCAAGTCCCTTTGAGAATATTCGCGCAAAGCGCGAGAACTGGTCACGAAGGCGCTTACAAGGAACAATCACAATTTTACCGTTAGTCAAAAATGCTAATTAGACCAAAAATTCAAATTAGCATCCGCGCCTCCCGGTTCAATAAAAGCTTGGTTACCGAGCTGGTACTCGTCGCCTCAAAAACAAGAAAAGACAAAAGACAACTTCTGTGTAAGTAATTTGCTTTTATTTACTCCAGATCCTCATCTCCTATAGCTCATGGACTTATCTGATATAAGATGTTTCCAATGTTAACTTGTGGAAGAATCCAAGAGCTGCATACTACAATCCACAATGGCTGCACTTTCTTTCAACTTATCAGTGACCTGCAGAAATAAAGTTACAAACAAAAATAAATAACGTTATCTATTTATTTATTTTATTATTTTATTTTTCCTTCATTCCTAAAATTTCCAGTCGTGGTAACTTCATGAATTTGCCAGAAAAAATAGAAACATTTTAAAGTACTTTAGTTTCCAAAATACATAACGCCTTTACTACGGTTTTACCACAGGCAGCCCAGGCTCTGTATGCGAATATTAAATATTCAATGTTGATGTTCATGGCGGCGATTTGAATATTTATAGCAAATGTATGAGAAACTCACGAAATACATTCTAAATGCTATCTTTTTGAAGGAAACTAACTAAAACTGACTTACGTTGTGCAAGTGTTTTGTTATTTTGATGTTTGGGTGTTCCTGGTGCCAGTTTAAAGCCATTTAGACGAGTTTTGCTTTTTCAGTTGACCGTCCATTATGAATAATTTAAAGGCCGGCGACAATTATGTGAGAACGGATCCAATGGTCCGCACTCGAAGCTCAATAAATTCCACAAAAATGCTCCAGTCTCCTCAAAATTACCTTCATTGCAGACGTCCATGCTCTTAGCTTCTGTTCGCTACCCCCAGGGTTCCAAGGTTGACTTTAATTGCTCGAGAAACGCTCGTGTTCGAGCTGTTGTCTTTAATATTTTCTTTCGCGTTGTGCGTGTCCCCGACATCTGAGACACCTCAATTAAAATTCAGCGTCATCGTGACCAAATTTACCTCGACCGTGGAGAGGCATGGTGCAATTGTTTACTTGCAAAAAAAGACACCATGGGATGGTCCCTTCGGTCAATTTGACCGGAAACGGAACGAAAACAATCGGATACAACGTCGATTAAAAATTCTTTTTTTTTTACTTTAGAATCTCGCGCTGACTCTCTAGTTTCATTCAGGGTTTTTTTCGGTGTCAGAACTATCCTCAGTCAGGAGCTCCTGCCTCAGTTGAACAATTTAAAGGCAGCGTTTAAATACAAAGTGAAACTTCAAAAATTCCTCGTTGCGGTTAGATTGTGCCCACTTTTAGCAAAACTCAAGACTGATTTCAGCTTGTTTTGGAGTAAGCGGGTTTATGCTCGTGATTATAAACCCTACATAAAATCTCTTTCAACACGTTTTTACAACGTAAGTTGTAAATTAATAACCGCTATAAACATAGACGACGCTTTAATCGGTCGATTTCAAATGGCATAAAAAAAGCACGCCGTTTAATAGCTCCGCACGTGCAGTTTTATGCAAAACAACTGACGTGAAACATCCAGACCAAACTCTGGGTTTTTCGGAGAATGTGAACCGCAACGAGGAATTTTGAAGTTTCACTGTGTATTTGAACGCTGCCTTTAAATTGTTCAACTGAAGATAGTTCTGACACCGAAAAAAAAAAATGAAACTAGAGAGTCGCGAGATTCTAAAGTAAAAAAAAAACGACCGAAGGGACCATCCCATGGTGTCTTTTTTTGCAAGTAAACAATTGCACCATGCCTCTCCACGGTCGAGGTAAATTTGGTCACGATGACGCTGAATTTTAATTGAGGTGTCTCAGATGTCGGGGACACGCACAACGCGAAAGAAAATATTAAAGACAACAGCTCGAACACGAGCGTTTCTCGAGCAATTAAAGTCAACCTTGGAACCCTGGGGGTAGCGAACAGAAGCTAAGAGCATGGACGTCTGCAATGAAGGTAATTTTGAGGAGACTGGAGCATTTTTGTGGAATTTATTGAGCTTCGAGTGCGGACCATTGGATCCGTTCTCACATAATTGTCGCCGGCCTTTAAATTATTCATAATGGACGGTCAACTGAAAAAGCAAAACTCGTCTAAATGGCTTTAAACTGGCACCAGGAACACCCAAACATCAAAATAACAAAACACTTGCACAACGTAAGTCAGTTTTAGTTAGTTTCCTTCAAAAAGATAGCATTTAGAATGTATTTCGTGAGTTTCTCATACATTTGCTATAAATATTCAAATCGCCGCCATGAACATCAACATTGAATATTTAATATTCGCATACAGAGCCTGGGCTGCCTGTGGTTTACCTTTTAAGCTCCACAATTTAAAATATTGAATATTAATACGAATTCTCGAAAAAACGTGATATCCCTGAGAATTTGGCGGTACATCAAGGCATAGCTAATTGTGATCAAGGCAATTCCCGCTAGGTATACCCCCTAGGTATACCCACTTGGTATACCCCCAAGGACTTAAAATGACATACGGGAATACGAAAACTAAAAATTGACTTATCTGAAGTAAGATGTTTCTAATATTCAGCTTGCACCAGAGTCCAAGATTTACACACTGCCATCCAAATGGCTGTACCTCAGTTCTTTAAACATACCATATCTGTGTTCAACCTTCAGAAAAATAAGGAAAACTCGATCAATAAATTAAGCCATTTTTCTTTCATTCGGCAAATTTCTAGTCGTGTTTAGTTTTGCAGTGAATTTCTAAAGCAACAATGTCCTTGCTACGAATTTTAATTTGCAAAGGTCCATAACTGGTATTGGTTTATACATCTAGAATCTCCAACAAACTTGTTTCTTCTGAGAAATTGATGCCCCATCAAGACAATTGCTCTATTCAACTTTCGTGAACTGAAATCGTAAAATGGTAAAAAAAATAATTAAAAGAAACTACGATGGACTTATCTAAAATAAGATGTCCAGGATGTTCCAACACCGAGTCCTGCACTTAAATCCAAAACGACTGCACCGTTTCTTTCGGCGACATATCTGTGTTCAACCTGGAGAATAGAAAGAGAGAAAATGTCAATAAATTAATAAGCTATTTAACTTTGTTCTAATGATTTCTTTTGTTGATAAAAAAAAACGTCATATGGGTTTGAAGACCTATTATAATTAAGCCAAATTATTGACAGTTAGCTGTTTGACCTGGATTTTAACCCTTTCAGATCCTGAGGCTCGAAATAATATATTTGTCCTCACTGATTGTCTTGCATTGTTTAATGTTAGCTCCGAAAATTTGGAGTACATCAAGTCAATATGATAATCATCTTGTTAATGATGTTCTCCATATGATACCTCACAAGTATCAATATTGTAAGGAGTCGTTATAATTTGATCATTCTTGGTCTGAAACCCGGTTAAAAGATAACAAACAGAAGAAATAAATTAACTGGGGATGGACTTACCTGAAATAAGACGTTTCCAATGTCAACTTGTGGAAGAATCCAAGAGCTGCATACTACAATCCACAATGGCTGCCCTTTCTTTCAACATATCAGTGTCTAACCGGCAGAAATAAAGTTACAAACAAAAAAATAACGTTATTCATTTAATTATTTTATTTTTATTTCATTCAGAAAATTTCGAGACGTGTTAACTTCATGAATTTGCCAGAAAAAAAAGAAACATTTTGAAGTACTTTAGTTTCCAAAATACATAACGACTTACTAAGGCTTTGCCTTTTAAGCTCCACGATTTAAAATATTGAATATTAATACGAATTCTCGAAAAGACGTGATATCCCTGAGAATTTGGCGGTACATCAAGGCATAGCTAACTGTGATCAAGGCAATTCTCCCTAGGTATACCCCCGAGGTATACCCCTAGGTATACCCCTAAGGACTAAAAATGACATAAGGAATAAGAAAACTACAATGGACTTATCTGAAGTAAGATGTTTCCAATAGTCAGCTTGCACCAGAGTCCAAGATTTACACACTGCCATCCAAAATGGCTGTACCTCAGTTCCTTAAACATACCATATCTGTGTTCAACATTCAAAAAAAAAAAGGAAAAATCTATCAATAAATTAAGCTAATTTTCTTTCATTCGGCACATTTCTAGTCGAGTTTAGTTTTGCAGTGAATTTCTAAAGCAGCAATGTCCTTCCTACGAATTTGCATTTACAAAGGTCCATAACTGGTATTGGCTTATACATCTAGAATCTCCAACAAACTTGTTTCTTCTGAGAAATTGATGCCCCATCAAGACAATTGCTCTATTAACCTTTCGTGAACTGAAACCGTAAAATGGTAAAAAAAAGAATTAAAAGAAACTACGATGGACTTATCTCAAAAAGATGTCCAGGATGTTCCAACACCGAGTCCTGCACTTAAATCCAATTAAAATGACTGCACAGTTTCTTTCGGCAACATATCTGTGTTTAACCTGCAGAATAGAAAGAGAGAAAATGTCAATAAATAAAGCTATTTAGCCAATTTTTTTGTTCTAATGATTTCATTTGTTGATAAAAAAACGTCATTTGGGTTTGAAGACCTATTTAAGCCAAATTGTTGACAGTTAGCTGTTTGTCCTGGATTTTAACCCTTTCAGATCCAGGCTCGAAATAATATAATTTTCCTTACTGATTGTCTTACATTGTTTAAATGTTTGTTCCGATAATTTGGTGGTACATCAAGTCAATATGATAATCATCTTGTTGATGATTTTCTTCATAAGATACCTCACAAGTATCAATATTGTAAGGAGTCGTTATAATTTGATCATTCTTGGTCTGAAACCCGGTTAGAAGGTAACAAACAGAAGAAATAAATTAATTAGGGATGGACTTATCTGAAAGAAGAAGTTTCCAATAGTCAACTTGTGGAAGAATTCAAGAGCTGCACACTGCAATCCACAATGGCTGCATTTTCTTTCAAATTATCAGTGTCCAATCTGCAGAAATAAAGGAACAAACATGAATAAATTACGTTATTTAATTATTTTCTTTTTCTTTCAGTCTGAAAATGTGCTGTCGTGTTAACTTCGTACATTTGCCAGAAAAATGGAGATATTTTGAAGTACTTTAGTTTCCAAAATAAATAACGCCTTTGATACGATTTTTCCTTTATAAAGCTTCATGATTTAAAATATTGCCGAATAAAAAAAAGTATCTTGTAAAAACGTGATATCCCTGAGAATTTGACGGTAGAATGATTTAAAGGAAAATTAGGGATGAACTTAACTGAAATAA
This sequence comes from Desmophyllum pertusum, assembly GCA_029204205.1. Classification (NCBI taxonomy): domain Eukaryota; kingdom Metazoa; phylum Cnidaria; class Anthozoa; order Scleractinia; family Caryophylliidae; genus Desmophyllum; species Desmophyllum pertusum. The sequence goes on from MU825879.1 coordinate 2,312,124, forward strand.
TATGTTTCCAGTAGTCAACTTGTTGAAGAATCCAAGAGTTACACACTGCAATCCAAAATGGCTACACTTTCAATCCATCAGTGTCCAAACTGCAGAAATAAAGGAAGAAACATGAATAAATCATCTGATATTTCTTTCATTCAGAACATTTTCAGTCGTGTTAACTTCATAACTCGCCAGAAATTTTGAAGAGCTTTAGTTTCCAAAATAAATAAGGCCTTTGCTATGGTTTTGCCTTTACAAAGCTCCATGATTTAAAATATTGAATAAGAATTCTCGTGAAATCATGATATCCCTGAGAATTTGGCGGTACATATGCATCAAGGCATTAGCTAACTATGATCAAGGCAATACCTTGTTATACCCCCTAGTTATACCCTCTTGTTATACCCCAAAGGACTGAAAATGACATACGGAATAAGAAAACTACAATGGACTTATCTGAAGGAAGATGTTTCCAATAGTAAACTTGCACCAGAGTCCAAGATTTACACACCGCAATCCAAAATGGCTGTACCTTCTTCAAACATACCATATCCGTGTTTAACCTTCAGAAAAATGAGGAAACATCGATCAATAAATTAATATTAACAACCGAATTTTGACAGGTCGTTTTACACAAGTTTTAAATTTGGTGTTTTTCAGTTTTATTTGCAATTTTCATCATTTATCGCTTTTTTTTTCACCATTTTCGCTTTTTTTTCTTCCAAAACCTTTACAGTTTTTGTATCCTTATATTTTTCGATTGTTTAAATCAAATTTGGAGATTTTCTGACAATAATTTCTGAAAAATCTTGAAATCCAAGATGGCGGATTCCAGCCTCGTCCCCAGGGCGCTTGGTTGGGCGGATCCCCAAGATGGCGGATTTGTTAAATAAGTCATTTTGGCGTGTATGACGTAATTATTGACACGTGACTGTCACTAAAATTAACATTTTTGGATGCTTTACACACATATATAAGTTTCATTTTCATAGCGTGAATACTTTTTGGAGATACATGGGGAGGGAGGCCCCCGCCACATCAGGCTCACGAACGAAAAAAAGGAAAAGGTAGTATATAGATGTTATTGAACTAGCGTGAGGTCCGTATTGGGAAAATACTGGTCGAGTTCTTTTTTTGCAAGTTTATGGACCGAGCCGAAGGCGAGGTCCATAAACTTGCAAAAAAAGAACGAGACCAATATTTCCCAATACGGACCGAACAAGCTAGTTCAATAAAGTTTTTATTATAATGGCTTTTTAAAACATTTGCTGAGAAATTAGTGTAACCATTCTCGGCTAACGCGCGCGCGCCAAAGCTAAGCATATTCTTGCATTTTTCAGGCCACTTTGAGAAAAGTTTAACCAAAATTGTCCGCCAGACATGAGGAAAAATTTTCTTCTTAGAAAACAGTTTTCTTTTGTTCAATGTTTCATAAAAAGGAATTTGGCGAAATGAGTTCGTGAGCGGTCCATCTTTGCGGTCCGTATTGCAAAATTCGGACCGCTCAGGGAACCAATCAGAATGTTCCTTTTCATCGTGGACCAGTTTGCCATATAATAAAGGGTTATAAAAAGCTACGATGGACTTATCTAAAATAAGATGTCCAGGATGTTCCAACACCGAGTCCTGCACTTAAATCCTTACTTTCGGCAGAATGCAAGAGCTGCACTGACAAAATGGCTGCACTTTCTTTCAACATATCTGTGTTCAACCTGGAAACTGAAAGAGTAAAAAAAACAGATTTATTTCATCAGTTCATTCATTTTACATTTTTTAGTTTTGTTATTACTCATATTATTATTATTCACAGTTATTTCTACACTTAAGGTTAAGCTTATATATTATTTGCATTTGATTCATTTTGAAACTGACGATGGATGTTGTTCATACGAAACATATTTTGTAAATTGAAAAGTGTCGTTGTATTTTTGAAAATATTTCATTCAATAAATTTGCAGTGGCGTTAAACACGAAGACGCACTATAAAAGGAGAGGTACCTAAGGTACCTCGAGTTCATTTGTCAATCAACAGCGAACGAGACAATAGCTGAAAATTAGTCGTGTAGAGAATAAATAATGTTTCGTTTTTCTTTCTATAAATCATTCTAAATCCCACGGAATAATGACTAGTTTCTTGAAATATTTCAGTGTGCAAGAAACAGCAAAAGAACATAGAATATTATCATAACTAACGTGCGTGTTTACGCTGACGCAACCCGTGAAATTCAAACTCGGTCATGAAAGTTTCATATTTGAAGTACATAATTTTGAATTATCTGTTCTAAAAGTTTAATTCACATCTTACCGAGAACAAACGAGGACATTTGAGACAGTATAAGGTTTATGTTCATAGTGAATACACAAATTGTAAAGGAATACAAGAACATTACAAAGCTCTAGCCTCCACGTGCAATACTAAAATGCAAATTAGATGGAAAGTATGAGGAAAGTAGGAGGAGCTTAGCCTTTTATAGTGCGTCTTCGTGTTTAATTTCATAAATTCCTCAGGGAATAATACAACTTTCACAAGGTTTTGTTTTACACGGTTTTGCATTTACAAAGCTCCATCGATATAATGATATTTGCTAAGAAATCTCGTAGAAATGTGTTCTATATTGGACCAATCATAGAAGGTCTGATGTCTTCTTGACCAATCATATGAACGAAACCATTCGCGACTGAGCTCAGGGGACTTGACGTCCCCACTCTTGTCAATGGTGCATGTTTTTGCCTGGAGAATAATAACGGAACCTGTATACG